>JAGKQI010000101.1:1200000-1800000 GCA_018806915.1 Phytophthora colocasiae
CAGACTACCGAGTATTGAATGACCAGACAGAAATAATGGCTGCAGTGATGCCAATCCTCGCTGTAGTTATGGAAAATGCTCGAGGAATGAAACACTTTGGACTTTTGATTTCTTGAAGGGTTTTGGCAGTTGCCACTTGCAGAATTCTGTCAGGAATTGCTGTCGTACATGACTGACGAGAAAATATTCGCACCCCGTCGTGTTCCTCAAGGAAGTAGTGACGCAGCTATTTTCTTCCAGAAGACAATGGAGACATGCTTTGCGAGTTTACTCTACGAGCATCTACTTATCTGGATTGATGACTTGCTGTTGTACGCTGCTGACATGGATACATACATGGTTAAGTTGGGTGAATTCTTCGCGTTACTGAATCAGTTTGGTCTCAAGCTTAGTGCTAAAAAGTCCAGTCTCTATCAAACTGAAGTGAAGTGGTGTGGACGAGTGCTGGATCACCAAGGTGTTCGCCATGATTCACAACGGATTGACACACTTCGGCAGATCCCGTACCCAAAGACCGCTGGCGAATTGCAGCAATTTGTCTGTGCTGTTAACTGGATGAGAGAAAGCATTGTGGATTACGCGCGACAAGTACAGCCACTTCAGAAACGCCTGGATACCGCACTTGCTTCTACCAAACGTACGCGCCGTGCAGCAGCTGGAATTGTGCTGGAATTAACTGAAGACGAGCGCGTTGCTTTTGATAACGTCAGGAAATGCTAGCCACATGTGCTACGCTCGATTTTCCTGATGACTCAGCTACTACCTGTCTGTTTACAGATGCATCAGACATTGGGTGGGCTCTCATTGTGACTCAAGTGGTGAATTTTGACTCGAAGCTGCCGGCTGCTGAGCAACAGCACCGGCTCCTCCATTGCATGAGCGGTACATTTACTGGAAGTCAGTTGAACTGGACGGTGACGGAAAAGGAGGCCCTACCTATTGTGGTCGCTTGTGAAAAGCTTGACTATCTCTTACTGCGTCCAAAGCCTTTTCGAATGTACTGCGACCACAGAAATTTAATTCACGTCTTCGCACCCCACCAGAATGTGAGGTAGATTTAATAGAGGGTCACCGGCAGGTCTGGTCTCACATTAGGTCTCGCAGTGATATGAGACCCAAACGCGTGACCAGACCTAAAGCCCATACATAACATTTTTATTTGAATGTAGCGAAGGAAATCGAGGTAAAACCTTTCTACAAACAGGTCAATATCAACGTGCTCCGAGTCCTGCGTATCTCTGCCCCAGAGTTCCAGCTTCACCAACCAACTAGATTAGCACTTCAAACTCCATATCCACTTGGGTATCTCCCGCCGTCTCTTAGTCGTTGGTGCTGTCACTGGAGTACTGGCGGCTGTCCTCTGCCCTCTCGTCTTCCGATTCCTCGTCGGACGTCTCAAACTCTACTGCAGCCGGAAGAACGACCGGCTGGCGTTGGCGCCGGCGAACACGCAGTGGTGTATCTTGCCTGAGCTGTACGTGTTTCCGAGCGAGGGACTCAATTTTGCTGACGAATGCTGGTAACGTCGGGTGCGGGGTTGAAAATGTCTCGTTCAACTCGCGGTTAAATCTCTCAAGCGGGTTATTGGTGCGGCTCACGGTGTTGCGGTCGAGGCCGTGTACATTCCACGACGCAGGCTTGTACTTCTTGATCCATGTCTTGACAAAATACGCCCAAAATGAACGCCACTTGTCGGTGGAGTAGGAGATACCGGCAGCCGAGCACTTCTCCATCATTATTGACTTGACATGTGCAATCCCCTTTTTAGCGATATGTTTTCGCTTGATGACAGTAAGAGTGTCGAGTACACCACGATGCATAGCGATGGAAATCTCAGCGGCAGGTAGCGACAACTTCTTCATTTTGCGCCTCAACGCCTGTTTGAAATGAAAATAACAACCCACCAAGGTTGCGTCCGGAAACTGTACGCCGACTGCGTTGATTAGAGCAGCCTCAAAGTCACATACCACAGTACCAGGATCCAACTTCTCGTTCGTGCACTGGACAATGCTGTTGATCACGTTCCAGTAAGTGTCTTGAGTTTTTCTGGTGCACAGCACGTAGAAGATCGGAACAAAAGGTCGGTAGCGCTATCCATCACCATGACAATCACACATTGATGAAATTTTGACGGTACACACCGGAACGTGCCGTCAACGAAGACCGTTATTGACTTGTACATGAGTAGCTTGATCAACTCAGGATGCGCCCAACCAATGATTCGCTGTGGCTCGTTCGGGTCTTTCTGGCGTGGTTCGTAGTAAATGTTGTGGAACTGAAAGAACCGTAGGGTAGTGCCAACAACCATAGACAGCGGAGGTACTTCGATGAGTCCATGCATATCACCGCCATAATGTACACGCCGTGTGCTGTACACTCGTCCGACAACTTGGTCGCGCGTAAGGCCAATGACTGCTCTACCATCCTCTCGCTGATAAAACATACTGTTTATTGTGTCCCACACGCTCAGGGCAGGCTCAGACGGTTGCTCAACCGCGATTCTGTCGATCTCGCGTTTCATCTGCTCCTCAACGTTGATCATCGCGTTATCCGCGTCCGGAACCTCAGCGACGTTGCATGTATGTGGCCTCACCCTTCTGTAGCCACCACCAGCCGCAAAAATTCTACCACGAGCGGTACAACCAGTGCGTCTGTAGTAACTGCAACGATATGATGCCTTTACTGAAGACCGTCTTGACCGAGTAAGTTGATATCCGTCGAGAAAAATTACAGTTTCATACACCGAGCTCCGCTCGGCATCCTCGTACAAAATGATGGTTTCTGCCTCGGACACGTCGGTGTCGCTGTGCTGGGACCCCGACCGCATTGCTGAGACTACTGGAAACGAGTTCCGGTCAGTGCCGTGAAGGCTAGTTGCCATTGGGACTTGAGAGATGATTTCGAGAATGACTTGTGGGTGCTGGCTTAGTGGTTGGATGAGGGTTTGGTTTTCTTCATCAACGCCAAGGAGCACCAGTCGTTTTGGTGATTGCTTAACAGAACAAGCAACGTAAGATCACCGAAACGCTGCTGCAAGACAATGTACTTCGTACGTGTACTAAGTACTGGTAAGCGGTGGGACCTGAATCCGTGACCAGACCTGCAGTTGGAAAATAAACGTAGGGACCTAATGTGAGACCAGACCTGCCGGTGACCCTTGTTTAAGCTAACCGAATGTGAAGAAACATGTGAAAGGCAAGTTGTTGAGGTGGTCTATGAAGCTTTTGAACTACCGATACGTCGTGGAGCATGTGCCCGGCCCTGACAATGTTTGGGCCGATATGATATCTCGTTGGGCTGGTAATCACTCAACAGCGAAGGTGAAGCGTCTTAGATCCCTGAAGAAGCGACTATGGTGTCACCATCTACACGAACCTTGACAGAGTCACAGCCATCGTCATTTCGACCTCTGGATGCTGATTCTTTCGTTTGGCCCACGGTGGCAGAACTTGCCGAGGTCCAAGCAACTTCGGACGCTCCGGCCAATGTAGATATTGCTGACAACGGCCTTTTAACCCTAGAGGGACGGATTTGGGTACCCAGCACGGCTACAGACCTGATCCAGCGCCTCTGTATTGTAGCGCATTGCACAGGTGCACAAGGCCATCGTGGCCAGAATGTGATGCAGACGCATTTGTCTCGGATTTTCGCTATCGATGGAATTACAACCATTGTCAAGACTTTTGTGAAGGATTGCCTATTGTGTCTGCACTCTCGAGGGGGAAATGTCATCCCACGCCCTTGGGGCGAAGTGATCGATTGCAAAACGCGTAATGGATTGCTACATTTCGATTATCTCTACCTGGGAAGCAGCTATGGCACAAGCAAGTACATCCTGGTCCTCAAGGACCATGCAACGCATTATTGCGAGTTAGTAGTTGCAGACACAGCTGACAGCAGAGTAGCGGTGGAAGCACTGCTGGATTGGCACTCGCGGTTTGGCCTGCCACCTGAGTGGGTATCTGATTGCGGTTCACATTTCAAGAATGAAGTTGTTGCCGAACTAGCACGTCGTCTACGTACTTTGCAGAAGTTCACCCCGCGTACTCACCTTGGATAAACGGATCCATAGAGAGGGTAAATCGCGACATCCTACAAGTGGTGCGTGCAATGATCCTGGAGTACAAGATCAGCTACAAGGACTGGGTCTACTTGGTGCCGATAATTCAGGCAAACTTGAACCACACTGCAGTTCCTTCTCTGGCGAATCGTGCTCCAGTGGAGCTGTTTACGGGCTTGGAATGTCCAACACCGCTGCGTGAGTTCTATCTACCGGACCATGGCAAGTTGCAAACTATCCCTGACAGTGACCGAATTGAGGAGTATCTCGCAGAGCTGCGCTCCAGCATGCAAGTGATGCACAACGCTGTGGAAGACCAGCGTCTGAAACAGAGACTTCTGAATAAGAAGAAAGAGCGGGGGAAAAATCTCGTTAACTTCTCTGAAGGTGATTTTGTCTTGCGGTCACGAGTGGATGAAAAACACAAGAACAAGTTGCAGGTGACATGGGTTAGACCTTATCGAGTATTACGTGCTGATGCACACTCATTTCACGTACAGCACCTCGTCACCGGTGACGAGCTTGATGTGCATGCATCTCGGCTGAAATTTTACGCTGACAGTAGCCTCGACATCACCGAGGAATTGTTGGAGCATGTGGCCTCGCAAGGAATATTGCTCGCTGTAAATGAGCTTAAGTCACATCGGTGGAACGAAGATATCCAGGACTTTGAAGTGTTAGTGAACTGGAAGGGCTTGGAGACGATCGAGGACTCTTATGAGCCAATGCAGAGCCTCGCTACTGATATTCACGTGTTACTAGACAACTATGTGGCACAAGCCCGAGACACCCGGTTATCTGACTATTGGCAGAAGCTTGCTGGAAACCGTGCACAACGAACTATTTCGACAACTACGGAGACCTTGCCTGCCAGCTTAGCGCATGTGCCATCAGGCAATGCGAAGGAGTCAAAACGAATGCCGACCGGTAAGAAACGCCGCCGCCAAACTGCCCGAAGTACTGTTAGCAGTATTTCTCAGCAAGGCGAAGGTACAAATGATAAAGAGACTGGCGCTGAGCGTCCAGGAGCTCGACGACGAGTCAAGCGGACCTCCAGTGAGAATAACTTGCCTCATGGACGCCTGACTAGAGTGGTGACTGTTGCTGCAGATGTGCCTAGTGTTTCGGACGCAATGCCAGCACAAGGACTCTGCAACGAGCAGCGGCATCAACTACGACGATCTAGCCGCAAACGCAAGGCGCGTACGGTTGGAACCCCGTAGCTTCACCAATGTGAATCTACACAAGGTCAATGATGCCGAAGTTGAACCCTTGCACGTTTTCCAGAGGAAGACGTGGGGAACTAAGCTTCGGGGGCAGTGTAGTAGAACCTAGGCTCTAAAGCTTAGTTCTAACGTGCAACAGACTGCGCACTCCCCAAGAAGACATCACAGACTGTGTCCTACAGCATCAGCTGAGGCAACTTCATGTTCTACATGTTATAACAGGTCAGGCTGTTAGTGGCTGACTTTGTTTGCACTTGGAGCTTGTATGTCTAGCTACATGTATCCATAGGAATGATTGCTTGGCGAGCAGCAACTTCAAGGAGTTCTGCCTTCAAGTACTCGTTCTCTCTGAGTGGAGGCTCGTTGCCGAAGCTCACTCTTCAATTTCTTATCAATACACTAGGCTACAGTTCCTGCGGGCTAGCCCCCGCATTGCCTTGTGTTAACGACTTTGAATTTCGACCCCGGGAATACTACAAGGAATTCTTTAGTAGGTTTTCCATTGAAGTGCAACGACCTGTTGTACAGCTAGTGGACAACTGAAGTTGAAGACAACTCAAGATGGCGGACGCTGGAGCGACTGGTTCTGTACCACTGTTTACCCCGGTTTTACCACCAAAGATAGTGTCGACCTCTCATGGAGCACTGGTGAACTGGAGGAAGGAAAGACACGACTATGAGGCGAAGCTGCACGCGCTGCCGTGTGACTGGTGAAGCTTTTGAAGCTGTGGTATAGTCTGTCGCAGGAGCATTCAACCCCCACCTGCTGGACGCTTTCTGCGAGCTCCAGCTTGGAGTCTCGCCAGCTAACGCCACCGACGACATGCTGATAACTGAGATCGAGAAGATCATCTCGAGCGTGAAAAACGGCTCCTTGCCTGACATCAAGGACCTTTATGAGCGTGAACTAAAGCCCAACATGGCCGAGAGCGACGTGAGAGCCCGCTATATCGACTACTTCATGCTGTTTAATACCATTACGTTGGAGAATGGCTTGACAGAATGTTTTTCTGAGGTAGATGGCGTGAAAGAGAAGTGCAAGCGGTTGATAGCATCGCTACGGCCAGAGGCGTTAAAGAAGGAAGTGAAGCAGAGAGTCCGTTTTACTGACAAGGCTGCCGCGTCCAACGCGAAACTTCTTTTCGATCTGATAGTCGAGCGTGCAACGGAGCATGAGCGCTATTATCAGCGCCAAAAGAAACAGCGACAGGAGGCGTCCGGGCGTGAGGCTATTTCGTCTAAGAAGCAAAAGGATAAGAAGCAATCGAAGCAGTCGAACGGAACGGCGCTTCAAGAGTCGACTAGTAGAGACACTGCGAGAGTAAAGGTCGATCAGAAGACCAAGCCCAAGGCTAAAACAGAGGCTTCACGTCAACCTCCAGGTCCATGTCCGAAATGCAAGGCCATGCATTGGCTGCGTGAGTGTACGGAGGCAAGTGAGGACGAAAAAAAGGAGCTCGTACAGAAATTGCGTGATGCGCGCAAGGCCAAGAAGGCGCGTACCAAACGCCTCGGTGGGCTTTTACCTAACACAGAGCGACATGTGGTATTGAATGGAGTCCTGGAGCTGCCGTACTGTCCTGATAGCGGCTCGGATTTCACTGTGATTGGACTTTCGCACTGGAAACGCCTTCTAGTTGCCGATCCGAGTGTAACGAAGGAAAAACTTGATACTCCTGTTCGCACCCAGGCATTTGGAGCGACGTGGGTGACAGCTGGATGGAAGACTTGTCTTCAAGTACTAATTCAAACTGCGGCTGGCCCTGTCGAGCCTATGGGATTAGTGGACGTACTTATTGTCGACGTGGACGATGAAGAGTTCATTGTGGGGAATGATTTGTTGGTGATGTTGGGTATTGACGTCGATAGACAGCTTGGAGCAACTGGCCAGCCACAACATCGATGATTTGACCGGTGACCCAGTGGAGCTTGAAGCTGACGAAATGCCCGTGAATCCTGATAAAACTCCATCTGATGACGATGATATTTTCGCTGCTGTTGAAAGATTGATTGATCGTGCGGTGGAGAATGGATTTCCTGTGGAACGTGTGGAGCAGTTGCGGACTATTGCTCATGCATATGACGTGTGGCGCCTGGAGCTCCGAGCGGATCCTCCTGCTAGTGTCCCACCAATGGAGATTCGATTGAAAAACGGGGCTCGCCCCACGAAGTGTAAGCCCCGCAAATACCCGCCTCATATCAGGAAGTTTTTACGAGAATTTAACGCGCGTCTTGTTGCACTAGGACTGGTCTATGAGAATCCTGATAGTCGTTGGGCGAGTCCTGTTTTGCCGGTGAAGAAGAGCGCGGATCTATTGGACCTTCGACAAACGACAGACTACCGAGTATTGAATGACCAGACAGAAATAATGGCTGCAGTGATGCCAATCCTCGCTGTAGTTATGGAAAATGCTCGAGGAATGAAACACTTTGGACTTTTTGATTTCTTGAAGGGTTTTTGGCAGTTGCCACTTGCAGAATTCTGTCAGGAATTGCTGTCGTACATGACTGACGAGAAAATATTCGCACCCCGTCGTGTTCCTCAAGGAAGTAGTGACGCAGCTATTTTCTTCCAGAAGACAATGGAGACATGCTTTGCGAGTTTACTCTACGAGCATCTACTTATCTGGATTGATGACTTGCTGTTGTACGCTGCTGACATGGATACATACATGGTTAAGTTGGGTGAATTCTTCGCGTTACTGAATCAGTTTGGTCTCAAGCTTAGTGCTAAAAAGTCCAGTCTCTATCAAACTGAAGTGAAGTGGTGTGGACGAGTGCTGGATCACCAAGGTGTTCGCCATGATTCACAACGGATTGACACACTTCGGCAGATCCCGTACCCAAAGACCGCTGGCGAATTGCAGCAATTTGTCTGTGCTGTTAACTGGATGAGAGAAAGCATTGTGGATTACGCGCGACAAGTACAGCCACTTCAGAAACGCCTGGATACCGCACTTGCTTCTACCAAATGTACGCGCCGTGCAGCAGCTGGAATTGTGCTGGAATTAACTGAAGACGAGCGCGTTGCTTTTGATAACGTCAAGGAAATGCTAGCCACATGTGCTACGCTCGATTTTCCTGATGACTCAGCTACTACCTGTCTGTTTACAGATGCATCAGACATTGGGTGGGCTCTCATTGTGACTCAAGTGGTGAATTTTGACTCGAAGCTGCCGGCTACTGAGCAACAGCACCGGCTCCTCCATTGCATGAGCGGTACATTTACTGGAAGTCAGTTGAACTGGACGGTGACGGAAAAGGAGGCCCTACCTATTGTGGTCGCTTGTGAAAAGCTTGACTATCTCTTACTGCGTCCAAAGCCTTTTCTGAAATGTACTGCGACCACAGAAATTTAATTCACGTCTTCGCACCCCACCAGAATGTGAGGTAGATTTAATAGAGGGTCACCGGCAGGTCTGGTCTCACATTAGGTCTCGCAGTGATATGAGACCCAAACGCGTGACCAGACCTAAAGCCCATACATAACATTTTTATTTGAATGTAGCGAAGGAAATCGAGGTAAAACCTTTCTACAAACAGGTCAATATCAACGTGCTCCGAGTCCTGCGTATCTCTGCCCCAGAGTTCCAGCTTCACCAACCAACTAGATTAGCACTTCAAACTCCATATCCACTTGGGTATCTCCCGCCGTCTCTTAGTCGTTGGTGCTGTCACTGGAGTACTGGCGGCTGTCCTCTGCCCTCTCGTCTTCCGATTCCTCGTCGGACGTCTCAAACTCTACTGCAGCCGGAAGAACGACCGGCTGGCGTTGGCGCCGGCGAACACGCAGTGGTGTATCTTGCCTGAGCTGTACGTGTTTCCGAGCGAGGGACTCAATTTTGCTGACGAATGCTGGTAACGTCGGGTGCGGGGTTGAAAATGTCTCGTTCAACTCGCGGTTAAATCTCTCAAGCGGGTTATTGGTGCGGCTCACGGTGTTGCGGTCGAGGCCGTGTACATTCCACGACGCAGGCTTGTACTTCTTGATCCATGTCTTGACAAAATACGCCCAAAATGAACGCCACTTGTCGGTGGAGTAGGAGATACCGGCAGCCGAGCACTTCTCCATCATTATTGACTTGACATGTGCAATCCCTTTTTAGCGATATGTTTTCGCTTGATGACAGTAAGAGTGTCGAGTACACCACGATGCATAGCGATGGAAATCTCAGCGGCAGGTAGCGACAACTTCTTCATTTTGCGCCTCAACGCCTGTTTGAAATGAAAATAACAACCCACCAAGGTTGCGTCCGGAAACTGTACGCCGACTGCGTTGATTAGAGCAGCCTCAAAGTCACATACCACAGTACCAGGATCCAACTTCTCGTTCGTGCACTGGACAATGCTGTTGATCACGTTCCAGTAAGTGTCTTGAGTTTTTCCGGTGCACAGCACGTAGAAGATCGGAACAAAAAGGTCGGTAGCGCTATCCATCACCATGACAATCACACATTGATGAAATTTTTGACGGTACACACCGGAACGTGCCGTCAACGAAGACCGTTATTGACTTGTACATGAGTAGCTTGATCAACTCAGGATGCGCCCAACCAATGATTCGCTGTGGCTCGTTCGGGTCTTTCTGGCGTGGTTCGTAGTAAATGTTGTGGAACTGAAAGAACCGTAGGGTAGTGCCAACAACCATAGACAGCGGAGGTACTTCGATGAGTCCATGCATATCACCGCCATAATGTACACGCCGTGTGCTGTACACTCGTCCGACAACTTGGTCGCGCGTAAGGCCAATGACTGCTCTACCATCCTCTCGCTGATAAAACATACTGTTTATTGTGTCCCACACGCTCAGGGCAGGCTCAGACGGTTGCTCAACCGCGATTCTGTCGATCTCGCGTTTCATCTGCTCCTCAACGTTGATCATCGCGTTATCCGCGTCCGGAACCTCAGCGACGTTGCATGTATGTGGCCCTCACCCTTCTGTAGCCACCACCAGCCGCAAAAATTCTACACGAGCGGTACAACCAGTGCGTCTGTAGTAACTGCAACGATATGATGCCTTTACTGAAGACCGTCTTGACCGAGTGTTGATATCCGTCGAGAAAAATTACAGTTTCATACACCGAGCTCCGCTCGGCATCCTCGTACAAAATGATGGTTTCTGCCTCGGACACGTCGGTGTCGCTGTGCTGGGACCCCGACCGCATTGCTGAGACTACTGGAAACGAGTTCCGGTCAGTGCCGTGAAGGCTAGTTGCCATTGGGACTTGAGAGATGATTTCGAGAATGACTTGTGGGTGCTGGCTTAGTGGTTGGATGAGGGTTTGGTTTTCTTCATCAACGCCAAGGAGCACCAGTCGTTTTGGTGATTGCTTAACAGAACAAGCAACGTAAGATCACCGAAACGCTGCTGCAAGACAATGTACTTCGTACGTGTACTAAGTACTGGTAAGCGGTGGGACCTGAATCCGTGACCAGACCTGCAGTTGGAAAATAAACGTAGGGACCTAATGTGAGACCAGACCTGCCGGTGACCCTTGTTTAAGCTAACCGAATGTGAAGAAACATGTGAAAGGCAAGTTGTTGAGGTGGTCTATGAAGCTTTTGAACTACCGATACGTCGTGGAGCATGTGCCCGGCCCTGACAATGTTTGGGCCGATATGATATCTCGTTGGGCTGGTAATCACTCAACAGCGAAGGTGAAGCGTCTTAGATCCCCTGAAGAAGCGACTATGGTGTCACCATCTACACGAACCTTGACAGAGTCACAGCCATCGTCATTTCGACCTCTGGATGCTGATTCTTTCGTTTGGCCCACGGTGGCAGAACTTGCCGAGGTCCAAGCAACTTCGGACGCTCCGGCCAATGTAGATATTGCTGACAACGGCCTTTAACCCTAGAGGACGGATTTGGGTACCCAGCACGGCTACAGACCTGATCCAGCGCCTCTGTATTGTAGCGCATTGCGGTGCACCAGGCCATCGTGGCCAGCATGTTATGCAGACGCATTTGTCTCGGATTTTCGCTATCGATGGAATTACAACCATTGTCAAGACTTTTGTGAAGGAGTGCCTATTGTGTCTGCACTCTCGAGGGGAAATGTCATCCCACGCCCTTGGGGCGAAGTGATCGATTGCAAAACGCGTAATGGATTGCTACATTTCGATTATCTCTACCTGGGAAGCAGCTATGGCACAAGCAAGTACATCCTGGTCCTCAAGGACCATGCAACGCATTATTGCGAGTTAGTAGTTGCAGACACAGCTGACAGCAGAGTAGCGGTGGAAGCACTGCTGGATTGGCACTCGCGGTTTGGCCTGCCACCTGAGTGGGTATCTGATTGCGGTTCACATTTCAAGAATGAAGTTGTTGCCGAACTAGCACGTCGTCTACGTACTTTGCAGAAGTTCACCCCCGCGTACTCACCTTGGATAAACGGATCCATAGAGAGGGTAAATCGCGACATCCTACAAGTGGTGCGTGCAATGATCCTGGAGTACAAGATCAGCTACAAGGACTGGGTCTACTTGGTGCCGATAATTCAGGCAAACTTGAACCACACTGCAGTTCCTTCTCTGGCGAATCGTGCTCCAGTGGAGCTGTTTACGGGCTTGGAATGTCCAACACCGCTGCGTGAGTTCTATCTACCGGACCATGGCAAGTTGCAAACTATCCCTGACAGTGACCGAATTGAGGAGTATCTCGCAGAGCTGCGCTCCAGCATGCAAGTGATGCACAACGCTGTGGAAGACCAGCGTCTGAAACAGAGACTTCTGAATAAGAAGAAAGAGCGGGGGGAAAATCTCGTTAACTTCTCTGAAGGTGATTTTGTCTTGCGGTCACGAGTGGATGAAAAACACAAGAACAAGTTGCAGGTGACATGGGTTGGACCTTATCGAGTATTACGTGCTGATGCACACTCATTTCACGTACAGCACCTCGTCACCGGTGACGAGCTTGATGTGCATGCATCTCGGCTGAAATTTTACGCTGACAGTAGCCTCGACATCACCGAGGAATTGTTGGAGCATGTGGCCTCGCAAGGAATATTGCTCGCTGTAAATGAGCTTAAGTCACATCGGTGGAACGAAGATATCCAGGACTTTGAAGTGTTAGTGAACTGGAAGGGCTTGGAGACGATCGAGGACTCTTATGAGCCAATGCAGAGCCTCGCTACTGATATTCACGTGTTACTAGACAACTATGTGGCACAAGCCCGAGACACCCGGTTATCTGACTATTGGCAGAAGCTTGCTGGAAACCGTGCACAACGAACTATTTCGACAACTACGGAGACCTTGCCTGCCAGCTTAGCGCATGTGCCATCAGGCAATGCGAAGGAGTCAAAACGAATGCCGACCGGTAAGAAACGCCGCCGCCAAACTGCCCGAAGTACTGTTGGCAGTATTTCTCAGCAAGGCGAAGGTACAAATGATAAAGAGACTGGCGCTGAGCGTCCAGGAGCTCGACGACGAGTCAAGCGGACCTCCAGTGAGAATAACTTGCCTCATGGACGCCTGACTAGAGTGGTGACTGTTGCTGCAG
This sequence comes from Phytophthora colocasiae, assembly GCA_018806915.1. Classification (NCBI taxonomy): domain Eukaryota; phylum Oomycota; class Peronosporomycetes; order Peronosporales; family Peronosporaceae; genus Phytophthora; species Phytophthora colocasiae. Next base: position 1,212,791 of record JAGKQI010000101.1, read on the forward strand.
ATGTGCCTAGTGTTTCGGACGCAATGCCAGCACAAGGACTCTGCAACGAGCAGCGGCATCAACTACGACGATCTAGCCGCAAACGCAAGGCGCGTACGGTTGGAACCCCGTAGCTTCACCAATGTGAATCTACACAAGGTCAATGATGCCGAAGTTGAACCCTTGCACGTTTTCCAGAGGAAGACGTGGGGAACTAAGCTTCGGGGGCAGTGTAGTAGAACCTAGGCTCTAAAGCTTAGTTCTAACGTGCAACAGACTGCGCACTCCCCAAGCAGACATCACAGACTGTGTCCTACAGCATCAGCTGAGGCAACTTCATGTTCTACATGTTATAACAGGTCAGGCTGTTAGTGGCTGACTTTGTTTGCACTTGGAGCTTGTATGTCTAGCTACATGTATCCTTAGGAATGATTGCTTGGCGAGCAGCAACTTCAAGGAGTTCTGCCTTCAAGTACTCGTTCTCTCTGAGTGGAGGCTCGTTGCCGAAGCTCACTCTTCAATTTCTTATCAATACACTAGGCTACAGTTCCTGCGGGCTAGCCCCCGCATTGCCTTGTGTTAACGACTTTGAATTTCGACCCCGGAATACTACAAGGAATTCTTTAGTAGGTTTTCCATTGAAGTGCAAACGACCTGTTGTACAGCTAGTGGACAACTGAAGTTGAAGACAACTCAAGATGGCGGACGCTGGAGCGACTGGTTCTGTACCACTGTTTACCCCGGTTTTACCACCAAAGATAGTGTCGACCTCTCATGGAGCACTGGTGAACTGGAGGAAGGAAAGACACGACTATGAGGCGAAGCTGCACGCGCGCTGCCGTGTGACTGGTGAAGCTTTTGAAGCTGTGGTAGAGTCTGTCGCAGGAGCATTCAACCCCCACCTGCTGGACGCTTTCTGCGAGCTCCAGCTTGGAGTCTCGCCAGCTAACGCCACCGACGACATGCTGATAACTGAGATCGAGAAGATCATCTCGAGCGTGAAAAACGGCTCCTTGCCTGACATCAAGGACCTTTATGAGCGTGAACTAAAGCCCAACATGGCCGAGAGCGACGTGAGAGCCCGCTATATCGACTACTTCATGCTGTTTAATACCATTACGTTGGAGAATGGCTTGACAGAATGTTTTTCTGAGGTAGATGGCGTGAAAGAGAAGTGCAAGCGGTTGATAGCATCGCTACGGCCAGAGGCGTTAAAGAAGGAAGTGAAGCAGAGAGTCCGTTTTACTGACAAGGCTGCCGCGTCCAACGCGAAACTTCTTTCGATCTGATAGTCGAGCGTGCAACGGAGCATGAGCGCTATTATCAGCGCCAAAAGAAACAGCGACAGGAGGCGTCCGGGCGTGAGGCTATTTCGTCTAAGAAGCAAAAGGATAAGAAGCAATCGAAGCAGTCGAACGGAACGGCGCTTCAAGAGTCGACTAGTAGAGACACTGCGAGAGTAAAGGTCGATCAGAAGACCAAGCCCAAGGCTAAAACAGAGGCTTCACGTCAACCTCCAGGTCCATGTCCGAAATGCAAGGCCATGCATTGGCTGCGTGAGTGTACGGAGGCAAGTGAGGACGAAAAAAAGGAGCTCGTACAGAAATTGCGTGATGCGCGCAAGGCCAAGAAGGCGCGTACCAAACGCCTCGGTGGGCTTTTACCTAACACAGAGCGACATGTGGTATTGAATGGAGTCCTGGAGCTGCCGTACTGTCCTGATAGCGGCTCGGATTTCACTGTGATTGGACTTTCGCACTGGAAACGCCTTCTAGTTGCCGATCCGAGTGTAACGAAGGAAAAACTTGATACTCCTGTTCGCACCCAGGCATTTGGAGCGACGTGGGTGACAGCTGGATGGAAGACTTGTCTTCAAGTACTAATTCAAACTGCGGCTGGCCCTGTCGAGCCTATGGGATTAGTGGACGTACTTATTGTCGACGTGGACGATGAAGAGTTCATTGTGGGGAATGATTTGTTGGTGATGTTGGGTATTGACGTCGATAGACAGCTTGAGCAACTGGCCAGCCACAACATCGATGATTTGACCGGTGACCCAGTGGAGCTTGAAGCTGACGAAATGCCCGTGAATCCTGATAAAACTCCATCTGATGACGATGATATTTTCGCTGCTGTTGAAAGATTGATTGATCGTGCGGTGGAGAATGGATTTCCTGTGGAACGTGTGGAGCAGTTGCGGACTATTGCTCATGCATATGACGTGTGGCGCCTGGAGCTCCGAGCGGATCCTCCTGCTAGTGTCCCACCAATGGAGATTCGATTGAAAAACGGGCTCGCCCCACGAAGTGTAAGCCCCGCAAATACCCGCCTCATATCAGGAAGTTTTACGAGAATTTAACGCGCGTCTTGTTGCACTAGGACTGGTCTATGAGAATCCTGATAGTCGTTGGGCGAGTCCTGTTTTGCCGGTGAAGAAGAGCGCGGATCTATTGGACCTTCGACAAACGACAGACTACCGAGTATTGAATGACCAGACAGAAATAATGGCTGCAGTGATGCCAATCCTCGCTGTAGTTATGGAAAATGCTCGAGGAATGAAACACTTTGGACTTTTGATTTCTTGAAGGGTTTTTGGCAGTTGCCACTTGCAGAATTCTGTCAGGAATTGCTGTCGTACATGACTGACGAGAAAATATTCGCACCCCGTCGTGTTCCTCAAGGAAGTAGTGACGCAGCTATTTTCTTCCAGAAGACAATGGAGACATGCTTTGCGAGTTTACTCTACGAGCATCTACTTATCTGGATTGATGACTTGCTGTTGTACGCTGCTGACATGGATACATACATGGTTAAGTTGGGTGAATTCTTCGCGTTACTGAATCAGTTTGGTCTCAAGCTTAGTGCTAAAAAGTCCAGTCTCTATCAAACTGAAGTGAAGTGGTGTGGACGAGTGCTGGATCACCAAGGTGTTCGCCATGATTCACAACGGATTGACACACTTCGGCAGATCCCGTACCCAAAGACCGCTGGCGAATTGCAGCAATTTGTCTGTGCTGTTAACTGGATGAGAGAAAGCATTGTGGATTACGCGCGACAAGTACAGCCACTTCAGAAACGCCTGGATACCGCACTTGCTTCTACCAAACGTACGCGCCGTGCAGCAGCTGGAATTGTGCTGGAATTAACTGAAGACGAGCGCGTTGCTTTTGATAACGTCAAGGAAATGCTAGCCACATGTGCTACGCTCGATTTTCCTGATGACTCAGCTACTACCTGTCTGTTTACAGATGCATCAGACATTGGGTGGGCTCTCATTGTGACTCAAGTGGTGAATTTTGACTCGAAGCTGCCGGCTACTGAGCAACAGCACCGGCTCCTCCATTGCATGAGCGGTACATTTACTGGAAGTCAGTTGAACTGGACGGTGACGGAAAAGGAGGCCCTACCTATTGTGGTCGCTTGTGAAAAGCTTGACTATCTCTTACTGCGTCCAAAGCCTTTTCGAATGTACTGCGACCACAGAAATTTAATTCACGTCTTCGCACCCCACCAGAATGTGAGGTAGATTTAATAGAGGGTCACCGGCAGGTCTGGTCTCACATTAGGTCTCGCAGTGATATGAGACCCAAACGCGTGACCAGACCTAAAGCCCATACATAACATTTTTATTTGAATGTAGCGAAGGAAATCGAGGTAAAACCTTTCTACAAACAGGTCAATATCAACGTGCTCCGAGTCCTGCGTATCTCTGCCCCAGAGTTCCAGCTTCACCAACCAACTAGATTAGCACTTCAAACTCCATATCCACTTGGGTATCTCCCGCCGTCTCTTAGTCGTTGGTGCTGTCACTGGAGTACTGGCGGCTGTCCTCTGCCCTCTCGTCTTCCGATTCCTCGTCGGACGTCTCAAACTCTACTGCAGCCGGAAGAACGACCGGCTGGCGTTGGCGCCGGCGAACACGCAGTGGTGTATCTTGCCTGAGCTGTACGTGTTTCCGAGCGAGGGACTCAATTTTGCTGACGAATGCTGGTAACGTCGGGTGCGGGGTTGAAAATGTCTCGTTCAACTCGCGGTTAAATCTCTCAAGCGGGTTATTGGTGCGGCTCACGGTGTTGCGGTCGAGGCCGTGTACATTCCACGACGCAGGCTTGTACTTCTTGATCCATGTCTTGACAAAATACGCCCAAAATGAACGCCACTTGTCGGTGGAGTAGGAGATACCGGCAGCCGAGCACTTCTCCATCATTATTGACTTGACATGTGCAATCCCCTTTTTAGCGATATGTTTTCGCTTGATGACAGTAAGAGTGTCGAGTACACCACGATGCATAGCGATGGAAATCTCAGCGGCAGGTAGCGACAACTTCTTCATTTTGCGCCTCAACGCCTGTTTGAAATGAAAATAACAACCCACCAAGGTTGCGTCCGGAAACTGTACGCCGACTGCGTTGATTAGAGCAGCCTCAAAGTCACATACCACAGTACCAGGATCCAACTTCTCGTTCGTGCACTGGACAATGCTGTTGATCACGTTCCAGTAAGTGTCTTGAGTTTTTCCGGTGCACAGCACGTAGAAGATCGGAACAAAAAGGTCGGTAGCGCTATCCATCACCATGACAATCACACATTGATGAAATTTTGACGGTACACACCGGAACGTGCCGTCAACGAAGACCGTTATTGACTTGTACATGAGTAGCTTGATCAACTCAGGATGCGCCCAACCAATGATTCGCTGTGGCTCGTTCGGGTCTTTCTGGCGTGGTTCGTAGTAAATGTTGTGGAACTGAAAGAACCGTAGGGTAGTGCCAACAACCATAGACAGCGGAGGTACTTCGATGAGTCCATGCATATCACCGCCATAATGTACACGCCGTGTGCTGTACACTCGTCCGACAACTTGGTCGCGCGTAAGGCCAATGACTGCTCTACCATCCTCTCGCTGATAAAACATACTGTTTATTGTGTCCCACACGCTCAGGGCAGGCTCAGACGGTTGCTCGACCGCGATTCTGTCGATCTCGCGTTTCATCTGCTCCTCAACGTTGATCATCGCGTTATCCGCGTCCGGAACCTCAGCGACGTTGCATGTATGTGGCCTCACCCTTCTGTAGCCACCACCAGCCGCAAAAAATTCTACACGAGCGGTACAACCAGTGCGTCTGTAGTAACTGCAACGATATGATGCCTTTACTGAAGACCGTCTTGACCGAGTAAGTTGATATCCGTCGAGAAAAATTACAGTTTCATACACCGAGCTCCGCTCGGCATCCTCGTACAAAATGATGGGTTCTGCCTCGGACACGTCGGTGTCGCTGTGCTGGGACCCCGACCGCATTGCTGAGACTACTGGAAACGAGTTCCGGTCAGTGCCGTGAAGGCTAGTTGCCATTGGGACTTGAGAGATGATTTCGAGAATGACTTGTGGGTGCTGGCTTAGTGGTTGGATGAGGGTTTGGTTTTCTTCATCAACGCCAAGGAGCACCAGTCGTTTTGGTGATTGCTTAACAGAACAAGCAACGTAAGATCACCGAAACGCTGCTGCAAGACAATGTACTTCGTACGTGTACTAAGTACTGGTAAGCGGTGGGACCTGAATCCGTGACCAGACCTGCAGTTGGAAAATAAACGTAGGGACCTAATGTGAGACCAGACCTGCCGGTGACCCTTGTTTAAGCTAACCGAATGTGAAGAAACATGTGAAAGGCAAGTTGTTGAGGTGGTCTATGAAGCTTTTGAACTACCGATACGTCGTGGAGCATGTGCCCGGCCCTGACAATGTTTGGGCCGATATGATATCTCGTTGGGCTGGTAATCACTCAACAGCGAAGGTGAAGCGTCTTAGATCCCCTGAAGAAGCGACTATGGTGTCACCATCTACACGAACCTTGACAGAGTCACAGCCATCGTCATTTCGACCTCTGGATGCTGATTCTTTCGTTTGGCCCACGGTGGCAGAACTTGCCGAGGTCCAAGCAACTTCGGACGCTCCGGCCAATGTAGATATTGCTGACAACGGCCTTTTAACCCTAGAGGGACGGATTTGGGTACCCAGCACGGCTACAGACCTGATCCAGCGCCTCTGTATTGTAGCGCATTGCGGTGCACAAGGCCATCGTGGCCAGAATGTGATGCAGACGCATTTGTCTCGGATTTTCGCTATCGATGGAATTTCAACCATTGTCAAGACTTTTGTGAAGGATTGCCTATTGTGTCTGCACTCTCGAGGAAATGTCATCCCACGCCCTTGGGGCGAAGTGATCGATTGCAAAACGCGTAATGGATTGCTACATTTCGATTATCTCTACCTGGGAAGCAGCTATGGCACAAGCAAGTACATCCTGGTCCTCAAGGACCATGCAACGCATTATTGCGAGTTAGTAGTTGCAGACACAGCTGACAGCAGAGTAGCGGTGGAAGCACTGCTGGATTGGCACTCGCGGTTTGGCCTGCCACCTGAGTGGGTATCTGATTGCGGTTCACATTTCAAGAATGAAGTTGTTGCCGAACTAGCACGTCGTCTACGTACTTTGCAGAAGTTCACCCCCGCGTACTCACCTTGGATAAACGGATCCATAGAGAGGGTAAATCGCGACATCCTACAAGTGGTGCGTGCAATGATCCTGGAGTACAAGATCAGCTACAAGGACTGGGTCTACTTGGTGCCGATAATTCAGGCAAACTTGAACCACACTGCAGTTCCTTCTCTGGCGAATCGTGCTCCAGTGGAGCTGTTTACGGGCTTGGAATGTCCAACACCGCTGCGTGAGTTCTATCTACCGGACCATGGCAAGTTGCAAACTATCCCTGACAGTGACCGAATTGAGGAGTATCTCGCAGAGCTGCGCTCCAGCATGCAAGTGATGCACAACGCTGTGGAAGACCAGCGTCTGAAACAGAGACTTCTGAATAAGAAGAAAGAGCGGGGGGAAAATCTCGTTAACTTCTCTGAAGGTGATTTTTGTCTTGCGGTCACGAGTGGATGAAAAACACAAGAACAAGTTGCAGGTGACATGGGTTGGACCTTATCGAGTATTACGTGCTGATGCACACTCATTTCACGTACAGCACCTCGTCACCGGTGACGAGCTTGATGTGCATGCATCTCGGCTGAAATTTTACGCTGACAGTAGCCTCGACATCACCGAGGAATTGTTGGAGCATGTGGCCTCGCAAGGAATATTGCTCGCTGTAAATGAGCTTAAGTCACATCGGTGGAACGAAGATATCCAGGACTTTGAAGTGTTAGTGAACTGGAAGGGCTTGGAGACGATCGAGGACTCTTATGAGCCAATGCAGAGCCTCGCTACTGATATTCACGTGTTACTAGACAACTATGTGGCACAAGCCCGAGACACCCGGTTATCTGACTATTGGCAGAAGCTTGCTGGAAACCGTGCACAACGAACTATTTCGACAACTACGGAGACCTTGCCTGCCAGCTTAGCGCATGTGCCATCAGGCAATGCAGAAGGAGTCAAAACGAATGCCGACCGGTAAGAAACGCCGCCGCCAAACTGCCCGAAGTAACTGTTGGCAGTATTTCTCAGCAAGGCGAAGGTACAAATGATAAAGAGACTGGCGCTGAGCGTCCAGGAGCTCGACGACGAGTCAAGCGGACCTCCAGTGAGAATAACTTGCCTCATGGACGCCTGACTAGAGTGGTGACTGTTGCTGCAGATGTGCCTAGTGTTTCGGACGCAATGCCAGCACAAGGACTCTGCAACGAGCAGCGGCATCAACTACGACGATCTAGCCGCAAACGCAAGGCGCGTACGGTTGGAACCCCGTAGCTTCACCAATGTGAATCTACACAAGGTCAATGATGCCGAAGTTGAACCCTTGCACGTTTTCCAGAGGAAGACGTGGGGAACTAAGCTTCGGGGGCAGTGTAGTAGAACCTAGGCTCTAAAGCTTAGTTCTAACGTGCAACAGACTGCGCACTCCCCAAGCAGACATCACAGACTGTGTCCTACAGCATCAGCTGAGGCAACTTCATGTTCTACATGTTATAACAGGTCAGGCTGTTAGTGGCTGACTTTGTTTGCACTTGGAGCTTGTATGTCTAGCTACATGTATCCTTAGGAATGATTGCTTGGCGAGCAGCAACTTCAAGGAGTTCTGCCTTCAAGTACTCGTTCTCTCTGAGTGGAGGCTCGTTGCCGAAGCTCACTCTTCAATTTCTTATCAATACACTAGGCTACAGTTCCTGCGGGCTAGCCCCCGCATTGCCTTGTGTTAACGACTTTGAATTTCGACCCCGGGAATACTACAACGGGATGGTTGCCTCCATGTCGCGCAAAGTACAAATATGTGGTAGCATGTGCATGTAATTCGCTGCATCCATGGCTAGGAATTGTATCGCTACAGTGTTAGCTATCTTCACTTCGTACTTGCCACTCGAAGGTAAAGACCCAGCTATAGTTCACTACCTTCCATCTTGTACCAACAACTAAACAAAATCCTGTCGGTAACATATCGAATCCTCGCCAATGTGTTATGCATGGATCGTTTAGCTGGCCCATAGTACTCGCTGCAAAGTTACTGTGGGCTTTAAGATGTGATGTTGAAGTCGCACGTCAATGCGCTTTTTGCACCTGCGTTCCCATGCTTGACGACAACGACGCAATCGTCAAGTTCATCGTTGGCGAGGATGGCTGCGTTTCACAGCCCCAGTGCAACACAGCCACCGCTCTCAGGACGAAGCTCATTGCTAATTTGAATAAATATAATTACTGCGTCAAGTAGACACACGAGGGACCCCTTAGTCTCTAACCTTACGCTCTTGTCCAATAGATTAGTCTCTGCTCTAGCGCAGGAGATTGACCTCTCCGGCCTTCTTGAGGAATCGTACGAGGCGGTACGGGATGTGGTCGAAGCCGTGGCAGTGCGGACTCCTTTGTCCGTCACCTCCCCGGCCGATAGCAAGCGCCACCATTCGGTTCAGATACGCCTCCATCATGTCCTTTCGGTGGTTCTTCGTGGCCCAGATCTTCTCCACAAGACCTGACGGCCGTTTACTTGAGTTGCCCACGAACGCCGTAATGTCGTCGCAGTAGATACAGCCACGAGAGGGACGCGGCTGCTGTGCGTGCACCCAAATGTTGTAGCGCAACTTCACGAACTCGGCGAACTCGCGCTCCACCTGGTAGTCCGATTCCTGCGGACCTGACGGAGGCAGCGGCATCTCTGTGACACTCTGGCGACGTTGAGGGGACGCATCAGCTCCTGCCGACGAGCGGCGAGTGGCTGAGTTGCGTGACGTGGGGATGCGGATCTCCGGGTTCTTGAAGAAAACCTGCACCACGTAACAGAGCTTTCCCTGGCGCTTGACGGTCTCATTAACCTCCACGTGGTCGATGGCTTTGAGGAAACTCAACGCGTCCGCCGCTTTAGCGTAGTGACACGGCCACATACGCAATGGCTGCAGGTCCGGTACGAGTAACATACTGTTGGCGCCAGGCTTTCCTGGGGGCGAGGCTGGACGCATCTCCTCGTCCGTGAGGGGCTGTAAGCGATACATCACGTGCATCATTGTCTTCTTCTTCTTCTTCTTCTTCTTGACTTGGGAACTGGAAGGCAGAACTGTGAATGGCTTGCGGGGGTGGAGGCGCAAGTGGTCTAATCATCGGGTGCTGGGTGGAGCAGTTTTTTTCGCTTACTTCAACATGTACTATTTTATGAAGGTAGTTGTAGTTATAAAGGTTGATAGATGTAAAAAATTGAAGATTTGTTTATTGATATAGAGAGGTAAAAACGTTTTGAGAGGAGCGACATGCTGCTTGTCTATGGACCTCTGAATGAGGTACGATAGGTCCCACCAAACCGCCAACTGCAACGAAGGTTAGAGACGCTGCGAAGAGAAATAGAGGAGGATGTGCCTTCCTACAATAACGTGAATCCGCACGACGTGAGGCATTCGCTTCACAGCTCGCGCAGCGTGGACGTTTGCTTTGCTGCGAGTTAAGTACTGTACATATGTTAAACGCTGCAGGATGACTCGCATCGCCGCTTTTTTCGAGTCAGCAGCGCAGCAAAGGGTCTTTGCCTCTGACCGCCGCCCCGTCTTCGCTTCAATTGGTGTGGCGCACATCACCTAATAACTTCAAGCGATTCGTGAGTCAGTCTTGTCAATATCGCGAGTCAAGACTTGACGGCACATGTATTCCTACATCCTGTATGCATGCATCCTGCGCATGACCTTCGGTATAGCCCAAGTGTAATGTATGGGGGCATTGACACTGGCAACGGCGTTTCTTTTGAATGCACCGGTACGTGTAGCCCTCGCCCACGATTTTTTTTGTGTACTTCAACACGGACGCGCGGTAAGCTCCAAACAGGTAAACAGCACTTCATGAGCGGCTAAACGAAATCTGTCACCTGGGGATCTCTATGTCGATTAACGTGTGCAATTCAGTGTATATATGGCCTCACCGCTCTACGAGCACCTTCACCACCTCACTCTTTTAATTACAAGCATCGTATTAAATACTACGCGGGTGTTCACGTTGGAAAACCTCATTCCGCAGCTCGCTCGCTAGATCTGTCGTGTCCTTCTATACTAGCTCTAATTCTACTAAGTTAATTTCGACAAGTGGTTAAGACAGTCGAGTGCACGAGAAGATGGCACCAGGAATTCGCAGACGCGTCAGGCGGTTAGTGCTGCAACTTGCAAGGCCCTTAGCGAATCTTCACTCTCATGCATCGTCGCGAAGAAAGCGCTCGACAAGTGCCGGAATCGTCATATAGCCGTCACATGTGTAGTAGCGCTGACGTGGTTCCTCTTTCCCACCGATAGCCAATTCAATGTACTTGTTGACACCCTTCGCGAGCAGTCGACTGCGAGCCTTCTTGCTCTTGACAAATAACTTGACAAATAGCCGTGGCTGTGAGAAGCTTGTCACGAGGAAGTCCATGTTCTTGTTGCAGTACTTACACGCAGCCCCACCGTCATGTATACGCTGAGCGTAGCTCCACACCTGGTAGCGCAGGTTCGCAAAGTCATTAAATCTTTTCTGGATAGTATAATCCGGTTGGTCTCTTCGCGACGCCTCCAGTCGCTTGTTTGTCGGAATGCGATTCGTGTGGTGCTTCAGATAGACGTCAATGAAGTAGTAGACGACGCCACCAATCTCGGCGAAGTTGGTGATCTCAACGTGGTCGATTTTCTCCAATACGCTTATAGGTTCGACGGCACTGGAGGAGCGGTGTGGAGTCAAACAAACGGGCGTGAGAGGTGGAGCCCATGCTCGCTCCCAGAAGTGAACCATGGTGTGAAGGCGTAAAGTGTGATGGAGGAAGAAAGAGGCGACGGCAGCGGGCGGGCACTCCGACTTTGACACGCGAGTGGCGAATTAAGAACTGAGGACCAGTTCATCGCCGCTGATGTCGGCCCATGTGGCCAGGCAAGTATTTATACCCATGTCGTAATTTTCGCTCTAGAGTGCAGACATCCTCAACCACCCGAGCCCCAAAGGCGAAAAGCGGCTGGGTGGAAGTGCTGTGGTCTCTGCACGCCGCACTGAGCGACACTATGGACACGAATATTCAGGATAGACGTTCTAGCCGCGGCGACCGGCCACATCCGCCCAGTTACCTTGTGTCTCGGAGTGCGTTTGATGGGGAGTGCGCACCGGTATGATCGGCATGAAGTAATTAATACATGTAGCGGTCACAGGTCAATGCATGTCAGCTTCAGTCTGAACTGCCAGCCAGCAGTTTTTGGCCTGTGTAGATCCAGTGGCAGATCAATTTGGCGTGCCATGCTACCGACGGTATCCGATAAGTTTGCAATGGTAAGCCTGCGCAACGAAGCCTTGGCCGCCAAGTTGGCGTGCGTTCAGCACTTGAACATCTATGTGCATTTTTCGCGTAGACATTTGAACAGCATATTTTCGGCGGTATCTCGTTCAGCGAAGACAGTGAACAACAACCCCTGAACCAACGTTGAACACTGCAGGTTCGCGACTGCGATGACTGAATAACGATTCCCAGCACTAGTTTATATTGCTGGCGGCACATCTAACATATCTAAAGGAGGCTGTGCGATATCCTACTTGCAAGTTGTCTAGAAATAAATACGAACATAGCTCGGCACCTCTTTATTCCTCCTCCTTCTCGAAGAAGTGCTGCACCAAGTACGGGATGGCCTGGAAGCCATCGCAATCGACGTTGCGCGGCCGTAACTCCGATCCACCGCCAAGAGTGATGCCGATGATCTCATTGCAGAACGTTGTCATCAATTTCTTCCGCGTGTCCACGCCTGTGACGAGTTTCAAGAGCAAGCGCGGCTGTGACATCGAGTGCACAATATAGCCCATGAATGCGTCGCAGTACTTGCAGCACGTGCATCTCTCCTCATGCTTGCGCTGTGCATACGCCCACACCTGGTAGCGCAGGTCGGCGAAGGCAGTGAAGCGACGCTCCAATTGATAGTCCGGTCGGCCGCTTGGCGATGTCTTGACCGACTTGAGCGTTGGGATGTGTGACGTGCTGTGCTCCAGGAACACATCCAGCACGTAGTACACGACACCGTCGCGCTCCGTCGTGTGGTTGATCTCTACGCGGTCGATCTTGGACAAGAATGCGAGCGGTTCCGAGGCGTTGGACGACAGCGTAGGCGTGATGGTCACGGGCGACAATGGCTGCAAATGCGGCACCGTCGTCGTGGGCACTGGCGAGTTGGTGGTGATCATGGCGGCATTGGAAGCGGAGGACATTGTCGTAGTCGAGTGAGTGGAACACGTGGTTTGGAGACAGGAAGTTGACAAGTGAGCTCATGTCCTGGTCGCTAATGCGCGGTGGTGAGGGTGGCTGCACTGTCTCGGTCGCTGATAACGAGCAAGGGTGGACGACTGTTATGGCTCCCAAATGGAAAATGTAGAAGTGATAATGTATTGAGCAGTTCCTTACCTCCTGCACTAGCTGCTCTTCTTTGATATGCATGTCCTGGAGGCTTTATGGACGGTTAGTGCACTTCCGTGCTTTGCTACAACCGTCTGTGTTTGCAGCAACCGTCTGCGGTCTAACCGTCTGTACTTGTTTCTCGATTCTTCTGCAGTGATGTTGTTGCTGGGCTTGATTCCATTTACAACCTCACAGTGTTGCCACGGCGACAACACTTCCCCCTTTTAAAGACCTTTCTCGCGTTTGATATGCATGCAGCGTCCCGGTGCGCCGCTGGTTCCCGGATGCTGGTCTGCTAGACCATCGGGATATTCAATGCCTGGCACATCGCCTTGACGGCATTCTGACTGCTGTGATCCCGAACGAAAGCTTTCACTGCAGTTGGAACATCTTCCAATAGTACATCTGTGGGCTCCCACGAATCCTCAATGCTGTCGAGGCCGCGCCAATGCACCTTGATTTCGTGGCGTTTTTCCTTGTTGTTGTATCGTACCTCGTGCAACGAATCTACCACGTGTCCTTCGCTGTTGTGGGCAATATGCAGCAAAAGGTCTTCTGTCACGTTCAAAGTGGAGTCTGCATAGAATTTTAGTCGACTTGCGTGTACTTCTTTCCGTTGCCCCGTAATAAGGTTTTGGATTTCAAAATTCCAATTTGACACGGTTGTCACTACCTGAGCAGGTCCACACCACTTCACACGAAGTTTACTGCGTGTGTGCTGCCAAACATCCGCGTAGAGGACGAAATCTCCAACCTCAAATTGAGTCATGGCTACACTTTTCTTCTTGTTGTGTGCTCTGCGGCCAGCAGCTCTGGTGGCTGCGTTGGCCTTGCCAGTATTCTTGTGCATCTCTGCTAATGCTTTCTGTAGTCGCTGGACGTGCACTCGTTGTGCTGACTGGAGTTCGCTCAAGGTTGTGGTTTTAACGAGTCCTGGAACAGCCAGATGATCAGCCGGGCCCATTGCTTTGAGGCCTGTCATTGCTGTTATCGGTGCCACGCCGCCTAGAGCTGGTGAAGGAGTGTTGTTCAATACCATTTGCACGATTTTTATGATCCGCGGCCATTCTTTTGTCTGCAATCTCCATTCCGAAAGGAGTGCTCGACAACAGCGCAATATTTCGCGCATTACCACCTCCACCGTACCATTTGCCCATGGGCACCTGGCGGTAGTGAAATGGTGGTGAGCCCCTAGAGCATGCTGTAAAGCTTCAATCGTCTTGTTTTTAAAATGCGAACCTTGATCTGAAACCCAGGTTCGGCAAACTCCAAACGATGCAAACCAGTCCATGAGTGTAGAGAAAGTAGTGTCAGCGTCTGCCACCTTGCACGGAACAAGCCACACGAATTTCGATGCGTCATCCTTGACGACTAAAACGTAAGTGTCACCCGTGTCGCTTTCCCCCATGTACAAAAAGTCCCAGTGAATAAGTTCGTTTGGGCGTTCGGCGTGCATTGCCTCACCTAGCAAACGCTGCTGAGGTGGGCCTCCCAACGTACTGACACAATGAAGGCACCGCTGTACGAAATGCTCGATGTCTTTCTTCATATCTTTCCACACAAAATTTTCACTGATCTGTTTCATGGTAACCTCACTGCCGCGATGTCCCGCCACGCCGAAATGCCCCACGACGCATGTACGGATTTGCAAGTCAACAGCAGCATCGGGAATCCAGATTTTACCTTCCGGGCTCCTCCACAGCGAATCCGACTCCGATCGGTCGAATCCTGCAGGCGGATCTGCCGAATTCTGCACTGCCACAATCTCCGCCACCGTAGGCCATTCAAATTGTTCATCTAGTTGTGGCGATAGAGGTAGTGAAACCAGTCGAATCGCACAGATAGTCTTCAGAGTTGATCCCCACCTTGACAAAAGATCCGCCCATACATTCTCTTCCCCTGTTATATCATGAATGTTGTAGTTGTACGCCATCAGAATGATAGCCCACCGATGCTGCGCGCCTTGGTTACAATAGGTGTGGTATACACCATCCAGGTCACAAGTCACAGATCCGTGTACAACACATAGTGTTTCTCACACGTCACATATGTAGCCAGTTGCTGGCTGTTAGCTCAGAGCCACACATTACATTTGATTAGGATTTAGTATGTTAGATACTAAATCCGTTACATTCAGGATTAGGGCAATAAAATAAATAAAAATCAGTTTGCATTTTACATAATTAGTGTTAGTTCCTTTATTATAGGGACACTGATTGTGAGAGTCCCGTATTTAGTGGACTACTTGGTTCTTGTATAGAACCGAAGGCTAGTGCCTTGCAAGCAGGACTCTACGAGTCAACCCAACTTCCTCTGTGCCGTGCACACCTACGCAGCCCCGCTGCATCTGGTAGCACTTGTAGTCAATCCAACTCCTGAGTTGAAGACTGTTTCTCTGTGAGAATGGAGCCAGAAGCATACGCTCACTTGACTCCGAGTCAGCGGGACACGCTTAACAAGCTTACGTCCTTGCTGGGCCCTGAAGGTATGGCGCACCTTGCGTCTCAAGGGCCGGAGGCCGTCAACGCGCCGCGCGCCTGGAGGCATTTGCCTCGTACGAGAACGCTCTCGTGGAGCACACTCAGCGGAATGTAAAAGGAGTTAATCCTGCCTGAGAGCTAAGCCCGTCACGCTTCAGCGTGAAGACCTTTCACGGGCACGAAGGAGAGAACCTCCTATTGTGGACCCGAAAGGTCGAGATGGCCATGGGGGCCGCTATGCTCCAGTTGGAAGGCCAACGCGTGGCGTTCGCCATCTCTAAGCTCGAAGGTCGAGCACGAGAATGGGCCTTGACGTCTGGGACGTCGGTAGAAATGGCCTTCCCCACTTGGGGTGAGCTTAAGGCCAAACTTACGCAAGTATTTGCTCCACCTAACCAGGCGTATCGCGTGCGGTCACGCTTCCTCGCTTGCCGACAGGGCAAGAAGGACCTGGTGGACTATGTCCAAGAGCTGCGCACGCTCATTGCCGGCATGGCTGCCGATCCTCTACCTGAGGTGGTCACTGTGACTATCTTCATGGAAGGTCTGAGAGCTGGCGTGGCCAGGACGGGAGGCATTCCGTCAGAATCCTCGCACCTTCGAGGACGCTGTTAGCGTGGCATTGAATGCTGAACACAACCTTAAGTTGTCGAGGGTCGGTGCTAATAGCACAGGGTCCGGGGACCTGAACTCCATGGACCTCAGCTATGCTGAAGATGGAAGTAGCCGAGCTACGAGCTGCGGTGCAGCGTATGAGCACTCGTCGGTGCTACACGTGTGGTAGTCCCACACACCTGAGGCCCAACTGCCCTCTGCGCAAAGAGCGCGCCGGCCAGAATGGCCGCAACCCTGTCGCGGGTCCCGCTTTGGGCTCTGCCCAGGAAACGACGGCTCCCAGTAGACGCGGGCGGTCTACTGGGGAAGAACTGAGTTCTGCAGTGCGTGAGAGGCACTGGGGCTCAGCCCCGAAGAGCTCCGTGCTCTTGAACACGGAACGTGTGAGCAAGCAGGGCTTGCTGGTCGTCCATGTGGACGTGAAGGGCTTCGAGAAGCCGTGGATCGTGTTGATCGATTCAGGAGCGTCTGGCAAAATTCACGTCAGACGCTCCACCGTTGAGGGTAGTCAGCAATATGCTGAGGCGCTTCGAGCGCGAAGAGGTGACACCGTCACTGTCCGTTCGAGCGACGGGCGTCCGTGTCACGGCAGCCAAGGTCCCCATGGACCTACGGCTGAAGTTCCTGGACTTCGACAGCGTGGAACGCTGCTTGGTCTTGGACCTGGATTCGAGGTACGACCTCATCCTTGGTATGGCGTGGCTGGAGCGCCACGAGCCATGGATCGACTGGAGGTCGAAGACCTTAGGTGCTACGCACTTCTCTCCTAGTGGAGCTTTGGCGAGTCATGAACCCACCTCTGCTAGGAAGCAGAAGCGCTATTGGCGCGAGCATCGAGCCGAGTCGGCAATGATGCTGGAAGTCGGTGTGTCCGAGTTAGTGGACAGCACCGAGTGCGAGGATCGCAGCCCTGTTGAGCGCATAGCGCTGGTTGGCAGTGAGTCAACGTGTGGGCAAAGCTCACGTAACCCGAGTGACGCCGGTCATGGACCGTCACTGGATGCCGATGGCATCGGGCCTTACCAGGCCGTGAACTGTGGGGCGGCACGTACTCCGTCGAGTGATACTGGTCGTGGACCAAGTCGATCGCTGAGTGTCTCTGACACTGGACCTGTTACGGTCATTGATTGTGCAGCGGCACGTACTCCGCTGAGCGGCATCGGTCGTCGACCGAGTGGATCGCTGAGTGTCCCTGACACTGGGCCGAGAGAGGCCGAAACTTATTCAACACAACACCGTCGAGTAGACGATCTTCGGCTAGGCGAAGACGTCGTAAGGCCCTTCGGGCGAGACGCTCTGCGTCTGAGTCATCCGTGACGTCAAGTGCCGACGCACCGGAGGGCTGTGGGCAGCTATACACTCTGGTTGATGGAGTGGGCGGTAGTGCCGAAGGCAGTATCCTGCTGGACGACTTGCCAAGTGTTGACAAGCTCCTTGAGCTAGAAGAGATGTCCTTCGCCGACTTTGGCGATGCCTTGAAGGCTGGCGAATTCGCCGAGGTGGTCATCGTTCGACCTGAGGAGGAGTTAAACTCGTCGTCCCTCGTTGACGAGTCCGTCTTGGCCGAAGTCAAGAAGGCGTTGAACGCCAGGAGTGGATCGGAGATCCTCAAGAATCCCTCGGATCCCTTCCACTCCTTGCTGAAGGAATATGGAGACGTTGTCTCGAAGGAACCACCGAGTGGCCTGCCTCCCGACCGAGGCGTTCGTCATGAGATCGACTTAGTTCCCGGAACTAAGTACTGCGTGACCCGACAGTGGCCTCTTCCTAAAGAGCAATGCGACGTCATTGACGCCTTCTTCCGTGCGAAGCACGCGGCGGGTCTCGTGCGCGAGAGCAAGTCTCCGCATTCCGCGCCAACGTTCTGTGTCAGAAAGCCGAATGGCAAGTGGCGTATCGTTCACGCTTTTAACAAGCTCAACACTGCCACGATTCCGGCGCAGACGCCGATTCCTAGGAAGGATGTTCTTCAGAACAACATGGTGGGTTGCACCATGTACAGTGCACTCGACTTAGTCGATGGGTACTATCAGCTGCTCATGCGAGCCAGTGATATTCCGCTTACAGCGGTGAGCACCCCGAGCGGTATGCTCTGGGAGTGGCTCGTCATGCGCCCAAGGGCTCTCGAACGCGCCCGCAACGTTCAATCGTCTAGTGACGCAGCTGTTCAGGCCCTACGGGCATTCGCACAAACGTACTTTGACGACGTGTTCGTCCACAGTCAGGCCGAACACGGCAAGACTGACGTTGAGGTGCACGTGGAACACGTGAGAGCTGTGCTCGAGTGCATGCGCACGAACAAGCTGTACGCCAACGCAGACAAGTGCGTCTTTGGCGCGGAAGAAATCCCCTTCCTAGGGTGCTTCATTGGGAAGCATGGCCTTCGTGCTGATCCAGCAAAGGTCAAGGCCATTGTGGATTGGCCGGTTCCCTTGAACCAGAAGGACTTGCGTAAGTGGCTGGGTTTGGCCAACTACTTGCACAAGTACAGCGAGAACTACGCTGAGTTGGCTCGGCCACTGACGGATCTCCTTAAGAAGGATGCCGAGTGGGTATGGCGTGCCGAGCACGAGAATGCGTTCACTTGTATCAAGGATAGCCTGCTTCAGGCACCGATACTGGCGCTGCCAGACCCCGCTCGTCCGTTTATTGTCGTCTGTGACGCCTCGGACTTTGCCATCGGCAGTGCTTTGCTACAAGCGGACGCCGAAGGGCGCGAACGCGTCATTGCGTTTGAGTCGCGACAGCTCAAGGCTGCTGAGAAGAACTATCCAGTTCATGACAAGGAGCTACTTGCGATGAAGTACGCTCTCGTCAAATTCAGGGTTCACCTGCTCGGCTCCAAGCCGTTTGTGATCTACACGGATCATGCGTCACTACGCACAGCGAGGCAGTCGCCTCACCTCTCGCAGAGGATGGCCCGATGGCTCTCCTTCTTTGCGGAGTATAACTTCGAGGTGAAGTACAAGCCTGGCAGGCAGAACGTCCTCGCTGACGCGTTATCACGTCGCCCGGACTATGAGTTATCTCATGTCACCTCGGTGACGTCGTCCGTGACGGACATGGTTCGAGCAGCGTACGCTCAGGACGACTCTTGTGTCGCGTTGCTCCAAGCTCTGGGGAGCGATGAGTTTAAAGACTCAAAGGTGACTCTGTCACGACGCCTAAAGGCGAGACTCCAACGCTACAGCCTGAAAGGCGGTCTGCTGTACTACAGCACGGGTCAGGATGACCCACCACGAGTGGTAGTTCCTCACGATGAGGATCTGAAGTACCGTATCCTCTATGAGGCTCACGACACACCCACAGGCGGCCACCTCGGTCGCGAGAAGACGTACGGCTCGGTGAGCTCCATGTACTGGTGGCCGAAGATGTACAAGTGGGTCAGCACATATGTGCGCACGTGCGAGACGTGTCAGCGGGTTAAACCTCGCCGCATGCGGCTGCGCCTTTGGCGAGCTTACCTGTACCCTCTGGGTGTTGGCAGTCCATAAGTATGGACTTTGTGTTTGGCCTGCCGAAGGACTCGGCAGGCAACACGGGCGTGGTGGTCTTTGTTGACCGTCTGAGCAAGATGGCTCATCTAGCGGCTGTGCCGGACACCGTCGATGGTGCTGGTACAGCGACGATCTTCATCGATCGGGTCTTCCGCCAGCATGGGCTGCCTGAGACCATTGTCTCGGATCGAGATCCCCGTTTCACGGGTCACTTCTGGACGTCCGTCTTCAAGGTGCTGGGCACTCGACTGGACATGTCCACGGCGGACCATCCGCAGACCGACGGTCAGACCGAACGCGTGAACCGCGTTCTGGAGGACATCCTCCGCAGCGTATGCGCTGAAACGCCGAAGCGTTGGAGCGCTATGCTCCCTCTCGTTGAGTTCTCCATGAACAATGCGGTGCATGCCTCGACAGGCTTCACCCCGTTCTACGTGAACGGCCTTGCGCACCCGCGCGTTCCGCTCACTCCGCCACGCGGTAGCCTTGGGCTTGGTGGGGAGAGGGCTGTGCCGTCGCTCGACTCCGAGCTTGCTGATATCAGCCCTTCTGCTGTGCGTAAACAAGTCGATGACTTCCTCTCGGTGA
This sequence comes from Phytophthora colocasiae, assembly GCA_018806915.1. Lineage (NCBI taxonomy): Eukaryota > Oomycota > Peronosporomycetes > Peronosporales > Peronosporaceae > Phytophthora > Phytophthora colocasiae. Next base: position 1,232,817 of record JAGKQI010000101.1, read on the forward strand.
GATTGAGCGTATTACGCCGTGTACGTGACGCGATGGCTGAAAGCCAAGACGTTCAGAAGGAACAAGCGGATACAAAAGGTAGAAGCAATGTATGGGAATTTAAGGTCGGTGACCAGGTTTTATTAAACGCTAAGAACCTACCTACACATGCAGTGTCAAATGTCTTTAAGACGAAATTGCGTCCGCGTTTCATCGGACCATTTACGGTCGTGGCCAAGAAGGGCCTGGCATACACGCTTGACTTGCCAAAGCGGATGCGAACACACCCGGTGTTCTACGTCGGCTTGCTTAAGCCATATCGGGACCCCGCGGGGTGAGCGCGGAGGCGCTGGCACCGACGACACGTGCCCAGGCTGCGTCTTCTGCAGCAGCAACGGCACCTGGCCTCGCACCTCAGCGAGCTGAAGCTCCTGCTGGTGCAGGCGAGCAGTCAGGACTGAGGACCTTCGAGCCAAGCCATCCGGCTTTCAATCTCCTCCATGTCATGAGCGAGACGGGCATGCGAATGCCAAACACTCGACGTTCCCTTGAAGGGACTGAGTCTGACTCCGGAGAGTACCGATCGAGTGATCGAGTTGGTACCAGGCGCGATGCGACAAATAGCGCTCGTCACACTCATCGAGTACGGCGTTCCGCAGCGAATCGGCCTCCTCCGCCGTTGCTCGATGAGCAGGGGACTCCCACTACCACGTGGAGCGCCTGATGGCGCGGCGTCGCCACCGTAGTCAAAACCAGTATCTGGTGAAGTGGCGTGGATATCCTCATTCCCAAAACTCGTGGGAGTTTGAAGGGTCCCTGAGGCAGGACTGCCCTGACGTCGTGGACGCTTTTGATCGCGAAGATCGGGGCGCCCGAAGGGCCTCGAGGTCGACCACTCGGTCGACACCCGCTTCTCACCACTAGTGTGAGAAGCTGACGGACTAGCAGCCGAGCTCAGGCTCTGGTCCGTGGCTGGCACAGCCAGCGAGTCTCCCTCGGAGACTGAAGGAGCATCCTGCGAAGCAGGGATAGTGGCCTGAGAGGCGGGAGCCACTGCCGTCGTGTGACGAGGAAAGCGGCCGGGCCGCACGCGTATCTTCGCGTACTGGAAGAGTAGACCTCGGGCGAGGCGGACGTCCACCTCGGCGCAGCTCTCCATGAGCCGGTCAAACGACGCGAGCTTCCGTGAAGCCTCGGTCCAGGTGGCCACATGGACCATGTAGTCCCGGGTGGTCTCTCCGGTTTGGAGCAGGAGTGGATAAGTCCTCATCTGAGGCACAGACTCCCGTCGCCGTTGCTTATCTAAGCGTTGCCGATACTCGGCGAGTGTGCACACCTGCGGGGTCAGGAAACGCTCATGGAGCCCCTGTCGCTGCTGAGTCTCAGCCACCGTACGTGGAGGATTGCCTATGGCGTAACCATGCAGGTTTGGCTGCGCCATCAACTGCTTCACCTGCTCGGCAGGGTCGCGAGGCTCGAAGCCGTAGTCGCGCCGCGACGAAGTCCCCACGATGTCCCGTTGGACCGGTCGACGTGACTCTGGAGCACCGCTCAGAGAAGCCTCCTGTGCCTCATCCAGAGGGTTGGTGATCACGTCTTCGACTCCCTTGAGTGACTCTGGCTCATCGCGAGCAGGAAGCGGTGGTGCGTTGCGCAACGCGTTGAGCACGAGGCTCGAAGGTCCCTCCGGGAACGGATTGGGCTGCCGCAGCTGCCGAGGAATTGAGTACCGACGCGGATCGCGTGGAGAGCGCAGCTCAGATCGGGGCGTCCGAGGGCTCGCAGGAGCAGGAGACGCATGGGCATCGCCCTGTTCGGACTCCTCGTAGTCCACTTCGACCTCGCCTTCCTCTGTAGGAGAGCGACGTGGGTCGCGCGTCGGCGACGCTGTCGTGTACTCGAAGGGTGAGCCACCGCTACCACTTGACGTCGGGCTGGCCTTGAACATCGCTCCGTAGCGAAGGCGAGACGCCGCGAAATACTCCGAATCGGAGAGCGTGAGAGGAGCCGAGGGCTCAGACCGGAAAGCGCTGAGGCGCTGGGGCGTAGACGCCTGGTCACTGGACACCTCAGGAGCGGTTGGCTCGCTGGGGAGAATTGGAGAATGTGCTCGTTGAGCCAGCGCACCCGCGCACTCTCGTTGAGAGATTTCTTTTATCGGAAAGTTGCCGGTGACAGGCCTTGACAAGGCAGTTATGTCTACAGTTGTAGATACTCCGTATCCACGGTTTGGTGGGGGAGGGTGTAACGGGGTTACACGGCGCTGCGCGCCTTGGTTACAATAGGTGTGGTATACACCATCCAGGTCACAAGTCACAGATCCGTGTACAACACATAGTGTTTCTCACACGTCACATATGTAGCCAGTTGCTGGCTGTTAGCTCAGAGCCACACATTACATTTGATTAGGATTTAGTATGTTAGATACTAAATCCGTTACATTCAGGATTAGGGCAATAAAATAAATAAAAATCAGTTTGCATTTTACATAATTAGTGTTAGTTCCTTTATTATAGGGACACTGATTGTGAGAGTCCCGTATTTAGTGGACTACTTGGTTCTTGTATAGAACCGAAGGCTAGTGCCTTGCAAGCAGGACTCTACGAGTCAACCCAACTTCCTCTGTGCCGTGCACACCTACGCAGCCCCGCTGCAGATGCAGTTTGTCGGCTGTATACTTGGGCACTGTACTTACTACACTCTGTGGGTCAAAAATGTAGCGTAAGTTGCGATGGTCTGTAAAGAGATCAAAACCATCTTGTCGATGAAGCAGGTAATCAGCTCGCCTGCAGGTCTCCACAATTGCATAGGCCTCTTTTTCCACGATGGCCCAGCGCTGAGCTGCACCCGAAAAAGATCCACTCAACATCATCAGGGGCTCGTGTTCTTGTTCACTTAGTGGCCGATGTGCTTGATCCCGAGGAATTTGTGTGATCACTGCACCCCAGTGCTCATCACTAGCATCTGTGTACACCGAAACACGTTTATTCGGGTCTGGGTGAGCCAACAGTAACGCACTTTGAAGTGCTTGCTTGCATCGATTCAAACCGGCGATTTCATCGTCACCCCACCCCACATCGGATAGTTTTACTGCTCTCACACGAGTTTTCTTACGACTTCCAGCTAGCTCATAGACTCTCTCCATGACTTTCACTAGCGGCTCAATCAGCTTGTTAAATGCTGGTAGAGAAGCACGCATCCAGTTTAGCGCACATACAAATTGCTGTAATTCCTGACCCGTTGTTGGTGCAGGGAGATTCACCAGTGCATCAATTCTCGCTGGATCGTGCTTCACACCTTTGCCGGATACAACGCGTCCGCACCAAAGAGCTTCTCGCAAGTAAAAGCTGCATTTCTTTGGGTTAAGTTTCAGTCCTTTGTCCAAACAGATACTGAGAACCTTTTTCAGTAAAATGAGCAATCCTTCATCACTGTCCTCATACCCCAGTAAGTCGTCAATCCAAATCATTAGTCCGTTGTTAACCCCCCAGCGACCAAGGTTGTATATGACAACATGAATTCATGTTGTACGTACAACATGTTTCAATAGGGATTGGCTCTAAAAACAGCAAAAATATAGTGAAATCAAGTATAAGCACATCCCTCATAAAAAGTTCGATGCACAGGGCTAGGTTGGAAAACAGATCTCAAGATTGGAGCCTTTCTTTGAATAGGACTGCTGAAAACCACCAGTTGAGAATTTGTGAAGTCGAACTCGCATCGATGGTGGAGCGCCGCGAAACCCGGAGCGAGAAGGCTGCGTTTGCCGCGAGCATGGCAGCCGCACACGCAGACGACCGGGCAAGGCTGCTACAAGAGCATCGCGCGTTCTTGGAGGGTAAGCGGGACACAGACGCAGATTTTGCCTCGGCGCGGCCGGCTGCCGCGCCCAAGCCCAGACTTTCAGTTTGTCAACGGGCAGAAGAAACACAGGCAGCGTCAGTGCAAGGTTTGCTCAAACCGCAAACGGCGTGTTGGCGAACGCAGAGCTACAATGTTTTATTGCCCGGGTTGCAGCCCGTCAGATAAAGCTAGGTAAGGTTACTATTGCTTTATCAAATGTGTTGACTAACTGTATTTTTTCTAGAACCTACTTGTGCAACAAGGTTTGGCCGCACACGAAGAATAACACGCTTACTTGTCATCAGATCTGGCATTTTCAGTGGAACAACGGCCAGGATCGCCCCTGCTCACGTTGCGGTAGAGATATCCAGAACCGTGAGGCTGGTAGTGACGTCGGCAAGCGAAAACGCCGCTCTACAGACCGTGGCAGCTTAGACCGTGACGACGCCAGCATGGAAGGAGACGACGCTACTGAAGAGGAGGAGGACGTTGAGGAAGACGTCGAGGGCGTCAGTGCAGAGGAAGAGGACACCGAGGACATCAGCGCGGAGGCGGGAGAAACTGAGGGTGCTAGCTCGGAGGTAGAAGGCTCCGGGGCACACGCAGAAGGTGAGATAGAGCAAGAAGGTTAGGAAGGCTATACAGCTGATGTGTCAGCATTTAGCTCACAGATTTCAACCATTTGCTGGCGTATATAACAAAATGTCAGTACTTCCGTGAAGCAACCATTGCGTTCCTCTTGAGTGCAGATTCAGAAAAAAGGTGATGTCTCGTTTCTTGATAAAAAGGCCCAGAGTGAATAGGGGGTGGCGTCCATTTTTTACTCGACATGTTGTAGGATACAACATTAAGGAACTGGCGTGGTTGTATATGACTACATGTTGGAGATACGTAGAAAGTTGCATGTCGCGTTTTTCAGAAAAAGTCCTCGTACTTATTTGAGTCAATACAAATATCAAGTACAGCCCGGCATTAACCCGTTGTATATGACAACATGTTTGGAAAACTGAAAAAGATGTGAAATCCGTTTGGTCTTTGGGGGGTTAAAGAGCTCATCAAACATTTGCTGGACCGTGGACTGTACGTATGCGACGCTATTCGTGCCTCCCATGAGCACACGAGTTGGTGTAATGACACCTTCCTCCGTTAAGATCGAGTAGATTTCCTGACACGCAATCGCCATCGCAAACTGCCAAAAACCTTTAAAGAAATCCAAGGAGAAATATCGCGACGATCCACGTAATTGCTCAAAAGCAACTTCCAGAATTGGCATTGGCCAAACAATTTGCTCGACGCAAGCATTAGCCCCTCTAACATCTACCGTCATGCGATGATCTCCTGCCTCTTGCTTGTTTACGACATGAGGGGGTGAACTCCATCGACTCTTCGGATTTCTGTAGCACAGACCAGCTGCGATAAGAGCGTCGACATGCTTCTTCAAAAATGCACGGTGCACCGGAGAATATCTGCGCGCTTTGCACTTCACTGGTGTTGTTCCGGGTTTCAGGGTTACTTCCATTGGAGGCATATCCACCGGTGGATCACGACCAATAACAATCCGAAAAACATCAATGAACTGCATTAAAATGCTTCTCAGCTCCTTCACAAACTCAGGAGTAGCACCAAGTTTTCGTGCTTCGTCAACTTTTTCGAGAAGAATCGCTTTAATTTCCTCCCGTTCCTTGTCTTGGTCCACATCAAAAACAGGAAAGCACGCTCGCTCTTCGTCTTCCCGCAAAGCAACTTCTTCGTCGGTTTGGAGTGGTCGTTCATCAGAAAAAGCTAAAACACTTGCAACGCCTTGGTTTGGGCTGTCATCCACGTCACCCATATCCCACTCAACACTTACTTGTTGCGCCGCTGCCAGTAATTTCTTAGGACTATACCCCAACCGATCCATGATCCACCTTGACAGTAGTAGGTCTCCCACACCGATCGGTAGATGGCCTTCCGTCACCCAACAGATCACATTTCACATTTCGGAGTACTAGTGGCCCTCCAGGAGTCGAGAAACGCAGATCGAGCTTAACTTTGCTCTTCACTGGTACAGGACTGTTTCCAACTCCCTCAATAGCCGACCCTTCACTAGTTTCCTGCTGGTTAACCCACACTCCTTTTGCAGATAATTGCTTCAACAATTTTGTTGTCACCAGCGATACTTCAGCTGCACTGTCCGGAGTAATCTCGGTCTCCACCATATCCATAACCGTGCAGGGAAGAGATGATGACGACTCCACTCTCGTCGAGTCGACTGGCGCCACTGCTAACACAGGTTTCATCACTTTTTTCCCCGTAGTGGACTCATAAATCTCCTTGGCTTCTGTGGGACTTGCAACATTGGGGCACTGAAATACACCGTGTGTTGGATCACCGCACTTGAAACACTTTTTTGGCGGTCGATCACCCGTTGGTTTTAACTTTGGCTTTTTAGTGGTCTTGTCTGAATGATCATCGGATATTGGTCGCGGCTTAGTCGTACTAGGTGCACCACCAAACCCTTTCTTAGATGCTGCCGCAGGTTTACCAGCACCCTTGTCATGCGGGTGTGCTGAAATGTGAGCTTCGAATCTCATGAAGTCGTCCAATTCGCCACGAAGCCACTTCAAAAACAATGCCAGGTTTGATTTGGTTGTTTTGTGACACTGTCTGCTCAGTTGGTCTTTCACCGCTGCTTTAAATGATGGCGGTCTCAAAGCGTCGACGAGATATCCAACCACCTTCTTAGGCTCAGTATGCACGACATCCTCCATGTTAAGGCAATCCAGTATCTCGTAAAACTCCGCCATAAGCCGAGACAACCGTGATTCAGCATCCTGTAACTCGGTGTCCATGCAAAGTGCCTTTACTTCTTTTTCCAGCGTCTTATAGGCAGTGTTATCTGGGTTACGAGCCGACAGAAAGTAATTTTTCCACTCGTCCTCTGTGATGTCCGTCTCCGCCTTGAAAAGCTCAAAATCACAGATCCTAACCAATGTGCCTTGCTCGATACACGCGCTAATTGGCATCACGAAAAACTTAGCCTGAGTTCCTTGATTTAGCGCCTTTATGCGTCTTGTGTAGATCGCATAGCTGTCCATGAACTCTCTTTTTTCCTTTTTAGAGCTCCCCCGATACATCGGAGGCACCGGGAGATTTGTTCCTGCAGCCACCGTGACTGCAGCAGCTTCGGACATTCTTCCATCAGCTGCCTGCTCTGCTCCTTGAGCAAAAGCACCCCAGCGGGTTTGTAAGTGCGGCTGAACAGCTTCTGCTAAGCTTTCCAGCCTCTGTCCTTAAAGGCCAACAGCTTGTTCAGCCTCCTTCAGAATCTTGTATTGCTCTTCCAGATATCTGCGGTGCTCGTCCATTTGACGCCGCATCTCGTTTTGCTGCTCCATCAGTGCGGCCTGACGGTCATGTTGTGCTTGAAGATATTCTGAAGTTTGAGCAGCAAGTCGGTCTTGCTGAAGCCGGACCTGGCCAATTTGTTCCGCATTCCGTTGATGCGCTGCAGCAGAGTGTTGGGCCAGGGCTTCCACTTGACGATTTGTCTCGACTCCTTGGATGACTGCCGTCCGAGTTGTTGTTTCTTGCATCATTCGCAATTCACGTTCCGATCCCGGTGGTAGTGGAGGGTAGACAGCGACAGGCATTCCCCCGGCTGGGACTGCTGCCATCGCGTCGTCAGGATCTTCCATGCTGGTAGCTATCCAGCTAAAGAATTCTTTGTTATGGCTCCCAAATGGAAAATGTAGAAGTGATAATGTATTGAGCAGTTCCTTACCTCCTGCACTAGCTGCTCTTCTTTGATATGCATGTCCTGGAGGCTTTATGGACGGTTAGTGCACTTCCGTGCTTTGCTACAACCGTCTGTGTTTGCAGCAACCGTCTGCGGTCTAACCGTCTGTACTTGTTTCTCGATTCTTCTGCAGTGATGTTGTTGCTGGGCTTGATCCCATCTACAACCTCACAGTGTTGCCACGGCGACAACAACGACCGCGATGTTATCCATCACCTCATTGGCCGAGGAGGCAGCCCAAGCACCAGAGCACTGCAATCGGCAGCACAATCTCCGCTACCTCCCGACTCAGGAGTCACAACCAGACTTCGGCCACAGCAGCACGCCAATAGATTGGCTGCAACGAGTTAACGCCCGTGACGCTCCAGTCGTGGCAAATCTCGTTCTGCTTGGGTGTGGAGGTACTCTGCTCCGTCTCAGCTAACGAAAGGACGCTGATCATCCGTCGACCACGGCGTGGTGGATCACTGGTGATTCACGCATGCTTTAGAGTTGGACTAATGGTATCAATTTAATACCGTCTCATGCAGAGTTGGGTACCTAGTTCCTGGTCTTTTGTGCCGCCAACGTGCAGCGATTGTGCCTGTCGACGCTGGGTGGACGCAACGTCTTGGCTTTTCGGCGGTCTTCCGAGCTAACGGCGACATCAGCTCTGCAGGCAAGCGCAGGCGTGAATACAGTACCGGTACTGTTAGGGCTCGTCGTACAAAACGTTGTGCGTACACAATGTGCGCGTACGCCGTACATTGTCCGGCCTTCTAGTACCCATGGAGACTCTGACTGCTACACGGGGCGAGTTGCTTGGCAGACAATCGAGACGATCGCCATGATCCACGTCGCCTAACAACGGCCGCAGATTGTGGGGGATACGTTACTCCTGAATCCGGAGTAAGGCCTGATCAAGGTTGACTTCTCATTCTCCGGCCAGTGTGAGCCTGTTCCCGCAGGCGCGATATAGGTAAACGAACTTCAGACTTGATGCAAGTGCGATTGTGCTGTACGAACACTTTTCAGCACAATAAAGTGAGGTGCAATGAGACTTCTAAGCTTATCACTCTTCATCTTCTGCAAGATCTTCGTAAAGCGAAAACATGACTGGACTATGGTCCGAAGTTTTTCCTTTCTTGTTCTTCTTCGTCGAGCATGGAATTTGCCCGACATGCAGCCGTCCTAGCTGCGTCTTCTTGCTATAGGTAGTAGCTGCTCATGTTCTGGTAAAGCAAAAACTAAAAACTGTATTCCTACAGGAATTCTGCTCCCAGATGGCATTTCGTATCAAGCCAAACATGTGGAGTATCGTTGGCAGGACAAAATGTCCCTGCCTTATGGGAACCGAAGGGAAAACGGTTTTCAGCAAATAACTTGTGTGAAAAAGTGTTGCTGTCGTTGTTGTTGGATTAGGTTGATCTAAACTGCTAGAGCTCACGAATTTGCCGTCGAATACGTGTGCTCTCTGACTTTCGCTTGCGGTTGCTTGTCTAGGAGTTCAGGAAATAAATACGAATAGATATGAGGTGCTCCTAATGCAATCTTCGATCGATTGCAGGTCACCTTCGCGTACGAACTTACGCCTCCTCCTTGCGGAGGAAGCGCTCCATCACGTACGGGATTGCCTGGAAACCATCACAGGCGATGTTACGAGGTCGCGGTTCGCTCTTTCCACCGACGGTCATGCTGAGGAACTCGTTGCAGAACGTCGTCAGCAGCTTCTTCCTTGTGTCCACGCCAGTGGCCAGCTTCACGAACAACCGCGGCTGCGACATCGAGTGCACGATGTAGCTCATGAACGCGTCGCAGTACTTGCACGCACATCCGTCTGAGTGCTTGCGCTGTGCATACGCCCACACCTGGTAGCGCAGGTTGGCGAAGTCATTGAAACGGCGCTCCAATTGATAGTCCGGTCGGCCAGTAGTGGACGATTTGACTGTCTTGTTGGTCGGAATGCGAGACGTGCTGTGCTCAAGAAACACATCCAATACGTAGTACACGACGCCGCCGCGCATTGTGGTGCGGTTAATCTCCATGTGGTCAATTTTTTCCAGCGATGCAAGCGGTGCCGAGGCCTTTGAAGCTCGAGTTGGGGTGATCGTCACGGGTGACAGAGACTGCAGATGCGGCATCATCGTGGAAGTGGATCCGGTCGACATGGTCAATAGGTGCTGGCGAGGTAGACTTGAGGGTTCGGACGGTAGGGGAGTTGACTTGAGTGCTTGGGCTCCGACTGAGACTGCGTTTGTGTCGAAGGCGGAAAGTTGACAAGTGAGCCAACTGGACGACGGCGTTTTCGTCTCTCTAGCGGCTGTCAGCAAGGGTGGACGAACGGTGTGTTCGTCCGTGCAGCGGTGTGAGCACAAGAGAGTTGGGTTGCCCTTTCCCCCGTCGGCTCCACATGCGACGCTCCCAAGCAGAGTGCGGGACTTCACGAGCGTCATCATACAGTATTGTATCGTATCGCTGTCTTGACGTTTTGATATGCAGGGTACAGCTTGAGCCCAGAATGAACACCATACCGAATTCCATGGAGAAGGGTGGTTTAGATTCTCTTCTTGCTTCGACGCTATGAGTTCATCCGTGGCATATCCAGTTTATTTCGACGTCGGCCAGCGCTGCTGAAGCGAGGGAGCCATTTTCGCATGGTAAAATGACTGGTTGTGAGTTCTAGAAATTTATCATTTCAAATGATACACACTTTTTGAAAAAAATAATGTTTTGCCCGGCTCACGGGTGTCTTACCGCTTACTGCCATCGAGCGGCTTGACCTCGACGGGATTCCTAGTAGGTTGGACGTCCATGACAGACTTTGACCCCCCCCCCTGCAACTCGATAAATCTCACTTGAAAAAATCATCATCGCAAAATTTGTTCTTCTTTGGCACGTGTTTGAATGCGCCGGTAGTGCAACGCAAAAGGTGACCTAGTCCACGACAGGCCATTTTCGCCGTCGTCATGCACGTACAACATGGTGTCCGAGAATTGTGCTGGACAGTCGCGCAGATTTGCGCTAGCGCCGTCGACTGTGTAGTTCAAGAGGCTGTATTTTCCATTTTCAACGTGAAAAGATGGTGGAAGTACTTCATACGCAAGCTCGTTGCTGATTTCAAGCAGTGCTCTGTCGTGCTTGACAAGCACGACAGAGTCTTGGATTCACGAATGTCGTCGAGTCTCGCCCTTTTTTCCCAGTCCAAAATTGCCTTTATCGCGTTTTTTTCAGAGAATTTTGTGGCTGGAACTCCATTCATATGGCGAAGGCCATCGCCTTCGCATATTTCACAGTGATGTTTCGAGTGCCGTATGTTGCAAAGCCGAACAAGTACTGTAGCACAGGCCAGCCACAACTTCAGAGCAAGACTTCAATCACAAATCTCTGTAAATTGTTATCTTCCGATCGCATTGTGGAGGTTTGAGTCGTTGCACAAAAGGGCAAGTTGAGGCTCAAGTTTGCAGCACAGACGAGCAAGAGAGTGATATTCTTACCTCTGCCTCAAAGCTCGTGCTCAATGCAAGCAGAGCTTGGCTCTGACTGCTTATATATTGAGCTAAAAAATGATACGTTCAGTTTTCTCGAAACGGCATGTGTCAAAGTGTTGCTGCGTTGTGATATCAAATTATGTGAGCCGGCAATGAAAGTGTTGCTGCGTTGTGATATCAAATTATGTGAGCCACACGATTTATATGTGGTCAACACCAGCAGACGTAGCTGTAGCGATCATGGAGAGCCCCGCCAAGCCTACTAGCGCGCCCATCCGCGGATGGCAGAGCAAGAAGGAGTGGGTTGTATTAGTAGAGAACATAGCGCAGTCTCGAGCGCGACTCGCTTCCGGTATCCAACTGGCCATCGAGAAGCAGTGGGGCAACAACTTCGCGGGTGCAGTACTACATATATACTATTATTGAATAGTATATATGAATTCTTTGTAACCATTTTAATACTACCAGCAAGTTTGCAGGAGCATGCAGCAGCCAAAGAGAGCGAGATCCGAAATGTGTGCAGCTCCAATTACCGAGAGTTTGTGGACTCTATCGAGGAGATTGTACGCATGAAAGGGGATGTCTCCAAGCTGCAGGTAGTACTACAACTAATATATCAAAACGAGTATTCGTAGACTAATATACTACTTAATTTGTTTCTGGGCCAGCATGACATCGACGCTTTCCAGAATGCACTAGCAGGGTCCACATCGGACGTATTGTCCATTTACAACTCTCTGGCCACGTGCTACACAGTGCAGAAGCATATTGACGAATCCATTGAGAAATTGCAGCAATGTCAACGAATCGTACGTTCAAAATGACTCAAAACTCGAGAATTTAACTAATCTCTTTGTTTTGTAGGTGGCTCTTGCAACCGCAATTGAGGCGCACATCCAGCAGGGGAAGCTATTTCATGCGTTGAAAGTACTAGAAGATCTTCGAGTTGAAATCGCTGCGTTCCGAGTACGAACATTTCTGGTTCTGACTGCATCGAAGTTGAAATTCACTATAACTTGATTTTTACTAGGGTCGGCTATTCCCGCAGCGCATGAGCGGTTGGATGCACGTTGCAATGCGAACAATCAAGGATGAAGCGAAGCGCAGCGCTTCAATATGGTTGGAGGATATTCGAGCGACTTCGATGGTAAGTGTCGTTGAAAGGACGAAAACACTTACTGAAGATTTAATTTCTCACTGTGTTTTCATGCTACCAGTCTATTGGTGAGGCAGCTATTCATCGACTGGAAAACCAGATCAGCGAACAGTATTATGAACAGGACATTCTGGAGAAGTGCGGCCATGCTCCTCCCACTTTCAAGAAATCAAGCAGCAGTGGCAACGTCCCCATCAGTCCTCGAGCGTCGTTGAGCCCCGCGAACTCTGGGAGATCACTAATGAGTGAGGATTCGTTCAAGCTACCTTCGATTCGAGTATTCAACACAGATGCAGACACTCTGCGCGAGCGAAGCAACATCCACGCCAACTATATGAAGCAAGCTCTGACTCAACTGTCCCCCATGCTGAGGATCTTGCATGTCTTCCGCGTCATGAGTCAAATTCCCGAGCTGGCTGCCTTTTACAATGCAAACCGCTTGGTAAGTTCTCTTTGCAATTGATGTATTGTTGATTTGTAATCGACTTTCTCGATTTTTGTGCAGCCTCAGCTACAACTGACGTCGTTTCTGAGGGGAGCTGTCACCGCCATTACACCGGAAAAGTTTGTCACTCAGCACGATGAGCTGTTCAAGAAACTCACGGGGGCGTTTTGTCTTGAGCATCTACTCTGGCGATACTCTGACGCTGCTTTACTGTCCAAGAAGGAAATCAACGGGATCTTCCACCTTGTCATGCAGAGTTTATGTGGAATTGTGTCGGCCTCCGTCTTGAGCATCAACGTGCCAGCTACCATTCTCGATATCAAGCTCAGAGCTATCGTATGCGCCCGGACACTGAGCGATGAAGTGCACGAGTACAATTCCACACTCATGTTTGATACTTTCCGGCGTTTGGGGCCGCACTTTCGCAGTTCCATTATGGCCGACACGAAGAAGTATGTTCATAATTGAGATTGACCTATGTCTATGGCATTTGATTGTCGTGTCCTGATTACACAGGAAACTACAGGAGTTCATGGCTGCAGATACGTTTGAACGCGTTAAAGTCCCTTCGGAACAGCTCCAAGCGGTATTTACACGTGAAGTTCTCATGCTCCGATCACTTGCTAACGTGAAGTCTTCTTGCTTGTCGTTTAGACGTTGCAATGGTGTGGACTACAAAGCGAAGAGGGACGCTTGCTCAAGAACATTATTCTCGGAACAAATCCCGTTGTGCTACCATTTACAAATGTACGTAACATTCGCTGGAACTGTTTGACCTTGTTAATGATGCAGCCTCTCTGTTGTTCTGTCAGGTTGTTGTAAAGAGCTGTACGAGTATTGAGGCGTTGGTGCAGATGATGTTTGATTATGAGCGGTAGGAAGTTTAACTTGATGTTGCAGGGATTGTAGTTTAACCTGTGATAATCTTGATTTTTTTTCAGCTACCTGAACATCGACGACTGGGCTGAATGGGTGCGAAATGACACAATCGAGGCACTAGGGTTTCTAAATGATACCCTAAACGAAGTCATCGACCAGCACACGGACTTACAAGTGTCTACGGTGAGGTTACGAGTTCATTTGTGTATGAATATTGATCTGTGTAATATCTGCAGGCCGTTATGATGGGCACGAACGCGTCCTTCTTGGCTTGTGCCTGCGATCACTTTGAGGAACTCGTCAAGGTTCAAACGGAGGCGTGGGAAGCACGAACGTATGGCTACAGTGTGAGCAACACACTTCGCGGGGCTAATACCCAGCTGATAAAGCCGTGCTCGAGTCGTCTACTGTTGAGCAAGGCAGCCGCAAAGAAAAAGTTCGACAGCACAACCACAAGAGCTCAAGATATGGTCTGTGAGCTGATGGTACGTAGGTTTGTTTACCTAAAGCCTCAACTGCATCCATTAATTGTTTCATCTTGTTATGTTTTAGTTGAAAAAGATCGACGAGCTCCTATCGAGCTTTTATTACCTCAATTGGACGCCAAGTGCAGTCCTGACCCAGCCAGATCCATCCATGTGGGACCTTATCAACTATCTCAAAGTAACTTTCGCCCAGCTGGGTCAACTTCCCCTCGCAGTGCAAGAGGCTGTTCATTTCGCGTCCTGCAGTTATCTGGCCAAGTCTCTGGAGCAGATTCTCAGTGGTTCAACAGTCAAGAAGTTGAATATGGAGGGGATTGCCAACTTCAAGCGGAATTTGGACGTCCTGCTAGACTTTATCGAGTCTGTTCCTGTTGCTCAGTTAAAAGATTGTTTCGTGCCAATTACGCACCTGGTGGATCTCTTCATCTCTGGAGCTGTTGAAACGTTCCTGGACCCACAACAAAGGTAAAATGCAGCACAATTTCTGGATTAGATATATTTACTAATGTGAATCTTTTTGAGCAGAGACCCTCGTGGTAAGTATGCGCATCTTTCATCCGAGACAGTGGCAACTGTACTGGGAAAAATGAAGGACGGGAAGAGTTCATCTAAGGCGTGGGGTGCGTCTTTCGTGCATGCCCCCAAGAAAACCCTTTTCGGCGGTAAAAGTTCTCGAAAGTAGGTACTACCCATTCGTTTTAACGGCTAACAAGTCTCTTACGATAGCAAACCGAGACTTAGTCCTCCAGTCTGTAGTTGACTATCGCTGTCACCAAGTAGAGCCAAGAGGTTCCCAATCGCAGGTTGACGCTCTCCCAATTTTGCGATGTTGCGGCGAAGCACTGAGTCATTTCCAGTTCGGTTTCCTTTACTGGTTAGACGTACAGCTCCATTCAGCAGAAGATTCTCCACCCGGTTGTCTTCAGTCTGGTTCGACTCGCTCGCGACGCTTTTAACACTGTGAAGGCGAGAAATTTGCCTGAAAATCTCCCGAGTTGAAAGTTGACTACGAGCTGGTCCGAATCGACTTTGAAGTCGCTCCAGTTTGTCCTGCGTCGATTGTTCGCGGTCAAGAAGACGACAAAATGCTTCGAACGTCAACGCAGCGTTGATCCAGTCGTGCATCTTCTCTAGAGATTTCGGGATCTTCTTCCCGTCTTCCTGCTTCATCCGGTCATTGGCCCATTCTCGCTCTTCGATTCTTTTGGAGTAATTAGCGATCAACTGGAGTGTTGATGTCTGGTAATCGCTGAAGACTTGACGTAGCATATGCTCTTGTCGCTGCGTCTCGACGGTCGTGACTTCACTCTTCTCCAGGTCGGACCAGAGCCGATCAACGCGAGTTCGAAGAGCTTGTTCCAGCGAGACCTTCTCTTCCCTCTCGGGGGCTTCATTCAGATACTGACGTACTCGTTCATGCAGGTCGGAGGTTTTCGTGGTCGATGGCATTTCAACAAAAGCTGCAGCAACATCCTTCTCCTCTTCTTCCAGTAAAAAAGTCGGAGAGCTCCCAAGACGCCAGGAAAGCAATACACGGAGGAACAAGACAACTTGACGCATGCAGTTCCCCACGTTCTCCTGCGACCGATTCATCCCACACGAGAAGAGATTGGGGGCGATCACAGTGGCCAGTGCTTGGATTGTCATCTGGTTGAACGCCCGTTGTGCGCTCACTTCGAGCATGTGCTCCAGCAGCCACTGGACAACTGCGTACTCTCTGGGTTTGAGTTTTCCCAGTGTCCGAATGATCTGAGCGTCCACGAGCTCTCTGTTCCCCAGTCGTAAGTCTTCATTGTTCCCAACACTAACGAGTTGAGTGACTGCAGATAAATCTTGAATGTCCAAAGCATCCAGCAAAAGTGTGGGCAGTTCACGCAGCCAAAGCTTGAGCAGACTCGCGTACACATGTGGGTCTGAAAGCTGAGCCGGTTCAAATGATCCACGGTTGATCGCTGTCTTAGCACGTTGTAGGTCCTCCTGTACGGGTGAAACTCGGTAGATGTACTTGCATTGAAGACCGCCGTGACGTACGAGTTCCCGTCGTAACATACGAAGAAGTGCAGGCACGTGGTCTTCTGGTGTGGAAACTCGGCATCGCATGTGTGCCAAAGCGATTCCGAACTGCTGGTGAAGTGCTACCCACTCGGCTGACTGTGGAGCGCCTTCGTATTGAGCTTGGATGGAATTGTACTTGACACAGACGTCGTGGGAAGCTCGGAATGGGTCGCCAATGAAGATTTTACCAGTAGATCGGGTAGGTTCTGCAGCTTCAACTGATCTCCAGTTGAAACTTTGTCTTTTTGAGTTGCGAGTGGGTGTTTCGGTAGTGTATTGATCGTTGTAGGCACGCATAGCAGCAGCTAAGCTGGGAGAAGATGTAGATGTGGAGAAGGAAGAGAGTAAGCGGTTCACTCGAGCACTTGTTACTGTGTCAATGCTGGCGAGAGGATCGTCTTGAGATGATACTGATAACCAGGATGATTTAACGGAAGGGGTAGCAGGTGGAGACATTGTGGCTTGTGGACGGGGAAGTGCTGGTGGTCTCGGTGGCTTGGATGCTGAAGTTAGAGTTCCACCGCTAGAAGTTCTTGATGTTTCAGTTGACTTGAAGCTGGAGGAGGAATCACGACTACGAATGACTGGCGACTTCACTGAGGACGGCAACAGTCTGAATTCAGTTGGTGGTTGACGAAAGCTCGGCGTTTGGAGTTGTTGTACTGTAGCTTGAGTTTTCCCCACTTGACTGAAGGCTGGGAGATCATCGGTCGAAAGGTTCAAGAGATCGTCAGCACTTGCAGATACGTTTAGCTGTGTATTGGCAGTCGGAGACACTGGATCAGCCTCTCGAAATTCAAATGTTTCTCCCAGAAGCCCCGTTGACGCTTCTTCAGAAGAGATTGAAGCTTCACTCAAAGCCTTGTCGTCACTGATCTCTTCAGCGATTTCCTCTTCCAGTTCTTGCTCGATCATTGAAGCTGCTACAGTCGAGTTTTCCTCTTGTCCGCCACTTGCAAAGACGCGTTCGATACGCTCTTCACGGCGAATGAACTCGTGTTGCATGCACTCGACGGCTGTCGGACGTTCTGCTGGGTCTTTGCGGAGACAAAAGCGTAAGAAATCCAAGAACGCGGCCGACCATTTCTCTGGGTGGGCGACCTGCGGTGGGGGATTCCGAGGGATCTGGATCAGGACGCGCATCGGGTGTTCATCGAACAGTGGAGGTTTCTGGTCCGCTAACTCAATCGCAGTGATACCCAGTGACCAAATGTCCGCTTTAAAGTCGTAGTCGCTGTCTTGAATGAGCTCGGGACTCATCCAGTATGGGGTCCCCACAAAGGAACCTCTTCGAGACAGTGTGTCTCTCAGTTGTGCAGAAACTCCAAAGTCCGCGATCTTAACTTGACCTGAATCTGTAAGGAGAATGTTTCCTCCCTTAACGTCGCGATGGATCTTTCGACGGGAATGCAGGTACGCCAAACCACGTAAAGCCCCACGCATGATAACCGAAATCTCCCGTTCCGTTAACTCTCGAACTCGACGTACGTCCCCTACTGAACCACCAGCACAATGTTCCATTGCTACCCAGAGAGCTCCATCTTTATAGTAAGCTCCATGGAAAGCGACGACGTTGGGGTGATCACATTCGCGTAAAAATTGGATCTCTCGACGTACACTTTCAATATCCTCTCCCCGTTCACCAGCTTCAAGGGCGACGGGGATCACTTTGAGAGCTGCGAGACGTGTCCGGTTGTTTTTGTAGCAAGCTCGAAAGACACGACCGAAAGCCCCAGCGCCTTCTTTACGTTGAAGCTCGAAAACATCTTCTGGATCAACTTCCTCGAGCCCTAATGTCTTTAGAACCGGGAGCTCAGCGCTCGTGACGGCGTACGACGCACGACGAGCTTTCGCCATCCGGGAAGCGGCGATAGTGACAAGTCGCAGAAGAACTTAGATTCAACTGAACCAACCGTTGAATACTAAAATGTTATTCCGGTTTGACGACAGTTAAGCTTGGAAGAGATTGAGAATGACGCAGAAGCTTGGGACACGAACCTTCTCTTCGCTATGATTCTTTACCAGTGGATCTAGGTTGTCATTTCTGAATTGGAAAAGAGAAGACGATGACGGAACCAGTTACTGGCCAAAGTGTTGGCATTGATCTTGGCACAACGTATTCGTGTGTCGGGGTGTGGCAGAATGACCGAGTTGAGATCATTGCCAATGATCAGGGCAATCGCACTACGCCGTCGTATGTGGCTTTCACCGATACGGAGCGCCTTATCGGTGACGCTGCTAAGAACCAAGTGGCTATGAACGCACACAACACGGTGTTTGATGTGAAGCGTTTGATCGGAAGGAAGTTCACCGATCCGGAAGTGCAGTCGGACGTTAAGCATTGGCCATTCAAATTAGTCCGTGGTCCAGATGATAAACCACAAGTGGTGGTGCAGTTCAAGGGCGAGAAGAGGACGTTCCAACCTGAAGAGATATCATCAATGGTGCTGGTTAAAATGCGTGAAGTAGCGGAAGCCTTCATCGGTAAACAGGTGAAGAACGCGGTGGTGACGGTCCCAGCTTACTTCAACGACTCGCAACGTCAGGCGACTAAGGACGCCGGAGTCATCGCCGGTTTGAACGTACTGCGGATCATTAATGAGCCGACGGCTGCTGCTATCGCCTATGGCCTTGACAAGAAAGGGGGTGAGCACAATGTGCTGATCTTTGATCTTGGCGGTGGAACGTTTGATGTCTCGCTACTCACGATTGACGAAGGGGTCTTCGAAGTGAAAGCCACGGCGGGTGATACGCATTTGGGTGGTGAGGACTTTGACAACCGCCTTGTTGAGTATTTCGTCGCGGAGTTTAAACGAAAATACCGCAAGGACATGACTGGGAATCAACGCGCTCTTCGTCGACTCCGAACGGCGTGCGAACGGGCCAAACGGACGTTATCCACGTCCGCACAGGCGTATATTGAGATCGATTCATTGCTGGACGGCATTGATTTCAATTCGACCATCTCCCGTGCGCGCTTTGAGGAATTGTGCGGTGAATATTTCCGCAAGACGATGGATCCTGTTGCTCAAGTTCTGCGGGACTCCAAATTGTCCAAGAACCAGGTGAATGAAATCGTTCTGGTGGGCGGATCGACGCGAATCCCTAAGGTTCAGCAACTCTTGATGGAGTTTTTCAATGGTAAGGAATTGTACAAGTCCATCAACCCGGATGAAGCTGTGGCGTACGGTGCCACCGTCCAGGCTGCTGTTCTCAGTGGAAGTGGAAACTTGTCGTCCAAGCTCCAGGATTTGTTACTGCTGGACGTCGCGCCGTTGTCTCTCGGTCTGGAGACGGCTGGCGGAGTCATGACGAAGCTTATTCCACGCAATACTACAGTTCCGTCCAAGAAGACGCAGTCGTTCTCTACATATTCTGATAACCAGTCGGGTGTGTTAATCCAAGTGTTCGAAGGTGAGCGATCCATGACGCACGATAACCATCTACTGGGCAAGTTTAACCTGGATGGTATCCCGCCGATGCCGCGCGGCGTGCCTCAAATTGACGTGACGTTCGACATTGACGTCAATGGCATTTTGAACGTGTCAGCGGTGGAGAAATCGACGGGTAAAGAGAACAAAATCACGATCACTAATGACAAAGGACGTCTCTCACAGGCTGAGATCGACCGCATGGTTGCCGACGCCGAGAAGTACAAGGACCAAGACGAACGGAACAAACTACGTATCGAGTCAAAGAACGCGCTGGAGAACTATGCGTTTTCTCTGCGTAGTTCCATCAAGGAGGAGAAATTGGCGGCCAAACTCAGCGCAGAGGACAAGAAGAAGATCGAAGATAAAGTTGCGGAGACGCTGCAGTGGCTCGATGCCAACCAAGCGGTGGAGAAGGACAAGTTCGACACGAAACAACAAGAATTGGAGAGTGTGGCCAACCCCATCATGCAGAAAGTGTACGCAGCGGAAGTTGACGACGGAATGGGAGGCGCTGGAGCTCCAGGTCGTGCTTCTGGTGCGGATGACGACGGTCCGAAGATCGAGGAAGTGGACTAAGCGGTAGCAGCAAGGGAATACCGCAAGTTTTTCATGTTTTATTGTAAGAAGGTTGATGGACGATAAGAGGAAACTTACGTTAAGGGAAAAAAATACCATTCGTTCAGCCTTTAGGAAGATTGTTCAGTGGAGCGGTGGTACCTGCACTTCAACTTCAGAAATCAACTGTACATGTCGCGACTAAGCTTAAAAAAAAACGTTAAAACAGCACTCATTCAGTACTCCTATTACATATATGCAATGTGCCTTCAGTCCATGGGATCAGCCATGCATTTCGGACGGAGTTCTGTTATCGCTGGTCGTACATGTCCATTGTCCGTTATGATATTGTCGTTTTGTATGTAGGGCCGAACCAGATCTTATGCATAGCCGAGACGGTCTCAGTCTGCACCAACCACTCGCTATTAACCAGATCGAATCAAAAAAACGACAAAACAACCAACTAACGATCGCACGGCGCCCTCCCGGCCATTAGCCGAACGAGTCGAACAGTACCATTAGTGTGTGGGCTGGAGCATCCGAAATGGTTGACGAGGACGTAGCACGCTCATTGGAGCAGGAAGCCATCGCACTCGTGAATCTCAGCAATCCCAAGCAATTCAGACAGCAACAGGACGTCAAAGCGGACGATGACCAACAAGACGATGACGCGTCAGCGGAACTGTTGGATGGGAACATCTCCATGAAGTCGCTACTGGTGACGCTCAAGAAGCGCAAGTTGCAACATCCAAAGGCTAAAGAGGAAGAGAAACAATCGGTGACGGAACCGGTTGATACCGATGAAACGAAACTCCCGAGCTTTCGGACGGTCTTCCAGCCGCAAGAAACGAATGCAATTGAAGCTTGTACCGAACCGGTACCTCCCGAACTCAAGTGCAAATACCGAACGGGTAAATGCCACAACGCTCGAGCACTCAAGTCATGTGGAGATTACCACAATTTGTGCAACTATCACCGATTGAGAGCCAATGCGAACCAGCGGAAATTGGACCGGAAGAAGAAGGAGCAGAGACTGCAACAACAACAACTGACGGCGGATGCATTGGCTGCGTCTTCACCGCGTGGAATGAAGCAACAACCGACACATGCGGCTGCAGCAGCACTCGCGTCACTGGTGGCTGCTCAACCTCAACACCATTTTGACCTGTTGCAGAGACCGTTCTTCGCCTCAGGTGCCACCGTGCACGAGGTGGACAAGGACAGTAGGAATAGAACCACTGGCGCCACCAACTGTGTGCGTCCCAAGCAGGAAGACGCCTGTAGTTATTAGACTTGAGCTTTTGGAGAACTGTAGTCACAGTTCCAGGCCATTTTACTATAGACCATAAACAGATAATCAGAGCAACAGACAACACCGCGATCGTCGCGAGGTACCGCACATCTTGCAGGCTACAATACATGGCTATTAGTGACCATTTTGTCTAGCGTTCATATCTTGACACGTTACGTGTATACGACCAGGAAGATCATGACGACGAGTACCGCTACCAAGAAGAGGATAAGGCCTAGCTGGCACTTGTCTACGGTAAAGAAAAGAAGAGGTTAGTTTGAAGCATTGGCTGGAAGATTGACACTGCACAAACCTTTCGTCTTCAGAAGTTTGCTCAATCGTCCCATTACAAAGTTCATTCTTTCCTGTGCTTCTTCCATGTCGTCGGTCAGATCGTCCAGCATTCTGTAAGCAAATTTGAGGTTAGAAACACACTTGCACCTACGGAGTGGTGGGGTGACGCTTACTTGTTCTGGTTCTTGACTTCATTTGAAATCTCCACTGTGACGCCATGCAAACGCGTAATATCTGTCTGGAGCCCTGCCAAGCTTTGGTCTTGCTCCCGCATCACTTGCTGCACAAAATCCGTCGTATTAATCGCCAGTCTACAAAAAAAAAACTAGACCAAGTAATCTCGTACTTGTTGTCGCTGCGTTTCATCCTCCAAAAATCTCTCGTTCCTCTCTTGCCCCGTAAGACTTGACCTGAAAGACGTCGAGGATTTTGCTGGTTGCATTAACTGCAAAAATTTCGACAAAAAACAATTATCAGTCAGCTCCAATACATATTTCCCTGCATTTAACCATCTCATTACCTTGCGTTCTTCCTTGCGGATCCGCGTTTTAACTGCATCCGTTGAAATCTCAGCTGAAACAGCTTTCAGCTCCTAAAAAAAATAATAAAAACATCAAAATCATATTTCCATCCCCAAACTATACAATATTTCCCCACTTTTCTCGTAGAAGCCACAAAAGCTTTACGACTTGCAATCTCAGCCCCATCAATATGCTCAAACTTGGCTCGATTAGCTTCCACCATGACGATCGTCTCGTCTAAAAACTTTAACGACTTTTCCGCCGTCGCAACTGCATTTTCGATCTCTGCATCAAAATAAAAGCGTCAAAATTAATCAGCTCAAAGTGTATTAATTTCTACATCACTTACGGTGCGTTAAGGATGGCAGTTCCTTGGCCGCAGGAGAGTCTTTAGTCTCGAAAATGGCGCGCCACTTGGCATATTTCTGATTCACGGCTGATACTTTACTCTCCAACTCGCTATAAGAACACCAGCATTAGAAACGGTTTTAATACCAGAATACAGCGTGCACGCACTCCTTAAACACGTAGAACGGGTCGCCGCTGGCCGCCGCCATGGACGGTTCCTTCTTCATCATGACACGGCGATTCAGATCTGATGGCGACCCTTTAATTTGATAGACAATTATTTCGTACTTAGTAGGATGGGAGGAATCAGATGAAAATCGTGGAAAATCCAATATATTTGATTTTACAGGTTGACTGTCTAAACTGTTACTGGTCAAAGAGGAAAGAGTATTGTCAATTCCGGGCAAAATTTGCCGAATTAGCTCGGTTAAACCGAGTCGTTTTGACAATATCCAGGTCTAGATACCTGGGTGGAGACTTTCTCATCTCCACGATTCTATCTACCTACGTCCGCACGAAGGGCTCTATCCGTCCAGCAAACCTTCAGCACTTCGGCTCAGTTGCGGGGGAGCACCACTCCTTTGCATTTTCGTCGCTTGAGCAGCTTCATGTGTACGGCCTACCCGATGGGCGAAAGAGACTGGTGGTAACTTCGAGCAGAGCTTGCTCGTCCTGGACTCCGTCCATGGAGACACACCGTTACGCGCTTGCGCAGCTCCTTCGAACCGTTCGCCGGGCTCGGCGCGTGGCCCTTGATGCGATCGAAGCTTGGGTCCTCTTCGGCGGACAGCAGGTAGAGGGTCTGGTCAGGCGGGCGGAACTCCGTGCTTGAATGGGCTGTTTCCATCGTGGCAGATTGCGGAGTGTAAGGATGGCATCAAGGCGCCAAGGCCTCTCAAGACTGTGCCTGCAGTGCTTGGAATCGAAGCCTTCGATTTTACATCCAGCTGCGATCAGCGGCTGATTTAGCCATCCAAGTTGGTACGTGCTGGTCTAGCGCCATCAAGAATGTACCCCATGAATCATTGAGCATGGCCCATTGAATGGCCCATGCTCATTCCAGCACTTTCTACCACTCTTCGCAAAATCACCTAGCTACTACGAATAAGACGGAGCAGACACGGGCATGGAGCTAAGCTCTGCTCGCGTGTAGTTCGTCCAGACGTCGATCTCGATGAGAGGCGTGAACAAAGTCAATTTTGGGTGAGGCCGCCTCACCCAAAAACACTGACACGTCGTCCAGCAGCAACGAGCTGTGCCCAACCAACTATCAGCATAAATAATGCCAAAACAGAGTTTGCGCGATTGCAGGAAAGAGTAAACGATTTCAGGGACTAGTCGCATTCCAGCGCAGTTTTGTTGGTTTGTACTTGATGAAAACTCGACGATGAGGAGAAGGATACCCGATATGAAGTTCTGCAGTGTGGATGATGCTCGTTTCCCACCGAAAAGACTTAAAAACATGCCGTCTGGATTAGGACCAAATACCAGTAGGTCTGCTAATTTGGCGCAGAAGTCGCAGTGGTGGTCGCGATGAGTCCAACGCACAGTATTGTACACATTGTCTCGAAGTGCGATGAACTCGTGCAGTTCCCGTTCGATCCGGATGGCTGGTAATGGTAGATCATTGCTGTCATTGTTGGGAAACACTCCACAGGATGCTCTCACGGTTGGGATCCTCGAGGGTGAATGCCTTCGTGGACCACTTGGGGTCACCTCAACTTGATAGAAAGTTGTTGCGTCAACCTTCCGGTGCAAAATTACAATCGAGCGAACACACTTGAGCTGCTGGAGCGCGTTTTGTCGGGACATGTTCATGACGGGCTCTAATTCCACAGACTTGAGCGGCCGAAGACCTCGGGTGGGATGGTTTGCTACTTGTGACATTGGTCAGTTGTTTCCAACTCGGGTCGTATTCGAAACTGAGCAAGAATTGCTGGGTGCGCACGCCATTACGAAGCAATTCATGTTGGTT
The DNA here is from genome assembly GCA_018806915.1 of Phytophthora colocasiae. Lineage (NCBI taxonomy): Eukaryota > Oomycota > Peronosporomycetes > Peronosporales > Peronosporaceae > Phytophthora > Phytophthora colocasiae. Next base: position 1,257,322 of record JAGKQI010000101.1, read on the forward strand.
GCACCTGTGGTACAGTAATGTGCTGGGAGTGAGCACCGATAAGTTATCGGTGCCCATTTTACAAGTGTATCCATCCAATCAGTCCGATTACAGGGGCTGAAGAGCACTCCAATCGATGAGATTGGATGAGAAGCATATGCAAACTGAAAAAAAAAACTTCTTCCACCGGTGCGAGGGACCAAATCGGGTGTGCGACGCAATCTGATTGGCCAAAACTGTAGCCATATTTAAAATATCTAAAATAGTGCACTCATTTATAGTCTCATTTATCAGTGAAAGGGTGGCACCCCTTTTGAGTTCGACTAGACTTTTGAGGCAGACTGGACTTTTGAGGCAGACTGGACTTTTGAGGCAGACTGGACTTTTGAGGCTGTACCTCCACTACAGAGTATGATTATGCTTCATTTCCCAAATTTCATTGCTTGTGCGCATGCCGACATGGATCTCCCAGAAACCAGCCCGCTATACAGCGCTGCGCTCGCCGCAGCTAAATTTGCGGATCAGCGGCTGGAGCCTCGGACGCGGACGGACTACAACAGTAGCCTTCGCCGCTTTGCAGAATTTTGCCAAATTCAAGGATACCCAAACCCACTCAAGGAGCGCTTCGTTCAGCTACCTGGTGTGATCGCGGCATATATCAATCAGCTTGCGACAACCAACAAGAGCCAGTGGCCAGCTGAAAAGCTTCGCGCTGCTATCAGTTGGCATTACACTAAGCCCGAGATGCTTGCAGATGGTCATCCACACGATCGCTGGGTTGTTGATATTGCGTCGGATGGAACCCGAATTCCAAGGGGCAATCCTGCCAGGTCAGCAGCAATCACGCAAATTCTTACCGGTCTCAGCAAGGCAAAAAAGCGCGAGCGCACCCCCAAACGAGCTTCACCTATGTCGCTGTCGATGCTCTCTCGGATGATGTCGTTTCTTGAAGCGGATTCTATGTTCAACGAAACGATGCGCACATGGTTTTCGGCTGTTTGTTCACTCGCGTTCTACGGGATGTGTCGAATCAACGAAGTTTTACTGATGAAGAAAGGTGATATTCAGTTTGGACTTCGTCGACGATCGCGTAAGAGCCATGCTTCAATTAAATTTGGTTGTTTTACGATCCGCGATCGCAAGACTGATCATGACCCACTAGCCAGCCGCACGTACTCATTGCACTACCTTCCAAAAGAAGAGCAAGCCGCTGAGGCATTGACGTATGCGTGTCCTTTCACGCTCTCTTGCATACTCATCTTCCGTTTTCTTGCAAATCATACATCTTGGAGGCGCCGGAACGTGATTGACCACCAAAACTTCGTCGTCACCAAGTTCAAGTACTATCTCGTTACGACAGAGGGGACACCTACTATCGTGCTCGAGATATGTCGTGACACAGCCGCGGTGACTCTTTTGGTGGCACGCCTGGCACTCCCATAAAACGGCCGACTCATTCAGTGTTTCACGACAGAAAAGACACTCAGTATCCTCTTCATGAGTGTGCACATCGTTTGAAACAAAACTTGGTATGGGTGCTGCGCTATCAGAAGTGTCACCAGTGCTCGATACGTTGTTGGTTTCGGTGCTAGGATCCAAGGACGGTTCCATGTCAAGCCATTCAAAATTGAAATCCGGAAAATCCAGGTTCAGCAATTCGTTGACCGACTCATCACGAGAGCGTAAACCATCAGGATGATTGTCGTAAACTTGAGTGGCGTCATCATCTCCACTGTGCTGGTCACCATCATCATTGAAAACATCCGGAACACCTTCACCATCACCTTGGTCATCGCTGTCTAGCAACAGATCATCTAGGATTGACGACCCATTGGCTTGTCTCAATTCGTCCGCTTGTACCCCCGTTGCGGAGTCATGGCAACCCTCCATCCGTTGTGCTCGCCTCCGGCGTTTGATCTCCGCGTCCCGCTGACGTCGCTGTTGTTCCATCAGGTCATGATGCGCTTCTCTTTCAGCTACGGGCATGCAGCCTTTCCGTTCTTGATGACGCTTCAGCTGAATAGGGTAGCCTTTGACGTAGTTAAAGCACCGATTGCACAGCTGAAATGGAGGCTTTGGGAGACCGCGACATGGGTTTTTTAGGTGTCGGAGCAAATTGTCGCTGCGAGAGAAAACGTGGTGACAACTCTCACAGGTGTGAGGAGTTTTCAGTCGTTGGAGGGCTTGGAGGAGGACCTGTGGATAGTAAATCCGAGATATTCATCCTACACAAAGTAATAACACGAAAATTAGCATTAAAAAGGGTTTCATTATAATTTCATCCTTCAATGTCGCACGTGCGATTTTGACCCGTCGCACCCGTGGAGCAGACAGCTTCGCGGCGAATTTGATAGTGAGCGACTAATTTTTCAGTTGAGACGCAGATGGCGGATCCAACTGGTGCGAATCCACCCCTAAATGGACAAAAACCTGACGATCCCTAACCCTAAACTGGGCTAAACAGACTGACAAAGAAGGAGATTCTGCCACACAAACCGTACTCAATTTCGCACATGTCTTACGAAGTCCTACTTCTCAAAAACGAAAGATGCTGTCATTTCTTACTATCTATCTATGATAGCATGCGTACACGTTCGGGTCCGATTAACGTTGTAGCCTAGTCGACTTTCTCGATCTTTGGCCCCTGATCAGCGCCACTTGACGAAGTTGGAGCAGTATCTGAACCAGCACCAGCCATGTCTGCGTAGACCTTCTGCAGCACCGGATTGGCTACACCCTCCAGCTCCTTCTGCTTCGACTCGTACTCCTCCTTCTCCGACGACTGGTTCGCGTCTAGCCACTGGATCACTTGTCGTCTACCACCTTCTTGTCGACTTCAGCGATCTTCTCCTTCAGCTTCTCGTCATTCAGGCTGTTACGCAGACTGTAGGCGTAGTTCTCCAACGCGTTCTTCGCCTCGATACGCTGTTTGTTGGCCTCGTCCTCCGACTTGTACTTCTCGGCCTCCGACACCATACGGTCAATGTCAGCCTGCGAGAGGCGACCCTTGTCGTTCGTGATCGTGATCTTGTTCTCCTTACCCGTCGACTTCTCCACAGCCGACACGTTCAGGATGCACGTTTTGGGCTTCAACCTCACCGTGCCGATTTATTGGAGATCACTCTATGCGCACGGGCTTCATAACTCCAGCAAGATATTCAACAAATTATAGCTGATTTGTTGTCTCCCCAGTTGAGGAGGAGATCAAAATCTTTGTAACAGGATGTCACGATCGACGGACGTGATACCGACAGACGGGCGATGTGGACGCTTGATGGACGTCCGTGAGTTGGACACGATGGACTGGAAGAGCTGCAGTACGAGTGGGAGAGGTGCTGGCGGTCTCGGGAATGGCGAACGACAGGGGCGCAGGCCAATGAGTGTGGCCGCCTTATACGAGTACGTGTACGGGAGCACGGAAGTGCACGACGAGGTGGCGGAGCAGTGGTACGATGAGGGGTCGAGCCAGCTGCGAGCTGATGGATACAGTAAGAGTGGAATACCGAAGACCTTGAAGTACGATGACCGGCCGATGAACGAAGGGCTGAAAGGCTCACTTTGAAACGGGAGCTGGAGAGCTCACTACGAAATTTGCAGTCTGCTTGAGAGCAAGCAGAACGCAACCGAAGAAAAGCACAAGGCTTCAGACGGCGGTGACGAGCGGTGAGAACTGGGCGGGCAGCGAACGGGACTGGGCGACAACTTGGAAGGCGGCGGCGACTGGAAGTGCTTCGGTGAGTACTCCGACTGCTGTGTAAGCGACTTCACGTCACCTGGAGGGTCTCAACGGTGTCGGCGGGCTTGGGACGAACTGCGAGGAGCTGACGGACGAGGGCTTGGTAGCGACCGAGGCAGACGAACGAAACGAACGAAGAGTAGACATTAAGAGTAGTGCCTATTCAATAAATAGGACCGCGGCAAGAAGCCACGAGTCCGGCGCAGCAACAAGTGGTTGCTGTCGGCCAGCAAGTGTTATTAGTACGAAGTGGACGGGACGCAGAAGCCAGAGCAATACGACTTGCTCAACGTGCCGGGCAAGATTATAGACGCGCGCTACATCTTCATGCGCATGGGGTTCATAACTCCAGCACAATATCTTTTCTAGCTTAAGACTTGTGCTGATTCAATGTAATGGGTCTACCTAGACCTATTAGATGGCGTACACGTGCGCTTACGTGTATGAGGAAGCGTGCAATTAGAATAGACTTAATTTAAGTATGCTTATTTAAATAAGTATAATTAAATCAAATATAACTAAATTAAACTGCAAAATACCGTAAAATGAGAACTGTTATTGAATTTGGCATAAGCCAATTATGGACCTCCTAAAACTGTTTGTTATCTATTTCTAAAGGGTCTGCCAACGTGTGGTTGGCAGAAACTCTGCTCAGTGATTGGTAGAAATCCGTTACTTTCTACCAATAATATGCACAAATGCACACGAACCACCCAATAATGTGGTTCGCCCATGTATCCTTTGGTGTGTACAGCACACCAAGGTCTGAGGCCCATTTCCAACCTCTAACAGTTATCCTAACTGTTAGAGTTACAAGTGGTACAACCACTTGTACGTGTAACCCCGTTACACCATCCCCCCGTTAAGATTCGACGTATCGGTCTCGATACGTCAATCAACAGAACTTGACAAGACCGTCAAGTTCCCAAGAGAAATCCGAGTTCATTTCGCAATGGACTCGCCAACGCCCACGTCTCCGTCCGCTACTGCGGACGCGCAAGCCCCACCTGCTGCCTCTGCAGCAGGAACAATGACCTCAGCAGTGCTCACTAGCACTGCTGCTTCTAGCGGTCCGACAGAGAAGCTCTCTGTCACCAAGTACCATGCTCTCCATAAGGAGAAGCACGAGAAGAAGAAGAAGTCTTCTTCTCTAGCAGAGATTAAGAATCCTGCTGTCCCTCTCAAAGAACTCTTTGGAGAGGACTACGAAGACATCCTCGACTACGACGAGGATGTTGAGGAGGGGGAGGTTGATGTCAAGGCTCCCGCTCCCGTGTCTTCGTCCGAAGACACGTCAGACCCACCCGTGGGATCTCGACGACCTCGTTATGAGGCCTCGGACGCTTCAAGCTCGAAGCGTCCGCGCAGTGATGATGAAGCGTCCCCCATGTCGAGGGCGCTCACTACTCCACGCATTGATCCTCCAGTGCGTGCACCATGGATGCCTACTGAGGCAGAGATCCATGACCGGTTCGGTGCTAGTTCACCACCGAACCCGATACTGTTGTACTCATGCAACAGTATCAACGACGACGACGTCACCGCTAAGGTTGTCTTTGAGTCCGAGACTCAAAGACGCGACTACTATATCGGGCTCTTCCATGAGCTCCGATACTATGCAGCGAAGAAGACTTCGCGCAAGAGCAAAGTGCCCGAGTGGCAGGCACTTTGTCAGTCGTGGAACGCCTTTGTTGAAAACTTCAACAAAGACCCGAAGGCATATCGCGAGCGCGTTGCTGCGGCTCGCGATCGCTACTACACTTACACTACACGTGGTAAGTGTGAACGCCTCCATGATCAGTCCATGGAAGCGGGGATCCCATGTGCCGTTCCCTTTGGCACACCCTGTCCGTGTTGCCCACCCTTGGCAACACGCCTTACCGAAAGTGATCTCCTGGGGTACACGGTCGTCCGTGTACCCGATCACAACAAGGAGCTCCGTGGTCGTGCCACGCGAAGCTCCGAGTGCTGTGGCTGACCGCAGCACTCCTCGTGCAGGGTTTAACCCTGCAAGTTATGGTGGGCTTCGTACGCCTTCACCATTTCCGGAACGTCCTCCATCAGGACGTTCCGCGGCTCCCATGTATCTCGATGGGGAGGAAATCCTCTCCAACGAATACGAAAACGAACCCCTTGAGAGTTCGTTCTCTTATGAGCCACAATCCGCTCAACAATCCAGCGGATCGCTCCACGCGCGTTGCGCAACGGCGGCGGAGGGGGTGGGAACACTCCCTCCGCATGGTCAACGCTATGACCATGACGATCGTGCCCTGCACGATCGAGTTGCTGCGCTGGAGCAGACACAGAGCGCTGAGATAGCTGCTCTGAAGCAGGAGGTTCGTGTCCTCCGTGCTGAGGTCTGCGAGGCAGCTCAGACTGCCTCGAACCTCTCGTCCGGTCTTGGGACGAGAGTGAACCGATTGATCGACCGTGTCGACGGTCTCGAGAAGGCCTTCCAGGCCTCTCGCACTCCTCAGTCGGACTACCAACCCTAGGTAGTCCGTGCTGCACGTACGGCTTCAACCGCCCGACGTAGAAGGTCGGGTGGAGCCTCATACTGGACAGTATGTCCAGCCGGTACGCGTTGCCGTGCCGTTCAAGTACTTTGAACGGCCCAATGAATCTTGGAGCAAGCTTGCTTGCTCCAAAGTCAGACACTGCATGTTTAGGCAGGTTTTGTGTAGCTAACAAAACTAATGAACCCACTTTGAATTCATTTATGTTGCCCCTACCAACATTATCAGCGTTCAGCTTCTGTCGATCGACAGAAGCTGCGATAGCATCCTGGACAAACCGTATGACGGCTTGTCTTCGCTGGACAAAGTCTAGCGCACCCGAGCTGAATCCTTTCAGCTTGTCGCCTTTGTCAGCAGCAGGCCCTGCCTGCTCGCTATCATCTCTCATGTCTGTGCCCGGCACAGACATCGCGCGCTCGTTCCTGCTCGAACGAGACGTCGCACGCGTCACCGCAACTGATAGTGTGCTGCTATCAGTTGTATTCTGCGGTTGTTCGGACGCAACCGTAGATCCTCCCCCACTTAAGGAGGAAGCTACCCTGCCGAGCATGCTCGGCAATCGTGGATGCCTCATGGCGTTCACGTAGAACGGTGTATGCCCTGTCGAGGCATGCACCGAGTTGTTGATGGCAAACTCTGCCATCGGCAAGCACTCGCTCCAATGCGGGAACGAGTGAGCGTAGCTCTTCAACGTGTCACCCAGTACACGGTTGACACGTTCGGTCTGTCCGTCCGTCTGCGGATGATCCGCAGTCGACATTGATAACTGTGAACCAAGAAGTGTAAACACTTCTTGCCAGAACCGCGCTGTGAAGCGTGGATCACGGTCCGACACAATGTCGAGCGGCATGCCATGGTGTTTGAACACCATGTCAACAAACAGTCGCGCAGTCTGCGCGGCTGTAACAGTAGCCGGGACGGCAGCAAGATGAACCATCTTGCTGAATCGGTCCACAAAGACAACGATGCCCGTCCTCCGCTTGCTGTCAGGCGGAAGACCGAAGACAAAGTCCATGGACATGGACTGCCAACACTCCGACGGAGTCGGTAGTGATTGAAGAGGAGCCTGCGAGAACTGCGCAGGCTTCACGCGTTGACAAACCTCGCAAGCACGTACGTACTTGCGCACCCACTTGTACTGGTGGTGCCAGTAGAAGTCACGCGTGAGAAGAGTGTATGTCTTCTCACGACCCGGATGCCCTGCCGTGGGGGCATCGTGATACTCGAACATGATCATCAACCGGAGGTCATGATCATTTGGAACGACAATGCGATCCGCATTGTCGTCTACTGCACTGTACAACAGTAGGCCTTCGTGTACACGATAGCGGTGTACACGAGCTCGAAGATGAGGGGTTAGCTTCCGACGTGCCACGTCGGAAGGTGCTGCGAGGAACTCCAGCAGCCCCTTCGCGTCAGCATCCCTTGCATACGCATTCTTCACGTCGTCAATCAACGTTGACGACGGCACACTTGTCCTCACGACGCCAACAGCGTTGGCGTCGACCGTCTCCGCATAGTCAGGTCGACGCGATAGCGCGTCGGCCACTACATTGAGTCTTCCGGGTTTGTACTCCACCCGGAAGTTGTACTCCGCGAAGAAGGACAACCATCTCGCCATACGTTGCGAGATGTGCGGCGACTTAATCGCCGTACGCAATGATGCGTGGTCTGTATAGACCACGAACGGTCTACTCCCAAGTAGATACACTCGGAACTTTGCGAGTGCATACTTCATGGCAAGGAGCTCCTTGTCATGTACGGGATAGTTACGCTCAGCTGGCTTCAGCTGACGCGATTGATAGTAGACTACACGATCACGCCCTTCGTGATCGTGTTGCATCAATGCACATCCGATTGCAAAGTCGGATGCATCGCACACTACATGGAATGGACGATCTTGGTCCGCCACGGCCAAGATCGGCGCTTCAGTCAAGCCCTGCTTGACTGCAACGAATGCCTCCTCGCACTCGGTCGTCCAAATCCACTCAGCTTCTTTCTTAAGAAGCTGTGACAACGGGCGAATCTTGCCCGCATAGTTCTCCACGTACTTGCACAAGTACGTGGCAAGCCCAAGGAACTGCCTCAGTTCCTTCACATTGGATGGCGTGGGCCATTCATTGATCACTCTGACCTTCTCTGGGTCAGGGCGCACGCCGTCTTTCCCCACGAGACACCCCAGCACGGGTATCTCGCTCGCCCCGAAGATACACTTCTTCAGGTTCGCATAGAGCTTATGTTTCCTCATAAGCTCTAGCAGCTTCCGGAGATGCACCTTGTGCATCTCAATGTCCGTCTTCCCGTTCACAGCCCGGATGTGGACGAACACGTCGTCGAAGTAGCTCGGTGCGAAGTCGCGCACCGAGCGCAATAGATGTGTCACGCATCTATTGAACGTCGCAGGGGCGTTCTTAAGCCCCTGTGGCATGACGAGCCACTCCCAAAGCATACAGCTTGAGTGCTTACCGCTGTGAGAGGGATGTCCCTCTCACGCATGAGGATTTGATAGAATCCATCACGCAGATCTAGAGCACTGAAGATAGTGCTCAAGGCCATCGAATCGATGATAACATCTTTTCGCGGTATCGGCGTCTGCGCCGGTATCGTCGCATCGTTCAGCTTGTTATACGCATGAACGATGCGCCAGCCGCCCTGTGGTTTCTTCACACAGAACGTTGGAGCACTGTGCGGGGACTTTGACTCCCGCACTTGACCTGCAAGACGACGACTTTCGAAGAAGTCGTCGATCGCTTGCACTTGTTCACGCGGCAGTGGCCACTGCCGTGTAACACAGTACTTCGTGCCCGGCACGAGATCAATCTCGTGCTGTACGCCCTTGTCCTTCGGAAGCTCCGAAGGAATCTCGTCCGGGAGTACATCCTTGTACTCCCGCAGAACTTCGTAGTAGGGACTCGACCTCAACGAGTCCCAACTCTGCTCTTCGAAGCGCTGCTTCTTAGTCTTCGCACTGAGGGAGTCATCACCCTCAGTGATCCCATCGACGACGAGCTGCTTCAGCTCTTCGGCTTCGCGATCCACTCTCTCGATATCCGAGAGAATGCAAATTTGTTCGATGCGTCCATCGTACAAGTCTCGCGCGAAGCGCTTCCAACTCATCGTTGGAAGTGCGGTCAACGCCGACGCACTCGTCGGCGGATTCTCCAACCGCATTCTCTGGTACTGTAACCCAGTACCAGTACGTGTCAAGACGTTCAACGTCTCGACACTCGGTGTCTGCACTGCAGATACACCCGTCTCAGTCCCGGACTGAGACTCGCGCAGCTCCCTGAGCTTGCGCCGCGAAGATCTACCATGGAGCCCGGCTCCAGGTGCTCCACGTCCAAGGCATCGCACCTTGGACGGGACGTTATCGCAATCGTCAGCGGATTCCTTCCGCTGACTCGCACTATCAAGCCCGGCTTGAGTGCCGCTCATCGCGTGCAGCGCTGCTGCACGTGAGCACGCAGGTTGTTCGGGTGCTGGGCGTTTGCAACCGCCAGCACCTCCTGCCGCGCAGTCGGTTCCCTGAACCGCTGCGCCTCCATCCGCTCCCGGAGCGGATGAAGCAACCGCATCGTCGACTCCCGGAGTCGACGTGCTCTCGCTAGCTTCCTGCGCTAGCGAGTGTTCGCTTGTACACATATCATCCGTTCCCGGAACTAGTAGCGAAGCGCCAGTGGCGTCAGCTCCCAGAGCTGACGCACGTCTTTCGGTTCCCCGAATATTATTTGCTTCGTCAACTCCCAGAGTTGACGCGACGTCGTCGGCGCGACCTTTGGGGGCTTGAAGTACCTCCAAGGATACCGGTAATACCAGTATTTTACCTTCTCTCAGGTGAATGCGATTCACCTGACCATCACTCATGTGACAAACATCATTCAGATGTTTATGCGTCAGGTGATTCACATTCACCTGACCATCACTCATGTGACCGCGACCCTTCGGCTCAGATTTCTGAGTCGACACACATTTTCTCCCAACGACTCCCTGAGTCGCTGGCGGTCGCCGGCGGCGATCGGAGGCAGCGGCGGACGCTGCTGCCTCAACTGGGGAATCACATGCACCGCCTGGTGCATGTGCAGCACTGACAGGGCCATCGCTCTCTGTCGCGCATGCGTTGTTGAAGCGTACGAGCGTACGCTTCTCCCAGTTGATCACTGGGTCATGCCGTGCAAGCCACCGCATGCCTAATACCAAGTCGAACTTATCGTCTAGATCCAAGACGATAAGATCTTCCACAAATGTCCTTCGTTTGTAAGAGAAGCGCACACGGACTACGCGCTTCTCAGTCCTCACGGTGGCACCTGTTGCCAACCGCACCTCCAACACGCTGCGAGGCGTGTCGGCTTCTTCGAAGTCAAACCTTCGAAGACTTCCCTGTCGAACACAGTTGTTCGACGCGCCCGAGTCCACTAGGGCACGAAGAGAGTTCACTCTCTTCGACATCACGTTCAGGATGACAAGGTTTGGCTTGTCATCTTGCAGCTTACAGCGAGAAACCTTCTCGCTGGGGGCAGCAGTCCTCATCGTCGCGTGTCCAAGCTCGACACGCGAGACTGCATCACCAGTAGTACGCCCCGCGCCTACTGGTCCTTGGCGGTTTTTGAACGCCCGCCCGCTGTGCACTCGCGTGCATAGTGACCGATGTTACTACACTTGTAACATCGAACCTTGCTGTTCCTACGCTGCTGTTGACCAGCAGTCGTAGCACTCGAGAGGTTCATAGGTTCCGGACCTCCCGTCTTCACAACAGGACGCGCCGGCTTCGGCGCGTTCGCATGGAGTTTAGCTTGACGCCGGCTAAACTCCTCTTGCATTGCAAGGCTGATCGCCTCTTCGAGAGTATTCGGATACTCTCGGAAGAGATACGTCTTGACGGGACCATCTCTTAGTCCCTTCATGAACGTGACGACCTTGGTCGCCTCGTCGATCGGGTTGGCCACTATGTTCGATACCAAGTATCGAGCACGCTGGGCAAAGGTGTGAACATCATCCTTGCCCTGCTGCAGATCGAGAAACTCCGCTCTCGATCTGAACTCGTTCTTCGGGGACTCAAACGCAAGCTTGAGCTCCTCTTTGAACACCTCGTACGTGCCGAAGCACGTAGGATCCGAGAGTCGGCGCCCATAGGCCCAACTCCTCGCACGTCCGCCAAGACATGACATGGCGAACGCGACCTTCGACATCGGATCGACGATACGTCGAGCCGCAACGGCTGTGTCAAGTTCGACAAGCCAACGAAGGAGGGTCTCGTCCTCCTTCCCCGTGTAGGTACTCACGTGGAGTTTCAACGACTCCACGCGTGGCTTAGGGGAAGCCACCGAGGCAGCAACATCCTGTTGCTCCTTAACAACAAATGTACCCAGAGCAACACCATGTTGCTCTGTCGGCGATAGCGTACGAAGCATCGTCGCTACCGCCGCCTCTCCAATGACTTGCGAAAGTCTTTGGAGAGCTTCCCACTCTGGATCCGACAGGTGGGCACAGTCCGTGCGCGTCACGGACATGTGTGGGGTCCCAGTGGATCCCTGATCCATTGGGGAGTTCTCGACCCCGCGTTCGTATGACTCCATACGAACGAACTGCAGTCGGTCGTGGGACGGACTACAAAGTGCTACCAGGTGTAATGGGTCTACCTAGACCTATTAGATGGCGTACACGTGCGCTTACGTGTATGAGGAAGCGTGCAATTAGAATAGACTTAATTTAAGTATGCTTATTTAAATAAGTATAATTAAATCAAATATAACTAAATTAAACTGCAAAATACCGTAAAATGAGAACTGTTATTGAATTTGGCATAAGCCAATTATGGACCTCCTAAAACTGTTTGTTATCTATTTCTAAAGGGTCTGCCAACGTGTGGTTGGCAGAAACTCTGCTCAGTGATTGGTAGAAATCCGTTACTTTCTACCAATAATATGCACAAATGCACACGAACCACCCAATAATGTGGTTCGCCCATGTATCCTTTGGTGTGTACAGCACACCAAGGTCTGAGGCCCATTTCCAACCTCTAACAGTTATCCTAACTGTTAGAGTTACAAGTGGTACAACCACTTGTACGTGTAACCCCGTTACATTCAACCCTCACCGTGCTGATTCAACCCACACCATTAACGCCAGTGATCATTCAAGAGCAAACGGCCTGCAACGCATTAATTATTTAGGAGATCCTCCGCCTTCAAAGCTCATTTGCGAATATGCTAATTCACACCGAAGCAAGCGTGTCGCTCCCATCGCTCGGTCAGGATGTGCAGCTTGGTATGCTTTTCGATGCCCGGATGATGTCATTTTTCAGCGGTGCCTCGTTGTGGAACGACGCTGATATCAATGGAATGCAAGAGGTTACTCCAAACCAAGTGCAGCATGCTGATTACAAGTACACCTATTCTCTGGACGAGGCTCGTAAGAACGCGGGCCTAGACGTAGAGGCTTCATTGAGTCTTGATCTTGGACTGCTTAAGGTGGAAGGATCGGCAAAGTACCTTAACAAAAAGAAAACCAGCTCGTTTGAAGCACGCGTGGACATATCATGCACTATTGCGCGCCGAACTCGTCGTATTCCGCAAGAAAAACTAGCAAAGATTACACACGAGAATCGTTTGGGCGATAAACGTTTTACCCACTATGTCGCCGAGGTGGTCGAGGGGGGTTCCGCTACACTGAGCTTCACTCAATCGTGCAAGTCGGCTAAAGAGAAGGACGAGGTGCAGGGTCATCTTGAGGCGGTTATCGAGGCTATCCCGATATCGGGCGAGGCAAAGTTGGATTACAAGTCAGACGAAAAGTCTAATTACCAGAATATTCGGGTCACGTACAGCGGGGCCATTGCCGAGAGAGTCACTAGTGTGGAAGATGCGCACCGCGTTGCGGGCGAGATGCCCGAGAAGCTAGCACAGCAGATGAACACACTGTCGTATGTGCTCGCCCCTCTGTCGGTGGTTGACAGTAACTCTGTTCGTCGACAGATTCGGATGCTCGATGGCGTTGTTGTACAGAAAACTATTAATGCTCTTGCGAGTGGGGAAGCCGTTCAGCTCGAGCTTGACACTCTGCACAGTAATGCTGTATCCAGAGGCGCATTTCCAACATTACAGAAGCAAATCAGTGGCTTCAAGGTGGCATTTGAGAGTGTAAGCACACAATTCTCTCAAGATGCACGACGTTTACTTCCAGAGCTGCGAGATGGAACCACAGATTACACTACCAAAATCAATGAGCTCTCACAAGCCGTGGCATTGTTTAAAAACTACACGGATATCGCTGATAAATTCGTCACCAAAAAGCTTGCTGAAGCAGAATATCTGGATGGGACGATAGATGTTCTTTTCAAGGACGGCTTCAAGGACTATTTAACTTCCAAGAGGGAGTTTGTTTCGATTCTCGATCCTACCCCACGATTAACGATCTCGTTTGGGGGAGCCGACATCAGCCTCAGCAGGCACCCATTGCAGAATCTCATCGAGCCGTCAACTACGTCGACACAGGAGCCTAGTAGTGACTGCAGCAGCCGTGGAGTTGATACAGAATGGTTTGAGAACCAACGTATCTTGAGCGCATCGTGCACAAAGTGCGCAATCTACGCGCTCGTTTGCTGGAGTTGGGGGACAAAGCACCAATTGTGGCATTTGGTGTGACCAGTATCGACAAGGCGCTCAATAAATCCCAGGAATACGTTGACACTAAACCGGGCGACATTGTTCTGGACTACGAAGGAAGTCAGTTCATTGTCACCAATGACATACCAGGAAGGTTGGAGAAGGACGGCTCCAAGCTTGTTCCTGCCATCTCCGATATTACTTGTACTAGCTCGTGTGTGGAAATTCCTTGGTCTCTAAGAAAAGAGGCTGCAGAATCGGTAACCCGAACAACGGCGGCTGTAATTCGGTGTCGTGAAAAATCAAACCCTGGTGGAGATGGAAACCTCGAAGTCGTGAAACTTAGCAAGGATGACCGGATCGACAAAATAACTCAGTCTGATCTCAAGGAGGACTGTGACTACGAGGTACAGATCTGCTTCCTCACGGTCATTGGGCCGTCCGAATGGAGCGCAACCACGATAGTGCACACACCGAAAAAAAAAGGTCCCCCGCAACCACGAGCGCGAGCTCGCCAATCATACCTACTACAGCGCTTGAATCACCGCGGATCACACTGTTAGAAGCAGGGAAAATCTGGGAATGAGATTCTTTGTTTACCTATGCATTCTATCTTGGCCTTGCACTTCGTCCACGGTGGTATCGCGCTTGCCTTGCGTCATAACTCAGGGAACGAGTCGAGTTCCGACACTTCCCCGCGACGCGTTGTCCTGAGTGAGTAAGATGAGTCCGATGGCCGAAAAATGTTCTTGAAATCTTGTTCGTCCCAAAGCCTTGGTGAATCCATCTGCTAACATGTTCGCGGTGGGGCAATAGTGCAGCGCTATTTCTCTCGCACGGGCTGCATCCTTGATCGAGTGGTAAATGACGTCAATGCTCTTTTGAGCATTGGATCCCTTTTCATTCGTGATGCGCGCGATTGTTGAAGTGTTGTCAATCATCATTGGGACTTCCGTGAATGCAACGCCAGTTAGTTCCTTCACAAAAAGAACTACCCAGCGCAAGTCCTCGAGGCCGGAGTCGGCAGCAATGAACTCGGCAACCGTTGATGATTTCGCAGTGTGTCGCTGTCGTTTGCATTCCCAATGCACGGCGCAGTTTCGAGCCTGCAGAAGCGCGCCGGATACTGATTTTCTGTCCTCGAGGTTGTTCGCCCAGTCGGCGTCTGTGTACAGCCGAAGTGGAGGTGCCGCCAAATCCCGCTTGAATCGTAATGCGGTTGCGCGAGTTGCCGATACATACCGAAGAATTCTTTTCACAGCGTCCAATGGGTGATGCTTGGGTTACTTGCATGAGCCGATACTTGATTTACGGCGTAGGAGATGTCAGGTCTCGTGATTCTGCTCAAGTATAGTAGGGCACCCACAGCCTGACGGTACGGCATGTGTACCGCCAGTTCATCGTTTGCTGCAGCTTTGTACAGGATGGTGCCTTGATCCATCGGTGTTTTTGTAGGCCGACACTCCTCCATCGCGAACCGATGACACATTTCCGTCGCGTACTGTTCTTGATCGATTGTCATTTCTCCACGTTCGATGTCGCGATGAATGCGCATGCCAAGGAACCACGACAGTTCCCCAAGATCCTTGATGTCGTATTTGTTGTGAAGGGAGGTCATCAACTCCTCCATGTCCTTGGTGTTCTCATACCCGATGAGAATATCATCTACGTACACAAGCACAATTAGCATCTTGTCGGGATTTGTGTAAACGCACGGGTCTGCGATAGTCGGTATGAAACCAGTCGCCTTTAAGAAGGCGTCGAGCTCTGCGTTCCACTCCCTTCCAGCTTGCTTCA
The DNA here is from genome assembly GCA_018806915.1 of Phytophthora colocasiae. Taxonomy (NCBI): domain Eukaryota; phylum Oomycota; class Peronosporomycetes; order Peronosporales; family Peronosporaceae; genus Phytophthora; species Phytophthora colocasiae. Next base: position 1,272,951 of record JAGKQI010000101.1, read on the forward strand.
GCCCGTAAAGGGCTTTGCCAAGTAGCCAGACTTGACCGGGTTCACCTTCTTCAAAGCCTTTAGGCTGCCTCACGTAGATCGTTTCACTTAGTCCAGCTTTGACGTACGCTGTCGGCACGTCTCCTTGCCGCACACGCCATCCCCTATGGTTGCACTCGGCCAGGAAAACACGAATAGATGTTAGTTTAACCACTGGAGCGTAGGTATCGACATAGTCAACCAGGTAAATTTGGCCACAGCCTTGCGCGCAGACACGGGCTCGTGCTCGTGCAATGGAGCCGTCTGCATGGCGCTTGAGGCGAAAGTTTATCATGGATCCGATGACATGGGCATTGGCCGGGGGAGTCACCAAGGTGAATGTCTCATTGGCACGTAGCGCCTCGATCTCGTCCTTTATTGCATTTTTCCATAGATTCCAATGGGCCGATTGCTTGGCCTCCTCAACAGTAAGCGGTTCTTCAATAACTTCACCCAGGACGAGAAACGCGGCACCGATGTTGCGTTGTGCGATGCGCAATGAACGTCTACGGCTTGTTAAGTTGGGCTCAGGGGGTCTGGTGTTTTCAGCATCGCCAGGACTTCCCCGCATCGGGGCGCGTGTCTCGTTTTCATCACATGCTAACTCAGAAACTGGTGCTCTTGGTCGTGAGTGTGAACTGGTTTCGTCACGATGGATTGCCTCAAGTGTCTGAAAAGGGTTGATCTGAGAGGCGGGCGTCGGAGCATGAGCTTGTAGACCGAGGAACGTAACGTCACAACTGTGAATTACACGAGCACCACCTTCACAAACGTAAATGTAGTATCCCTTGCGCTCGTGGTCGTGACCTACAAAGATTCCGCGCTGACCCTTTGGACGAAATTTGAACTTGGTGCTGCGTTGACTTGGCTTTAGTAGGACAACGACGGACTCACCGAATGCGTGGAGATCACCGAAGTCAGGTTGAGATCCAAAATACTTGGCGTATGGTGTTGCTGTTGCGTCACTCTTGGACAGGACGCGGTTCCGCATGAATGCAGCTGCTCGAATCGCGTACTCCCAAAGATTATGGGGGACATTTGCCTGGAGAAGGAGGCAGCGGGCGACATCAGCAAGAGTCCGATTCGTACGCTCTGCTACGCCGTTTTGATAATGCACGTCTGGTTCCGAATATTGGCGCTCAATCCCAGCATCAGAGCACCGTGTATCAAAAGCTGCACTGGAAAATTCGCCACCATTGTCGGTGCGGAGGACTTTGACTCGACCGTCACCTGTGCGATTTTTGATGATGCTGAGGTAGTCTTGGATGAATTTTTCTGCTTCACTCTTTTCCTTCAAGAAATAGAGGTGGGTGAACCCCCTCCATTTGATAGCCATGTAGTAGCGGTGACCGTGTATGCTGCGCTGGAACGGGCCTGCCAAATCAGCATGGGAGATTGTGTCTCGTTCTTCTTGCGAACGCTGACTTGATCGCGGTGCTGCACGACTGTGCGCTTTCCCCATGGCGCATATTTCGCAAGGGAACATCGGCAGCTTCTTGGGGCCGTCGATGCGCATGTTTCGCACCTGACGGCTGCGTTCGAGATCAAGGATGGCTTGGTAGTTGAGGTGACCCAATCGTCGGTGCCAATCTTCCAGCGAGTTCTTGGCGATGGCTGGTCCAGCAGCGTCCACGGTGGCAGCAAATCCAGACTGCAGGTGAGGAACAGCATACACTCCATGCCGAAGGTGACCACGAAATATGGGTTTCCCATACACGACACATTCAGTATCAGTAAAATCACACTTGTACCCTTCCTTGGTGAGTTCGGAGACGGAAAGCAGGGGTTGCGATAATGTCGGCACGTGTACTACGTCTTGTAGCTCACAATCTTCTCCAACTCGCAGTTTGCCAGCTTCGTTTCCAACCACAGATCGTCCGTCAGCAAAGTTGACATGATGCTCATCACATGGCTCCACTTCCGTTAAAGCTGTGCGATCTCCCGTCATGTGATACGATGCTCCTGAGTCGATAATTGCTGCTGAAGCAGCAATACCAGGGTCGTACGTTTTGTTCTCGGTGTCCGTGGACACCCTGCCTCCTCAGTGCTCATCTGACGGCGACGCAACAGCGGCAGCCATTTCACTCACTGATCGTCCGGTTTCTCCTCGCTGCTGTTGGGCAACGAATCGATCGTGATAATTCGTCGTGTGGCCACGCTGGTTGCACGTCCTACACAACGCATTGCTGAAGTCCCATCGCTGTCTCTTGGGGTCGCTGGAGATGCCAGCATTAGCTGAGCCGTTGCGAGGTCCAGTGGATGCGTCGTAGTGCCGCTTCTTCATGCGACCATCGTTACCGGCCAGACGACTAAGTAGGTTGATGGCTGTCTCGAACTCTTCAGTAGCGTCGTCCGCATCCACGTTGACTTGAGCGAGAAGAGTGTCACGGTAGCGGGGGTAAGCCAAGTTCACAAATGTGCTCAGCGCTTGCTGCTCAGTATAGTTACTTATGCGCCCTTGATTCAAGCCAGTGGCGATTTGCGATAGCCGATGGGCATACTCGTCGTACGACTCCTGGGGTAACTTGGCAGCGTTCGCTAGCAAGATGGATAGGCGCTGTACGGAAAGACGACTTCGGAACTTGAGGAGGAATGCTCGGCCCAATTCACGCAAGGAGTTCTTGGGAAGCGTGGTGCGGTTTCGCATGCGCCAGGTCGCCGCTGTCCCGACAAGGCGGGACGTCAGCACACTACACTTGAGCGGTTCGGACCATGTGCGTCCGTTCAAGTTCTCAGCATCCTCGATTTGAGCTTGAAGCCGCTCGAACCATTCGTGTGCACCCGCGTCGAAGTAGCCATCACGAATTTCGCCTGTAAATGGCTCGATCGTGATAAGCTTCAGGTTGACCTTGGAGAGCATTTGAGGGGCCGCATGCGAAGATTGCGCCTCTTCCCCGTACTCTACGTCTTCCCCGTCTCCGTAGGGTGCCGGCTCGGGTTCTCGGTCGACCTCATCTTCCTCGTGGGAGCTGTGGGAGGACATCTCGATGCTCTAGAGACAAGAGGCTATTAACCTGTTAGAAGCAGGGAAAATCTGGGAATGAGATTCTTTGTTTACCTATGCATTCTATCTTGGCCTTGCACTTCGTCCACGGTGGTATAGCGCTTGCCTTGCGTCATAACTCAGGGAACGAGTCGAGTTCCGACACACACCGCACCCCACACGCCGCCACATGCTGATCAAGAGTGTTTCGTCTGGTCAATACTTGAACGGAAGGAATCCTGGAATGCACGATCCATTGACGACTTCAGGACGAAGTTATGATCTACCTACATGCACATACTTCCATTGGATCATCGGTGACGCAGGAAATGGGAACCAGTTCATCAAGAGTATTTCATCCGGTCAGTATTTGGATGGGAGGAATCCAGGAATGGTGGACCCGCTATTGTCTTCTGGAAGCCGCGACCCCCACTCGGATAGGTACCTTCAATGGAAAATCGGTGACATTGGGAACGGCCTCAAGTTCATCAAAAGTGTCTCTTCTGGACGATATTTGGACGGATCCGTGTTTATCTGATGGAACACGAGACCCCGCCGCTGACGCGTACTTGCAGTGGAAAATTGGAATGGCCTACGCCGGTGAAATGCCTTGAGTGAATTCTCTCCTGGTGTGATCGCTGCGCGATATCGTGTCGAGAATATTGGGAAATTGCGAAGGCTAGTTATTTGGTTTGCGTGTTGGCGGTGGTTGGCTGGATTAGGCTTAACGAACCAGGACTAATCACTGCATTGTTATGATCATGTTAGCATCGCTGTGTTGCACTCACCACTTGCAAGGCCCTGCAATGATTCGATTATCAAGTAGCAAGAACTCGTGATAGATTTTATGACGAGAAGCCATTTTTTTTCAAGAACGATGTAGATAGCACTGAGAAGAGTTCTGCAGTGCTCTCTATGTCATTCCCAATAGTCCTACTGTAGTAGTGCTGCGAGCAGCCAACAGGCTCCGTTGTTGCGCTGGCATAAGGATATTATCTATCAGATGAGACGGTTTCAAACAAAATGATGCTTCCGAACCTAAGTACGAATCGCGATTTAGACGCCTCGTCGCAAAGACAGTTATCTCCTCTTTCTTCTAATGTTTTCAGATGTCCAAATAGTTGAGTACACTCCAATGTGTGCTCGTTTGAAAAAGTTGCCTCGGCCGAGGTCGTCATTTTCGATTTTTTTTATTATATAGATTGGTTCCTTTTCTTGCGTTGATTCGATTGCGCCTACGGAGAGCTTATAATTCGCCCAGGAACACCTTCATATTTTGTACTGAACATACTACTTCTTAAAGCCGAAGGGTATATTTTGATCAGAATGGGTAATTTCATTCTCTATTTTGGGTATTTGGGAAAAGGATGGAAGCATCATTTCGAATAAGTGGGAACATTTTGTTCTATTGATTCTCCCTGGCACACTTCAATCGGTTGGAAGTAGGTTTCGTCTGATCAGCGTCGTTCCCGTTCCCGATGTGATCTTCGATAACCTCCGTGATAGCTTTAGTGCTGTGGTTCTTAGAAGCAGCATTCTGCTTTCTCTGGACGGCGGCCTTACGGCGGGCCAGGATGGTTTCTTTTGCGATCCTCTCTTCTTCGTCGTTTGGAGCAGAGTAAATGGGGTCGTTCACAAACTCTTAAGGGACGTACGGGCGGACTCTGTTGAACATTTGCTGCTTTTTTTTCAAAGTTTGGCATTGGTGGCTCCAATTAATTCGGTCACACGCTCGCGAAGGTCTCCGTTATTCAAATTGATGCTTCCATCCAAAATCACTATGGTCGTCCAGAATCTCTTCAACAGAAGGTTTGCCACCTTCGCTGGAGTCCCCGGTGGCTGGATCCCAGGAACTGTCTTCAGAAGCTTCACCTGTGGATTGTTCTGGTTCGGGCTGAAGCGATCCTAACAAGAGTCGCGAGGATGACCGTGTTTTGTTGGCAACCCCGCATCCACTGTCGCCAACTACTGCCTCACCGCTGACCTCCTCACCTACCTCCATTGTTGCTACAAGGTCATGGACCTCGGGGGGCGAACTATGTTCCCCGCCACTCATCTTTGAAAATGGGAAAGATCATCCCTTCTGGAACCGATACACTTATGAAAAATAGGTACACATACAAAAGACTACATTCCCGTTAGTTTCACTTATTTTCAGATGGTCTATCTTTGAAGCCTCGAAAATCCCAAATGGCGCCGAAGCATCATTTTGTTTGAAACCGTCTCAGATAATAAATCGCCATAAAAGACGAACTGAAGAAATTCGTGTTCAACTTTGGTTGCTGGATAGCACTTCAACTTGGCAGGAAACTCCCTACCAAAATGACACCGTGACTGCTGTTCGAGCAATTCCAACAGCAGATTTGCTCAACACCATGACGTTCACCACTTTCAGACTATAATCCGATGCGTATCTGAATCACGGTGTTGGTGCATTACAGACTCAACAACAACAGAAACTACACAAATGCAATTGAATTAATTTATATACCTTCAAGTGAATCGACTTCTACGACATATACATCAACGATCAAGCTAGTCGACAGCCTAGTCGACCTCCTCGATCTTTGGCCCCTGATCAGCGCCACTTGACGAACTTGGAGCAGTATCTGAACCAGCCATTCCGCCCGGCACACCACCAGCCATGCCACCTCCAGATGCGTAGACCTTCTGCAGCACCGGATTGGCCACACCCTCCAACTCCTTCTGCTTCGACTCGTACTCCTCCTTCTCCGACGACTGGTTCGCGTCTAGCCACTGGATCACTTCCGTCACCTTGTCGTCCACCACCTTCTTGTCGGCTTCCGGGATCTTCTCCTTCAGCTTCTCGTCATTCAGGCTGTTACGCAGACTGTAGGCGTAGTTCTCCAACGCGTTCTTCGCCTCGATACGCTGCTTGTTGGCCTCGTCCTCCGACTTGTACTTCTCGGCCTCCGACACCATACGGTCAATGTCAGCCTGCGAGAGGCGACCCTTGTCGTTCGTGATCGTGATCTTGTTCTCCTTGCCCGTCGATTTCTCCACAGCCGACACGTTCAGGATGCCGTTCGCGTCGATGTCGAACGTCACGTCGATCTGTGGCACACCGCGAGGCATGGGCGGGATGCCGTCCAGGTTGAACTTGCCCAGCAGGTTGTTGTCGCGCGTCATCGAACGCTCGCCCTCGAACACCTGGATGAGCACACCAGGCTGGTTGTCCGCGTACGTCGAGAACGTCTGCGACTTCTTGGTCGGCACCGTCGTGTTACGCGCGATCAGCGTCGTCATGACACCGCCGGCCGTCTCCAGACCCAGAGACAGCGGCGTCACGTCCAGCAGAAGCAGGTCCTGCAGCTTCTCCGACGAGTCGTTGCCGCTCAGGATGGCCGCCTGCACGGTCGCACCGTACGCCACAGCCTCGTCCGGGTTGATCGACTTGTTGGGCTCCTTGCCGTTGAAGAAGTCCGACAGCAGTTGCTGCACCTTCGGGATACGCGTCGAGCCGCCCACAAGCACCACCTCGTGCACCTGGCTCTTCGACAGCTTGGCGTCGCGCAAAACCTTCTCTACAGGCTCCATCGTCTTGCGGAAGTAGTCGCCGCACATGTCCTCGAAACGAGCGCGAGTGATGGTGGAGTTGAAGTCGATACCGTCGAAGAGAGAGTCGATCTCGATGTAAGCCTGAGCCGACGACGACAGCGTACGCTTGGCACGCTCGCAGGCCGTCCGCAGACGACGAAGAGCGCGCTGGTTCTCCGTGATGTCCTTGCGGTGCTTGCGCTTGAACTCCTGCGTGAAGTGGTCCACCAGGCGGTTGTCGAAGTCCTCACCACCCAGGTGCGTGTCACCGGCAGTGGCCTTCACCTCGAAGATGCCCTCCTCGATGGACAGGAGAGACACATCGAAGGTGCCGCCACCCAGGTCGAAGATCAGCACGTTGCGCTCACCGCCCTTCTTGTCCAAGCCGTACGCGATGGCGGCGGCCGTCGGCTCGTTGATGATACGGAGCACGTTGAGGCCGGCAATGGCGCCGGCATCCTTGGTGGCCTGACGCTGCGAGTCGTTGAAGTAGGCTGGCACCGTGATGACGGCGTTCTTGACCTCTTTGCCGATGAAGGCCTCGGCCACCTCGCGCATCTTGATCAGCACCATGGACGAGATCTCCTCCGGCTGGAACGTCTTGGACTCGCCCTTGAACTGTACTGTGATCTGCGGCTTGTCACCGGCTCCCGACGTCAGCTTGAACGGCCAGTGCTTGATGTCGGCCTGGACGACGGGGTCCGAGAACTTGCGTCCGATGAGACGCTTGGCGTCGAACACCGTGTTGTGCGCGTTCATGGCCACTTGATTCTTGGCGGCGTCGCCGATGAGGCGTTCCGAGTCTGTGAAGGCGACGTATGATGGGGTAGTGCGGTTGCCCTGGTCATTGGCGATGATCTCCACCCGATCGTTCTGCCATACGCCGACACAAGAGTAGGTCGTGCCGAGGTCGATGCCGACGGAGTATCCAGACGTAGTAGCTTGAGCCATGTTGTCTTGTGTGTTTGTAATATGTGTTTGTGTGTGTTTAGTCTTGGTCTCACAAGCCTCCGAAGCTTGTTGCTGCTGTTAAAGTGTTCACTTGATGTCCACAATGGAAATTCAGAAATGACCTGCTGTTCTAAACGCAAATGTTGTGCCACTTGGGGCGACGAAGTTGGTCGGGCCCGCGTCGTCTGTCGCGTCTTGCATCTGGAAGCATCGAGATAATTCTATTTGTCATCAATTCTAGAATTTAGATCACAGACATCACAGATGGTCGGTCGTGAAGCGCTTCGATTGGATAGAAGTCGGATACATATACACCAATGGCTGGCCGGAATCGAGCCCACTTCAACTTGACGCGACGAAAATTAATTATCGACAGTAGATTTAAGCCGTTGACAACATGCACAGTGTATTATACTTACATGTACAAATATGTTAACTATGCGGCACATCAATCGAAATGTCCATTGTCTGGTCCCTTGGACTTGTGTAGCAAAATGCATGCATACTGACAGCTCAACTTCAAACACCGACACCGCTGTTGTTTTCTGCCATCACCGAGCAACCGCAAGAAGATTCGCAACCCACGCCATGAAGTTCACCATTTTCAGTTCACCGAAAAAGCATGTTGGATACGCGCTCCCTATACTAGTACACTCACGTGGGTGATTCGCGTTGCCGTACACGTGTATATCTACCACAGTGATCACGATCACGAACGACAAGGGTCGCCTCTCGCAGGCTGACATTGACCGTATGGTGTCGGAGGCCGAGAAGTACAAGTCGGAGGACGAGGCCAACAAGCAGCGTATCGAGGCGAAGAACGCGTTGGAGAACTACGCCTACAGTCTGCGTAACAGCCTGAATGACGAGAAGCTGAAGGAGAAGATCCCGGAAGCCGACAAGAAGGTGGTGGACGACAAGGTGACGGAAGTGATCCAGTGGCTAGACGCGAACCAGTCGTCGGAGAAGGAGGAGTACGAGTCGAAGCAGAAGGAGCTGGAGGGTGTGGCCAATCCGGTGCTGCAGAAGGTCTACGCATCTGGAGGTGGCATGGCTGGTGGTGTGCCGGGCGGAATGGCTGGTTCAGATACTGCTCCAACTTCGTCAAGTGGCGCAGATCAGGGGCCAAAGATCGAGGAGGTCGACTAGGCTGGTAGCGCTTGGCAAGCTTTGATGCTTGCCTCGTAGAAGATGGTTAAACTGAAAGCTCCATGCAGATAAATTTATCCATTCCTTTCCATTCCGTTTTTGTAGTTCTTTGGCGGGTACAGTTAGGCTCCCTACGAACACAATACATGTAAGGCAACACGACGATGCTCGTCCAAGCGGGGTAGATAGGATGCCTCCATGCCTGCATCAGTGTAATCTGTCTGAATGGATGAGGGCACAGCCAATATGCCGTCCATGCTCTTTGTAACCCAAGAGTGCCGGTGTCACGCAATGAACTGGTGACTTGAATACATGTACGCTCATTTCTGGAAAACAACCCCACCGCGCATCCAAGACGCCCAGGAGACGTAGACAACATGACACAAGATCGATCTCAATCGGAGCACTCGAAACTTTGACCACTGCGCTCAATGCAGCTTAAACCGACCAGTGCCACAGTACACCGAATTGCAACGCAGCAACTTAAGGAAATCCGCTCCATCCAAGTGTCCTCATCAAAAAGACTAAACCACAAAGGATGCTACATTGTCGAAGTATTTACGGACACTTCACGCAGTGCCATACTCACTACCACCAGCTCGAGACTGTCAGCAGCGGAGAGCACTGACATCGAAAGCTTTGAAGTGCAATGCACCACGATTTGGAGGCGAATCGAAAGGGAGCTGTACGAGTTTGTCCGTCTCCATGACAAAGTGTACAATTATGTCCGACTGGCCCACCCCCTGCAACATTGCTCGTTCTGTCTGAAAATGGTGGACTTGATGGTGTTTGGAGCGAACCCCGACGGGATCTGGTTGCGTTTGCTTGGTGGCGACTGGGCGGCGCGCATACTCGCCAAGTTTGTGTCAGCCGTAGTGAGTCAATGCTTATCGATTGAGACCCAGGGAGGTTGCTCAGGTCTGCTGCTAGTCATTGAGGCAGTACATAAGTTTTTGTTGCCTCAGTTTTTCCAACGGCTGAAATATGACATCGAGTAACATGTTCGCTATTGACCCCGAGACAGTGGGTTGAATTCAATAGACAAACAAAACTACAGTATAGCTGCAATAAAATACCTCGTTGGAATCATTTTGACAACTCGGATTCGATCCACGCACACATATACTGCTTAAGGAAGTCGTTTTGGCCGGGGTGAAACACAGCGTTAGTATTTTTTCCGAGCACTGCGTGGTGGCACCCCGTTCTCGTTGTCGAAACGGCCGTTGCTGGTGTTGAAGCTCAGCTCGTCGTTATCACGCGGATATTCGTGCTCTTGCCACGAGTGATCTGCTCGGTAGGCGTTCACAATCAGAGAGCGGCGCTGGTGCTGGTGCTGCATCTGTTGTCGCTGTTGGCGACGACTATGCTGCAGCGGGCGCCTCCTCCTCGCCCACTTTGCTGAGTAAGCGACACAAGTCACCGTTTTGACGGCGACAATGTGGATTGTTCTCCCAAGTTCGTCGGACGGATTGAGAAAAATTATTTTGACGAGTTTCAATGAGGTATTTGGCGGTGCCGCGCACCTACTACCTGCATCACTGTCGTGTAACAACGTCCGCTGTCCACGGAGTTCTACTGACTCAGTTCGAAGACACTTGGTGTATCTCGGATTTTGTAAAGCCGATTGTTGAAGTGATGTGATTGGCAGACAACTTGAAGCGATGGATGTGCTCTGTGATTGGCCAAACAAGTTGAAGCGATGCTTCTGACACAAGACAGAATGGGGCAGTAGCAGCGCGTGCGCGCGCACGTGTGTGTTCTACTGAGCACACCTTCACGCCAATTGTCGACTTTATACTATAGTGTACAGTACAGTGGCGGAAGTCCGACTTTGTATGCAAGAGCTGTTTCGAGATGGTTACGTGTTCTTCTTCAACGCATCATTGTGTAGAACGCTCAATACTTCACAGTAACGTTAATTGTGTATGCAGGACGAACGGAGTCCGTGATGGCCACACAGTATATGGCACTTTCAAAGCCGATGACATTAAAACGGAAGGCGAAGTCGATCTTGCGCAGCAACAGAGATGGCTACATTTGTTGGAAAAATCCGTTACATCCTGCCGCGTCGCCATTGGCTGAATGTCCCAAGCTTCCAGAACTTTCGATGAAGCATACAAATCCCCAGTCAAACACGAAACGGTTGATTGCTCGGCCTTCACGGCAGCTTGTAATTGGTCAAAAGCAGAAATCATCTGCAAGATTGACCAATTAACATCCGTCACTACCAAGTTCGTCGGCCTCGAGAATTGTCTCGAACGTGGCCGCGTGGTGGGTGGCCGTTTAGGACGGCTTTCGCGCTAGAGTTAACCCCATTATCTACCCCGCACCCCTTCCAAACGATCTTTTGGAAACCCCTCCCATTCAAGAACTCATTTCCGAATTTCCCTTGTGGAGAAGAAGACAAACAAACTCAAGCTCCCTTTCAAGCAACTTAAACAAAACAAGATGGCTCAATCTGTGTCTGGATACTCCGTCGGCATCGACCTCGGCACGACCTACTCGTGCGTCGGCGTGTGGCAGAACGACCGTGTGGAGATCATCGCCAACGACCAGGGTAACCGTACCACTCCTTCGTACGTCGCCTTCACGGACACCGAGCGTCTGATCGGTGATGCCGCTAAGAACCAGGTGGCCATGAACGCGCACAACACGGTGTTCGACGCCAAGCGTCTCATCGGACGCAAGTTCTCGGACCCGATTGTCCAGTCGGACATCAAGCACTGGCCGTTCAAGTTGACGTCGGGCGCCGGCGACAAGCCGCAGATCACAGTACAGTTCAAGGGCGAGTCCAAGACGTTCCAGCCGGAGGAGATCTCGTCCATGGTGCTGATCAAGATGCGCGAGGTGGCCGAGGCCTTCATCGGCAAGGAGGTCAAGAACGCCGTCATCACGGTGCCGGCCTACTTCAACGACTCGCAGCGTCAGGCCACCAAGGATGCCGGCGCCATTGCCGGCCTCAACGTGCTCCGTATCATCAACGAGCCGACGGCCGCCGCCATCGCGTACGGCCTGGACAAGAAGGGCGGTGAGCGCAACGTGCTGATCTTCGACCTGGGTGGCGGCACCTTCGATGTGTCTCTCCTGTCCATCGAGGAGGGCATCTTCGAGGTGAAGGCCACTGCCGGTGACACGCACCTGGGTGGTGAGGACTTCGACAACCGCCTGGTGGACCACTTCACGCAGGAGTTCAAGCGCAAGCACCGCAAGGACATCACGGAGAACCAGCGCGCTCTTCGTCGTCTGCGGACGGCCTGCGAGCGTGCCAAGCGTACGCTGTCGTCGTCGGCTCAGGCTTACATCGAGATCGACTCTCTCTTCGACGGTATCGACTTCAACTCCACCATCACTCGCGCTCGTTTCGAGGACATGTGCGGCGACTACTTCCGCAAGACGATGGAGCCTGTAGAGAAGGTTTTGCGCGACGCCAAGCTGTCGAAGAGCCAGGTGCACGAGGTGGTGCTGGTGGGCGGCTCGACGCGTATCCCGAAGGTGCAGCAGCTGCTGTCGGACTTCTTCAACGGCAAGGAGCCCAACAAGTCGATCAACCCGGACGAGGCTGTGGCGTACGGTGCGACCGTGCAGGCGGCCATCCTGAGCGGCAACGACTCGTCGGAGAAGCTGCAGGACCTGCTTCTGCTGGACGTGACGCCGCTGTCTCTGGGTCTGGAGACGGCCGGCGGTGTCATGACGACGCTGATCGCGCGTAACACGACGGTGCCGACCAAGAAGTCGCAGACGTTCTCGACGTACGCGGACAACCAGCCTGGTGTGCTCATCCAGGTGTTCGAGGGCGAGCGTTCGATGACGCGCGACAACAACCTGCTGGGCAAGTTCAACCTGGACGGCATCCCGCCCATGCCTCGCGGTGTGCCACAGATCGACGTGACGTTCGACATCGACGCGAACGGCATCCTGAACGTGTCGGCTGTGGAGAAATCGACGGGCAAGGAGAACAAGATCACGATCACGAACGACAAGGGTCGCCTCTCGCAGGCTGACATTGACCGTATGGTGTCGGAGGCCGAGAAGTACAAGTCGGAGGACGAGGCTAACAAGGTCCGCATTGAGTCCAAGAACGCTCTCGAGAACTACGCTTACAACCTCCGTAACACTCTCAACGATGAGAAGCTGAAGGACCAGATCTCTGAGGATGACAAGAAGGCCATTGAGGACAAGGTTACCGAGACCATCAACTGGCTTGACGCTAACCAGTCCGCCGAGAAGGAGGAGTACGAGGGCAAGCAGAAGGAGCTCGAGGGTGTTGCTAACCCGATCCTGCAGAAGATGTACGCTGCTGCCGGCGGTGCTCCTGGCGCCGAGGGTGGCATGCCCGGTGGCATGCCGGGCGGCATGCCTGGTGCTGGTGCCCCCCCTGCCGGTGCTCCGGACCAGGGCCCCAAGATCGAGGAGGTCGACTAAGCAGTCGGAGACGAGTCAAGTGTCTTGCGTCGCGGTGGCGTCAGCGTGGATTGCACGCGCTACGGGCATAGAGTGCTTTGGCCGCGATCTCTGTTTGCTTCAAGTCGGTTGGTCTCAGTAGTGTTAGCTTTTGTAGAGAAGCAGCTGGAGTTGAATGGCTCCTTCAAAGATGCACAAGTTGCACGAAATAAAGTCAACGAGGAAGCCCCTCATTTTCTAACTTACTCAATTGGTTTCTTTAGTTTTGTATTCTCCTAAAGCTGTTACTACTGGTAACTTAGTCCGTCTGTGCCTCGTTGACATGCATGTTACAGATTCATTTTGTCGTATCACACGAGTACTACATGTACGTCGCAAAAGCGATCAATCTTGGTAATATATTGTTGAATCTTTCCGAGTGAATCACAACCATCGCGTAACACTTGCAAGATTTAACGCTAATGACTCTCTTTAAGATGCTATTAGGTGGCGTCGATACTCGAGAATCATTTTGGTGTCTGGATCTTTCCAGCGCGTGCGTCGGATAAACTCGAGCGAGTGGTCTGGGCCCACGACCGCGCCATTGCACAGAATCTCGATCTCTTCAGGTTTCGACACATTCATCTTCTTGGCCAGGTACTTGCGGATGTGCATGATCTAAGCAGCACAACAGGGACACGTCAGATTGTACTACACATCAAGAACATTTTCTGGTTTGCGTTACCTTGAGAAGCGACTGGGTATGCATGCAGGGAGCTTCCAGCTTGTTCAGTGAAAGGAGGAGCGGAACGTCAGGACTGTACGCAGAACACAAACAGCAGCGGTTTGAGCGACGGCCCTATTGATACAACTTGAAAATAAAACGAACCCGCGCTGAGGATGCAGCTCGAACCGAATCATATTGCCTGGAGATGGACCAAGCGAGCGACTGACTTTCGGAGCGGTGGGCTGGGATTCGGGTGGAGTATTGGGCTCTTTGCGCTTAATGGACATCCCATTATAATACTCCCGCTCTGCAAACAATATATAACGAGTTAGCGCTCCACTCCTGATACATTCGTCAACATCGATAGAACCTTCTGCCTCTTCCTTCTCTGTGTAATCTGGCAGGAGCTTTTCTCCGAGCTCTTTCATGGTTGGGTCAGGGCTACAACATCAACACCGCATTAGGCTATAATGAAGGGCAAACTTGACTAACCCATCGTACATGAAGTGGCCCCATGGCCTAGCACCCAACTTGACGCCGCATGTCGGGCAAGTGTTCAACTCAGGATAGTAGAGATAGTGCCCTCGAATGCAACCGTAGCAGACTGCATCAAACATGAATTAACTACTGTTTACGTCATAAAATAAAACTACTTCCAAATACGTACAGGTATGTAAACACTCTTTCGACGTGTATGGATCTCGAAAGTACCCCTTGCACAATTTGCAGATGAAAAACTCGTTGATATCGGCCATGCGCACTGTTTCCTGTGTCAAAACAGGTTAAAACGCACACCAAGACGTAAGTTTCTACCCTTAATAACACACACATAAGACAAAGTAAGGTTTACTTACTGTACGTGCTTCAATGAACAAGCAGGACGCGTCATCCAGCGACGGAGCGAGCTCCTCGCTTGGCGTCGGGGAGTTGCTGGCCATGGCGGGCAATTGGAATAGCATATATTCATTCGTACTATAATAACGCATAATAATACTATCTAACAGCATAATAGTACGCTCAAACTTTCCCATAGGCTTTTACATGTGGGTATGTTGTTGCCGTCGTCTCCGCTTGCAGAAAAGCACGAAGCCAATGACACAGGCAACTGGAATCGCCATGAAAAACAATACCAGTGCGAACATGGTACTGGTGAAAAACGATCCCGAGCGATGACCGGATGATTTCCCATCGGAAATCGATCCGCTGCTTGCGCTTTCTGATGGCTCCAGTCTCCACGATATGCTGGAATGCTCTGCAGGCTGCGCTGGTGTCGGTGTTGGAGATGTAGGCGTACCAGCACTTTCACACTCGCATTTTCCTTGATTCCAGGGCTCTTGGAGCGTTTCATGGGCGCGATTTCGTCTTGCTAGAAGCTCTTGCACTTCAAGACTCAGTCGGGAGGTCAAAGCTTCGAGATGCCGGCGTGTCATCGTTAAGCGCTGGAGGTCGTGAGTTGTATACGCAGTAGTACTGACCTGGGCATACTGCAATTCACGCTGGAACTGGGGCCTACGATGGGTAGGAGGACATCCTTGAGCTCGACTCCAAGGCAGAGCGAGCCAAAGGAAAAGGATCCACCACATTGATAAGCAACTGCTGGGTGTCGCTTTCGTGACGCAATGATGAATGAGTCTGGGTCGAAGCTGCAAATGTCTCCCCATCAACTATGGTGGCCAATTCCGTCCATCAAAATGACGAGGATGCAAACTTTTTGCAAAGTTCCTGAACTATCACGAGAATTTTTACAACGGATCCCCAACATGGCTACAGCCTTACCTCAGTCATTGTGACTAATCTTTCACGCATTCACATCACATTCACCCGGAATGAATTACACTTACCACAGATGAACACACATTCCGATAGTTAGCCGAGCTAATATTCAGTGGAGCAGGTTGCACAGATCGACTTTCTCTGTGGACAAACATGGACACTCGGGATCTTCGACTAGCACAGATCACGGGGCCCCGCCAAGTCAACCGTACTCCGACAGTTCCATCAGCAACGGGTGGACTCGTACTCACGCCACACGCAGAGGATAAACGCGCTCAAGCAAGTCCGTGAAATCCAAGTCTCCGTTCACGAAAGCGGCCAGCAGTACCAATTAACGATTCACCGATCATCACGCATGGAGACGAACATTCCGACAATGCAGTTGCAAGTGGATAGGAGAGCCTCAGCCCCGGACAATACCGTCGAGAAGGCGTTCAATGAGTTTACCACACTGCGGGATGACGTGTATTCGTGCGCCAAAAGCTCACATGTAAGTCCGATCTGTGGCTTTTGCAGTGAAGTCGTGAGGTGTCTTGGTGGTGCTGTACAACCGAGCTCTCTAATTACACGTGCACTACCAAAGGAAAAACGCGCACGTGTATTGAACGATTTCCTGAAAGTTCTGTTGCAACTAGCGACTGTGTGTCCCATGGACATTCGCCAGACGTGTCGATGTCAAGAGCAGATTCCTCGCTTACTGCACATGTTCTTCTTTGATGGAAGCTCAGTTGATTGACAACTCAAAGAGCGGAAGTAGGCTCAACCCCAGTCAATTATTCAAAAGCTATGGCTTCTTTGTAAATGACTTAGTCTTATAAGCAGAGGAAAAGTAATAGCTAGCTTCGTAAAAAAACAGGTTAAGAATCAGTATCTCGCGTCCCAAGTGACCAGGTGATCCCGAACGTCTTCAACATCGTAGTGTTTGGCGAGGAAGCGGCCAATCGAGTCAAGCTCGCGGTCGTTCGGATCGTCAATGAAGCTAGAGCAACCAATTGCATTGCGTGGGTGAAACGCGTAGGCCATTGGCGAGTTATCGACAATGATTGTCTGCGCGATGTCACGGTCCAGCAACGACAGATCCTTCACGTAGTTGCCTTCGTACTGCACGCAGTGCTCACGGTAGAGTCGGTATCGGATTACTCCTTCAGGGTCAAGCTTGTCCAGGAGCGGATCCGCGTACTTGCTAAGACTAGCAGTGTACACTATGATCTCGTAGTACTTGGCCATCTCAACGAGGAACTCCTCAGCTCCAGGTCGTCTGCATACGTACACGTGGTGGACAGTGCCGTCGATGTCGACCGGAATGATGTAGTCCGAGTTATCGGTGGGTCGGAAGGACGAATGCACTAGCGTCTCATCGAGATCAAGAACTAAACACTTCTTTTCAGCATCGGCAGGGGAGGCAGGAGGGAGGAGGCTTGGGCGCAAGTCAATGGCGTTGCTGCGCTCTCCGTTCTGCGGCTTCCGGGAAGATTGACCTTGGTTGGTCTTGTCCAAAGCTTGCTGCTGCTCATGGATTCCAAAGGCAGACCAAATGTTCACGAAGATGTTGCGGAAACTCCCTCGCTGCTGCTGCTGCTGGCTCTTGCTCGCACTCGATCCTTCGCGTGTTGTACGACGGACGTTGGTGAGAATCGCCTGCTGCTTGCCATTCTTGTCCGCTCGGTGGACGACACTTGCCAACGGGTTAAGGATGTTGAGATCCGCAAGCTGCTTCTTGGGAGTTGAGTTGTTGAGCGAGCTGATGCTCGAACTTCGACGTGAAAACATGAGGTTCTGGATCACTGAGTTCTTGGCGGCGGCCCCTTCCGGTTCCAGACTTAGGCTGAGGTTCGACTGCGTCTTCGATCGTGTGGTGGGCATCGTCATCATTGTTGCGAAGCCTTGTAGAGGTGAAGGCGCTGCGTACCGGTACGCTAAAAGTCCCGTCCGAAAGGGGGCCTGGATGCGAACTTGCTAGCTGTTTTACTGCAAAGGCGGGAGTTGTAGTAGTGTGGTTGGTGCGTTGAGAGCAAGTTTTGGAATAGACTCACGATCGTTGGGTCGATGGGACACCTATTTGACAAGCTCTTCCATCCTCTAGATCTCGTCCACGGACATCGAGCGGTTGGGCAGCCTGTTCCTCCTTCATTCTTCAGCCACTAGCACTCTAGTTTAATGCTATACAGACACTTTCCTCCATGACGTTGGGTTTATTTTGGCAGGTCAGTACTTCCAATTCGGTCTGACTCGCAACGAATTTGTCCGTGATTCAGCCTCATCCGTTTCGGCTTCCGGTTGAAATACGACAAAGAAGCACACCGAAGATCAGTGTCGGATGTAGTTGCCTTTACAAGTGATTACTGAAGTGAATGATCTGCATAAAGATCGTAAAACGATTCCATGAATTGTACTTCGAAGCATCTCAGTGTTTGAACTACCACTTCAACTTTGCGTCAATGTATCTCGTTGGCATTTTATTTGATTGGCGATGCATTACCGCTTCGTGGCTAGACAACGTAAGGACCGTTGCTATTCTGATAACTTGCCACAACGCAACCCAACACCAAACGGAATTTCGACGATGACCGTACATATACCAAATGAAAGCAGATGACATTGTTTGTCAACAACGAATAGGAATTGAAAAAAACGCCCAGAATTATTAAAGAAACGGCGCAAGAAGTTTCTCAATGAAGTATCATTGGCACTGACGACCCCAATGATAGAAGAGCAGTCAGATTCTTAGTGGTAACATATCTTGTGCAGTAAAAATGATCTGTCTATTATGTATTTTATAGTTACAAGATCGAGTAAAATGAAGATTCTGAGAGGCTAATAGTCAGCATCCCAAATGCGCAAGTGGTCACGCACATCTTCCACGTCCCGGATCTTGGTGAGGAAACGTGAAATCGACTCGAGTTCGGTGTCATTCGGGTCATCAATGAAGCTGGAGCAACCGATCGCATTGCGTGGGTGGAAGATGTAGGACATCGGTGAGTTGTCAATGATGATCGTCTGGGCAATCTCGCGATCCAGTAGTGATAAGTCTTTGACGTAGCTTCCCTCGTACTGCACACAGTGTTCGCGGAAAAGTCGGTATCGGATCACACCTTCTGGGTCCAGCTTGTCCAGCAGCGGGTCCGCGTACTTGCTAAGGCTGGCTGTGTACACTACGATCTCGTAGTATTTGGCCATCTCAACGAGGAACTCCTCAGCTCCAGGACGCTTGCACACGTAAACCTGGTGGACAGTGCCGTCGATATCCACTGGAATGATGAGATCCGGGTTGGTAGTTGGTCGGAATGAAGAGTGCACCAGCGTTTCATCAAGGTCAAGCACTAAACACTTCTTGTTGGAGTCATCAGCTGCAAGTGGAGGCAGAACGCTCTTGCGCAATTCAATGGTACTACCTGATACCGAAGACTTGGGTTTAGCTAGTGTAGATCTGCCCGTCTGTTGTTGCTGCTCATTGATTCCAAGTGCTGAACGAAAGTTCGTGAGCAGATTACGAAAACTTCCTTGCCCTCCATTCGCAGCGTAACCTTCACGGGTAATGCGACGGCCACCCGCGAGTATAGGCTGTTGCTTGCCGTTCTTATCGGCCTGGTGAACGATACTGGCGAGCGGGTTGGTGGGATTCAGGTCTGCGAGGGGTTTCTTTGGCGAAGGTTTCTTCGTACCATTGTCCACTGAATTGCTACTCATTGTTCGACGAGAGAAGACGGCAGTCTGGAATAACCGACTACCAGGCTTGGTTGAATCCGGCTTGGGTGTCGCATTCAAGTTCATCTGCGTCTTCGATCTTGTGGTAGGCAACATGGCTGGCTGAAGGCGCTGAAGTACTGGACCCCCCTTGAAATGAGTTACTATCGGTAGCTGTTGTTTTCTAGGTGCGTTGTAGGTGTAGTGAGATGCGAACGAATGCTCCAAAGTGATAATATTCAAGCCGCAGCGCGATGGCATGCTCGAAGTCTCGTCCTGTGGACTCAGCATTTGCTTCTATCATCTATCCTTACTCAGTTTATTTTTGCAACGTGATTCTTCCAAATCTGTGCATTTGGATACCGCCCAGAACGACACGATGTTCATCTGCAGCTGGTGCAGTGCTGTTCTACAAGTGCTCGTGACACGATGTGCAGCTGGTCGACCATCAGGAAGACAAAATTTATCCAGTTTTTTTATCGGAAAATCTATTGTTTTCTGAAGAGGGGGTGAAAACCCAATCTGAACCCATCTTGGGTGGTAACAGAGCTGTGTCTGCAGGGCACACGCTTCACCACAGAGCCATGGATGATCTAAAGGAGCTCGTTTGAAAGTTGAGTCGGCGTCCTCAGGTCACTAAGTGGCTTAGCTAGGCGACAGCATCCAAATTGCCTAGCTCGGATTTTGGGAATTTGCACAGGACTTTAAGTCCATGACACCCATCCTTGCGTCATTAAATGATTTTACCATGTTTGCTTCGATTTAGTTTTACTATTTAGCGCAATTCTCCTTATTTATTGGCCTCATCAACGGGTAAATGTATCTGAGATCACACAGAAGCCAAACTTCCGCTGCGTACGAGATAATAACCGGCCATAAGTGGCTTCAAACCAGCCAGCCATACGTCACTTCGACAACATTTTCAAACCTTCAATATATAATATTGACTTCTCTTCAAGGTTATTATAATACACCTTTAACAAATGTATCAATGAGTACCCTGACTAATCTGTTCACTAAACCTTACACTTAAGTTTTTTTTGTACCAGCTGGTGACGTGGGTCAGGATGGAAGAGTTCCTCGCGTCCTTGCAGCCGAGGCCGATAAGACTTGGCAATGTGTCATTGCAACTGTAAAGCGTCCAGTGGTTATCAACCTACTCTAACCCGTGGTTACTTTCCACTAATACCATCACTAAGAGGAATCACAATGGCCTTTGTTGGGACTAACCCCAACGGGACTTGCTGGAGGCAGGGAGGTTCTAGTAATGAACTGTAAGCCTCCAGCTCAACCCTTGACTGTATATGTAGTAGATAGTTATGATGCAAAAATGACTGGTCCTCAAAGACTACAGCTACATGTATACGTACATGTACATGTACTATCCACTGAACATAACCGGCTCACACTCCCACTTGGTCCGTGCTCACGAGCGTCCTCGTAGCGCGCGACCATAAAAACGCCGGTGACTTCAACGTGGCTCCAAGCTCACAGTCCACCGCGACCCACCGCACGAGCCCAGCTCTGCGTCCTCTGTCGTTCCCTTAGCGTAGTGTAGTGCCTTGGCATGTGCGAGTCCAGCAACTCCAGCATCATGCAGAGCCCGCGACCAGTGTCGCCGTGCAGCTCCCAGAGCGCACCGACTCGTCCTTGTCCTAATGCAGTACCAGCGTACGAACCATCAAAGCTCGGCGCAACATCCAATGTCGCTACCTGCATACGAGTCCTGCCACGCGCATAGTGACCTCATGTCAGCTACAGCTCCCAGAGCATCCTGCGCAGCACCGCTTCGGTCTCTCCCAAAGCCGAGCTTCCAAAGCTCCGTTCCGCATGTACCAGCGTACATCTACTGCAACTCCTCAGGTGACAGCACCTTGAGTGCTTTACGAAACCTAGCGAACTTCACAGCGCCCAGCGCCTTTGTCATGATATCCGCAACCATGTCGTTCGTACCCACATGTTCCACCTTTAGCTCCTTCTTCTCCACGAGGTCACGCGACACATGGAACTTGTTCTCAATGTGCTTGGTCCTACTGTGCTTGCCTGGCCGCGCGGTCATGTAGATAGACGCCATGTTGTCGCCCCTCAGCAACGGGATCTCGTACTCCCACTGGAGCTCATCACAGAGCTGTCGAACCCACTGTAGATCCTTTATGCCCTCTGCCATCGCGACGTACTCAGCTTCCGTCGTGCTCTGTGCGTTCAAGCCCTGCTTGCGCGAAGCATAGGAGATCACATTGCCGTCAATCATCGTCACGTAGCCACTAATGCTCTTGCGATCATCAGGATCGTTTGCATAGTCTGCGTCCGTGTACAGTAGCAACGTCACCGCCTTGCCCTCGCGTACGTCCATCACCAACTTGTAGTCAGCTGTAGCCTTTAAGTATCGCAGCACATAACGCGCCAGCTCGTAGTGGGTAACGTCGAAGTTGGCTAGAAACTTGCCCAAGTGCCTCACCGCATGTGCTATGTCCGGTCTCGTGCCCGAAACTAAGTAGCCCAGGGCTCCCACTAGTTCACGATATGGCAGTGGCGCGTCGTCCTCAGCAGGAGCGCGCACTTGGAGTGTCCCGGACGGCTCCGGTGTCTTCGCGCCACGGCAGCTTGCCATGTGGTACTTCAGCAACATCTCCTTGATGTACTGCTCTTGACAGTAGGTTACACGCTTAGCCTCACGGTCGATAGAGATCTCGATACCAAGAAGATACTTCACTTCGCCAAGTGAGGTCAGCTGGAAGTCCTCCCGCATCTGTGCAGCCACAGTCTCGCACAACTCCGTAGGCCCAATCAACAGCAGATCGTCAACGTACACGGTGATCAGCATCG
Organism: Phytophthora colocasiae; assembly: GCA_018806915.1. Lineage (NCBI taxonomy): Eukaryota > Oomycota > Peronosporomycetes > Peronosporales > Peronosporaceae > Phytophthora > Phytophthora colocasiae. The sequence continues at coordinate 1,295,000 of JAGKQI010000101.1, forward strand.
TGATTACTCCTCCCACTTTTCGGGCATAGAGACCTCTGTCCTTTTCCATGCGCTCGAAGCCCAGCTTCGTCAACTTGGTGTGTAAGGTCTGATTCCAGATGAGTGGTGCTTGCCGTAGCCCATACAAACTCTTGAGCAAGTGGCACACCTCCCGTCATCGCCCTCTTCCAAACCATCCGGACGGGCCATGTAGATCGTCTCGCCCAGCGGTCCATATAGAATGCGGTCTTCACGTCAAACTGCATAACCAACCACCCTCGTTGAACTCCATAGTAGATAGCAGCACGAATCGTCTCAAAACGAATCACCGGTGCATAAGTCTCATGAAAATTCACACCATACTCTTGTTTGTGACCATGAATCACCAGACGCGCCTTGTAGCGCTTGATAGCACCATGTTCATCACGCTTGATAGCAAATACCCAGCGGCACGTGATCACCTTGGCCTTCCTAACCTGAGAGCGAGGAACCAGACGCCAGGTCTGATGCTGCTTCAGCGAAGCAAGTTCTTCCAAGATTGCTTTCCTCCACTCTGGCCACAGATTGCTCGCCTTCGCTTGGCGGTAGCTTTGCGGTAATTGGACAGCTCCAACACCTTGTATAGCCACATTAAACACAAAATCCCGAAGATGCGACGGTGGAGCCCGTTTCCTACGAGGCAACACCTTCACAGGAGCCACCGTTGGCTTGCGAACCAGGAACGGCACGTTTTCGTCCGAATCACCATCCTGGTGAGGTCGCTTCCTCTTCGTTCGTCTCTTTCCCTTTCCCTTCTTCACAGATACTTCTTGTGGCTCAGCTGAAGACGTCTGCACAGTAGCAGCACCCTGCGCACTCTTTGATAGTGCCTCTTCACGTCGTTTCACCTCCAGTGAGATGTCTACCAAGGTAGTCGTCTTTGCCTTCCAGAGGCAATCCAGCAACGACACGTCTCGCCACTTCATCGTCTTCTGCATACGACTCAATACCAGACTTGATCGCCACAATAGGAATAGTTGTGTCACCATTATCCTCAGGTACGTCTCGCGTCAGAACGCGCATTACGTAGTCACGTCCAGCAGTAAACTTCTCATGGCAGAAGATGTTCTCGAGTCGACTAGTACGTACACCACCATCTTGCAAGCTCAGTAGCTTAACTCCCTTAGTGTTGTGAGAGTAACCAAGTAGAATACACATGTCCGTTCGTGAATCCAGTTTGTCACGATCTCGGCGACTCTCTGGTGCAATCCGAGCTTGTACTAAGCAGCCCCATGTACGTAGGATCCCCAGATCCGGCTTCTTCCCATACAACTTCTCGTACGGCGTCTCACCCTGCGCCAGTGCGCTAGTTGTCCACCTGTTGACCGTGAACACCGTGTGAAGTAACGCCTCACCCCACAGCTCCTTGGGTAGCCGAGTAGCGGCCAGCATCGCACGCACGCGAGGCACCAGTATGCCATTAGCTCGCTCCACAATGCTGTTCTCTTGGGGACTGTAGCCATTCGTCGTAGTCGTCTCAATCCCGCGTTCCCTACAATAGCCTTCAAGCGCTTTATTCAGGAACTCACCACCTTGGTCACTATGCAGCACGGTCACTCTCAGTTCTTGTCCTGGAATTCCCTGTCCAACTTTGACAGCAGATTGCGGAGGTGCCCTTCAGCTTCACTCTTTTGTGTCAACAGAAATACCCACTTAAAGCGTGTCGCCTCGTCGACAACCAGTAGAAACTTGCCATCTCCCGATGTAGTGGCAATTCAATTGAGCAGACATCAACTGCAATGCGTTGCAGTGGTCGTGTTCGGCGATCGGGCCCTCTCTTGTATGTCATACGTTTGAATTTGCCCATACGGCACGGAACACAGTCGTAAGATTGAAGTTGCTTTGAATTCACATCAAAGCCAACGTCAAACTGCTGAGCATGACGTCTAATCTCCTCCATTCCAGCGTGGTTCAACCGATTGTGCAGCAGCCCCATAGCTGCGCTCTTCCCAATGACCGACGACTTCTCAACACCAAGCACCATGTGCTGGTTCGCCTTCGCAGTCGACCCAGTGGCCTTCCGCGTCCACATTCGATACAGTCCATCAACCAACAGAAACTCCAATTTCATTCCCGTCTTGGTCAACCACAACTTCTTCTTGTCCTTCGAAAACGACATGTCGTAGCCAGCGTCAATCAACATGTAGCCCATAGAGATCAAATTACACCTTGCATTAGGCGTATAGTACGCGCGTTCCAGTATACGCGGCTCGTACTTCCCCGTGATCTCGTTACGCACGGTCAGGTGCACGTCCCCGCAGGCCACGTTCGTCTCGCGTGAAGGTGCACAGCTCCTTTGGCGTCGACACATCCAGTGATGCATCCTTGGACTCCTCGTCCGAATCCTTTCGCGACGCAGCCGCCACAGCCATCTCCGTAGCCTCTTTAATGCCAAAAGCCTCGGTCACACCCTCACCACCGGAACTCCCACTGGTTCTTGTACCACCGGTATAAACGTCAGCACCAGCGGCGTGATCACCAGCACCAGAACTCCCACTGGTAGCGACGACGTGGTCTCCAGACCCTTCGTCACCAGCTTGGTCTCGATCACCAACATCTGGAGCCAGCGCAGAACTGTTGCACGGCGTCAACATGACGTTCATCGTCTCCACGTTGTTCGACTGGCGTCCACCACTGTTGCCATTACCACTTTCAGTAGGCGGTTGCGGGCAGTCCCGCACAAAGTGCTTGCCCGATCCGCACCGGAAGCACGTATTCTTCTTGGACTTCTTGCTTGGGCGCGACGATGTCGTACTCGAGCTCCTCGGTCTCGAATTCCCACGTCCACGTCCACGTGAAGCTCCCCTTCCACGTTCTTGCACGTAGTTAACTGCACGGCCACCAAGTCCTTGGCCACTCTGCTCATTACCACGGCGATCAGCGCCAGGCAAATTATTAGCAATTAACTCTGCATTCTCCAGACGCGCAGTCGCATCACGGAGCTCCGGTTTCGCGCGTGAAGACCTCTTTCTTTCTCCATGTTCACGGGCGAGTCCGGATATACTTCCACTGCGTTACTTAGCATCACATCGGCCAAGTCTTGGTCCTCGATGTTGTCTCCATTCTCTCTCAGGACACGACGAAGTCGCAGTGGAGTCAACAATGTAGTCGCCAGCCTTCTCATTCGGCTTGCAAGTAGCGACTGTAAATGTCTCGTCGTACATACACGGTGTTCAGTCCACCGCCTGATCCATACTCAGACCGTAGAGCATCCCAAAGCTGCATGGGGTCCCCAGACCGCACCTCCGTCTGAAAGCGCTGGAGCACGTCCCACGTGATGTGTTCCACCAACATGTGATGAGCCTTTAGACGTCTCTCACGGAAGCACACGCGCCAACTCTGTTGCTCGTTGCGAGTCCCTGGCGGCACGTCATTCTCTCGCTCTTCACCGAGTACAAGCTTGTTGTAGTTCAACGTGAGCATGGCCGTCTGAATGCGCAGCGACCACTCCTCGTAGTTCTCCGTCCCTTGGAGCTTAATGTCGAGCTTGAACGACGCAACAGCCATGAGTCTTGTCATCGTTGGTCCTTGGTCTTCTTCTCCCGACTTCTCTTCAGTTTCTCCTCTGCGAGCGGGGGAGCTGCTCTGTCGCTCCAGATCCAGCGTCACGTCTGAAGCCTCGTCTGCTCTAACAGCATTTTGGCCAATGGCGTTGGGCTCATAACCTAACCCGTGGTTACTTTCCACTAATACCATCACTAAGAGGAATCACAATGGCCTTTGTTGGGACTAACCCCAACGGGACTTGCTGGAGGCAGGGAGGTTCTAGTAATGAACTGTAAGCCTCCAGCTCAACCCTTGACTGTATATGTAGTAGATAGTTATGATGCAAAAATGACTGGTCCTCAAAGACTACAGCTACATGTATACGTACATGTACATGTACTATCCACTGAACATAACCGGCTCACATACTCGACTCTGCTTATCCAAAAATGAAACCCAGTACTACAGTCAACGCGTCAAACGCGACGTCGGACGTTCAACAACCACTCTAAGCTCAAGAGGGTGTTGTCTACGTCTCTACTGATTGTTGGGGTTTGTATTGTAAGTATTAAACATATTGGAGAAGTTATTTATTCCCAACATACAACTCGACGTCTAGCAGATACCAGCGACGCAATGCTACACTTGGATGAACGATACCTTTTCGATGGAACACATTCTGATTTCGCTCAACAATTCTACCGACGATCTCTGGATGGAGATTCAATAAATGCAATTACAGATACGAGTGACCTGACCGAGGTCGTAAATTATGTGAGTGAGTTCGGATTAGAGTTCAAGAGTCTTCCAGCTATGCTCCAACACGCAGTCGTGTGGGATATGGGCTACGTAGCTGCAGAGGACCTCGGATACGTGAAAGTATACACGAAATGTATGTCGGAGCTGCAGATTTCTCGAAGCGCCTTTAGAAGCGCTGGATGTACTGAACAGAGATGTTCCTCACTCAATGGAGAACCGTTCTACCAGTCAATGTGGTGCAATGGCTACCAAATGGGGAACATATCGTTATGTGCAGCTACAGACGGAATCACTCCGGTACATGGATCTATGTGGGCTGATGGAGGTACCGACGATGTACTACCAGCGAGTGAAATGAAGAGGCACGAGTGGACTGAAGCTGGAGTTAATTACACGATCTTGGCTATTCACTTAGTAGGAGACCAGAACAGCTACGGCAAGTGTGTTATGCCGTCCATGATCGTTCCTTGCGTAATGTACGACGATGCAGAAGAGAACGACTGGTGCTCACCTGAACATGGAGAAATTGTCCCTCAATGGCTTCAGTTGGAGAAAAACGGCGCCGAAAGCTCTTCAGGATGGCACAAGGCTTCGTTACCAGTGACCATTACGAGTTTAGTGCTATTACTGCTGGTTTCAATTGCAGCATTCATCTTCTGGCGAAAAGTTCGTGTACAACAACAGGAGACTCAAGAGCTCCATGAGCAGAAGCGAGCGATTTTAGGTGGTCGAGGTTCTGACGAGTTTTCGATGATGGACGATATCGATTTCATCCTGGAAGCTCCTGGACAGTCATTGAAAGGAGAACAGACGTGGGTGGCATGGGGACACACTCCAGTGAAGCTGAAACAAGGCATTCGGTCGGTAGTAGGCGAAAACAGCGACGATCTGGACGGGATCCTGTTGATGGAGGACATCAGCGATACTGGTGAAGTATCAGTTCATTTGAGTGGCAGTTTCCGATCCCCTAGTAAAGCGACAACTGCAGGTTTGACAAGCTTCGCGTCTGGAGTCACTGGGAGTCCACGAAATTCTCTGATGTTAAGTTCAACTGACCCAACCGGTCGGGCTTCAATACGTCCTTTACTGGAGTTCCAGAACGACCCCGATGTGGCTTTACGTCGTGTTCCGTTTGTTGATATCAGTTTGGTACGGCAGATCACGTCCGGAGCGTACGGTGAAGTGTACTGCGTGGAGATATCGTTGCTGTCAAGAGACTCACGCATGAACGACGACGTCAAATACACGAATTAGAGGCTTTCGCGTCGGAAATTCAACTAATGACCAAGCTCAAGCATCCCAATGTGCTGGGACTAACGGGTGTGGCCTGGAATACACTGGAGAATATGCTGCTGATCATGGAATACATGGACCGTGGAGACTTGCAGCACGTTCTGCAGTATCACAGTCAGTCAACGGACAAAGACGGCAGTGAGTTCTCGTGGGTCTCTCACAAGGCGAAGATCGCTCGGGATGTCGTCTGTGGACTTGAATACCTTCACAGTTTGAAACCCATTGTAGTGCACCGCGACTTGAAATCCAAGAACGTGTTGATCAATGGCAATTACGAAGCGAAACTGAGTGATTTCGGCGTCAGTCGACTTCGTCATGGTCAGGAAACAATGACTAGTGGCGTCGGAACGGCCTACTGGACAGCACCGGAAGTTCTTGCAGGTCACAAATACTCTGAAAAGGCAGATATCTACTCTCTTGGCGTTGTATTAGCTGAATTGGACACGGGAGAACTACCATTCTTCGATGCACGAACTTCAGATGGTGATAAAATGGAGGCGATCCGCATTTTAAGCCTCGTAGTGAGTGGCGAATTGCAACCAAGTTTCTCCTTGGAATGTCCGGAACACGTGCGTAAATTGGCATTGGCTTGCTTAAATCCCAAGCCTGAGAGCCGACCGTCGGCCCAGGAGGTCCTGAAAGAGTTTAACCGACTGCTGGAGTCTGCTCGAGAGCGTCGAGCAGCTAATTTAGGCTAAAACTAACCTGAAAAGGCGGTAGAATTTGGATTTGAAGAGAGAACAATGGCGACTGGAGGCTACGACATCGACTACGCTACACTGGGGTTGACGGAGGAGAGGTTTGAAGCGTTCAAGAGTGTCTTCTCAACTCTGGACAAGGCCCATACGGGTGCGATCACTACGAAACAATTTGAAACTCTTTGCTACAAATTGGGAGAGGATTTCGACGAAGAAGAGTTGTCCGTCGCTACTGCAAGCCTTGTAGACCCACAAACAGGACTCATCCACTTCACCACCTTCTTGCCTTGGTGGATCAGCGAGTAAAGAGGAATATGAAGATTTTTTTTATTTTGAAGTTGATGAAGTTGTAGCAAGAGCTTGAGCGACGGCTTTACGGATACTCAACGCTCGAGTGATAAGTTCCCGTCGTTTAGCACGTGAATGGAGCAGTAAGTTGCGTTCATGCAGCCGTCGGAGCTTTTCAGGGATTTCCGTTAGTTCCGGATTCTCACTGAGATCAATAACTCGTAACTTGGGTAAATAATCCGTTGTGGAGGTGTCGATCGAACGTAAGTGGTTGTCTGTTAGCAAGAGAACTTGTAGTTTACGCAGTCCAGAGCCTGGCAGCTTCTCTTGTCCGTTGTCGATTAAAATTCTCTCGATGAGGTTCCTTCTAGCGTCCAGTTCTTCAAACGCTTCCAGTTTTTCAAATGAGGCCAACGAGAGCTCGTTTAATCGGTTGTCCGCTACGTTAAGACGCTGGAGACAATGAAAAGATCCGATGGAAGCTGGAAGCTCTTCAAGAGCGTTTACACTGACATTTAAAGCTACGAGTTGAGGGAAAACTTGAGCCAAATCATCAGGTAACGTACGAAGCGCATTCCGTCGAAGATTCAACTGGCGAAGATGAGGAAAACGTTGACTCAATTTTTCAAGAGGAGGAAGCTCCTTCAGCTGGAGAGAAGACAAGTCCAGCGTTGAACCATTGCACTTGGTGTATCGTTGCTCTAAAGCGTCCTCCATCTCCAAGTAGTTCTTGTATTTATAGGGAAAACCTACAGGGTTTTCTGGAAACGTACGAGCTTGAACGAGCTGTGTTGCTCCATCTCAGGCTGCTGGATATACCCTTGAGCTTTGTACAGTTGTTGAGCGCCATCCATAGCCCCGATCGTCTCCAAACGAATCTGCTTGAACCCGCAGGTTATCGTAAACTCCTCGACAGTTCGAACCAAAGCTGAAGCTACGCCACGACGTCGAACTGCAGGAGAAACACTTAGTCGACAGAGCTCTGCTGTGGTTGGAGTCAATGGTTTCACTCCAACACACCCCACGACTTCATCACCGACTTGTGCTACCCAGAAGCCACTGCTGTTGGACATTTGGAACGCTTGTTGCACGTCGAACATATCTCCACTAGGACCTCGAAGCCGATTCGCGACGAATTGACGAACAGCACGAGAGTTCTTGGCAAATTCAAGGTGGGTACTCTCAAAGAGTGAACGGACAGCAGGAAGGTCAGGAGATTGGAAGGATCGGATGATCACAGCTTCGTGATTCTCTTGTGGCACTGAACTAGCTGTCAGAAGGTAGTGCTGATGCTGCAAAGGAGACACAAAGCTTGTAGTCCACTCCTTGTCTTGAACGTTGCTGTTGTCTGCTAAGTAAATGGCGTAGTGGGAGTTGCAGAGCATCCAGTCAGCGTATTCGTCGAAAGGTTCCAGTGCCGTCAACCTGCGCTTCTCCTCTGCTGAAGTACAAGCTGTGAACACTCCGTTCATGTCGAGGATGCGGCATCTTCTCCAGCGACCAAGAGCTAGGAATCGTTGAGCGTGATCAGCTGCTGACTTGAACCCTCGAGCACCACGAAGCGTGCAGCCTTTCACGGCGAAGTAGCGCTGAAGCGTAGACCCGAATGCGTCAGATTTTTTCTCTGTCTTCTTGGTATCACTTTTTTCACTTGCTTCAAGCTCGATGGGGTCGTACAGTGCCATGGATCCACGTGGAAACGACTCGGCGATCCAATGAAGCAACGTCGTGCCCTTCTCCGGAGCGAGATACGACTGTAGCACACGCAATGGTTAGTTGCGTTATTTAATCTTGTCGAAACAAGAACTTACCAGGACGCATTCAGCGAGAATCAGCGTTGGGATGTCTCGGTCCACACCAGCAGCTTTCAGAATGGAGTCTAAGCGGTTAACGTCTCCAAGATCACAAGGGATGAGCGAGTACGAAGCTTCAGGTAATTGGCACTGCCAAGCGACTTTTCCATCACTTGGAACGGTGACATTCAACCTGTCCAAGTCTTTAGGGAACAGTCCTGCTCGGACATCGTCGTCATTCAGCAGCTTCGCCTTTGCATCTACAATAGCGTCACAATCCACTTCTGTGAACGAAAGCTTCCCAGTGAATTGACACTCAGCTAGCAAACGGAAGAAGAGCGTGTCGAATCCAGCTCCTAACGAAACAATGTTCACTTGAGGTGAAGTCGCATCTTCCAGTCACCAGAAGTAAGAGAATGTCAGATAAAATAGCAGAAACTAACGACGACGAAATTTAACTCACAGTGTGAGAGGAAGAGCTCAACACAACGGGTAATTGCCACATGACGCAAGTAATATCCGCGATGAATCTGCAACAGCAACTCTAAGTTAGCTCCAAATGCCTTGTACAACGCTTAATCCTGCAGGTTTAAGTACCAGAGGGATACGTCGTGTGGGTTTCTCGACGAAGAAGCGCAGAAATGGGTCCTGGAAGTAGTCGAGCGTCACTGCAGAACTGAATGGAGAGGAATGATACACACACTTTAGAGATGGCTACTGGAGGCTGTGGACTGTTTCCAAGCGTAGAAACAAGATGCACAGCAAGATATACATTAAATTAACATACAGCTTGCACTTGACAGCGTCGAAGGCCGTCTCCGTCACGTTGTGGTCGCTCGTGCCATGCCACTCGGATGTCGCCATGTCCAGTGGAAATCACGTATACCCGGATAATTTGAACAAGCAATGTATACGTATAGAATTGTATTCGTTCAGAATTGGTAACGGCGATCGTGTCCTACCTACTTCATAGTACATGTACATGTATCCTTTTTGTTTCGCTAGTACTAGTACTAACTCCGCGGCACTGGTTTCCATGATAATCCATTAAAGGTGAAGGCATTCGCTTGATACGACTTGGTTTTCGATAAACCATCAACTCCACGACCAATGTACCCCACTGTAGAGCTCTCTTTGGTGATCAGGAGACCAGTTGTGACGACACCAGGAATTGCCGAAAACGAATAACCCATTCGGTTTTCACTCCAGCTAGTGACTCGAGCTGGAATTGTGCGACCAATGGTATCGTCAGGGTACCCGTACACGTCAACACGTCTTGGATCGGAAAAGCTTATGGACATCTCACCTCGATCGATCGCGATGTCGTCTGTCATGGGAACTTTAAAGACGGCATTATCGAATTCAGCTGAACAACGCAAGCATACGCTTGGGTGGAGGCTGAATTGGAGAACTCTCTTTAGCTTTGCTGTTTCATGGATAGATTGACGCTGCTTCATCAGTATTGTTTGCCCTGTCATTGCTTCGGTGCCGCTTAGTTCCACAGTCGATTTGGGGTGAAGTTTCCGATACTGCACCAATTCATTTTTGAAGTCAGCGCTCAAGTAGTTAACGAGTGTGGCGTCGTCCCATACATGCAAGCTCGTATACAGATACAAGTAACTCGTCATTCGGTCTGGAATTACCACGACCACATCCACCGGGGCTCTCAGATCTGCCATTTCTTCACCCGTGGCTTCGGGTCGCAGGGCCGTTTCTGATAGTACAGCTTTGTAGATCTTCGCTTGCGGCCCCAAAGGCTTCAGACCAGCCGTGTCCTTCACACCATCCTTTGCATCTTTCCCCGTCAGCCACGCACCACCCTCCTTCTTTGCCAGGAAGAGCTCCAACAGCCTTGCATCGCACTTGACCGTGTTCGGGTTCTCCGCTTTGATCTTCTTCTTCAAGTCGGAAACAAACGCGTTCTTGTCGATGTCCACATGAAACGCACTTTCAGACCCACCAGTGAATACACAGCAGAGCTTCACCATTTTTCCTTGACGAGACGAATTCAGAAATGAAGAAACACTTGTAAATCGCAAATGTGATGGAACCAGATGAGTTTCTGACTGAGATCCAAAAGCTATCTACCGTAGATCATTTTTTTTTTTGAGAAACCCTCTCAGGGGCTCTTGATAGGTTTCAAAGTAACCATTTTTCGCTGTTTTTTTAGTGATGAACTGCATGGCTGCACATCAATTAATCACTTCATAAATGTTCTCAATTATTGACTACCGGTAGATATGAACAGCAAAAACCATCCAAGAAACGTCAATCACGAGTTAAGAAGCTGGAGCGATGGATTTTAGAGGGTTTGCCATTTCGTCACTCATTCATTTCCGATTATTCCCCAATTGCATCGCACGTTGAGGGCAACATTTCCTAACTTTGGACTTCGTCGTCAAGGCACAGTTTCAGCGAGGAACATGACTTCCATTCGAGCTAATGAGTCCGGGGTACCTCATGTTCAACCTCGCGAGCTTCCGTTCGAGTTAGGTCCTGAAACAGTTCTCAGTAAGGGGGTAGTTAGGGAGGAGAAAGATATTCCTGCAATTGTCGATAATTTATCTTCGCATTTATACCCGTCATGCAAGTTTGGAGACAACGTGAACGACGTCGCTATCGCCGATAGCCTGGTGGTTCTCGCAGGATATTATAGCTATTTGAGGAGGTGTGCACTTATGTCCACAGTGTGGACTCCACACAACACCGGACCGTTTAGAAACGTGCGAGCTTGATTTTAGTTGTGGAACGAGTTGCATGGTCGTCACAGCACCATTCACGCAGTCCCTTAACATGGAAACGAGGAAGTGATGGCTCGGAAAGCCAACGTACTCAAGGTGAGCCGAAATGCGGCGGTACTGTACGATTGGTGTAAAGTTTACACTGTAAACGAATTACTGTACAGACATGTGTGATGCAGTTTTTCGTGAACAATCCGGGTTTTCTGTCGGAGAATCTCGAGGAATCCAACACGTAGTGGTCGACGGTGAAGAACCCAGTGTGTGATGGGCAGTATTTCGAACTCCCTCCCTCTCTTGTGGCGGCAACTATCTGCTGTCGATATGTTTCTTTGCAGATTTATTTGAGCAACACGAGCAACAACCCAAGTGGCGGCCTGTTTCGCCGTGCTGGTGTCCCAGTCCTAGCGCTGTTAAAGGGGGAATCTGCAACACGTCTGTACAATGCGCTGTAGAGCCTGTGTGGGCACAAGTGGCACTAGAATCCTTTTAGTACATGGACTTCACCAGCTTCGCGCGCTTTTAGCCCGCGAAATACTCGGATTGTGTGCCATTGTCTACCAGAGATTCCAGGACGCGCTCGATGAACGTGATAGTCGTAATATTGAAATGATGCAACAGACTGTCAACAACTGGGCTGGAAAGAGCATGATCGCGTCAAATATGAACTTGCGGCGGCTATTTACAACGTGCCTTCACTATTGAAACATGCATCAGTCGATGCTGGCTACAACAGTGCAAGTTCTGAGCTGACGAAAGACGAAGCTGTTGCCTTTCCTGGACGCGTCTGCTGGTGATAAAAATGTGAAGGAATTAACAAGGTCAGAGAAGGAGGAACGCCTTTCTTCTACTGTATCACTGCCGCTCTTAACGACGCTGCTGAGCTAAACGCGTACTCACTGTCACTCTCCGCGGAGCGACGTCTTGTTCAAACTAGTCGTGTGGGATCGAAGCGTGCAGCTTCGTCAGCTCTGCTCATGGACCTGTTTGAAGAAACGCCCCAGACGGACTTGACGCCACTCAACAGCACGCAATTGTACTACAAGCTGCGAATGCTTTTTGCTTCTCGCCAGACCTCACTTCCTGGCTCAATTTCCGACTTGATAATTACAAGGAAGGCTGCAGCGCTGGGGCAGTTGGTTATTCAACGCGATGGCTCCGTTTGGTCACTAAAGCTGATGCCCAAGATCGTCGAAGCTGTTCAACCGCTGGGCGATCTGAGAGGGTGTTCTGGGACTTAGAACCAGCATCACGTAGCTGGGAACTAAACGCCTGGAAACGTTTATCATGGTTTTTTTTTGAGGCTGGTAAAAACACCAGTGGCTGTGGAGAGAAGCCCTGAATCTTGATAGTAGAAAAGCGAGAGCTGCCGACGATTGTCATTGCTGAGTGTTTTGATGGATTATTGTACGGAAAACGGCGATGCTGGTTCTCGGTGGCCCATTTCCTGTCACTGTGACTGACCTGACTCATTTCGTGACTCGGGGCTAAATGAATTGGGCTCGAGCCTGACGGACGCACTATGACTAATGGCTTCTTGATCGTTTGCCTTCATGTCCACTTCGGTATTTGACCCTCCGTTGTCTTCTTCATTCTCGAATTCGTCTCGTGCAAGAAAAAATGGTGAATCTCTGCTGTGTATTCACTGGTAAAAGTGTGTTTCATGTGGACATCGACAAGAACGCGTTTGTTTCCGACTTGAAGGAGAAGATCAAAGTGAAAAACCCGAACACGGTCAAGTGCGATGCAAGGCTGTTGCAGCTCTTCCTGGTGAAGAAGGAGGGTGGTGTGTGGCTGACGGGGAAAGTGGTGTGAAGGACACGGCTGGTCTGAAGCCCTTGGTGCCGCAAGCGAAGATCTGCAAAGCTGTACTATCGGAAACGGCCCTGCGACCCGAAGTCACGGATGAAGAAATGACAGATCTAAGAGTCCCGGTTGATGCGGTCGTGGTAATTCCGGAGCCGAGCAGGGACGATTACGTGTGGAATGAGCAGGATTGCGTTCAAGTTGAAGCAGAAATGTGGAAGTCGGTTGTCAGGATTTCGTCAGAGGATACATTCTTCGGTACAGCTGTGGTTGTCGATCGAACGGAGACGACTTGTTTGTACTTGCGAGCTTGCATCTATGGGACGATGCCACATTCCAGGATCACCGCAGCACCGCTTTCAACAACGAATTGGCGGTGTGGAAAACGAAGTATTCCAAACGGAAATCAAGCGGGCACAAACAAAAGAGAGGCGAAATGGAAGAAGAACCACGCCGATCTGCAAGGATATCAGCAAAAAACAAACCCCGTGACAAAATCCAAGAACCGAGAGATAACCGCGTTAGACCTGCCTCAAATTGTTCTGGAGCAGTTCAATCTTACTACCTCGACGTTTACAGAAGTTCTCCGATTCACCCTCCATCCTGGCGTATGCTGTCAAAGTTCAGGTGAATTCGACTATGCCATCTTTGAAGTTGAGGTGGCAGACGACATCGAGCTTGTTCGACGCGAAACTTCCACATAGCTATCCGGGGGAATGAAGGTTCACATGTTCGGATTTCCTGGCTTTGACAGAGATAATCACCCCGGAACGGTCATTCCAACTGTAGTCACTGATTGGAATACGATTGCCATGACTCTTTCGGCTCTGTCAGCTCCCGGTCTCTCCGGGGGTGCTGTCATGTGCTACAGAACGGGGATTCCAGTGCGATATATTGGCGGTGCAATTGATTGCTCAAAACAACAAGCAGTACCAATCCTACGCCTTGATGCCACCTCAACTTCAAAGATGGCATAGTCGAATTCACCTGAACTTTGACAGCATACGCCAGGATGGAGGGTGAATCGGAGAACTTCTGTAAACGTCGAGGTAGTAAGATTGAACTGCTCCAGAACAATTTGAGGCAGGTCTAACGCGGTTATCTCTCGGTTCTTGGATTTTGTCACGGGGTTTGTTTTTTGCTGATATCCTTGCAGATCGGCGTGGTTCTTCTTCCATTTCGCCTCTCTTTTGTTTGTGCCCGCTTGATTTCCGTTTGGAATACTTCGTTTTCCACACCGCCAATTCGTTGTTGAAAGCGGTGCTGCGGTGATCCTGGAATGTGGCATCGTCCCATAGATGCAAGCTCGCAAGTACATACAAGTCGTCTCCGTTCGATCGACAACCACAGCTGTACCGAAGAATGTATCCTCTGACGAAATCCTGACAACCGACTTCCACATTTCTGCTTCAACTTGAACGCAATCCTGCTCATTCCACACGTAATCGTCCCTGCTCGGCTCCGGAATTACCACGACCGCATCAACCGGGACTCTTAGATCTGTCATTTCTTCATCCGTGACTTCGGGTCGCAGGGCCGTTTCCGATAGTACAGCTTTGCAGATCTTCGCTTGCGGCACCAAGGGCTTCAGACCAGCCGTGTCCTTCACACCACTTTCCCCGTCAGCCACACACCACCCTCCTTCTTCACCAGGAAGAGCTGCAACAGCCTTGCATCGCACTTGACCGTGTTCGGGTTCTTCACTTTGATCTTCTCCTTCAAGTTGGAAACAAGCACGTTCTTGTCGATGTCCACATGAAACGCACTTTTACCAGTGAATACACAGCAGAGATTCACCAAGGAACGGAAAGTCAAATACATTATTAGAACCCGTGATTGGTCAGATTACTTCAACTTGTTGCATACATTGCGTGAGGTAAAAACCTAGTGATCCAAGAATTATGGTACGGGTGCTGCAATGGTTGTGTTACACGAGCCATACATACACAACTTGTGTATGTACATGTATGGCTCGTGGTCAACAATCAGCAGACGCCAATCAAAGCATGATCATCCCGATGACGATCATGGCCCGGTTATGCTCAAGAAGAGTTTCATGACGTTGAGGAGGTACCTCTTGTTATTAGCGTAAAACAGCACCAATCACAGCAGTAGAACTCTTCAACGTGTCTTCCTTATGATTGGTCAAATCAATCTCTTACACAAATTCAATTGGCAGAAAAAACTTGAGCATATTTATGCCAATCGCAAAACGAACTCGAGTTCAAGTAGCTGTAGCACCGCTTCTTCGCGCGTGGCAGCTCCCTCTTGTCGTCGCATCTCGTTGTCCGCCGTCTCATTCCGAAAGTAGCAGAGCTATTCACGTGTCAACGTCCAATTATCAGAGTTCTCCGTCTCGGTGGCAGTTGGAGCGTTAAGAAACGGCTCGGATTCCGCCCAGATTTGCCCTCAAGAGTCTCCAGAACTCCACCAGTTCTCATTCCTCCACGTCCAGTTGCATCATGTTCAACTGTAAGTTTTACTCGGCCGACGGCCCCACAACAGACCAGGAAGAAGCCGAGATCGAGCGATACCGAGCGCGTCATCGACGGTTGTGTCGAGGCCAAAAGCCGGAATCCATGCCCAGTGCTCAAGTGGAGGACTTGGACGTGGACGAAGGACGCACACGCAAGATTTCGGCCAAATGGAGACAACAGCAGCAGCCGCAGCAGATGCCAGTTAGCAACCAGTTCGAAGACGGAGCGGAAATGCCAATGAGTTTTAACGCTTTCGACTTTTCAGCGTCACCTGAATGTTTCTACGAGACGGAGCAGCAAGCACTGGAGAGCAAAGCAGCAGCTCCTAATTGTCAAGACAATCAACTAGAACAACAGGAAGGGGAACAAGACGCTGCTGGAAAGAATGGCAGATTGTGGGAACGAAGGTTTTCAGGTCGTGGACTGTCGGGACAGACTAAGCAAATGCCGACGTTAGGTCAGGATGCGCTCTGGGGAGGTCCTGTGCATTATGCTACCCAAGACGCACAGCGCCGAGCAGCGTTTTACCAGCCGCAGTACTACGCGTGAAGGAGGATTTCATTGTACCATATCCTACATGTTAAAGGAATGCACGTTGTTACTGCTACCGAAACCGTTGTATGACCGCACCGAACTTCCAGTCAACTAACTTTCCACAGCAGAAGCTGGCGCGTACTTGGCATTAGCAGCGATACAATAACCGATTTGATGGTGATTTCAGAACAACTGAACAACATCACGGTGGCTCTAGTCACGTTGGTATGCGCCCACCAAGTTATTGAGGCAATCCATATGAGGCTTGCAAGTCGACTGCGGTCATCAATCGCAATCGATAGACAGTTTGAAACAACTAAACGAAAGTAATCTAAAAGGTGGTGATCCATTCTTTCCGTCTCGCCAACATTTAGATTTGTATAAGCTACAATTCCTCAGAGCTCTTGATGATAACAGGCTGATTGCGACTCATCACTGACGCGAGATACACGATCAGAACCAGCAAGAGCACGATGATGGCGTGGCGAGGGTCCTCCTGCACCCAGGCCAGTAACGAGCCGTCCTTCTCGACAAGATCCCGGTCGCTGTCGTACTCATCCACATCTTCGTCGTCGAGATCGTCCTCATGAGCATCAAGATTATCTGGGTTGGTGTGAGACTTGCGGTCGTGCTGCTCGACACTGGAACGACGTTCACTGTTCAAAGCGCTTCCGGTTGAACCGCTCCTGCCATTTCGACTGGGCATCATGTCGCGGGCGCTGCTGCTTCTTCGTCGCAGCTGGGAGAAATTCGCATCCCACGCACTCCAGTTGTCCGTTGGGCCAGCGTGACGCCGTACCTTGCTCGCATCTGTGAGAGATTCCAACCATTCTTCACCTTCGTAGATCGTCTCGGTACGTAGTGCCAGTATCTCTCCGTTCGGCTTGATTATCGCAATTCGGATGCTGTCGTTCTCCCCTTTCTCCCATGCAAAACGCGCAACATCAGGTCCACTGTTAGCGGTGATCTCCACTACCTCGCAACGTGTAAGCTCCATCATCTCCCGATATTTTCGAGACCGTTTGTGGGAGTAGTATGAGAACAAAGTGCCATCCAGTCGACACCAGCGCTTGGACCAACGGGAAGGCA
Source organism: Phytophthora colocasiae (assembly GCA_018806915.1). Classification (NCBI taxonomy): domain Eukaryota; phylum Oomycota; class Peronosporomycetes; order Peronosporales; family Peronosporaceae; genus Phytophthora; species Phytophthora colocasiae. Next base: position 1,311,979 of record JAGKQI010000101.1, read on the forward strand.
CCATGGTGACCTCCTTTGCGCCACCTTTCTCTGCATTCCTCTGCAATTTGCGCTTCTCAAACGAAATGGAGAGATACCCGACTTTGACACGGTTTTCTGGTTTCTGCCGCTTGTAGTTCTCTCGCAACGCTTGAATTTCGTCGTGGTACGTGTGTACGAGGTCATCCTTCGCGAGATCGAGGAGGTTTGGGACACGTTCCATCAGTTGGGTCCGTGCGACTGGATCGATCGCGTGGAAGCCGAAGATCAAACTTTCCAAAGCCAAATGGAAAGGAGAAGGAGGTAGAGTCAACTCGATCTCGCTGCTGGGACGGAGGTTGTTTGCGTGAGCTAGTGTAGTCTCCCCCGATGAATTCGTTCGAGTGGTGGTAGTTGCCGTCGAGTCGGTACTTCCAGTACTGTGGACCATATTCTCTTCTGTTAATGATGCAGAAGTAGCAGGGTGCTGCTGTTTCTTCTCGTCCTTAAAAGACCCACGCTTTTTCACTCGGAAATTCATTTCCCCACCAGGACCGATGGAGAAGCGAGCCTCATCCTTTGGACACAGCTCTAACTGCTCTTGTTGTGGATGGGCTTTGTCCCAGAGTTCCACCAAACTGTCAAGAGGTTTCTTCACATCCTCAAATGAGTCTGCCAGTGAGCGGAAGCGCGTGTCAAAATACTCGAACAAGGCACGAAGCTTCATCTTGTCATCCACTTTAAAGACCAGGTGTTTCTGGAACTTCCCATTTGAAAACTGATGGAAGTAGTCTGTGTCCTGGACGATGCTTCCGATCGAGAGACCCTTGTACTTCAAAAGACTTTCGCTAATCGCACCGGGATCCACGTACAAGCCCACCGTAAATCGATACTGGTGAGAACCGTAAGGTTCGTCGTATTCTTCTGGTGACACGGTAAACTGATGCGACCACGTACCCAGCAATGCACTGCCATCCGCAACCAGGTCTCCACTGAACCAAATGTTGCTGTCGCGATCCACCATGGGACCAAAGTGTACCATGAGACTGCGACTCTCGCGACGTAATATCTCCAGCTCTTGGTCATCGTATTCAGCCCATTCGTCCTGGGTGGAAGGTTGCCGATGAATCTTTGGAGGTCCAAGCTTCTTAGATCGGTGGCGCTTACCCGTCTTGGTCTCTCCTTCTGTCTTCCCGTTCTCTCCTTCCTTGTGGTGGTGACTATCGTGCGGTTTATCTTCATGTTCGTGTTCAGCAGGACCAAAGAGATCTTCAGCCTCGCTGTCGCTGTCGTCTTCATCGTCGTCCGAATCGGAATTGGAGTCTTCTTCGTCGCTGGTGTCAATGCTCTGAATTCGATCACCAAGACTGCCGAAAATTTCGTCTTGAGCATCGAGCACTTCCCCACCCCAAAGAGATGGTAAACGCTCGACCAGACCGCGCTTAGCATCGTGCTGGATAGAGTTACTGTCGAAGAAGAGCGCTTGGATGCAGTTACACAATGAATGCGATGCAATTGGCGGGTACAGTTGACCACGTAGCCGATACTCGAACCGGTCGTCCTCGTGTATCCGCATGACCATGGACTCAGCTTTCTTCAGTGACTTCTCAATAAACCCGAGGAACGTACGAGCTGCCGCAGCATTGGGTCCCATCCGCGGGGCCAGTTCATCTCGTAGTAAAGCTGTAAGTACCGACTTGGATACACGTTTCCTCGCTGTCACCACGAAGCTACGTCGGAACGTCGTGTTGAAGAACAAATGGTCGTAGAATTGCTGATCTCCGTATAAACTCTTGGCGTCTCGACCGTGGAATTTCTCGAGCTCCTTCGTAGCTGTTTCCGGATCAATGTACATCCCCACAGCGAGAATCCGTTCGTCTGTCCAGCCCATACGGCGTACAATAGGACCCACACCAACCAGCAAGTCTCCATTGGCTAAACTGGGTGGGAACGTGATGCGGGAGTACATTTCCTTCATCGGTCCGTACGTCATCCTGGACTCTAGAATCGGAATCACATCTTCTCCGAACGAGTCTCGCTTCATGTTGCCCCCATGTTCATTATCCAGTACGTTGTGTGCCATCACGGGGGTCGAATGGCCTCCTCCGTCTCCCATTTCCCCAATCTCCATCGAGTTGCTCTGTTGCAACAAGTTCGAAGAACTACCATCATGATCTAGCCCATCGTCGCCCAGATCAGGAATAGGCAAGTACGTAGGTTTAGCACGTCGCTCCGCCTTGTTATCAACCGGAGCTTGTTCCACACTAGCGTGGAAGACGTCGCAGAAGACGTCGATCCACTGATGTCGCTCTCTTTCCGTCGCTGCAGCTAGTGTAAGCTTCGTGTCCTTGATGAACAGTAGAAACCCGAATGGTTTCGGCTCATTGATCATCCGGATAGTAATAGGTGTATGCGGTGTCAAAGGGATATCACCTTTGCGGTTCCCCTTGACGCTGAAGTACTGCAATCTCGAGCGTTCCAGCACAAAGTCCCTCCATTTCCACGTGAACAAGCGCCGGTCTCGACGCATGAGCTTCCCCAGCAGCAAAACGCCGCCACTACCAGACGCAGAAGCTGAGGCAGAGGTGATACTGGGAACTGCGTGCATGGGCGGCGTTGCAGGCTTCATCTGCGACGTATTGAAGGCGCTAGCGTGACCTGTAGAAGCTGCAAAAGTGGATGCGGACGACACGACGGACTGGTCGAAGGCTAATGAAGTGGAGACGCTTGTGGGCGCTACGTCGCTGCTGTCAGAGCGCCTCATGTTCGTCAGATCGTGGCGTAGCGACGCACAAGGAAGAGCAGGAAGACGAGGAGCTCCGCGGCGGATACGGTACTGACTGTCAGTATCAAGCCGGTACAAAGTACGTGGCAGACGAAGTAACATTATGAAGTAAGTTACTTAAGCGTTTTTCTTTTTTCTTTCTGATTTTTTTTTCAAATTCAAATTCAAAAAAATATATTTGTTATGGCGGGAGAAGAGGAGACGAAGATGGAGGAGCAGGCGCTGCGTTATTCGTTCCTGGAGATTAAGGAGGCGCAACGTGTGTGTGGAGAGAAGATGATTACGGCTGCGTTGAAGGAATGCGGGTCGGTGTCTTCCGCCCAGCAGCAGATTTTCCGTGCGCACGTGAACGACTTGTGTGCGACGGTCTTTGCTGCAGCTTTGAGGAAATACAACCCGGAAGATAAACGTAAGAGTGATGGTAGATAAAAAGAGTGATGGTCATTTTAAATTAATGATTTTTTTTTTGTAATGTCACAGAGGAAGTGGCACCTGTGGATGAAGAAATGGCGAAAGAATTGAAAGAATTGGAAACGAAACTGAAAGAGAAAGAAGCAGCAGTCAAGAAGCTCCGGGAACGAGTATGTGATAGAAGAGAAAGAGTGATGGTCAATGGAAACTGATGGTGATTGTTGCAGGTGCCGAGGATTGCGGCAGCTAATGCACGTCGGGAACTGGCGAAGGCTCGAAAGCGCCATGCGGACGTGCTCGTAGCGTATGTGATGCGCTTAGTATGAAGTTTGGAGTGTTGGATGGAGACTGACAGGGAAATTATTGTAGGGAACCGGAAGCAACGGGAGATTTGGGAGGTGAACTAACGGGAGAGCAACTTGATGCGTTGAGAGCAGCTTATGTGAAGGTTCGACGAGTTTTTTTTGTTTTAAATGATGTGGTTGAGTGACGGTTATCTTGTGGCTGCAGACGTCGTCTTCGATTGCTATTACGAGTGCCAAGTTGTCGCAAGTTGTGAGCCAGACGACAGAGACGATCAACATTGTACGAATTAAACAGGAGTGCTACAACGTTGAAAGTTATAGTGCTTATCGATTGTGTGGAATTTGATGTTTTGTAGGTGGAGAAGGCAATGAAGCGGCCAAAGACAGAAGTTGATGCTGCCATGGAGAACAGTCCGATTAAGGCCAAAGCACTTTTGAACGAGGAGGTGGGCTTTTATGTGTTTTATCGCTGTAACACGTTCCCTAGGTTTGACGCTGTTTGTTTGTTTTTGCCACAGGAGCAGAACAGTCTGCAGCAGCCATCGCCACTGCGCACTCGTTTAGCACTACAGTTGAGCGCTTCCAAAGATGTGTAGTACTGTATTGTTATATTCGCTGGATATGGTCCGTAATGCACAAGCTTCAAGGTACGTTTGTTGTTGCATCCACACCATGCAATGCATTGAAAGCGGTACAGGGCTGGTACAGTGATTTATCACAGTGCATACAAAATGGCACATTGTACCAAGTTGAACCCCTGCAAGAGTACGTCACGGCTTGTATGCCGGATTTTCACAGTGGTGATGAAGTTGCGCGCAAGTTGATCGCTTGTGTTGTAGCGGAGTCGGTAGTTTGACCTTCATTGTGCAAATTGCTTTCTCAGACAAGCTTCCAGCAAACTGAAAGATGACTATCACCAGGGGAGTCATCAGTGAAATGTTCGAGGAAGGCGTTGGCCATGGCCCCCAATTGGTCCGTATGGATCAGCACTTTGTCGGATCCAACGATGTTGGATCTCGCAGGACGTCGACGACCGGGTGGTGGACCACCGCCGAACATGAAAAGTTTCTCGAAGCAGTGGAGCTCTATCCGTTTGGACCATGGAAGATTATTGCGCGTCATGTTGGAAGTAGAACTCCGCGTCAAGTGATGACTCACGCGCAGAAATACCGAGAACGGATTAAGCGCCGGGGCAACCGCAAGTCACGTCGAAAGACCAACAAAAACGTGACGGAAAGTCTACATGTTGTCACTAAGATGGTGCCAGTTCAAGTAAACCATATTGAAGCAGACTGGGAAGCGTTTAGGCAGACGGAAGAATACCTGTTGGAGCCTTTGTGTCTCTTGCCGGATGACGAGAACGAGATGTTCGGACAGCCGCCTGAAGAGACTTCAGATCTTGATATTTTCCTGCTACAACAACTTATCGCCCCTCCTGAAGATTCTGTTTCGGAGTTGGTTACTCTGGATGACGACGAGTTGATGGAGTTACTTGTGAATTCGTCGAACGTGCTACTTTCGTAGAGAAGATATTGGCCGACAGGAGAAACATAACTAAATTGATCGAAGTAAACAAAACGTTTCTTAGTTCGACAGCAGTTAAAAAAGAGTTTCGTGCACAGTTGATAGTTCTCTTGTGAAGAGACGTTTAAAGAAGAAGAGATGACAGCAGTTGCTCCTCGTGTAAATGGTTTTACCTTCCTTTTTTCAGTCTCAGCCGTGCTCCTAGCACTGGATCTGTGTCTAACTGACGGAGCAGAGATCATGCTACCCACGCTACGATTTCTACTTACATATCCGACTCTGTTCCTGGCATTCTACAAACCGAAAGTACTAGCGTTGGCAGCTCTGGTGAACGATACGATCGATACGATGGGGATCTCAGAACAGGTCAACAATTCGTGGAACTTCACGGTTGCTCTAGTCACGTTGGTATGTGTACACCAAGTTATCGAGGCAACCCGGATGAGAGTCGCAAGTCGACTACGATCATCAATCGACACAACAGTGAAGGACATTCCCAACAGCTCGTAAAAGCAGTAACACTGTTAACGTTAGCAAAGGTTTTGACTTACTCAATACTCGACCATTCTTGAGCTTCTCCCTATTCCTCGATCACCGCTCCACCTCGATAAATCTGCAACATGAGACCCAGGATGATAAAACCCAAGCAGATGAAGGCGTAGGCCAAGAGCGCAATGAGCGAGTTCGGAAGCGGCTTCATGAGCAGCAGCACAATCTTCAGCGCAGAGTTGGAGTACGGCATGTACCGCTGAGGCGCGTCCATAAGCGCGTACTTGATCATGACGCTCTTCTTGTGTGAGAAGGCATCGAACGAGTATTTGCCGTGGTAGGAGCCCATGCCCGAGGCCCCCACTCCACCAAATGGCAAGTTGTGGTTCACTGACTGTACGATACTGTCGTTCACGCACACACTACCGGAGCTGGTCTCGGTCAGAACACGCGTGCGGGTCTCTGAATTCGATGAGTACAAGTACAGCGCCAGTGGCTTCTCTCGATCATTCACGAACTCAATGGCTTCGTCCAACTTGGTGTAGTATAGCACCGGCAGCAAGGGACTGAACACCTCCTCCTGCATTACAGCACTCCGCATAAAAGCGTCCACATTCTTCTTAAAATTGAGCAGCGTGGGCGCCACAAACTGATCTTCACGATCCTTCTCACCACCGAAAACAACGTGCTCGGAATCCTTCTCCAAGAACTGAGCCACTCGATCGAAGGCCTTTTGCGTGATAAGTCGTCCGTAGGACGCGCTCTTCTGTGGGTTTCCACCGAAGAACGCTTTGATCTCCTTCTCAATGGCAGCCACCAAGTCATCGCCAACCTTCTCGTTCACCAGCACGTAGTCCGGCCTTAGACACGTCTGTCCTGCGTTCATAAAGGCCGCCCAGGTGATACGACGAGCCGTGACGGCAAGATTAAACGTCTCGTCCACAATTGTCGGTGACTTGCCACCAAGTTCCAAGATCGTCGGTGTGAGTGTCTTGGCCGCAGCTTCGGCCACAATTTTGCCAATTGTGACGCCGCCAGTGCACAAAATCAAGTCGAACTTCTGCTGCAACATGACTGTAGTCGCTGGAATGCCACCGTGCACCACACGTACGAAACGCGGGTCTAAGTACGTCGTTACGAGTTTCAGCAGCAGCTCACTCGTGTGCACGCACGTGTCGTCACTTGGCAACCTCAGCACCGCGCAATTACCAGCACTTATAGCACCAACCAATGGCCACAGTGAGAGTTGCACTGGGTAGTTCCAAGTGGACAGGATGCACACGACTCCTAGAGGTTCACGCTGCACATAGGAACGTCCCGGCAGATTGGCCACATTGGTCCAAACCCGTTCCGGTGCCGCCCAGTTCTCCAGTTCCTCCTCGTGCAGTGAAATCTCACCACGAACAGGTGCCAATTCAGCAATGAGCGTCTCAGCTGGAGGCTTGCGAAGGTCTTGGAAAAGAGCGTCTTGGATCTCTCGCACGTTCTCGTTGATCAGTCGACGCAACTGCTTGAGTTGCGCAATGCGCGTCTTGAGGTCGCGCGTTGCGCCACTACGAAATGACGCGCGAAGAGCTTCTACTGATGCAGCAATAGCATCGGGAGCAGTAGGGGGAAGGCGCGTAGTGCTGTCGGTCATCGCCACGACGTGGTAAGGCGAGAAGTGGAGAGGGACATTGCTGTTCTTCAACTGACGGCCTGCATCGGACTTAAACGAATTATATTGTGGTTTTTAGATCGGACTTAAACGAATTGTGATTATTAGATGTCATTTTGTGTATTCACAATAACATGTTAAAGTTTTACAATAGAAAGCCTTCCTGATTAGCCGTGTGAATCTCACCGTAATATTGCAATGGGGGGGGTTCACACCGGCAAATTTCCAGTAGGCGACTTACATAAACCAGTCTTTTTCGTGTCTCGTTTGGTCGCATAACCAGTTACTGGCTCGAGCTCTAGTCACTTACTCAATTCCAAATATCTCAGCAGCAGATTGGCGATCAAGCCAATCCAATAGAGATCGACAAACTGATCAGCGTCTCGATGACTTCCTAGACAACGTGCTATCTGGTATATAATCAGCGTATTGTGTAGTTACTCTGTTGCTAAACATGTTTTACATCTGTGTCTCTTCTGAGTCGGCATCAGTGTCGTTGTGGCGTGGCAGATCATCAAGCGACATTCGGTGGCGAAGCCGCTTGCGACGGCGGTATTTGTCTTGAGAAATCCGGCGCTTTCGAGCCCTCTCTTTTCCAATAGCAAGCAGGCGGTGCTCACGCTGGGCGTATTCCTCTGCGCTCTCCTCACGCAAAGGATTGTACTCGTCACCAAATTGCGCATGGTGCACTCGTCAGCCTTGGCAACTACCCAGTCGCCGTACAGCTTTGGGGCAATCACACGTAAAAAGCCCGTGATAGTCTTTATAAATGTGGGGGTTTTGATGCGAAATACGTCTGCATTCATATCCCAGGTCCCTCCATGTTTAAGTACGGACAGGGTCATGAAGAATACATCCTTGCCGGTAAGAGCTGAGCGTCGCCCTCGACCGACGTTCCAATAGCGAGCTACGTGAGACCTCACGCTAGCCCAAAGACGGTTGAACTCCCTGGGTGAGAAGTTGGTGAGGCGACGGACTGCGTCAGCTCCGCTGTCGTCATGTACCAGAGTCGAGGATGGGGCAGGGCGAGTCGAGTTCCTCGGCAGCGTCATTCTCAGGAGCTTGACGAGAGAACTGGGCCAGCTCTGTTCTCCTCTCGTAGTCTCGCTCGTCAAGCATGGCTAGTACAGACTGCTGGTGCTCTTGCTGTGAGCGCTGGACGCTGCGTGGTGCCATAGTTTAGACTGAAGCGTGTTAAACTGACAAACTTGGTTCAAAATTGCGAATGTTAATGACAGTCTTGTGTGTGCTAAATGTGCTGCTGCTGGGAGTCACAGCTTCCTGGCCAATCGAGTCCAACTAAACGTTCCTGCCACCCATTTTAATTGTCGTCTCTGCCATTCAAGTAGAAGATGTATCGCTGTCACTCATTGTTTCTTGCAGAAGCAGCTAGTGCTCCGCCTGGATGTGCAGCTAGCAGAATACTAATACAAACTTGAAACGACGCTGACTTTTGCGAACTAAAGCACTGCATAACAAATGATCATCATATATTCTGAACGCATTAGTAGCTTCTTGCATGCCGACGAAATCGTGCAAGATGTGCGATGCAATGAAAGACTGTTCAAATTCGCATCTCGTCCATCTTCTTTCCGCAACACTGGATAATCCAATTTCTTGCCGATTTATGTGTTGCGAGTCCATAACTCCTCAGCTGATCACATACTGTAACTTAGGTCTGTTTGACCGAATTTGCAGAAGAGTGGTACTTTTTCCGAGTAGGGAGATCAGCTACTCGGAATTTCTTCAGTTTGCAGTAGGGGAGAATCCAAGAAGGCGATGGCGAGCGTGGAGCAAGGTCAGAGCCACTCGTAGCGTAAGGGAGTAGCGGGGCGATGTCGTAGCTGTAATCACCGTCGCTCTCTTCACTGCTACTCTCTCCATTATCTTCGCCGCGTTCAATAAACCAACGAATCGCGACCAGATCTGCTGGGGATACGCTGGCCCCCGCCATTTTGTCTGTGTTCTCTGAGGCAGCTGAAGATTAACCGGTTGGAAGGCAACTCGCCGATTTCAGTAAATTTGGAGAAATGGACTTTCTTGTAATCTACTGGAAATTTGCCGGTGTGAACCCCCCCAATACCACGCTGTGAACCCTGCTTCCAAATGTCACGAAGCGCGTTTTCTAATGTTATTTTCTGGCCGTGCAGGTCGTACACGCGCGGCCTCGCGTTAAAATGATTTCCTAGCGCTGTGTCAAGAGGTCTTGCATGTGTGTGCCAAGTGTCAGCGCTGGATTGGATCGACGTGGCGCGTAGGATGTAGTGTAGTTTCTAACCAATCATGTGAAAGACCTAAAACGAGTTTCGCATTCTGACAAATGTGCCAAAAAAGGGTCACCACAAAACCCCTATTCACCCCGTTTTAACCGTAAATCAGGGTGTGGGTACTCGCTTTTACACTTTCTCAAAAATGTGCCGAAGACAGGCGTTTGAGACGGGCGCATTGACAGCGATTGGTGGAAATTGACTTTTATTCTTATTTAGAGTTTAATATTCTTGTTCGGAGGTCGAATATTCTTATGTGGGGGCACTGGAGTCAAACTAAATATGCTTCCGCTGTATACAAAATAGCAGGGACTCTTACACGGTTACGAAAATAGCCTGCATTTCCTCAAGCTATTTATAGCCGAGAACGTTGCTATTTTTGGACACTTTGCTGTAGCTGCTACGCTCTCCACCGCTCACTTCGGAAGTGGTCGCCTCGCCATGAACCCCAGCCCGTTCCAGGATCCCTCGGTGCTTAACGCGCAGTCTCAGGCCGCGCCGGGCATGAACTTCTCGTCGATGCCACCTCCTTCCCCCGTGGCGCCGGTGGGAGGCGCGCCGTCCCCGTATCAGGCGCAAGCCCGTCCGAATCTGATGGATGAGATTGGCGCGCAGATCAAGGCCACCAACAGCCAGACGATCATCAAGGTCATGCGCGGACTGAACCTGGTGCTGGCGTCGGCCACGATTGTGGTCGGAGTGCTGGCTTGGATCTTTGGTCAGGTGGATACATTCCAGAAGGTGATCGCGGGCATTTACATCGTGTAAGTGTGATTGAAACGTTGGTGAAGTTAAGAGGCTGTACTGATTGTAGTTGTTTTGGCTGTTGCAGTATGTTTGGAGCACTGCTATTGGCGTTCGAGCTGCGGACGGAAAAGATCGACGTGATCTTGCGCAAGAACTTTGGCTTCATGTATGGCAACAAGACGCGCACCATCTTCCTCGTCTTGTATGTTATAAGTTGTTGGTTGCTTTTTTGTGTACGATACTGACTTTGTTGTGCAGTATTGCGATCTGGCCGCTGTCCATGGGCAACTTCTGGCTGACGATTCTGGACGCGGTGCTGCTGTTCCTCAACGCCTTCTTCAACTACTTCGTCATCTCGCAGCACCCGGCGTTTTCGACTGTGCCGCCTGTGTACGACCCCAACCAACCACAGGCAGCAAACTACGCGCCCCCACCGCACATGAACGTGTAAAGCAGACAAGGAACCACCCAGTGCTGGTCACTTCAGTTTTATTTCCAAAGTATATCATCTTGCCCAAACAGCTCAAGTGTAGCCATGTTCGTCAACTTACTAAATATACATTCCCCACTAAATCAACACAAATTGTCAACTTAGCACGAATTTATTTCGCAAAGTCGACATACCCCCAACCACTAGTGCCCAAAATGCAGCTCGGGGGGATGTCGTCCTCGACTTCTGGGCGCAGTAAGCTCGAGCGCAAGAACGCGCGTCTTAACCGCCGCAAGATCGCAGCTGCAGCAGAGCGAGATGCATTAGCTCGAGAGGCGGAAGCAGCGCGTGTGGCCGCTATCAGTCGCAGTCGTCTGCGTCGTCTACCGCCTTGGCTGCCCACACTCCCGTCCGCGAATCCACAGGACGCTGCTGTTTTAAGAGATCTCAATGACATCTCAAGACCTGTAGCCATTTGTGTGGGTGAAGAGATGGTTCGCTATTGTGCCTACACACAACGTGTGGTGGATGCTGCACGCCAACATATTGACGCTGCCATTGCACATATCGCTGAGGGAGTGCACAAGATCTGGCCGCACGCTTCGATCGAGTGTTTTGGTTCATACTCTACGGGTCTGTGGCTGCCGTCTAGTGATGTGGATGTGGTGGTGATGGGACTTTCGAACTCGGAGGATCGAGATGTACCAACAAGGTTTGTTCCCGATGGAGTGAAGGAACTCGAGCAGTTGGCAAGACAGTTGAGACCGCAGAAGAGTTGGGTGCAACGTGTGGATGTCGTGAGAGGCGCTAAAGTGCCAGTAGCAAAAGTCATGTTAAGACGTGGCAGTGTGAAGGACGGAGACAATTCGACATTGCTTAGGGTGGACATTTCGATTGAGAATATCCAAACAAGTCACGGAATGGAGGCCAGTAAACTCGTGCGTCAGTATGTGAGTGATCTACCCAGGTTGAAGCCGTTGCTGATGGTGATAAGGCAGTTCTTGAGGGAGAAAGCACTCAACAGTGCATTTACTGGAGGGTTGAGCTCTTACGCAGTTACGTTGCTGGCTGTGTTCATGATGGAGATGCAGAGACATCAAGAGGAGGAGGAAGAGCAGGAAGATGACGAAGCGGACGAATCACCGGAGGAGAAGGAGACGAGGAAACTTGGACAATTACTGCTGGATTTCTTGGAGTATTACGGCACGTCGTTCGACTACTACACCACCGGACTTTCACTCAAGCCGGAAGCTTTTGGAGCGTATCCGTTAGCGCCACACTTATCAATCACAAACGGTTTGCCTCTAATGCCGCAGCTGGTTATTGACGATCCTGTGGACAAGAACGGACAACATAACGCTGCAGCAGGTGCTTTTGCTCTTGCTCGAGTTGTGGCCGCACTAGAGAACGGCTACTTTGCTCTGTGGTATCACCGCCCGACGCAGTTTACTCCAACGCCGTTGTGTCAGTTGTTGCACTGGTCAGGTCACCAGTCTCGAGACGTAAGCACCAGTAAGTGACGCAAAGTAGGATAATAACGGCAGGCAATAGAGGTCGGGAATCGCAGTCTGTCAAAGATGAAAATGCTGTTCTAAGTGCTTTTACTTAAGGCCTGGCTGGCAACTGTCACGTGTAAAAGGCTGTTGGTCTAGCTACTGATTTCTTCAGCAGCGGCGCGCTGTTCCTCCAGGAGCTGCTGCTGGCGCTCGATCTCCTCGTAGTCGATGTTGGCCAGGATATAGATGATAAACAGCGAGACGACTGTCATCTTGAAGAGCTGGCGCACATCCTTGAACGTTAGAGCGCGAATGGAAGCCATGAAGATCTTGGGCGCGAACACAAGCAGACAGATTTGGTCCCAGGCGAACGCACCAAGCACCTCGAGGGTAAGCAGTCCAGTGAGGATGCGTGTGAAGCGCGGGTCCGGCATAGGCACAATCTGCAGTACCTTGTTGAACATGGGCATTCGTTCCGTGCAGAGCAGAAAGACGCCAACGATACTGATGCCAAGCGAGTATAGGAGACCAGGGTTCTCCGTCATGGGCTTCATAAACGGTCGGCCCTTGTAATTCACAGCACACACGCTCACAGTCTGCACGCCATTGATAAGGAAGATGACCGTGCTCATAACGCTAGGCTGGAACTCACCAGGCTTCGAGTGAGTAATATCCCCCTCGGGCGTGTACTCCTTGGCAAGGTTCGTGAGGTAGATCATGCAGCCCAGATGCAGCGCAAACTGGCCAGCAAGACTGGAGAAGAGTGCAGGGTGGAAAATGGACGTCAGTGGACGCACCGGGGACAGTTTGTCGAGCGGGGTTGCACGGCTTAGCGTAATGCTGGCCACAGTCGAGATCATTCCCAGTGCCATCATCTGCGAGTTGGCCCACTTGACCTTGTCGAGATACAGCACGGACAGCGAGTACGAACTGATGAGGCAGTTCACAGCCAGAATCTGGTACATCTGCATCGTCGTCACAAGCGCGCAACGCCCCTGGCGAATGATGTCGACACAGCCCTTGATGGAAGGAGCGCGTGATGTGAAAGGAGAAGCGATCGAAGCGTCTCCAAGCTTCACCATCGGCAACTCACCATCGTCAAAGTCGTCCATATACTGCGCCATGGCAGCGTTGTTGGCGAAGTTAGCGAAGCCCTTGGAGCCTGTGCGCTCCATCTGCAGCTTCTTCTTCTCCTCAGCCTCACGCTTGGCAAAGGCCGCAATGGCCTTCATACGCGCGAACGACTCGCCACGAGCCTGGCGTGCGCGCACATCCTCTTCCAGTTCTGCCTGCTTCCTTCGCATTTCAGCTGCTTGCTCCTCCTTTGTCAGAACCTTCAGTTTCGGGTTCTTCTTCGCCAAAGCCTGTTGTTTCTTCTTGATAGTCTCCATAGCCTTCTTTTTTTGTTCACTGAGAATCAACTCGACGTAGTCCTGCTTCACCTTGCAATGAGCAGTGTTCACATTCTGCTGTGCCAGACGTTTCTTCAGAGACGATACGTGGAGTTTCATCAGATCTTCGCGAGTGCTAACAGTAGCCACGTTACCCTTCTGGTACTTCGCCAGTCCTGTCACACTCTTGTCGGCATTAGCTGATCCAAAACCGCCTAGGAGAGCCACACCAATGTGAGCCTGTTTCAGTGCGCCAACATCGTTGCCACCATCACCACACATGAGCGTGTGGTGACCATGCGTCTTTAGCAGAGTCAACACCCTCTCTTTCAACTCAGGCGTCATGCGGGCATACACACGAATGTGATTCAGGTTCTTCCAGATAACATCGTCCACTTCTCCTGCAGCAACGAGGGTTTTCCCGTTCACACACAAGTCGTACTTCTTCACCAAGATCTTAAGGTCGCCACTCTTGTACGGTGCCAAAACTGAATCATCATCAGCACTCGTCCACTTAAGAGGGTCGCTGGGCGACGAGCTCTCGCTCAGAATAAGAGCCGGGCGAGTAACAATTCCGACCTCCTTTGAAACGTGCACAGCAGTCAGCGTAGCGTCACCAGTAATCATAGACACTTGGTGCGAACTGTCCTTCAGCACTTTCAGGATATCACCACTGTCTTTGCGAACAAGACATTGGAACACAGCAAAACCAGCAAAATGGAGGTCACTTTCGGCCCACGAGCGAGGTTGCTGAGCAACTTCAGCCTCCGAAGGACGGCCATTGATGTCCTTGTATGCAAGGGCAAGAACACGCATTCCGCGGCGAGCGAGACTCTGGTAAGTAGGCCAAAACCATGCCGGGATGGTATCCGGACGCATCAGGTTTGCAACAGCCTCTGGGCTTCCCTTTACCAGTGAACGCACACGAACACCCTTGTCACCCAAATGCACCTTGGCAACAACGCTCATGCGCTGCAGCTTGGACGCAAAGTGGTTGCGGTGCATGATTTGCACAGAAACATCCTTCTGGTTAATTCCCTGGCCCCAACGGCGCTCACCAGCACGCTCGAGATCCTTCTTTGCCTGGCACTGGCGAGTCGCGGCATCGTACGAAAAGTCGATAGCACGAATCGAAGCCTCTTCCACAGGATCACCAACCATTTTGCCGTCAATCTGAACCAGTGACTGGCACCCAGCGAGAACCAAAGTGGCATCCAAGTTAGCTGCAATCATCGGAACGTGGCCGAGGACGTTGTCCTTCGGAGCAGCAGAAGTGGAAGTAGTTGTGTCTTCACAAACCACACCGACGGCTGTAAGCTGGTCCGTGGTTAACGTACCTGTCTTATCAAACAGACAAATGTCCACCTTTCCAGCCAACGAAATACGGAAAGGCTCGGTACAAAAGATCGACAGCTTCACCAAGTTCAGCAGAGCCGAGTTCACCGCCATGGCCGTCTGCATCGGCAGTTCAGCTGGGATCACACTTGTGATAATGAGCACACAACGCAGAAGCAACTCGAACGTGATCTTGCCCTTCTGAGCAATACCGTGGCGCAGCACATAACCCGAAGAGAGCAAAGCGAAAATAAGCAGCAAGAACGCGAGACCATAGGCATCCCACGAGCTACCCGTGACCTTGCCGCTTGAAAACTCAATCATACGAACCAGCTTGCCCTGTGATGAGCTAAATCCCGTACGCAGCACATACGCAGTACAGCCTTCGTCAGGAGCGTGTGGGATACGTTTAACCGCGGTGGCTCCGGGCTGCCCTTCACTTGACGTATCCGCTTGCATCACAGTAGTTCCACCGAAAAGCACGTGCACCTTGTGGCCAGACTTCATGTCAAGCTGCTCAGCGAGATCCTCTGGGCTCATCTTCGTACCAATGGCCTCCTTCATCTGCGGAACACTCTCACCCGTCAAGGTGGCCTCGTTCAGGACTGCAGAGCCGTCCAGCAGCAAGCAATCACAGGGCACCATGTTGTCGTGGTCACCATCCGTCTCACGCTTCACTGAAATGACGTCACCGGGCACCAGAAGGTCCGAGCTCCATTTCTTCCAAGTCTTCTCACGGTATACGTACACTTCACGTGCCTTGTTGCCCATGCCACGGAGAGTCTGTAGGTTCTTAAGGCGGCTCATAACTGTGACTCCTTCGAACATAAGGATCATACCGAGCGTGAAGAGAGAGTACTGCCAGTACTCATCCAGCATGTACAGGCATACGCTGAAGATCTGGAACACAGTCAACGGCTCCAGCAGCTGCTGCTTAAACATGTCCACGAAGTTGGGCTGCGGGATGCTGAACTCGTTCTTGCCGTAGAGATCAAGTTGTGCCTCAATTTCGTGCTCAGAGCTCAGACCACGTGATTCCAGGTAAAACTTCACCACTTCAGTCGTTGGCGCCTTCAGCTTACGGAACAGAACGCCACCCTTGTCGCCTGCTTCTTCTTCAGCGACGTATTTGTGCTTTTGGAACAAGAAATACGGACGTCCTGCCGACGATCCGTCCGCATGCTCGGGACGAATGATCTCCACGATACTGCTTTTGCCCTTGAAGGAACGTGGCATCACCATTACGAACGTAGCATCATCCAGAGAAACCACGGGCGTGTACTTAATAAACGCCTTGACACGCACAGACCAGACCTGGAACAGCAGCATGAGGCCGTGGGTCATGACCGTGGCTAAGAGGTAGAGCAGAGGAATGATGGCAGGAAGAAACGGATTCGGCAGTGGAGGACCTTCCTGGTCCTGCTCCAACATAGCGGTGTAATTAATCGTAGGCGCGGACGACGCAGCCTCACGCACGCTGCCTTGAGAGAGCATGGCAGCAGCCAGGCCTCCGTCCTCCCCCGGAGCAGTGACATCCACGGACCCAGGGATCGTAAGTCCCTGCTCCTCCAACTCTCTCATGGCTTGAGCGTAAGGTTCACCGATAGTCAGGAAGCAATGGTACATTGAGAAAGCGTAGAGGAACAGGAACGGGATGTGCTCCAGGCCGTAGCCTAAGTTCATGGGATTCACACGGCGTCTGTGCAGCGACAGCTTGCGGATAGACTTACCCGTCCATTGGGGTGGGGCGTCGGGCTTCCCCATCGCTAGTTCCTTACTCGGAGAGCTACAAAGGGCAAAACAAGTAGGACAAGTGGATCAGTTGACTTTGAAGACAGATTTTGAGACTTCTAGAGCGAGCTATTACATAGAAACAAGTGCTGCAGAACCCCCAATGTGTGGGGAATAAACTACAGTAGCTTAGGATCTCGTAGCACAGCGAATAAACGCACCTGACGTCCACGGAAGTCGCGTGTCACCTCCACTTGATGAGTGCGGAAATGAGACCCACACGTGGCTTTTTGGAGGGAGTGATGGTATGGCACTCCCCAGAGGAGTGATGAGCTTCTTCTAAGTACGAATTTCTTTTTAACCAATCAAATATTAAGATCTGATTGACACGAACTTCAATGTGTATCGCCGAACGAGATGCACCACCACAATCGGATTCTTCTCTTCTGGGACGTTTATCGCTCTGATGGTAGAAGTTCTCACTGCGGTTTTTGTTGTGTGTCGCTCACACGAGCAGATTGAGGCGCTGGACCACGTGGTGCAGCTGCTGTCGACGTACATCGACTCATCCACATGCTGGACGCTGTTGCAAGCGGTCAAACGTGACTTCGTCCACTTGGTTCAACGTCTTCTTCGAGCCAATTCTGGTCCTGTTTTAACCAGATTTGCCTCTATTCGAAGTGCCATTCGAGTGGCAGCAGATAGAGGACAAATGGAGATGCTGCGTGTGCTGACAAAGTACTATCCACAAGCAGTTCTGGATGAGGTAGCAGTCAAACAAGCGGCAATGCACGGTCATTTGGATTTACTCCGGTGGATGCACGGAAAGATGGAAAGTGTGTGTACTGAGATGGATAAACTTAGCAAATTGTTGTATTCTTCGGACGCTATTGCGTTGGCAGCGGGTGAAGGGCATTTGGAGGTTGTCAAGTGGATGGTGGAAGCAAGAGGAGGAGAATGTTCGGCTGCTCCATTGCACCAAGCAGCTCGGTGTGGGCAGTTAGGAGTGGTGCAGTGGCTGTATGAACACTCTGGGTGTATTATTCTCCCACGAGCGATGGATGAAGCTGCAGCTTGTGGACACTTGAACGTGGTGCAGTTCTTTCATGTGCGAGGAGGACGGAATGGAGGCAAGAGCAAATGTACAACCGTGGCCATGACTGGAGCTGCTGCGAATGGACATTTGGATGTTGTCAAGTGGTTACATCTAAACCGAGATGAAGGATGCAGCACTGATGCCATGGATGGAGCTGCGGTGAATGGGCACTTGGAAGTTGTCCGATGGTTGCACGACAACAGGAGCGAAGGATGCTCCGCTCAAGCGATGAATGGTGCTGCGAGAGGAGGACATCTGGACATTGTGAAGTTCTTGCACCAGCATCGTACTGAAGGATGTACACATAATGCGATGGACTGGGCTGCGTCAGAAAATCACCTTGACATCGTCCAGTTCTTACATGCCAATCGTTCTGAAGGATGCTCACGAAAGGCGATCGATGAAGCAGCGATGCACGGACAGCTCGAAATGGTGCAGTGGCTTCACTTTAACCGTTCGGAGGGGTGCGATCGAACGGCAATGGATGGTGCTGCAACACTTTCTCACTTCGAGGTCATGCAGTTCTTGCATTCCCATCGACTCGAAGGATGCACAGTCGCCGCTATGGATGGTGCCGCAGAGCACAATAGACTAGATATTGTGCAATGGCTTGATGAAAATCGCGACGAAGGATGCTCTATGAGAGCAATGGATCGAGCAGCAAAAAATGGTCATTTACAAGTGGTGCAGTGGTTGAATGAACATCGTGCGGAAGGTTGTTCAACCGATGCAATTGATGGAGCTGCTGAAAGGGGCCATTTGGAAGTGGTGAAGTTCTTGCATGCAAATCGAGCAGAAGGATGTACGACGTACGCAATGAACGCGGCAGCAAGGAATGGTCATCTTGCAATAGTGAAGTGGTTGCACGAAAAACGCTCAGAAGGCTGCACTAGCTCAGCTTTTGACGCTGCCGCAGCAAACGGACACTTGGAAATCGTGAAGTTTCTCCACGACAGCCGCACCGAAGGGTTCACCACATACGCAATGGATGCAGCGGCAGCTCGAGGCGATCTCATGATGCTGGAATGGCTCCGTCAACGTGCTGGGGCTTACTGCACCGCCCAAGCGTCTCTGCTCGCAATCGCCCACGACCACGTGGAAGTTCTGCACTGGCTTCGAGAAAATTATTCATGTACGTTGGCCAGCTCGGAAGATCTGTACGGTACAGCGCAGTACTATGGACGCGTGCACATGCTGGCGTTTCTCCAGGATCAGTGGATTTTCGACTACTGACATCTTTAGTTGTTTTTCTTTATGGTTAAGTGGAAGTGTGTAAGTTTGTTAACATGGATGAACCTATGAGGAATTCGATCTAAAGCAAGGAAACATGCACGCAGAACAAATAGAGAACAAGGCTGTGAGCCAGGGCGTTAGAGCTGCAGGGGCTCTAATTCCGCACCCGGCAGTGTCATATCCAAGCTGTCGAATATGGGGTCATTGGCCAGTTGTGTAAGGAAGTCCAAGTCCACGTCAAAGAGTGGGAAGTGTCCGTACGCTGGCGGGTCGTCCATGAATGGATCGGGGCGTGCAGGAAGCATACAGATGCTCGCTTCAATTTGCATTTCGCCAGTCGCACCAGCTGGTGGCACGGGTATCTGCATGGGCGAGACCACGACAGACAGCACTTTGCCAGCGCCAGTCTGCACCTCTTTCGCGACAGCGCAAGACATCTTAGTCTCCACTGGCTCAGCCTTAGTATTCTCTTCGAATCGCTGCAGCCTCTGTCGGTACTTCTGCGCGTGCGTCATGACCTGGCGGGGCGTCCGCGTGCCAACGTACTGCGCGACGCGCTTCCACGGGCCCGATGGGTACAATTCCAGAGCCTCAAAGAACAAGCGGTGTTCGTCTTCAGTCCATGTGCCGAGCGCATGGGTCGTTGACGTCCGCATGGCCCGCGGAGCAGCGTGGCGCTTCTGGTCCATGCGGATCACTTGTCCGTTCGTTTTCTTGAAGAGCTGACGACGCGTTGATTCTGTGATGGTCATGACTGGCAGCGGAGTTGAGCTGAGGTTAACCGTTAGCGTTAGTGATGGCAGGGGGCAGCGTAAGAGCACGCGACAAAGAGGCAGTTGAGTCGGGGACAGGAGCAGTGCGTCCGACTGAGCAAATTGCCGAATGACAAGCAACAACAAGTGCCTCAAGTCGCGCGAGGAGGTGTAAAGCTACGCCGCTTGGCGGGACGCAACTCCGCATATTGGGTTCAGTATGCATTGGAAGATCTAAAGACAATTTCCACAATGCGGGACTTCCACAACGCGACTTGTTTTGTCGGACAACTGAGCACCGTCCCGACTAAGTAGCGGCGACCTTGTGTCCGAACAACTTGCCGCATTTCGGCGGTATGGCTTCAAAACTCATCGTGACTTGAGCTTACTGAGCTCTTTATGCAAGCCTTGAGTTGTTCGTACATGTATTGGCGCCGATGATGCTGCCAACAGCAACATGAGGTTGCTGTTTGCCTTAGTCTTAACCGGTCGTGGAACATTTGACGCGGGTGTTCCAGCACTGCTGCTTGAAGTGTCCCTCCCAACTGCATTTTTGACACATACACGCACGCGCCTATTTCGGGCCTAGAGTCGGGATCAGAAAGTGGAGCGTTCTTGAGCTCTTAGATTCTTCTGCATTTACACTGCACTTCCCTAGCAGTGGGCTATTGAGCTGCAATGGCGAACGTTACGGGCGTTCCGGAGGTGGAAATGCATCGCAGTGAAAGCCGTAGCCACTCGACTGGGAGTCACAGCAACAATCGCGTCATGTACGCTAAGACATGGGCGGAAGATGTGCGAAACTATCAGGTAAGTACATTTGATTTAGAGATCGTAATATTTGGCCATGGATTAAGCGATGCGAATTCTTTTGGTGGTCGATTACAGGCAGCGAAAACTATTCTACCGTGGCTGCCGGAGCAGCAGAAGCCCGTGCAGCACGTGACGCGCTATGAGAAATCCCGCGAGGAACGGGAGTACGATATTGTTCTTGGACGCTTTCGCGACGAGGAGAAAGAGTCAGGGTATCAGCAGCGTGAAAACCAGGAAATCAAGCGGAATCTCGAGAAAGGAAGGGTATGGAAAGTAGTTGCAACCGCTTCGGAAGATTTAACACTAAGTTTTTATGGTTTCCAGGCTAAGCAACTCCGGACGATACAGCGCTTCAACATGATCAGCAATGCGCCTATGTACCCTGGAGCAAAAGACCCAACGGACAAGCAACCGGTGGCACACCCGTATCGGAAGAAGACTGACTACAACATCGTTACAAATATTCCTCTTGATGGAACAAGCGCATCTGCACCAGTAACGAGTGGTTCTCCGTCGCTCAAACCTTATCGCGAGTTCAACATCCTCACCAACAAGTACGCACCCTGTATCGAATATTCTGTGTTGAAGCGTGCAAATTTTTGACTATTTCAGTATTTTGCAGGTATCATGATCGTCATGATGACAGATTCAACCAGGAAGCAGCGCAAGCCAAGCGGATAGCAGCCCAGAAATTCTTCAAGACCAGAACATTCGACCCCATTCGCATCACATTTCTTGACGATGATCGCGAGAAGAAATTTCTCATTCGCAGACATGAAGAGGAGCAAATTCATGGTAAAGATCGTGTGCTATCACTGCCGCCACGTGAGCAGTTCTCTGAGGGAAGACTGTACAACATATTGAACCAGCAGGTTATCAACCCAGAAAAGCTCACAAAGATGAACGAAAAAGACCAACGCACACTCAACAAGATCAAGAAGACTGCGTTCGAAACGAAAATGCGCGAGGTGGGGGAAAACCAGCGAACTCGGGACACGAACCTCTGCCTAAATCGGTTTGCTCACGAGCGACATACTCAAAGTCAGATTCACGGATACGACGTGCTATCGAATCAACCATACGCGGGTCGTGATGCTAAGCCAAGCGTGCATCCTAGAACACACGAAGCTCTGACAGCCTGGCAAACCATTGAAAGTGGGCTACTGGTCAACAATAAAATCGCGCCTGCGACGTCCGCAAGGCCACCTTCAAACTCGAAGGCTGTGAGTGCTGACACGGAAAAGCCCAACATCCTCATTGTCCAGCAATCGACGGATCCAGTTCAGGTATGTTCGTCCAGCAGAATCCCTTGTAGTGAACGTGATCTAACGGCCATTTCTTTTGACTCCCATGCAGCCCCCATCAGCTAACAAAGCTTCGGTCCAGTCTACTGAAGCAAACAAAGCAAACAGAACTGGTGGGTTTTAAGGGAACTAAAGACTCTACACCGAAGGTCTTAATCGTTTGAACGACCGTCGCCTGCGTTTGAATACTCTAGTCCTCGTAATGCCGATTTCCTCTTTTTTAGTCTGAAAGGAACCGGCGGTCAACATCGCTCCTCCTTTTTCAAGGGAGGAGTCGTTCTCACGCGAGTGAGACCACCCAGCGGATGGATGGGCTGAAGATTGATTATTGTCGTGGGAGGCTAGTGCCGGAGACGGAGAGGCCGCTGTGAAATGCCCGCGAGCTGGTTCTGCAGTATGCTGAGGATGTTCTTGGCCGCGTTGACGTCTCGGTCCACTGATTTCCCGCACCCGCCGTGCTTGCGCAGGCAGTGCAGCACCTTGTGAACAGGAACCTTGCGAACGACCCCGTCTCGACACATGCGCATGACTCTTTGATTCTCGAGATTCTCCGGAGTCTGACAATCGAAGTGCTTCTTGCTCGTCCGAAACTCATCCACGACCACGACCTCACAGTAGCGTGAGAGCTTGCGAGCAAACGCCTTCACTGGTCCAGCGACACTACGTTTGATCAAGCCCTCGCCCGCCATTCCACTGTCGCCGAAGCCAACCACTGTCTTGGTTCCTCGCGCTCCCGCCAGCTCGAAGCAGGCCCGGTCCAACTGCGCGGTTCGGAGTGTGTAGCGACGAAACTTCAGTTTGCGAAAGAATACGTCCATGAAGAACGAAAGAAGTTCCTTTCCGTGCTCGAACCAGAACTCTATTGCCTTGGAGAAAATCTCGATGGATGAGGTTTTCTTTGTTGGGGTACTCTTCAGCAGATCACGGATTTCAGGCGATTTGTCAATGCGGTGCCGCGACTTGCGGTTCGACCTGGAGTACCCGCTAGCACGGTAGAAGTCGGACGCGCGAAAGCGGACTGCCTTCCCCTCCTGATTGACGGCCGTGATGAAATCTGTGCGGCCAGGGTCAATCCCCCACACCTCATCGTACTCCTCCGCTCTCCCCTTTGGAGACTTCGCGAGAGACAAGCCCAGTACTTCGGACACGTTCTTGTCCTTCGACTTCTCGGTCTTCCCGTCCTTGCCTTTCTTCTTCTTTCCTTTACCACGCGTTGGCCGGTTCATGTGGACTCCGACGCCATAGCCGTCGGTTGTAATCTCGCGGTGGAAGCTGCGGACTCCAGTCTTCTCCATCTCGTCAACGCGGAAGAGCCGACGCCACCACTGGCCAGCCATCGCGATCCAAGGCGCATCTCTCTTTAAGCTTTCCTCTAACGTCCACCTAGCACCGTCATGCGTGATCCAGAGATCCCGACTGACGTCCGGACTTCGCTTGAGCAGCGACCGCAGGCCCGTCGAGTCCACCTTGCAGTAGGTGGCTTCAAAGCCCTGCTTGGTCGGAAGGAGGCAGAACACTCGCTTCTCCACGAACTTCGGCTTCTCTTTGTTGTCGGTGTTGTACTTTTCGATGTCCGACAGGAACTCGTAAAACATCGGCAGCAAGTCGTGTGGCGTCCAGCTGATCTTGCCGCTCGCCACCCGCGGGATCTTTCCTCGTAGTTCTGCGATGATAGGATCGATCACGCGGACGTACGTCGGGTCGAACTCCTCAACAGCGAACACCTTGTTGAGGACTTCATGTGCATCCTTCCGAGAGAGCTCGTAGTGATCGATGATGTACGTGCGCAATCTCTTGGCGAAGTTCCGTACAACTGTGTTCTTGGCATTCGTTGCCATCTGCCTTGCTGCAGCTTGGAACCAGCCACTGTTTAGGTGGACCGTATTGGCTCGAGCATGTTCACCTCGCATCCTCTGGAAAGAGTCGTTTGCGTCCTCCAGATCCGCGTTCTTCACCTTCTGAGTTGTCAACCACTCTTGATAGCCCCTCTCAGAGAACTCCACCACGGTGACAGGGAAGTCCTTCAGCATGCCGATCTTCCCTCCATCGATCCAACGCTGCCTCCTGGCTTTAGCCGCTTGCGTTGACAGGAACGCCTCGTACTTCTCTCGACGCGGTGTGCTCGTAACCAGACTCAGACATAGTTGATAGAAATCGTTGTCAATTACACAGAGCGGCCTCCCTGCGTTGAGCTGTCTCAGCGCGTAGTAGTTCGCCAGCAAGTAGGCTTCAGCGACCGCGTAGTTGACCTCTTGGATGCACTCGTCCCAAGCGAGTCCTCTCGCCTCGGGCTTGCTGAAGGCCCTGAGCGTCTTCTTCATCACAAAGAAGTCCAAAGTCTTGTTCATAGCGATTCGGTCCTTGACATCCTGTCGCTTGGCTCTCTTGGGAGGTGGTGACGGCGATGGAGGCGTCTCAGGGACGATGTTGTCTTCGTAAGTTCGCTTGTCCGGCGGGAGGCGCAATTTCCCAGACATGGCGAATTGCAGAATGAAAAAAATGTCGACGACCCGTCGGAGGCTGGCAGAGGGGCGAATCTGGGGCCGTAGTGGTCCTTGAAAAACCGCTCTTCAAGGAATCCTTGGGGTATCGTGGTGTTTGAGGATAGTTCGAAGGTTGGACGTTTTCAGCTCTGCAAGTTGAAGGTGGTGTGGAATTGTGGGAGTACCTACTTTTATTGGACGCCCCTAGGGTACATATTGGAATCATAGAATGCCAGCGCGCGTATCAGTCCAGAGGTTTGCATGAACCTCCTTCGATATCCATCGAACGTACTAGGTACACATTTTGACTGGAAATTACTATCCAGCTTACAAACATGAAGTAAATGAAACGTTGGTCACAAACCACGATACCCGTGGTTGTAGTAGAGGTAAACATGTGCTTCACTCTCGTACATGACGATAGAACATCGACAGAACTCGGTGACAACGGGGTTTCCCTCGCACAAACGCGCCGCTATACACCTTAATATTGGCTTGCGGGCTGGAAAGCCCGGGTCTCGCAGTTCTTTAGTTTTGTTTGTACTAGCGCTAGCAGTCCTTGTGGATCTGCCATTCGACTGGAGGAACTGCCGCGTGTATGGACGGCGGCATTTTCTGTAACAAGTACAACCAATGACCTGGCATCAATTATTGACTATGAACGCAGTGACCAGGACGTCTACGTCTACGGACTGAGTTAACGCTCGTATCTCGTGGACGGACTGGGCCACTTTGCACCTGCGAGTGTCATCAGTTGATGGAATTGTATCGGAGAGTGGAGACACAGTGGAGAAACGCTCGACGTTCTCGAACTGGGACCACAACTGTGGTGTCGTGGCCAGTCGATTCCTTGTATGGCTGAAGACTTCTGCAAAAGCAAGTTTTCTAGTGACAGATCTTAGCTCTACGACAAGCTGGATCTGCTGTACCTGACGGCAAGCAAAGATCTAACGCCTGTGCTGACGCATTAGCACATAACGGCAAAAAGCCTTCGTACTTGCTCCGATCTACCTTTGGTGATATCTTCCGACCGTATGCGGATTCCAATCCTTGCAGTAATTTACCCGCAGCGATGCGGATACTGATGCGCTCGTTTACTTTGCTGAATCGGAGGATGATGCTGGATTTGGTGATGAGGAACCCGAGACGCTGCTCTACGACTCGGATTTGATGTTCTACCTTATTGTGCTCTCGGAAATGTGGGAGTCCCCTACTCCATACAAGGCGACGTTGATGAACAGGTACGAGAACTCCACCATGGCATCGGACAACTACTTGTCGCTGCCATACTATTGTTTGTACACTGGAAGCCGGGAACGTCCCTATTGCTCTGCCTCTGGTGGATGAACGTGAATGAGTGGCGAGCGGATGCTCGTGAACTTTGATGACAGGCCACTGCACGACATTCACTGCACCAACGAACAGTGGCGGTGCTACGTGCGGTGTGTAAATTCCGATATCCTACACAAAAGAAAAACGGCGTGTTGGAGAACGTGGATACTAACTGTATGGACGACCTGAAGCCGGGGAGTTTTTTGCACGAGCGACCTCTACGACAGCTTGGATTCAGATTGGTAAAGCTCGAGTGGAGAAGAATGTATTAAACAGAGTTGATCTTAAAGTGTAGCCCCTCTTATCAAGCAAAGAATAATGCAGCAAGAAACGAGTCAACACGTGACAAGTTTTAAAAGAAAGAAGCATGTTACAAGCCTAACGTACGTCCTAGTGTGATTGCAAACCTGTCTGTCCTCGACCGTAATGAGCACTTGCAATTCTTCAGAAGAGCCCTGGATACTCACGCATGGCCTCGCACATGATAGCACCAAGGATAACGAGACCTACAACCACCAACAAGATGACTTCACTCAGTGACCATGGCACGCCGCCAGAGTAATGTAGCTCCTCTAGGGTAGCCGTTGCTTCCTGCTCCTCATTGGTACCCATCTGAACAGTCTCGAGATTCAAGTTGTCCAAGCCCTTGGTGGTCGACAGGTGGGCAAACCATTTCGCTGCTGGCCGAGGAATCCAGGGAAGCTCAGGCGTCGTATAATGGACACCAACGTGAGGCTTGAAAGACCCCCATTCGTTGTTATCCACAAAAGATCACGCGGTGTATCTGATGATCGGAATCTCTTCCTCCACAACAGCTTTATACAATTGTTCCACGTACGCCTAGAAGCACCAGAGCTAACCACTGTAACAAAGTTGAAATACGACTGGGTACCTCTGCCAGAATGAAACTGGAGACTGGAGAGAGAAATGCAGCCACTGAGCTCTGATTTCAGAGCTATGAAAATGACAAATTCAAACTCCTCAACAACTTTCCGTTGAACACATTCTCGATCTCCACCTTCAGCCGACAGTGCATCGAACCACTTGACCATATCCTCGAGTCGAGGCTCGGTATTGGCAAAAAGGCGACCTGGTACTCTTCGCATTTAGTTGCGCCACAACATTTACCAGCCCCAGCCTCCCCAGCCACCAAGGTCGCAGCAACCACCCCATCCGTATCCACCCCAAAGACCTCCCCATCCCCAGAACTCCTTTGTGGTGTTTCCGTCGATACGCTCAAGTATGTTCATCTCCTTCTCTGCAGCTTCACGCCAAACAAGCCCGCTACAAAGCCCATAACATAAACGCTCTAGGTGACATACATTTTTGCATAGTATATGCAATCGAATTATTCTATGCCTTCATATCGAAATATGATATGACTCCGACGGTTGCTTGAATGTTTCATGACGGTTGTACGATCACAAACGTCCGGCAGGCCGCTTCTTACACGAACTGCGAACTATTAGTAGTAACCCTTTCGCGAACATCGTAGCATTCTGCCTCCAACGAAGGTGTTCCAAAACAAGGTGGATTTTAAACACAACAGAAGGTAGCGAAACGCTACCTTCGAGTTGAAAGGTCGCCTGAACCATGCCGTGTTTTGGTAATGGAACCACGTGTTTTGTAACAAGGATTTTATCCAATCAAAACACTCATACGTCAGGGGGGTTAGGGGTAATTTTCGGTTCCACGGCAAAACACCCTTTTAAACTGATAAAAACCTGCTGAATCTGTTGAAATTTACGAATAAATTACTGATTTGTGTCGAACTCAGCTTGAAGCCAGCCCTGACGTGCGATCTTGAAGGGTCAAAAGTCCCACGCGAACCCACTGCAATGCAGTCTGGCGTGATGAGACTCATTGGATCCACGAGCGCATTCCTCATTTTGCGAAGAAGATGGCACGTCCCAAACAGAAACCTGACCATCCACGGCGCCCTGATCAAGTCGAGGTTGTTGGGTTTTGCTTTTGTTACTCGCATAATATGCTATTATCTAATAATTTTTTGCTAGTTACAACTACCAACGGTGACAGTAGCTTCGGATGGCAAGAGCATATACAGAAAAGCAGGCATTACAATGGAATATGTACGTATATAAACATCGCTTATTCAAACTATAACTTACAATACGTTGGTTAGGCACTGAGTATTTCTCCTGTAACATGGATTTAGAGTTTGAAAATCTGTGTCCACTCTATTATCCACTGGACCCTGAGGTGCATGACACCATACTACTGCTGTATTCAAATGTGTATTTATTCTTTTGTGTGTGTCCACCAGGAATTTGAGAGTAGTTTTCAGTCATCAAGCGAAATCGATGACTTTGTAGCAGCATTACCGGTGAAGGAGATCTACGCGCTGTATATCTCATCAGCTCGGGAAGAGTGGTCGTGAATATACAATGATGATGAGGTGGCTGCACATTTGTTTGGACATTTCAGGGGTACGATTTTTTGAAGTGTAGATTTTCTCCTGGACTCTGACAATGTCTACATATTATTTGTAGATCCGTGATGAACACCTCCAAAAACGACGCCTCTTTCTGAATGCATTTCTGGAACACAAACGTGAATTACTGGATCAGCACGTTGAAGAGCACGTGGCGATGAAAGCTAACAAGACCATCGATGCTGAAGAGTTATATGATCACGCCTATGAAGGTTTCTTGGAGGAGAAAACTACAATATGGTGATCTACCTTAGCAACATGGCTATGAAGGTTATGCAGTACGTCATCATCTCCATTAAGACATGTACATGGAGTGCCTGTGCAAGACGTGCGGCCACCACAAGAACCAGTCTGTAGCACTTCCTCCCAAACAATTTCACAGACGTGTACCAGACGTCCTATGTGTTGCTGACAACGAGCTTTACAACCAGCCACACGTGAAATAGTGTTCGGTTCAAGGTCACGTTCTCGACAGGGCAATACATTTTACTTTGTTGTATACATGCCATTCCACCCCCGTATTAGGTTATTGCACCACTGAGTTCTTAGCATTTATGCGTGAATGTGGAGATGAAGACGGTGATGAAGAGGAGGACCCAGAAGAAGTGAATCGTTCACAATTGAAGCTTCTGGATGGAAAAAAAATTTACGAATTTGAGCGACTCAGAAAATAGTGAAGCTGAATCCCCCCTTCCGACACCCCGCGGAATTCCGCTGCAGAGTCGTCCTGCCACTGGAAAAAATGCAGCAGTGGGTGCATCTATTTAACTACTGCCCCTGTGAGCGTGTCTGGAACTCGAACGGGTACGTTCCAACGCTCGATAGTGGACAGAAACGGATGCAGGAGAAGGGATCGCCTAACAGACTGATACACTGTCCAACGTGCACTAAGTATTATCACAAGAAATTGCGCGAAGGAGAATGGGGACGAGGATATCTGCTGGAACTGTGAGTTTGGAACGATGATCGGCGACAGTGAACTCGATGAGGAGCATGCGAGACACAATAGTGAGTATTTGGCGTATTCCGACGGTCGTCTTCTAAGAGTGAGCGAGAGGTAGGTGATGTGAATGAAGAACAAGTAGATGAAGGGGTTGAAGATGGAGATGTTGAGATGCCGAATGCCGATGCAGCTGAAAACGACAACAGCCAGACCGGCGAAGTCGGATGGAGTTCGTTGGAGATGTAACAGGTGACGTTGATGCTGGTTTCCAGAAGTTACAAATCGTATTACAGAGGAACTTCGCGATGAAGAGAAGAGGACTTGGACACTGTATCTTAGGAGGAGTTCGCTGTCTGGAGGTGCAACAAAGAATATCCCCGCCGATTTTCTTCATTAACAACTGCAATCTGACTGCACCGTTAATGACAATCGTCAGTAAGTAAGGCTCAGACTCCACGTGAATCGACTTCGGTTGTAAACAATATCCAGTTGCAGTTCAAGAAACTCCTACACGAGTCGTATTTTTTTTGATATACTCAAACCGTCCTTTGTTTAGGTTACCACTGGACCTAATATCTTGAGTTAAGTATACTCTAAAACGATAGAGATTAGGAACTTCTTCGATCCCTACCAACATCGCCTGCATCCTCGATCGATCCACATTGTCTACTATTTAGTACGTCAGAGCTCGACAGGTCCCCATACTCGTGCAACTTCTTCATCTAAAGAAACAATTATTTGATAACTTGTTCACACATACTCATGCCAAGCGAGTTGTTATCGTCTTACTACGTAAGATGACAATTCCAGAACAGTATACTAAGACGAGTAAATTGATGTATTTTATGTTGTGCGGGGCTGTGGACTGGTGCCATCTTCCTGCTCTTCTACTACGTGTTGCTACTGGACGCCAGGGCTTACCTCCTTTAATACCGATGATGTTTGTCACCAACGAACATGCAGTTGATGCCGAAAGAGATTGAGGACGAGGCGAACGAAGACTACGCGCTGGCCATGATGTCCAAGTCGAAGAACAAAGACGACTCAAACAACTCGGACACGTCGAACGACGATATTATGGTGGCCGTTCCGCGCTGCGAGAAGAACTTCACTCCTGTGTCCTTCGCTTTCACGGATCGGTGGTACTTGGTGCCGAACCCAACCAACACGAAGGAGACTTTTGACTTGCTGAAGGGCATCAGCGGCTAAGCGACGCCGGATCCACTGGGTGCTGGCAGACGACGTTGATCGATGTGATCGCCGGGCGTAAGACGGAGGCACGATCCAGGGCAAGATCTACCTGAACGGCTGTGAGGCGAACGACCTGGCCATTCGTCGTGCGACGGGCTACTGCGAGCAGATGGATGATCATTTGGAGGCATCGACGATGCGTGAGGCGCTGACGTTCAGCGCGTTCCTGCCACCGACTTGGTGGACGTTTGTTCTGCAAAGCCGAAATTACAGTCGCGCTAGACGTTTCTGCTCCATGGCCAGCACCGTCTTGTCAACGGAGGCCTGCTTGGGAACGATAATCCGTATGTGCTGACACTTCTCTGTAGCTGTGATGAGGTAGGTGGCGGTGGTACAGGTCCCACAAAATAGCTCCTTGACTGCGACGACTAAACGTGAATGCTTGGCGAGGTGAGTCACGCGGACGATAAATGCAGCGTTCGGACAAAGATGGCGGCTACCACCAACAATATGCTTGCTATAACGCCATGACGACAATAACGGCGGTGGCAGGTACGACTACAAATAGCGCAGTAAGCACGCGATGAGACCACTGGCATGGTTTTACGACGCCAGTATCCATCAGTTCACGACAGCCCCGTCGTCGGTGGTAGTAATCCATGGGACAACGAATGAAGTTGGTCGACGAGCGCAATGACAGCCCTGCAGCCGAATCACTGAGAATGACGAGTCCGGGGGTAATGAAGATAGCCTCCGGCAGAAATGATGCTAAGCACCCGTCGATGTTGAAGTAGTTCAAATAGAGACACAGTTGTAGGCCGATCCTTTGCAGACGACCGCATTTCTGGACCACACGGAAGCCTCCGGCAGAACAGCACAGGTGTAGCGGATGAAGTTATAGTGGACGCCTTCAGGGTGACTTGGTGCGAGCTCAGCAAATTGGAAAGTGATCTCAGTTCTGCCGCGCACACACGATACGCTGCTACTTGATGAACGTCGAAAAACTAACAATCACACCAATCAGAGGGTGTCATCGCACCGTATGCAAAGCCTATTGGCGGAATTTTACAGCGAGTCAATTTTATTGGCGGAGCCACCAAAGCGAACCCACAGGATAATTAGGTGGGCGATCTTACCGATTCGCGCGCTGAGAAATGATTGGACACTTTACTTCAACGTCGATTTAGATGTACCCTGATTTAGCTATCAATTTATATTAAGGACCGTTTGTCTGTAATTGATTATGGAACTTACGTCAATCGTGATTTATCCCAGATGGCTGATTTTTCAGATGCAGAAGATCGTCTGTTGTTTCGTCTGGCAAAACAACAGCTTGACCAAGGGCACAGCATCGATTGGAAGCGACTTTGGCATGACACACCTTACAATAAAACGCAGAAGCAACTACAAATACGCCTGAAAACGTTGAAGAAAACGTACGGTACTCACTTGGACAAATTTCCACGACGATTTTTTACCAGTAAAAAGAATGACCGGATGTGTGTATCGGGACCGGCCAGGCTTCCAGCCGAACAAAGATCTGAACATGTACATCGTGTCGTAGCCAGTATTTTCCATTCGGTTTCGCGACGACAACTGCAGTCAAGAAAAACACTGCCAGATCGACACGCCGGTGAGATTTCGAAGCATGGCGTCAGTACATTGTTATCGTTGCTGTCTCCAGTAAATGCAACGGACGTATTTCTAGACGTTGGTTCTGGTGTTGGCAATGTTGTCGCTCAGGTGGCAATTGAGACACCTATCGGCTTGTGTATTGGTGTTGAGATCCAGCATGAATTATCACTGCTGTCAAAAGCAGTGATTGAGTCAGCTAATGCAACACAACCGAGGCTGACCAAGGTTCACATCTACACTTGTGATATACGACAGCCCTGCAGTGCTTCGAGGTCCGCTATGCAGTCGGCAACGATTGTCTTTTCCAATAACTTGGTTTTGAGCCATCGAGTGCGATTGCGTTGGAACAATTCGTCATGAAAGCTCCAAGACTGGTTCATGTCATCACGACGAGCATGATGTGCGGGCGACATCGTGCCGACTGCAACAACCGTTCTATTTCAATTTGGCGTCTACATCAAACCATACCAATTGCTGTGTCGTGGTCTGCAAAGCTCCATTGCGCTTACTGGTACACAAAGACCACGCCACCCCGTTAGACAATGTATACACAGCAGCTACTCACTATTACATATACTATTGAGTTTTGCGGGATCAGATAGAGCTAGCATCATCTAAACAAACTTGCCTGCACTTAGAATTTATCAGTGTAAGCAATGCATGAAATCTTGTCTAGGTACAGAGCTGCCGATGTGTATTAGATCTTGTTTGGTTGAATGAATAAGCAAATTCTTCTTCGAAGGAATACTGATTGCCGTAAACTACCTTCAATCTATGATCGTGGAGCATTTCGACTCATAACACCCCAAGGATATCAGCTAAGCAGCAATGTCCGTCTTATTGACAATCGGCCGATTGGGGAATATCTCCCCACAGCTTTCTTTCTCTGTTCTGGATCCACGTTACCACCTTGTTGTACCGTGAATGTTGGATCAGCACCAAATCTTGAGTCTGTCCGGCACAGAATTGTACGTGGTTTTGTGTGAATAACCACAGCTTTGCAGTCCGCCTGGTATCAAGTGACCGATAGTTGGCACAATACAGTGTCGTTGATAATCCACTGCTATTCAGACACTTAAACGATGCACAACCACGCCAGTGTGTTATGGGAAACCACATCGGAGGTTCCTTTAGCGTCACAGTGAATCGAGTAGGTGGTGTCGTGGCTGGAAGTGTCGTTCCATCCGTCTTCCAATTCTTCATTTCCCAGATTTGCAACTCCCGGTTCATGGCCGTTTTCCTGTCAGATCTACTGCTATTCATCTGGGTCACAGTTTTCATGTACGTCAAGTTCGTCGATGGTTACAGTTCATACGCTGGTGTGGTGTCCGCTTTCATTGCCGCTGGAGTTCTACTTCGTCAGTCCGACGTCTGTTTTGCCAGTGGATCTGACAGCTCTTCAACGATCGCTATCCGTTCGTACTCGAGTCTGGCTAAGATTTCATTTGGTCTGGTGCTTTTCATTGTTCTCGAAATGGCAATGTGTCCTGAAAGTACCACCAGTTTGCTGCGTAAGAACATCCAGCAGACGCTAAAACTCCAGCAAAAAGCCTTCGGGATTCTATTCGGCCACCACCTTCAAGTTCCGGTCAGAAAAGCGATGAGACTGTGGAAGAGGTTCGAGACATCCTACAAGTGCAGATCCCAGCGGCAACAAGCGCTTCTAAAGGAGGCGCAAGCAGAGCCGCAGATGTGGCGTCCGGCCCTCTTTTCCAAACCGAAGTACGATGCCGTGTTCGAAAGCACCACTCGCCTACTGAACAACAACAACCTACTGTTCAAGCTTGTGCGCTGGTACAATTACCGTGTGAAGCAGAACTTGGCTCAAACCAACTCGGTGGATATTCAAGACATGGGAACTGAGAGCGCTCGCGTGTTTGACACCAACGGTGCTCAGACGACTCATACTAAATGGCAGGAAGCGAGCAACCAGTTCTTGTCAGCTGTGGATGATACGTTCTACACGTTGCAGATGTTGTTCGGTGAGTCTTTCCTGTACTCGGATCCGGACCAAACGGCTATCTTCATGCAGATGAAGAAGGCATTCCGAGTGGCCGATAAAGACTGTAGTGGGGAGATCGATGCTGACGAAGTGGCTGTTATGCTTGAGACCATTTTCGCTCAGTCTGGAGCAGTGAAAGAGGAGGAAATCATGAAGTACGTCGCTGATTTCATGGATATTGCGGACAAGGACTGCAGTGGTAAAGTGTCGTTTGAAGAATTCATAGCTGCGCTTGAAGACGGCTTAAAACTGGAAGTGTATCACCGCCGGAAGCCCAAGGCAACCGCGTTGAAACAGACTCTGTCGAGTATAAACGAAAGCAGTCAAGTGACGTCTCGTGTATCACGCGGGAGCTATAGTATAACGTGTTCAAACGGCACAGAAATGACCAAGATTACTGGCAGTATGTTTGAGTCCAACACTCCGAAGAAGGAGGGAGGACGCATTTTGAGTGCAGTGTCTTCAGCTCAGAACACCCCCAAAAGGAGGTGTGAAAATATCTTCTACACTGGCGCGTAGACTAGGTGTACTCCCTTCCGAATTGCCCCCCAAGGACTGCGTAACCAATGTAGCAGACTCGTCGTCACCAGTGCTTCGGTCGGAAGCCTTAGACGACGACGTACTGCGAAGAGATTCAATGGATCGATCGCTCCAAACTGCAACCACTAGGACACATTCTGGTGTGAAACGTTGGCCATGTCATGCCGAACGAGTTCGTCAATCAACTGTTTTACTTGAACGACTTCATTCGATCTTCGGAGCGCTGCTTCAGCTTGGGATTGCTCGGTGTGGCGATCAGAAATCCTTGGCACTTCAGATACTTCTGATTTCCAAGAGATACCCACCCGTCTGGAAGGATTCCGAAAACTCACCACCACGTCCAGATGGCGAAGACACGCCACCGCCGGCGGCAGTGCATTATCATCAC
Source organism: Phytophthora colocasiae (assembly GCA_018806915.1). Lineage (NCBI taxonomy): Eukaryota > Oomycota > Peronosporomycetes > Peronosporales > Peronosporaceae > Phytophthora > Phytophthora colocasiae. The sequence continues at coordinate 1,346,669 of JAGKQI010000101.1, forward strand.
TCGCGAAAAGAGCACATCTCCGCCATGCAAGTACGCCAAACTCGAGCATCAGATTAATGTCATGTTGTAGAGTTGACCCCAATTGTTCGTAGACTGTGACCTTGCGATTTTCTGTCTGATTTCCAAACTGCCACCAGCCCCGTGAGCAACACGACCCACAGACATCATGACGAGACAACCGAATGAGCGGATAACCTTTCCGTTTATCTTCCTGTCGTAGTAAAGTTACCCCGTTCCGCTGCTCTGCTGGATTCGGAGCCTTTCAAAGGACAGTTAATCACCATAGTATTTCGTTGACCATCTAAGCATAATAGTGTTGAAATTGTCCGATCTCAGTCAATATTATGAGTGTTTGTTTTGCTTATTAAGTTTAGCAAAAATCATGACTAGAAAACTCAATACATGTGGTCCACACAGCAAAATGTCATCGTGTGTATTTTTTCTGACTCAGATGCACAATATTTACTAATCGAGAGGATCACAGTTACATTTACTTGGGGCGCCCATAATCCACTGTTGAACTGCTAAATCAGGGTACATCTAAATCGACGTTGAAGTAAAGTGTCCAATCATTTCTCAGCGCGCGAATCGGTAAGATCGCCCACCCTAATTCTCCTGTGGGTTCGCTTTGGTGGCTCCGCCAATAAAATTGACTCGCTGTAAAATTCCGCCAATAGGCTTTTGCATACGGTGCGATCACACCCTCTGATTGGTGTGATTGTTAGTTTTCGACGTTCATCAAGTAGCAGCGTATCGTGTGCGCGGCAGAACTGAGAGCTCACTTTCCAATTTGCTGAGCTCGCACCAAGTCACCCTGAAGGCGTCCACCATAACTTCATCCGCTACACCCGTGCTGCTATCTGCCGGAGGCTTCGTGGTCCAGAAATGCGGTCGTCTGCAAAGGATCGGCCTAACCGTGTCTCTATTTGAACTACTTCAACATCGACGGGTGCTTAGCATTGTCTTGCCGGAGGCTATCTTCATTACCCCCGGACTCGTCATTCCCAATTGATTCGGCTGCAGGGGCTTTCGTCACATTGCGCTCGTCGACCAACTTCATTCGTTGTCCCATGGATTACTACCACCGACGACGGGGCTGTCGTGAACCGCTGGATACTGGCGTCGTAAAAACCATGCCAGTGGTCTCATCCGCGTGCTTACTGCGCTATTTGTAGTCGCACCTGCCACCGCCGTTGCTGTCGTCATGGCGTTATAGCAAGCATATTGTTGGTGGGTAGCCGCCATCTTTTGTCCGAACGCTGCATTTATCGTCCGCGTGACTCACCTCGCCAAGCATTCACGTTTAGTCGTCGCAGTCAAGGAGCTATTTTGGGGACCTGTACCACCACCTACCTCATCACAGCTACAGAGAAGTGTCAGCACATACGGATTATCGTTCCCAAGCAGGCCTCCGTTGACAAGACGGTGCTGGCCATGGAGCAGAAACGTCTAAGCGCGACTGTACTCGGCTTTTGCAGAACAAACGTCCACCAAGTCGGTGGCAGGAACGCGCTGAACGTCAGCGCCTCACGCATCGTCGATGCCTCCAAATGATCATCCATCTGCTCGCAGTAGCCCGTCGCACGACGAATGGCCAGGTCGTTCGCCTCACAGCCGTTCAGGTAGATCTTGCCCTGGATCGTGCCCTCCGTCTTACGCCCGGCGATCACATCGATCAACGTCGTCTTGCCAGCACCAGTGGATCCGGCGTCGGCTTAGCCGCTGATGCCCTTCAAGCAAGTCAAAGTCTCCTTCGTGTTGGTTGGGTTCGGCACCAAAGTACCACCGATCCGTGAAAGCGAAGGACACAGGAGTGAAGTTCTTCTCGCAGCGCAGGGCAGCCACGGCATAATATCGTCGTTCGACGTTGGTGAAAGGTGAAGCTGGAGTAGTTGAGGGAAAGAAGAAGAAGAGTTATGTTTTAGAGTTTAAACGTCAACGCAGTGGTGTGGGAATGACTGCTAAGAACTACACTACTCTCTACTATTGTTATAGTGAGATCCACTATTATCTTGATAGAGAGGTTTTACTATAAAATGATTGCAACTTTATCAGCCTCCCTGCATCATTACATAGATGATCGACCTACGCAATTATTTAATTTGGTAGGTACGTGCGAACATAAGTAGTGCCCCCTCAGTCACACATTGCTCCACGTGGAAGCCAGCGTCCTGCAGCCATAGCTTGGCGCTGCCCTTGTTAATGAAGTGAGGCTGGCGCTTGGCAAGCCAGCTGGCACGCATTAGGGTGACTGGGATCACACGTGAGCGCTCCGGGGCACGCCGGCTCCTGGTACGAAAACCCAGAAGAAGAGGAAGCCCCGGACTGCTTCAAGATTAGGGCACGCAAGCGGGCACGCAAGGCCGCGAGATGCACGCAGTCAACAGCAGGAGACGCATCACACCACGGGGATCATGTTCGCATCGCTTCAGGGGATGGAGAGACGGCAGGAACGGTCTGCGGCACCGCGGACGAGGTGGAGCCGACCAGGGCGGAAGTGTGCAGTGCCCATGTCACTAAAACGGGGAAAAATAGTGACACCATTGCAGAACCACGTGTCTCTGCTCAGTCTGTGAGTCAGGCTGCACAACTTGAGGTATGTTTGATTTGTACGTATGTAAATACGGAGATTTCCGCCGCTTGCAAGAATTGCAAGTGCGCTCCTGCGACTTCTCGGACGGATCTGGCCACTGCTGCAACCGACTCAGCGGATGCTGCAAACGACTCGGCGACTGCTGCAACCGACTCCGCAGCTGCTGCTACCGACTCGGTGACTGCTGCAACAGACCAAGTATCTGCTGTTCTCGACCTAGTGTGCCTGATAACGAGGTGATCTATTATCCGATCAATAGCAAATACATGGCCTAAGTCGTGTGACCGTTTCCAATGGATATGCAACTACCAAGGCGAAGTGGAATGTTGCTCGCATCAACAACCGACGTGATGGAAAGTTTGTGCGTGAGTATCACGTGCTTTGGGCATTAAATGAAGTCGGAATTGGAAAGTACTACGTGGAGACTTGGGAGCCAATGGAGCAATTGCGTGAGGATAATTTTAACGATGAAATGGATCTCTTGTGGATCGTTGGAAAGCTTCGAAGATTGAACATTTCGAGCAATTTTGTAAGGGTGACACTTATGGAACATTTCTGCTGGGAGCTGATGAACAAAACCTGTGCATGTTGAATGCACTGAAGCGCGCTGCTGAATTGGCTGGTCGTCCGGATATAATTACACAGCAGGACATTGATGATTTTGTTCAAGATGAGCTTAAGTTGAACCAAGTGGATCTTACTGAGGGAGCCACCTGGAAGACAGTGCTTCGGTTTCTTCGGCGCCTTCGTGATGATGGTCGCGATTTCAGATATAATGCTCTTACGAAGAAGAATTATTCCGTTCCCGGTCGCCGTGGAGCGCGTGTACTACAAGAACTCGATCTCGTGGATGGAATTTATCTGGTTGGCGCTTACAATCACAGCTTCGTCGGTCACTGCGTTGTGCTCACTGTTGAAGGTTCCAAGCGTACTATATACGACTCGGACGACGGCAAGCCAATCTCGTCAGCGGCTCATTGGATCAATTTCTTCGCTTTCGTTCGTCCGTTCATCGATTTCTGCAGGTTTGCCTTACTAATAATGAACCTTCCTAGCAAATCAGTGTTTGTGCATGGCTGGGTTCATAACCTGTTGAAAAGGTGAAGCTGGAGTAGTTGAGGGAAAGAAGAAGAAGTTATGTTTTAGAGTTTAAACGTCAACGCAGTGGTGTGGGAATGACTGGTGGCTAAGAACTACACTACTCTCTACGATTGTTATAGTGAGATCTTGATAGAGAGGTTTTACTATGAAATGATTGCAACTTTAACAGACGTGTCCGAGTTGTTTGAGTCGTCTTTGTTCTTCGACTTGGACATCTTGGCCAGCGCGTAGTCTTCGTTCGCCTCGTCCTCAATCTCTTTCGGCATCAACTGCATGTTCGTTGGTGACAAACATCATCGGTATTCAAGGAGGTAAGCCCTGGCGGCCAGTAGCAACACGTAGAAGAAGAGCAGGAAGATGGCACTAGTCACAGCCACGCACAACATAAAATACATCAATTTACTCGTCTTAGTATACTGTTCTGGAATCGTCATCTTACGTAGTAAGACGATAACAACTCGCTTGGCATGAGTATGTGTGAACAAGTTATCAAATAATTGTTTCTTTAGATGAAGAAGTTGCACGAGTATGGGACCTGTCGAGCTCCTGACGTACTAGACAATGACGATGGATTATCAATCAGCAACTGCAGCAAGCGAACGGCGTCGGTAAACACAAGCGAAACTCCACTCAGCATCAGTCTCACCACCAGTGCACACGACTACTCGCTTCTCCTTATTTTCACTCTCCACCTTCGTATCCGGTGCGCCGAAACAAACCAACGATGCCACTCGTGCCCCTACTAAGGTAAAATTATCCAGTGATACCCCACTTGCAACATCATCAAATTGCTCCAATGCAACCTGCAAAAGACTCCGCAACACCGCAGACCTCACAACCTGCTTGGCCTGGTCTTTTGTAGTAACCAGCTTCTCCAATGGCTCAGCAAGGTCTTTGCGAAGAGAAGAGTTCCGCAACGTCACGTACATCTGCTTGATCAATTCCAGGGGCGTCTCATCTTGCTCCTCGCTCGTCAGCTTCACGTCCAGTAGATTAGCAGTAACAGAGTCTTCTGCTCTCTGTCTGTTGTTCAGCTGCACCACACATTGCGCCATCGCATGAAGTACATCGCTTGTCTCGAAGCGATCCATCAGCATTAGACTCAAAACCACCCGTAAATCTTGCTCCGATGCAGTTAAGTCCACAGCATCGACGCGTAGTAAACCAGTGAGAAATTGCCACTTGGCAGCGTGTAGCTCAGATGCGTCGTCGTTGTCTACGGAAATCGACCAGAAACGAGAAAACTTGTCAATTGATTGAGCAGCTCCACGTCGGTAGCAAGCGCTTTCAGGCATAAATCAGTGAGAAGTTTTAGATGCTCCAATGCGCACAAGGTCATCACTTGGAGTGACATTGGTGATGCCACGAGCTCCGCAATAGAGAGCGTAGAAGTCTGCATTGTTATTTTAAAAAAATAGATGCAAGTAAAAAAATTAACAATCAGGTATTTACGAAATAACCATAGATTTTTCACGTTGAAGTGAACAGCTTTGCTGAGACTTGTATTCCTTACATTTTGCTTAGAAGAACGAGTGGTTCGAACCAAGGCTGAGAATCCACCTCCACCGCCTTTGCCACCTCCATACCCACCGAAGGGATCCATGTCGTCGTCGCGAGGCATGCGCAGGTGGTCGGGTCCGGGACCTCAAATGGCATTCTCGGAGCTGGACCACGAGATGGGGACGGAAGCCACCGCTGGGTCCAAGTGGGTCAATAGATGGCCCGAATGGGTCGATGCGAGCGCCAGGTACTGGTCCAATTGAAGGATCGCCGCGGTGGCTGAACAGGGATGATCGGGACCGACCAACGTACTCGGGTCACCACCACCGATAGCTGGTGGAAATGCATCACCTCCTCCCACCTATTACCAAAACACAAGATTAGAGCTATAAGGAGGTGCTTCACTCTAAATAGGTAGCTTACCGGAGGAATTTGAGCAGGAGAAGGAGCACCGTAGCCCTGATCATCATGATCAGGCGGTGGTACGAAGCCTGGGCTGCTTGCTACCAGGGTTATCTTCTTCCTTGCAGGTCGAATACTTTCAGCAAACGAAGTGATTTTTCACGCAAACTCTTCAGGTTTTGAAGCAAACCTGCTGCTTGAACTGAACCTGTAGATTCAGCCAGAACACGAACGTGCCTACACTTTACAAACAGTTAACTACTGATAGTTTCATCACTTGTCAAGACGTGATAAAGCGATACCTTAATTCAATCGAGTGCGTGTGGTCCTTGTCGTCCGAGATGTACACTTCAAACTTGCCGCCAACAAACAAACCCTGCATCAGCATCAAGATCATCAGCTACTAAGTTATACATAATCCCCACTGCAGACACATTACCTGGAGAGAGAATTTGATAGAGTCATCGTTCAGGTGGACATATGTAGCATTGAACAGTCCGTTACTTCTGTTGGCGTCCCAATTGTCGGGCAAAACGAACTCCGAGCTCGTACCAGTCGCCGCAGCTGAAGCCTGCACAGCATCACTTATCAGAATCGAACCACTTTTGGATCATTTAAATCCTCCGGTACCAGCTTCAAGCAACAGCGCATGGATTGCCAAGAAGAGAGCGTCTCGTGGCTCCTGCACTGTCACCGACTTCTCTCTCAGTTTGGCTGCAACTGCATCGCTCTTATCACTCTCATTCTGCGCCACGTTGGCGGTTGAGTCTTTCTGATATCTTCAACATATTTCACAATATGTGGATCGATCGAGGATGCAGGCGAAGTTGGTAGGATCGAAGAAGTTCCTAATCTCTATCGTTTTAGAGTATACTTAACTCAAGATATTTGGTCCAGTGGTAACCTACGGTTTGAGTATATCAAAACAAATACGACTCGTTATTAGCGTTAGCCTCAGGAATAAATTCAAGCCCACAGCCTCCAGTTCTTTTATAGTTAGACATCTAATGAAAATCTCTCTGAGGGAATGAACTCTATATATGCTTGTAAGACTAGCAGATACTTCTCTACGACAGTGTACATATTGACATATCAGTAAATGCGCCCTTAGTGAGTGCTCACTCTAAAATATACCACTGGACCAAATATCTTGAGTTAAGTATACTCTAAAACGATAAGATAGAGATTAGGAAAAATACTTCTTCGATCCTCGGACGAAGTCGTCGTGATACCAGGCTGCTGCGGCATTTCATCCAAGTCGCGCTTTCTCCTCGCTCTTCGAGAAGATATCCACAAAGTCCAGGTCCCGAGCACGGTTATTGCCCACAGCTCCGATCACCTCCAACATTCACGTCGCAGGGTTCTGCTTCAGCGGGCACGGCTTCACATTCGGAACGGACTCCAGATACTTCGCCAGCTTCTGGCATCTCCCACAATTCACTAACGAACACTGACTGCCCGCCACGCTTCAACAGGATCAGGTGGTCGAACAGGAAGAACCATCCGACGAAGTCTGGTGGAATGTGCATACAATGGTACGACCGCTGTCAGCCACCTTGCGCACGCCGTCCATGACTGTGTATTTTCAAGTGTGATATCTATTCGCTCAAATAGCTCATTGTGATAAGGTATCCCTGTTCGGTGTGGCTATCATCTGCGGTCTGTCGTTCGTGAGCGTGGATTACCATTACAGTGGCCCGGTTGGCGGCGTGGGTCTGGTGTTCGTCGACCCTGGCTATGACTAGTTTCATGGACAAGCTGCCCGTGTTCTCGACGAATTGTTCTGCATTCTACCGCGAGCGTGCTTCCCAGACGTACAACTCGCTCTGGTACATCGTGGCTACGACTGTGGTGGAGATCCCGTACGTGTTCGGCCAGTCGCTGCTTTTCATCGTGATTTTCTACCCGATGGTGGGCTTCAGGGCTTCGCGGCGGCGGTGCTGCAATCAGTCTTGCTTAGCAGAATCACTGAATGCATTCTCAAGTGATCTGGATGCACGCGCTTGCTGCTCTCGTTTCTTTTTCTGCAACAATCTGAGTTCCTTGAGTTTGTACAATGCCGAAACTAACCGAATGTTTCCTTTAGCAGAAAACAGTTCATTCGGGAAATAGAATCTATGAAATTTCTGCCAGCACGTGAGATCAACATCAGGGCACATGAGGCCTTCGGCTTGTCACAATAAACACCACGACATAAGCCATTGTGCTTCCCACGAAATCTGTCTTCTCGGTCGGCCATCGATCTTCTTTAACGACAAACGACATCCTCTGCGCTTTCGGCCGCAATTTTGGAAAACTTGACGCGATGCTACCGCTGTGCAATCCTTTTCAGGCTGTAATCCGTCTTAGTAGACACGAATAGGTCTCTTGGGCTAGTGTGGTTTCAGCGTCTTCCACGTCGTTTCTCAAACATGTAGCCTCAAACGCCATTCTACTGTCACTAGGAGCGTCCACCCACCGTCCAGAAATTAGCTCAGATGCAAGTTCAATTACAAACTTCCTGTGGGGATCACGTTGCTTCGATACATCAAGCACGCAACGGCGAGTGAGATAAGCATTTGATCTTGCTACATCGAGCAGCGCTAATGCCAACTTTTTGTGCCACTTTTTGTAGGAATGACCATCGGCTAGAGAGAATCGGGCACGAATTTGATCAAGCCGATCCACGCCCTGCATGAATTGGTTGTAGTTTTTCACAGAAACAGGAGCTGAGAACGATTGGGCTGTGGCTCAGCGGCGTTCGACGTGTCCAATGCCAGATCCATCGGCATTAGATACAATCTGAACCACATTACCGTCACACCGAAGCGGCAACCATACCGTGTTCGGCAGAAACCCTTTGCCGGAAATCACCACGAGACAGTGATTCTTGTCCAGCATTGTGTGACGTGGAAAATGTTTACTTGTTCCACGTACTGTGCCGCGTCCATAAAGCCCCCGCAAACGCAATGCTTGTAGCAGTTGAACGGACGTATAATAGTTATCCGTGTTCAGTATGCGGTTTGATCCATAGATTGGCCGAGCCACCTCAAGTACAAGACTGCACGAATGGCCGAGACCTTTTCTGTAATCCATTGCTGCCGCAGCTGCATTGCCTCATCAGCCGAAACCACCCCATCAGGTCAGTCAACGATATCACTATTGCAATGTAATCTGTAATTGATTGCCACCCATGTTGTTGCTGCACAACACAACATGTATAATCGAAAGTGATATTTACCAGTCGGCTTCATAGGGTTATACACGATCATGTGACGGCCGAACTTGGAACGACAGGCTATGCTGGACTCGTCCAGCGCCACGTTACGACCAATATCAATGTACCGACCGCCGGTACATTTCAACAAATTCAGTAACGGGCGGATACGAGGCTGCGGGATCGCTGTTAGCTGGAGCGGTGCTGCAACGAAACAAAAGCATTTGCGGATTAACTTGGAAGCGTCTCAATGACATGATCATCTCAAGTCCAGACGAATTTCCTTTTCCACAATCATGTCTTCTGGTTGAATGCCCCAATAATTTGCGTACTGCCCTTGTCATTGATGCTCATGTAGAAAAGAATCCCAACAAACTTCAGTAGTTCGGTCAATGTTACGGCAGGCTGCAGCTTCACACCTTTCACAACTCCATAGGCATTGGTTTCGTTCACAACCTGACGCCAAAAATACAACAGGATGTAGGCAAGAAAACTTGATGAGGCTGAATGTGTGAAGAGCCGAATGCTATCCGACCTCACGCGAGTGTTTGTTGAGCCGTCACTGGCTGTAGAGATCTGTTGGGGCTTTCAGCTCCAGTCTAGTCAAATTTCATACTTTTCACAGCTTCCACCTCACCTAAGCTTGCCGGTATAGGTCTTTCAAGGTCAAATTCATCCCGATTCTCCATTTCAACGAGATCCTCATTGTAGCATCCGAAGGAGGGCTCATTTTCTGGAACAGTAGTCAATGCATTCCAAGTCGGCTTTGCTGAGGTTCGCGTAAGAAGCCGGTAATTCTCAATGCCACGTTGAACAACGCCATTTCGACCAAGTGAACTTGATTCTGAAACATGCTGTCCAGCCATCGAATTTCATACAGAACAGTCTTCTTTTTCGCGGTTCGCTTACAAACACGGCCAACTAAATACGAATTGCCCACTTGGGTTAAGACTGGCTTCAATATCTTCGTTACCATCCACTGTTCTTTGGTAGGCGTAAAAGCAACCAAACTGTCCACATACAACTCCGAAGTGACCTCTGCTTGATTTGAGTGTTCGCTGTCCCCAATGATTTGTCCCGCTTCCGGAGCAACAATATCATCTCTTTCTCCACACGCTACACCACATTGAACTCTTCCATGCCCAGCCATCCCTGCCCCTTCAAGTATACGATCACCGGGTTCTTCACCACATTCTGAAACCACTTCTACTTGATCATCAAGCTCAAATTCTTCTTCTCCGCCTGTATGAACATCGTGTAATTCTTCACGACCAGAACCATTTTGATCATCACCAGAATTGATTTGGGCTGCCCTAAATTCAACACCACCGTCTTCTTCTCCCACATCGCCATCATGGCGGCCGACTAGAATAGGCTTACGTGTGCCACTGCATAATGCTTCGATGTGGCGGGATTCCACTTCATGGTCATTTTGGAAATTATCTTCTCCAACATCTTCCACGTAATCAACCTCTGCTTGCACGGCTTCGCCTTGGTCTTCTTCATGACGACGGGTATGAACCTCGACCTCCAACATCACCGAGGATTCCGGTTTCGCAATTGGTGACAGTCTTACACCAGCGTCGGTGCCACCATCATCGATTCTCTTGTTTTGAATTACGTCACTGTCCAATTGCCCAAACTCCGAAGCGGTTTGGAAACGAGAACCGGTCGGCAAACCGTCACAATGCCACCTTTGACTTGAATAGCTGGATCATTGGAGACTGCTATAGTACATCACTAAAGCATCTTCGCCAGGAAATAGTCCTGACCTTCAACACCGTCTGGGTCTTGACCAGGCTTCACGTAGTGGTATCTGGTATCAGGGCTGCTTCGGCGAGGAGGTTTCGATTTCCATCCGTCTTTGCGTAGAATCCTCCATATCTCTTTAAACAAGGTAGTATCTGCGAACAAAATGGCTTAGAACGGAACATTGTATTGGTGCTAGTAGCACACACGTCAGCATACCTCGAGCAGCAGTCTGTTTACACTCCGTTCCAGCCCGAGATGGCAAACACCGACGCTTAGACACTTTAGAGCTGCTCGATTTGCTCCGCTTTCTTGGTGCCATTGCTCTCTGCACGTCTTTTCGAAGTGATAAGGTTTACTAAATGATCCATAGAATCTGGCAGCTCAGCTGCGTGGATGGAACATTAGGCATGTACCTACCATGTAAGATATCGTAGATCCTACTCATATGCAACCCATCTCACCGTAAGGTATCAGCCAATCCGATGAAACTAGTGCCCCTTCGAGCTAATAAAGTTTTTGTTTTATCCAATCGCAAGACACGTTTTGGGGGGACAGAAGGTAGCGTTTTGCTACCTTTCGTTTTGTATCCATCATGGCTGTCGGTGACTGCTTGAAATGGCTACACATCGAAGGTAGCGTTTCGCTACCTTCTATTTTGAAATATCTTGACTTTGTATAGTATACAAAGTAGCTGTGTTCGCGAAAGGGGTAATTCTTCTACGAATTGTGTGTGCTACTCAAAAGCTATGTAAAAAAACAAAAAGTGAACAAAAAAGAGGTGTTTATTTTTGGTAGATTGTTATGCGTCGAACGAACTGGAGTCCTGTAATCCAGGTGCCATACGCGAGAAGCGAGGTGGGCCCTGCAGTGTCCGTGTCCTCCGCAAATCTGCCCCCATTGTTGCCGACGTGGAGACAGAAGCAGTGCGAGATGCGCATGCTGTTGAAGGCGGCGCACAGGTACGTACCCGTCTCAAGTCGCATAGTATTTAGCACTTCAAGAGCTGTTTTGCCTTTTACTCCTCCTCTGACCATGTTTTGTTCAAACATTTTTGTCTGTATTTGACAGGTCAGGTTTTCCGGACGGGCGTTCTCCTGGACGACAAAGCGGCGAAGCTGTTTCCAGGTAATTCCGCGCGGCTCGGTAGCAGAGGTTGATCGGTACTCACGCACTCTGTCCATGTCGAACCACGCAGGAATTCCGAGCGCACTCACGGCAATCCGCAGGGCGTCGAAAGCGCAGGTACCGGCCGGAGACGCGCCGAAAAACATTGTTGCGTTTTTTGCTTTTAAAAACGCCCAAAAGGTACGTTCTGTGGACGCTTTCCAGTCGTCAACCATTTGGATGGCGTCCCCGAAGCCGTCTTGTATTAACTTGTACCGTGGCTCCCAGGTGTCGTCGTAGCGGGTACCGTCGGCGGCATCTCGCCACATGACCTTGTAACGGAATCCGCGGCCCGCAGTAACCCTGTCTACCACTGCGTATACCGCCCATTCACGCTCACTAATATTTTGTTTTTTGTTTTGTTTTTTTTAGTGGCATTAATGACGGCGGTGGCAGCGATGAGAGGACTGGTGGTGACGGTAGTGACAGCGATGAGAGGACTGGCGGTGACGGCAAGGTATGTGGCGAAGACGGGATCACGGGTGACGGACGTGGCGACGAAACCGGAAGGCGGAACGGCGGGCCGTCCCACATCTTGACCCTACTGCCAGGCCGTTGGCACGACCAGACGGCGAGCAGGGGCTTGAAGCGGGATGGCCACAGTCGTTTGGCAGTGGTTGATTGCTTGCGTGGTACGCATACCATGTCGTGCTGCTGCTGACGGTGTACTTGGAGTTGTTGTTTGTGGATGTTTTGATTTATGATGTTAGGTTCTAACTGTGGTGGTTGTTGTGGAATAGATTAACATTGGCAGCTAGCACGTGTACCTCGACAGGTGTCGCTATCTTTACCGTAGTTGAATCTAACAACATGCGGTACGAGATGCATGGATAGTAAAAACCGCTGCAATCTCGTATACGTGTATGGGTAACAATGTGCAAAGTACACAACAAGAGGTTTGTCGTCGAGTGTGCTTGGAGGTAGACTCGAGCGCGTGTTTGGTTTGGGAGACGAAGAAACTTGAACTGGAAACTCGTACACGAAGGAAAGCGTGTAATAATTCCGAACTTTACTCGTGGCGGTCGATTTCTTGATAGAACGGGTGCCACTAACTGGGCAGCGGGCTCAGTCTCGGTGACTGTTACTAGCTTGACTTCTTTCGGCGGAGTTATCTGTTTGTCTCCTTTTTCCTCCTCCTCTGTATCTCCTGAAGGATCCGATTCCGAGCCCACAGATTCATCTTCAGTATTATCCTGAAAATTATCCGGAAGTGCTGCCTCAATTTCTCTAATCAGATCTTCGTGATCTAACAGTGACATCATCGACATGTCTTCGCCAGTAAATAGTTCATCGAATTCGGACGGCAGAACAGGGTCGAGGAGAGGCGGTGCTGGACGTTGCGGCTGGGCCCAAGATGTTATTTCTTGTTCCTCTGGTAGAGTCGAAGGTAGCTGAGTAGCTTGAAGCGGTGCCAGTCGGATTTTACAGTTGCTAGCGAGATCACTAGCAGTAGTTGTCGGTCCGAAGCACTTTAGTGGTATTGATGGGTCATTCGAAACCTGTCGTTGGGAGCTCGCTAATTCATCTTGCCCAGTTCTCGATCGGGTCGGTGTACCAGGTACTTTTGTGGACAGAGACATCACCACATTACCGATACGCTGTATTGCGACCACTTGTGAAAACGGAAGCAAAGCGTGGCAGAATTGCAGCCCAGCAGCATGGAGATCAGCCGGTACAAAATGACCAAGAGAATGATTTTGCTGCCCTGTGAGATCCAATTCGACGCGGCCACGGCTGCTTGATGTGGTCTGCTGTAGTGGGTTTTAAAATCAAGAGAAGAACGCGCTTGAAAAGGGATAATTATTCACCACCTAGTTCTTGCTACTAGGATAAAATATACCATTGTACATGAAAACTACGACGTCACGAGTTCACGGCAGCCTTGTCGTTTGCTTGCTTCTGTTTCTGTGCTGATTTGGGCATCGGGCTTACACCTTGAGACCGTGGAAACTCCAGACCTCGACAGCCTCACAGCGGAAGTTCTGGTAGTCAACTAGTGGTGGCGAGTCGAAAGTGCTGCAGGGATGCGTGAAGCCGCGTCTGTCATCGAGCTGGAGGCACAAAGCGATGCCCTTACTGCCACCACCAACGAAGATAGAATCGCGTCGGGTGTACATGAACGAACTGTCGATCCCAGACCACATGTAAGCCTGCATCTGCGGACTAAGCGAGAAGACAAATGTCCGTCCATTGCCGAAGAATATCTTCGAGCGCTTCCATGATGCTGGACAGAAAGCACCAAAGATATTCTCGTGCTCGTCCTGCACCACCAAAATGGTCGGACCCTTGTTCTCGAGGCGATCAAAGAAGCTCAGAAAGTTCCAGCCGTGCACTCGCGTGGTGAAGATCAGTTCCATTTGGTTGCACGTCAGGTAGTTTGGCAAATTCTTCCATAAGAACTGCATGTGCTTCTCCGTCAAGAACGCTGACTGGTGGCCTACCAGTGGTCTTCCTCCAGTTGGGCTTTCACCACCAGCCCACAACTTGAACTGGTCCAAAGCGCCAATCTTTGCTGCGAAGGCTCTGAACTCACTTGCGCGTTCTTCGTTCTCGTTACTAGGCGAAGGTTTTTTCGGCGACAAGGCAGCAGTTTCAGGTTCAATGAAGCTCTGCGAGACGAGAAGTCCCGACTCGTTGATCTTCTTGGGCTCATGCTTTGGCGCTTTCTTCTTGTACTCTGGGGTTGGTGGGAACATGGCGCTCGCGATAGACTGGGATGAAAGTTCTTTTCTCTTTGCCTGGAAGAACGTGGCCAGGTAGGCTCGGTACGCCACTGGTCGACGGAAGCGCAGAGTGACCGGTGCCTGCAGCTCGGTAATGGCGTCAATAACGTCGTCAGATGACAGGCGCGACATGGATGAATAACCATTGACAGCCATGATCACATCTCCCACTTGCACTGTAGGTGCGTGGTGCTTAGGGTCGTACACTTCCACTGAGCCATAGAGCCTAGTGGACGGTGCCAGCGACAAATGTAGTGGGGTCTCGTTGAACGTCACGTCAAACTCTCCTAGTTCCGATAGACTCGGTCCTGCAGCTTCCTTGTCTTCCAATCCACCAACGGCAGTGTCGATCTCCCGGATCTCCAAAGCTCCAGCAATTCCAGCGGGAGGGGCTTCATGGATCGTGTGGATATCTCGACTCACTAAGCCTTGAGCTAGTCGTCGAGCCTTCTCACTCTTGGCTGATTTGGCATTGAGAGCCAAGTCGTGTTCCAACGAACGTCGCCATTGCATGGACGAAGCTCTGGCCACCACTTTATTGGGGAAATGGTGAAAATGGTAGTCAATTGAAGATGGATACATCGCAGTAGACATAGCTCTCGAGTCGAGAGAGCCGTAGACGTCTGGGTTCCGCAACGTCATGACGATGGGGCACGAGCACTGTCGTAGGTACGCCGCGAGTTTCGCGCGCGGTAGCTGCGCCTTACGACAGCTGAAGTTAATGGCAATAAGCACGTCACCCTTAGTGATACCTGTCTTGTCCTGCAGTTCCTCATCCTTGAGGACCAGAGGTGCATCGTCTCCTTCAGTTTCTTGCACAGAACTCACTTCCCAAGATCCGTAGAGCTGCGAGCTGGGCACGAGCCCCACACCCAGCGGTTTGCGGCGGAAGCAGACATTGTACTCGCCCTCGAAGTTCTTCGGGGTGTACGTGGGCTCGATGTCCGGGTCGTTCACGTCCCAGCTGCGACGTGGTTTGCGGTGAACGTTGGGCGGCGTGGGCGTCCGCTGTTCGTCGAAGATGGCGCGCACGAGGCTGCGCACAGTCATCATGATGGTGGATCGGTGGATTAATCACTAAGTGGCGATGCTTGTCTTCCTCTTTAGTAGAGCTCTTGCGCACTCGGTTCCGAATTTAGCAATGAGCGGACACTTTGCACCTGATAAAGTGACGTATCGCTTGAGGTTGCGAGAAGTGACAGGTTGTTATAAGGTTTTGCGATGGAATAAGCCAATCAGAAGGAGCGATGGTTGGTTGTAGGCGTACCATCAACACAAAACAAAGAATGTTGGCGTGGAAGATTGCATCGCTGGAGGAAACATGACGGAGGAATGCATGTGACGTCCGTAACACGAATTGTTTTTGCAGAAGTACTTGTACGGTACCACCGGATTAAAAATTTCCTCTAGCAATCAGCAAAAGCACAACATTCATATCGATCTTCTTTCAATCTAAACAGACAGTAGTCACAGCAAGCCTTTTAAAACCGACGTACACGCACGCATGCGGTTTCCTACCTAACTCGGGGCAATATTTTAGCGAGTTCGAACTTACCTTATAAGGCATCCATGTCCGTACTAATTTTGTTATTTTTCCCAACTTGAACATGGACGAGTTCATTCTGACGTCGGCGAGTGGTGTCTCCTCGACCAAATCACTTGGTTTCACTATACCATGCAGCACCGGACTGAATCCGGCGGTGTTAATGCCCATGGTTCCCCCACTAACTGCCGTTCGCGTAGTTTTCCTGGCTCACCCGCGCGTCGACGCGCTCTCCCACGTGCTGCGCCTCGTGTCCCAATACCTGGACGCGTCTGGCCGCTGGTCGCTGGCTGATGCCGCTGAACATGGCTTCATTTATCTCGTGCGACGTCTTTTGTCCTCCCCACGAGCTTGTAAACTCCATCTATTGGCAGAAATTCGCTCTGCCATGCGAAATGCAGCTACAAATAATTATCTAGATATTATGGAGATATTTTACAGATATTATCCACTCGCTGTCGTTGATGAAGCGACTGTGATGCTTGCAGCTTCCAATGGACATGTGGGAGTTCTGCAGTGGATTAAATCGAGACTTTCTGGACAATTGCCGTGTTATAAGGCATACGACTTCTTCTCGTTACAGAGTATTGCAATTGCAGCGGAGAACGGACATTTGGAGGTGGTGCAATGGCTGTGTGAAGCACGGAAAGAAGCTCCTTTGACGGAGTCACATCTGCACCAGGCTGCAGCTAGAGGAGGCCATTTGGAGGTTGTCAAATGGCTACGTACCAATTGGATGGAGGAAATTGAGCCTCGAGCATTGGATGAAGCTGCTGCTGGAGGATTCTTAGATGTAGTGATGTTTTTACATGGAGAATGGAAAGAGGCGAAGCTGGAGAACAACCGAAGCAGTTGTCGAGCTACTACCCGAGCGATGAACATGGCAGCGAGTAATGGACACTTAGAGACTGTGAAATGGCTACATGAACACCGGAATGAAGGGTGTACTGTGGACGCGATGAATCGAGCTTCTTGGAACGGGCATTTGGAGGTTGTACAGTGGTTAAATGACCACAGGATGGAAGGATGCACGCAGCAAGCGATGAATATGGCTGCAAAAGGAGGACACTTAGAGATTGTACAGTTTCTCCATAAAAACCGGAGCGAAGGTTGTACGTACAACGCGATGGACTGGGCAGCACACGAAAACCACCTCGAAATTGTCCAGTGGCTGCATACTAACCGGAGCGAAGGGTGTTCGCGGCTTACTATGAATGAAGTCGCTAAGCGCGGACATTTGCAAATGTTAAAGTGGTTACATGACAATCGGACGGAGGGCTGCACTGTTGCAGCTATGAATGCTGCTGCGACCCACGGACACTTGGATATTGTCAAGTTCTTGCACGCAAACCGATCTGAGGGATGCACTACTGCTGGAATGGATGGCGCGGCAGAGAATAACCATCTCGAGGTCGTCCAGTGGTTGCAGCGGCATCGTAGCGAAGGATGTTCCAGGCGCTCGATGGACGTTGCAGCTCGAAACGGTCACTTGGAAATGGTGAAATGGCTACACTGGAATCGAACAGAGGGATGCACGAGCAGTGCGATGGATGGGGCTGCTGAATGCGGCCACTTGGAGGTCGTTAAGTTTCTTCATGGTCACTGTAGGGAAGGGTGTACACCACGAGCTATGAACGGAGCTGCTAGAAATGGCCATGTCGAGGTTGTACAATGGCTACACGAACATCGTCAGGAAGGATGCACCGCACAGGCTATGGATGACGCCGCGAAAAACGGACACTTGGAAGTTATGCGTTTTTTTACAGGTAAATCGGCAGGAAGGATGTACTGTTCGAGCTTTGGATGCTGCTGCTGCGAGAGGGGACCTTCTGATGCTTGAATGGCTTCACGCGGCGTATTTCCAGACTGTTGACGAATGGCCCATACATGCCGGCCTTGCTGCGATTACGAAAGACCGCATCGAAATATTGCACTGGCTGCTCAACCACTTTACCGGCGCCTCTGATGCTCTGGATTTGAGAATTCTCAACATGCTGCACATTTTCACAACCGTTCCCACATCCTGGCGTATCTCGACGGCAACTGGGCGATTGACTCATGATCATGAAATGCAGATGTACAAGGTTGGACCTGGTGGTTGAAAATGATGAAACTGGTATTTTTATCATCGCGAGTGTCGTCCACGATGGACTCGCGTCCTGTTTGGATTGATGCGATGCAATGCGTTTCACTTGCATTTTTGGCAAAAGGCTGTTTTGGAACGACGTGATGCTTGAAAATACACGAGGGAAATGGATAAAGGTTGATGTCACTCTAGTGGCAGCAACACTATTCTCGTTCAAGCTACTTACCGCCAAGAAACGCATCAGTGGACGGGGTCTGAATGACCACCCGCAAAATAATCCCTTTGGACAAGACAGATGGGAAACTGGCCGGAGCGGACGAATACGGTCCAGGCCTAGAATTGCCAATACAAAGTATTCCGGATTCCATTGCGGCAAGCCAACGCAGTTTTCGTGAGGGACCACCTGACACCCCAACAGCTGAAGCTCCTCCAGCTTCGTCGAGAGTGAGTTTTGATGCGAGCACGATAGACAAACCCGTACGGAGGCGCACTATACGTCAACGAACGGCCTCCAAGTTAGCCTCTGCAGTGTCAATGCACACACTGGTAGCGACACCAAGACCGTCGGTAACCAAGGCGGAGCTCCTTGCAAAACAGAATCGGGCTATTGCAAATATCCGCGCACCATCCAAGCACATTACGAAACTCGAGAAAGTCACGTACGAAGTTGATCAGTACATTTCCACTCGTAGAGGACAAATTTTCACACTGTCAGCTGTTGGACTACTGCTGATTGTACTGGGAGGAATCATTCTCAAGCTAGTGCAGCCTTCGCAGGAGTTCGAAGATACTGTATGGGAATCTTGGACATATTTGGCAGACACAGGCTCTCACACCTCGTTGACACAGGATGTGAGTATTCACATTTTGCTGCTCGTTGTTCCCTAAAGCAGCCTGATTCTTACTTATCTTGTTGGCAACTGACAGGGACTTCGCGTGGTTGGCGTGCTGACGACATTGGTAGGCATCCTCTACTTTTCCGTGGTCATGGGTTTTGTGGTTGATGGCATTCGAGCAAAATTGGACACGCTAAAGAAAGGAAAATCCATAGTGGCTGAGGAAAAACACACGGTACGTGGAGTACTTCGAAGTGACCACTATAGTCTGGACTAATCGCTGTCTGCAGCTTCTTCTTGGATGGACTGAGAAATCTGTATCACTAATTCGGCAGATTTGTCTGGCAAATGCAAGCGAACATGGCGGAGTGATTGTTGTTCTGGCTGAGATGGACAAAGAGGAGTTAGAAGCTGAGCTTGACTCTCAAATGCGCAAGGAAGAGCTCCGAGGGACTCGCGTTATCTTCCGCACTGGCACACCACTGCTATCGGTCGATCTTCTCAAAGTCTCTGCTCATCGTGCGAAGAGTATTATTATCATGGCCAATTCAACTGGAGACGCAGATCGATCTGATGCGGCGGTGCTTCGAACTGTCCTCAGTCTTAAGACGCTTCCAGAACTGACTGGCCACATCGTAGCCGAGTTACGTGACATTGATAACGATCCTTTGCTTCGTCTTGTTGGAGGCAAAGAAGTGGAAATCCTCGTGTCTCACGACATCATTGGACGTCTAGTACTTATGTCTGCTCGATCTCCAGGGCTCGCTCGGGTGTACTCATCGCTCCTTGGATTTGAAGGCAACGAGTTCTACTTCAAGGAGTGGCCAGAATGCATCGGAGTGCCGTTTGGGGGTCTCCCAGAGCGATTTCCCAATGCGATTCCTATTGGAATTAAGCGAAAGAATGGCGAGGTGTTTATTTGTCCCAATGCAGACATGATTTTAGAGAAAAGAGACCAGATTCTTGTGCTAGCTGAGGACGATGACACGTATAAGGCCTGCCCACCAGTGTCCATTGAGGTTGGCAAGGTTCCTTCCTCACCAGTTAAACTGCCTCCCCAAGAACGAATTTTAATGTGTGGTTGGCGTCGAGATGTCCGAGATATGATCCAGTTACTGGATGCGATCGTGGAGGCTGGCACTGAATTGCACATTATTTGTGAAGAACCAGTTCACTTGCGGAACAAATTGCTACTGGAAGGAGGATTGACAGTGGAGAACCTGAAAAATATTAAATTGGTGCATTACGTGGGAAACACAGCGATTCGAAGACAACTGGAGAAGCTGCCGTGGCACTCGTTCACATCGATCATGATTCTTTCGGACCAGTCACAGGAAATGGACATCATGCAGTCGGATTCACACTCGTTAGCGTCGTTACTGTTGATCCGGGACCTACAAGCACGCAGTACCAGTCGGAATAGTGTGATTCAAGGAGCCCCTGGCTACTGCAAATGCATCAGCGAGATCCTGGATCCACGCACACAACGGACGATTTCCACTAGCGTCACCATCCTTACGCTGTCGGAGTTTATCCAGTCCAACGAGCTGGTGAGTTGCATTTTAGCGATGATCTCTGAGAGCCGCGATGTCCGTCTCATTTTAGACGAGTTCCCCGCCCACTTCACTAAACTTGGTGAGTTCGGATTCCTGCACAATGGCATCCAGCAACCGGTGTCTGGAATACGTCGCTTTCACCTGTCGACTGATGATTGTACGCTCGAAATCTTCCGAAACTACCGGTGCGAACGAGGACTCGTGCGCTGCGAAGGTGTCATCCTCGTTTCGAAGGACAATCATGTCGACATTTTCCCAGTATTGCGGTCGATTCTTGTCTTTTGGATTGAGAACAGTCTCCTCCACGCCGTGAATTTGATATCCGCACAGAATATCCCCTTGTGCCATTGCTCGCTTCGCCAACTGCCAAAACGAAACTTTCTCGGTCTCTTCGCAGTAGCGAGATGAAGGTTCCACCTCAAAAAAAGCGCCCTGAGGACCCAGCAGACCGATCGCTCTACAATTATGCGAGCTCTGTACGCTTTCGACTCCGATGCTGATTATCTCGCCACCAGTTGTGATAGTAGCATGACCGACGTTTTATCAACACAATCCCCTCAAGTAAGTGTTCGAGCTCTCGTTGCAGCAGCTCGAATCCTTGCTGATGCTTTGGAAAAAGCTGAACATGAAAAAAATACCTAAACTTTGACCATTATCCTTCAGTTTTGTCTCCAATAATAGTTGAATCCAGGTCAAAGCTATCGTAATAGTCGTTGCGCCTCCTCACCTTTCGGCAGTAATAAAGCTTTTGTCCATGAAGATATGAGCACGAAGAAGGTCATCCCAGGCCTTGAAGACGTCATGGCGGAAGCTCCGCCGGACGTTGAGGTCACTTCGCCCGTCTCGGATGTTGCTGCATTAAATTTTAAAGGTTCCTTGACAATGAAACAGATCCAACCTATCCAACCAAGCAAGTCGCAAATGCTAGCACGAATGCCAACCAGCAGAGCCGAGATGCTGGCCAAACAGAACCGAGCGATCGCGAAGATCAAGGCCCCTTCGAAACAAATCACCACATCTGAATGGATCGCATACCGAGTGGATCAGTACATTTCAACTCGGAGAGGACAAACAGTCTCTCTTTCGATACTGGGACTCATGCTGATGACACTCTGTGGATGTTTCATGAAAGTGGTGCGCCCATCGACCGCTTTCAGTGAAACAGTGTGGGAAGCGTGGACGTATTTAGCAGATCCGGGCACACATACTGCTTTGACAGACGAGGTGCGGAATACTTTACCACGGTAATTTATTTTTTTCACACAGCTAAAATCTGGGATTTATGACAGGGGATACGAGTAGTTGGCGTATTGATGACACTGATCGGTATTTTGTATTTTTCCGTTATCATGGGTTTCGTCGTCGATGGCATTCGAGCCAAGATGGATATGCTCAAGAAAGGAAAGTCGAATGTGGCGGAACAAAAGCACACGGTAAGTATGTGAACAGCATAGCATGGGGGTTCCACAAGTTTATGGTGCTTTTGTAGCTATTACTAGGCTGGTCAGACAAGTCGATTTCATTGATTCGGCAGATTTGTCTTGCCAACGCTAGTGAAAAAGGTGGTGTGATCGTTGTATTAGCTGAAATAGACAAGGAAGAGCTAGAAGCCGAGCTGCAGTCTCAGATGCGCAAGGAAGAGCTACGTGGAACGCACGTTATTTTCCGAACGGGTACACCACTGCTGTCCGTCGACCTCCTGAAAGTTTCAGCCCACCGTGCAAGAAGTATCATCATTATGGCGAATTCAGCCGGAGATGCAGATAAGTCCGATGCAGCCATTCTGCGAACTGTACTGAGCTTGAAAACATTACCGGAGTTATCGGGTCATATTGTGGCCGAGTTACGTGATATCGACAACGACCCGTTGCTACGTCTCGTAGGCGGAAATGATGTGGAGATCTTGGTCTCACACGACGTTATTGGCCGCTTAGTACTTATGTCAGCTCGATCTCCAGGTCTTGCACGAGTATATTCGGCTCTTCTCGGGTTTGAAGGGAACGAGTTTTACTTCAAGGAGTGGCCTGAATGTTCCGGTGTTGCTTTTAGTGGTCTTGCAGAGCGCTTCCCGAATGCTACTCCTTTAGGTCTCAAGAAGAAAAATGGTGAGGTATTTATTTGTCCGGACGCAGCTATGATAATAGAGGATGGTGACGAGATTTTAGTTTTGGCGGAAGATGACGATACATACAAGGCCTGCCCTCCTGTACCGATTGAAGTGGGCGAAGTTCCTGTACCCCCAGCTAAAGTCCCTACTCAAGAGCGGATTTTAATGTGTGGATGGCGTCGAGATATCCGAGATATGATCCAGCTTCTGGATGCTGTAGTTCAGCCTGGAACGGAGCTGCACATGATCTGTGAAGAACCGGTTCACTTACGAAATAAAAGCCTTTTGGATAGCGGTCTGGATCTGAAGACGTTAACGAATCTCCAGTTAGTTCACCACTTGGGGAATACGGCAATTCGAAGACAGCTCGAGAAGCTCCCGTGGAATTCGTTCACATCAATTATGATCCTGTCGGATCAGTCGAGAGAAACGGATATTATGCACTCGGACTCGCACTCCCTGGCCTCGTTACTCCTTATCCGAGATCTGCAAGGACGTTGTTTGAAGAAATCGAGCTTCGGAGCTACCCCTGACTACTGCAAATGCATCAGCGAGATCCTTGATCCTCGGACGCAACGAACGATTTCCACTAGCGTCACCATCCTTACGCTGTCGGAGTTTATCCAGTCCAACGAGCTGGTGAGTTGCATTTTAGCGATGATCTCTGAGAGCCGCGATGTCCGTCTCATTTTAGACGAGTTCCCCGCCCACTTCACTAAACTTGGTGAGTTCGGATTCCTGCACAATGGCATCCAGCAACCTGTGTCTGGAATACGTCGCTTTTACCTGTCGACTGATGATTGTACGCTCGAAATCTTCCGAAACTACCGGTGCGAACGAGGACTCGTGCGCTGCGAAGGTGTCGTCCTCGTTTCGAAGGACAATCATGTCGATATTTTCCCAGTATTGCGGTCGACTCTTGTCTTTTGGATTGAGAACAGTCTCCTCCACGCCGTGAATTTGATATCCGCACAGAATATCCCCTTGTGCCATTGCTCGCTTCGCCAACTGCCAAAACGAAACTTTCTCGGTCTCTTCGCAGTAGCGAGATGAAGGTTCCACCTCAAAAAAAGCGCCCTGAGGACCCAGCAGACCGATCGCTCTACAATTATGCGAGCTCTGTACGCTTTCGACTCCGATGCTGATTATCTCGCCACCAGTTGTGATAGTAGCATGACCGACGTTTTATCAACACAATCCCCTCAAGTAAGTGTTCGAGCTCTCGTTGCAGCAGCTCGAATCCTTGCTGATGCTTTGGAAAAAGCTGAACATGAAAAAAATACCTAAACTTTGACCATTATCCTTCAGTTTTGTCTCCAATAATAGTTGAATCCAGGTCAAAGCTATCGTAATAGTCGTTGCGCCTCCTCACCTTTCGGCAGTAATAAAGCTTTTGTCCATGAAGATATGAGCACGAAGAAGGTCATCCCAGGCCTTGAAGACGTCATGGCGGAAGCTCCGCCGGACGTTGAGGTCACTTCGCCCGTCTCGGATGTTGCTGCATTAAATTTTAAAGGTTCCTTGACAATGAAACAGATCCAACCTATCCAACCAAGCAAGTCGCAAATGCTAGCACGAATGCCAACCAGCAGAGCCGAGATGCTGGCCAAACAGAACCGAGCGATCGCGAAGATCAAGGCCCCTTCGAAACAAATCACCACATCTGAATGGATCGCATACCGAGTGGATCAGTACATTTCAACTCGGAGAGGACAAACAGTCTCTCTTTCGATACTGGGACTCATGCTGATGACACTCTGTGGATGTTTCATGAAAGTGGTGCGCCCATCGACCGCTTTCAGTGAAACAGTGTGGGAAGCGTGGACGTATTTAGCAGATCCGGGCACACATACTGCTTTGACAGACGAGGTGCGGAATACTTTACCACGGTAATTTATTTTTTTCACACAGCTAAAATCTGGGATTTATGACAGGGGATACGAGTAGTTGGCGTATTGATGACACTGATCGGTATTTTGTATTTTTCCGTTATCATGGGTTTCGTCGTCGATGGCATTCGAGCCAAGATGGATATGCTCAAGAAAGGAAAGTCGAATGTGGCGGAACAAAAGCACACGGTAAGTATGTGAACAGCATAGCATGGGGGTTCCACAAGTTTATGGTGCTTTTGTAGCTATTACTAGGCTGGTCAGACAAGTCGATTTCATTGATTCGGCAGATTTGTCTTGCCAACGCTAGTGAAAAAGGTGGTGTGATCGTTGTATTAGCTGAAATAGACCAGGAAGAGCTAGAAGCCGAGCTGCAGTCTCAGATGCGCAAGGAAGAGCTACGTGGAACGCACGTTATTTTCCGAACGGGTACACCACTGCTGTCCGTCGACCTCCTGAAAGTTTCAGCCCACCGTGCAAGAAGTATCATCATTATGGCGAATTCAGCCGGAGATGCAGATAAGTCCGATGCAGCCATTCTGCGAACTGTACTGAGCTTGAAAACATTACCGGAGTTATCGGGTCATATTGTGGCCGAGTTACGTGATATCGACAACGACCCGTTGCTACGTCTCGTAGGCGGAAATGATGTGGAGATCTTGGTCTCACACGACGTTATTGGCCGCTTAGTACTTATGTCAGCTCGATCTCCAGGTCTTGCACGAGTATATTCGGCTCTTCTCGGGTTTGAAGGGAACGAGTTTTACTTCAAGGAGTGGCCTGAATGTTCCGGTGTTGCTTTTAGTGGTCTTGCAGAGCGCTTCCCGAATGCTACTCCTTTAGGTCTCAAGAAGAAAAATGGTGAGGTATTTATTTGTCCGGACGCAGCTATGATAATAGAGGATGGTGACGAGATTTTAGTTTTGGCGGAAGATGACGATACATACAAGGCCTGCCCTCCTGTACCGATTGAAGTGGGCGAAGTTCCTGTACCCCAGCTAAAGTCCCTACTCAAGAGCGGATTTTAATGTGTGGATGGCGTCGAGATATCCGAGATATGATCCAGCTTCTGGATGCTGTAGTTCAGCCTGGAACGGAGCTGCACATGATCTGTGAAGAACCGGTTCACTTACGAAATAAAAGCCTTTTGGATAGCGGTCTGGATCTGAAGACGTTAACGAATCTCCAGTTAGTTCACCACTTGGGGAATACGGCAATTCGAAGACAGCTCGAGAAGCTCCCGTGGAATTCGTTCACATCAATTATGATCCTGTCGGATCAGTCGAGAGAAACGGATATTATGCACTCGGACTCGCACTCCCTGGCCTCGTTACTCCTTATCCGAGATCTGCAAGGACGTTGTTTGAAGAAATCGAGCTTCGGAGCTACCCCTGACTACTGCAAATGCATCAGCGAGATCCTTGATCCTCGGACGCAACGAACGATCTCGACTAGTGCCACAATTCTCAAACTTTCCGAGTTTATCCAGTCGAATGAACTGGTGAGTTGCATCCTTGCGATGATTTCCGAGAGTCGAGACGTGCGTGTCATCTTGGATGAACTTCTTGGCCCCCAAGGAGCATATTTCGAAGTAGAACCTTCCACCAGATACTGCGAAGTGTTCGAGAAGCTTTCGTTCTGGCAGCTAGCAAAGCGTGCGATGACTCGAGGCGACATTTTGTGCGGATATCAAGTTCGAGGAGCTGAGGAGACCGTGCTGAATCCGGAAGGTAAAGACCAACCTCGAATATGGAGTAACACGGATTTGATCGTGGTCCGAAATTCTAGATATATCACGACAGCTCCTCGAAGATCTTCTTCGTTTGCAGCAGTAAACGCCGAAGACTTCGAACGGACCATGAGAAGCCGACAGACGAAAGACCAATTATCTCGTCAACGACTGCTGTCTGCTATTATCCAAGATGCCGATCTCGGAAACATCACCCAACCTGACGTTGAGGTCGAACGGACTACTATTAGACGGGTGTTGTCGACATTCGCCGAAGACGACGACGATGACGAATATGCTACCCACTCACGATCCTTCGCCTTTTCAAAAAAGCGAAAAGCTAGTGCTCGTGGTCTCATTGTGGCTGCAAGAATGCTCGCTGATGCACTGGAAACGGCTGAAACCAGTGGAAACACAACCAACGACATCTATGAAGACGACGACGAATCCGTGTCGGAATTCTTCGATCAAAACCTGTAACCTAAAAGAGCATAGGCATATTTTGTAATGTAGCCATTTTCGTCTCTTTATTCGCACTTAATCGAATATCATGTAAAACGACATGGTTTTTACACTAACTGACATAAAACGACGTCATACATTCGAGAAGTTTCGACTTGATCTGTGGCTTTGGTTAAAGTGAAAATTTGACTGGGGCTCGAGGCAGCGGCCTCAATAGATAGCTACATACATTCTCGACAGCCACACGACAGATAGCACGTAATAATGGCGGACGCTGAGGAGTTTAAGGCGCAGGGCAATGAGCTGTACAAGCGCGGGGACTACCAACGCGCCATCGATAAGTACACGCAGGCCATTGACGCCGCCCCCACTGTGGTGGCTTACTATGGCAACCGAGCGGCCGCTTCTTTCATGCTGGGCAAGCACAAGGACGTGATTACGGACTGTAACCGTGCTATTGTGTTCGACCCGCTGTATATCAAGGGTTACGTGCGGAAGGCGAAGGCTCAGCTTGCTCTGGTATGGAGAAAATGGATACACTATGATATTTTTTTTATTTTTGTGCTGATGGCTACATTTGATATTTAGGGAGACCATGGGGCAGCGATGAAGACGTACCAGACAGGTCTAATGCGTGACCCTAATAACGCGACACTGTTGAATGAGAAGCGCACGTTGGAGATGGCTCTGGATAAGCTACAACGCGGAAAGGAACATCTCGCAGCGGTACGAACATGGCTACTTTCTATCATTGTTACTACAGATTCTGATGTAATTTATTTTATTTTACTTGCAGGGCCGATTCGCGCAGGCAGTGAACGTGTTGGATGGTGCGGCTCAGGTGTGCACGGGCTCCAGTCAGATTAAATTGCTGCGTGGAGAAGCTCTCATTGGCTCCGAGAGATATGACGAGGCTTTTGCTGTGCTGACGCAGCTTATGCGCACGGATTCTAGCAGCCCGGAGCTCCTGTTCCTACGTGCTCGCTGTCTGTACTACCAGGGTGAGTTCCCCAGTGCCATTAAGCACCTGCAGCAGGCGCTGCGGTCCGACCCAGACAACTCCAAGTGCATGAAGGAGATCAAACGTATCCGAAGCTTGGAGAGCAGTAAGGAGGAGGCCAACAACGCCTTTAAGGCAGGAAAAATGGCCGAAGCCGTCGAGATGTACACCGAGTGCTTGAAGATCGACCCGCAGAACAAGGCCTTCAACTCGAAGATCCACTGCAACCGTGCCAACGCACTCTCCCGTCTTAACCGACACGACGAAGCTATTAAGGACTGCGACAAGGCTATCTACTACGACCACGGCTATGCTAAGGCGTATCTTCGTAAGGCTGCGTGTCTGAAGGCACTCGGAGGCCTGGAGAACTTGGAGCAGGCGCTGCGTGTGTACGACCAAGCTTCAAAACTGGTGGGCGACGACGCTCAGCGTGACATCCAGAACAACATTCGTCAGACTAAGCTGGACATTAAGAAGGCCAAGCGTAAGGACTACTACAAGATTCTGAATGTCTCGCAGAGCGCCACGGAGGCTGAGGTCAAGAAGGCCTACAAGCGGTTGGCTCTCAAGTTCCACCCGGATCGTCACGCAGGCAAGTCCGAGGAGCAGAAGGCTGAGGCTGAAGCTGCTTTCAAAGACATCGGCGAGGCCTACGCGGTGCTATCGGACGCACAAAAGCGACAGCGCTACGATTCGGGAGTGGATCTCGAGGACCTTGACAACGACTTTGGCGGAGGTGGCATGGGTGGCGGCATGGGCGGCGTTGACCCGTCACAGATCTTCCAGGTACGACACTTCTTGACTGTACATCGAGTGTCTTGTTGTACATTTACTGATTTGATGTGTGTGATTTTTTTGTGAATCTTATAGATGTTCTTCGGTGGCGGCGGCGGCGGCATGGGAGGAATGGGCGGTATGGGCGGCATGGGCGGCATGAATGGTATGGGCGGTATGGGCGGCATGGGCGGCCAGCGATACCACTTTGGCTAGAGAGAGGACCTGTGAGCTCCGGCGAGCTCCGGCGAGCGTGTATTGTTCGGATACAGACAAGAAACGAGAAGTTTAAGACGGCGAGTTGCCAGCCGTCAGTGACGATAATAATGGTTCGTGCGTGCGTGCAGTTGTGTAGAACTTGCATCCTCTAGACTTATCGTAACTTGACAGCTTCAAGTCCTTTGCAGATCCTCGATGTGGTGTACATATCGACGTGTCTCTAACCCGTAACTCTCATCCAGTCGTTCGGAGCAAAGTGAGACTGTGAACCTGATAACATTCTCAAACCATCTCCAGCCATGACAAGCGACTCGCAAAAGCGTCTGCGTACCAATGAAGCAGGTGCATCTACTGATGCAGCTGAGACTCAATGTGTCAATGAATACAATGGCTACAGTCTTCCAGAGGATAATTTGGCCATTGAACGCATTCCCGTTGGCAGTGTCAGTCCTCAGGAATTCTTCGCCAAGTACGTATGTACTCGCACGCCTGTGGTGTTAACCGGGTATTTGCAAGACGAGGAGTTTTCAGCTCCTAATAAATGGTCGACATCAGACGACCGACTGATTGAGCTTGCAGGAGACACGAAGCTAACGGTGGAGCGTCGAGGAGACATCAAGGAGAAGTTTGGCAAGGGAATTGCAGTGGAAATGCCATTCCGAGAGCTATTGAAGCTCATTGCGTCCGGTGACGAGATGCACTACTTGACGACGCAGGAAGTGGCGTTCGAAGAAGACGGACGACCGGAGATTATGGCTCCTTTCATGAAAAAACTGCAGCAGGACTTCCCATTACGCCCAAAGCTTATGGGTCATTTGATCCCGCAAAACATCAACATGTGGATGGGGAACAACAAGCACGGGTCGTCTACTGGACTGCATCATGATCATCATGACAATTTGTACATTTTGATGCGTGGTAAGAAGCGTTTCCGTCTTTATTCGCCTGGAGATGCAGACAAAATGTATGTGCGTGGACGGATGTCGCACGTGCATCCGAACGGGTTGATTAACTACGTCGGAAAGGAAACTACCCCATACGGAGCTGATCCAGCTGCCGAACGTGAAGCTCTTGCTTCGATCGAGAGAAATGAAGCAGAATTGGAGCTGGTAGAAGCGGAAAAAGCTGTGGAAAATGGAGAACCGGGAGCTGAAGATCGTCTTGAAGAAGCTGAAGAGCGTCTGCAGAAGGCTATGTTCAGTGTACTGCAAGCTGATAATAGTGAAGATGAAGGTGACGAGTATGAAGATGGAGCGTTCCATTTTGAAGAGAGTGAGGCTGAAGGTGATGATGAAAGTGAAGTGGAAGAGTTGGATGAACTGGCGCTGGACCCTGAAGAACAGCAAGAGGAGAACAAGAAGAATTCTACCAAACGCGATGTCACTCAGACGGAGATCACGTATCCTGTGAGTTTCAGTCAGGTTGACACATTCCGGTTACGTGAAGGAGAACAGGCAGAAAAAGAACTTCATGCTGAGTTCCCCAAGTTTAATCAGGCGAAGGTGGCCTTCTGCGACTTGGAAGTGGGGGATATGCTATTCCTTCCGGCTTCGTGGTTCCATGAGGTTGAATCGTTTGGTTCTGCACTGGGAAATGGACATTTGGCTTTGAACTATTGGTATCAACCACCAGACCAACTTGCACCTGATCATTTTGCGTCTCCGTACTCGTCTCCCTTTTGGGAACGTGACTGGGAACAGCGTTTTGCAAGCCACGAAGACAAATAAACAATCAATTTTTCATGTTCGAGCTTTACTGTTGTGTTCGACCAAAGGAACTCGTGGTCCTTTCCACGAACTCTGGTATGATGGGGTCTACTACTGCTGCAAGCAATGTAAGCCTCGATTGTGGACGTGTGTTCTCCACC
Source organism: Phytophthora colocasiae (assembly GCA_018806915.1). Lineage (NCBI taxonomy): Eukaryota > Oomycota > Peronosporomycetes > Peronosporales > Peronosporaceae > Phytophthora > Phytophthora colocasiae. Next base: position 1,377,168 of record JAGKQI010000101.1, read on the forward strand.
ATTAGACTTTTTGGTGGAGAGAATCTTCAGTGACGAGGAGCTTTTCGAGCTTCTTGACTTCACATTAAACGATCCAGTCGCGTTGTAGTCAGTCAATGCACTGAATCGTGTTACGTGACGTTGTCCCTCCCTTTGGGTTCACTAGTCCCTACAAGACCATGTACATATTCCGGCGCAAGAAGACCATCAGCTACTGGATACGGGGGCCCGATGGCAAGTGGATAAAGGGGATTCCCGATGCAACTGACATTCTGGAAGCTCTGGAGATGACTAGGCCATGCCTCTCAACGGAAGATCCGGTGTGGACACCAGAGGAGCATGAGGCTTTTGTGCAGGAGCTTAAGAACTATCCAATGGGGGATTACGAATTGATCGCGGAAACGATTGGAACGAAATCTACAGCTCAAGTGACGAGTTACGGCATCAAATGCTGGGAATCGGACGAGTATCAACAGGTTTTTGCAAATCGGCGACAAAGGAGAGCTACGAGACCTAAACATCAAGTCAGGAAATGGCTGAGAGCTGCGTTAAAGTGGTGTGGAGAAGCACTTTCTTTTCGGTGTTTCCGGTCACGATATCATGACGAGACTCAAGCAGGGGAGATTTTCGACACAGAGAATCGATATGTTCCGGGGGTTTTCGACACAGAGTTACTTCGTCCACGTTCTAGAGCTGGCCCTGTACCTTGTGGATCAGTTTATATAACCCCAGAGGAAAAAGATGAAGATGACTCGGACATGAGACTTGCTCATTTAGCAGCCGAGCAGATTGAATGGTACGAATCTGGAGGATCCAAATCTACACCGAAGATTCGATCGATCGAGAAGAAAACTGGACCGTGGACGAAAGAAGAGCATGAAAGGTATTGTGAAGCACTGGAATTGTATCGCTACGGCTCGTGGAAGCTGATAGCAGATTATATTAAATCGAGAACGGATCGTCAAGTCATGAGCCACGCGCAAAGCATTCGTGCAAAGCGAAAACGAGCTGAAAAACGAGAGAAACAGCAGAATATGGCGAAAGGAGTACCGACAAAAGTCTCAAAAACAGCAGAAGGTGGACGAGTTGACCGAAAAATGCAAAGACTAACACCAACTATCGATACATCGCAAGAAGGAAGACATAGCCTCGAAGTGGCTGAAGAAATCGGGAAAGTATGCACTACACGACCATTGTCAAGTTTTAAACCATCCAACTCGCCACTTTGCTCTCCACCATCGGATATTTTGGTAGGAAGCTTCCTCAACGACGAAGATTTGTTCGAGCTCATTGATACTCCGTCACCAATAGGAGATACATTCACGTTGTAGTTGCATCATGCAACTGTAGGAATAGGATATTATCCAGCACGTGGACAAAAATCCGGCACTGGTACAATTCCAGTGACATGTACCGCTTTGAATGCATACCTTCGGCTCAGCTTCCCGTCATTTTCCCATTTGCATTCAATGACATGAGTCGTCCAAGCAGCAGCAGCAGTAGCACATGGACCCGAGGCAGCGACACCAAGTGGATAATGCCCGAAAACCAGAAACCGACTCGAATTATCCTGTCAACTTTGAAAGTTAAAGTGATGCCAATGGAACGAGGATATCCTGCACTTGGTACTTCTGGAGAAACAGCTCTAAAACAACGTCATCGATTCGGGAAGTGGCTCAAAACATCGTTCCAATGGTGCGTTAAAGCGTTGACGTTGCGTTGCTTGTGGAAAAAACCCACAACGTTCACGGAAGCGATTGCAACATCCACCCAAGTCCCCGCGATGCAGAGCAAACCGATCATCTCCAGGAACAACCAAAGAAGTTCGGCGTCTATCGAGTTTCCAGTGATTCAAGTACCTGAAAAATCTCTAGACGATGAGTTCAACATGAGAAGTGCTCGTTTAGCTGCTAGAGAGAGTGAATGGTGCGGTGCTAAGAGATTATTGACACCAACTCGAGATCCGGTCAAGAAATCCGGGATTTGGAGTCCGGACGAGCACGAACGGTACTGTGAAGCATTGGAGATGTATCGCTATGGGTCTTGGAAGCAGATTGCAGCTTATGTCGGCAGTAGGACGGAACGACAGGTGTTAAGTCACGCACAAAGTATCCGTGCACGCAAGGAGAAGAAGCAGCCTCGAACTGCTGTAAAAAGTCAGGAAATGTGGCGGAATTTATTCACAGAAACGCGAAAATCTACACCGGAAGAGCTACTGGCGGCGTCTATGGCTGATACTTCGCCACCAAAGTCGTTATTAGGCTTGGATCGCCCATCTGAAGTCAATTTCTCAACTGATACCATTACGGATTTCCCGTCGATGGACTTGAGTTTCGAGCTGAATATTGAGGACTTCGATGTTGTCGAAGCAAATGAAGAGCCGAAAACTGACGCATGGGAGGAGTTTACTCGAAACAAGCGCTCAAGGCCAAACTCCGATGTGAGTATAACGTTTGATGGCTTGCTGACGTCCTCATCAATGGAAATGCTGCTGGATGGTATCCTTAGTGACGACGATCTACACGAAATCCTTGAGGTTTCATCCACCCAGTCCGAAATCCAATCAAGCATGTGAGTATGTACAGATCATAAATGAATGTAATGCGTTTAACGTGTTACGGTAGTGGAGAAGTTCTCCATAAATGACAGGTCTAGCTTCACTCAGTTTCTAAGAGGGAGCCATTCGCCCGGCTCGATACCACTGCAGAATGTCGAGAAAGAGAAGCAGCTGAGCGTTGACGAGCCAACGTGGCAGCAGATGCGAATGCCGACACTGCGATCAATGATTCCTCCGTTATACTTTGCTCGGTGATAGTAGCGATCATTTCTGAAGGATTTTCGAATCCCATGGTCTCCGATCGAGCTCGCAGTCCTCCTTCTCCCCACAGTTTCCATTGACTGGATGATCTCGATAGAGGAGACTCGCATCGTCCAGTTGGCTTCTTGACCATCGAAGGCATCGAAGCTGTTGCGACTAAACGTCTCTGAGTGGAACGATTTCTTTGCCTGGATTCTGCGGTTTTCTGTTGAATAGTTTCATTTCCACGTTGACGAGCTGCAAGTCTAGTAGCTGTGGAATAGCTACTAGGAGGTGAAGCCACTGCCAGTGCTGGTAACGAATCGTCCAGCTGCGAAATGATCCATTGTGGTCTCTGGTTTGCCACCAACACACTGTTATCAGCTTCGTTACTGAGAGGCACTTGGATACTTGGTCCTCCACCGTACATCTCTAAGAAAGTTACCCAAACTTCCTGGCTCACAACTCGATAGTCACCTCCTCCATGTCTTCCTCTACCTCGTTGTAGCTGAGATTTAGGGACTAATTCCCCATTCACAAAGTCCAATAACGCGTAATTGGTCACGGGCCCTGGTCGAGGAGGTCTTGCTAGTCGACATTTCATACTTGACTTGTTCCGACTTGATCCACGACGAGAGAGTTGAGTTGTAGACAAGTTTGATGTTGCATCGCCACCACTTGTGGAGTCTACACGGACGTACTGCAGCCACTGTTCGAGCCATGCAGAACTGATAACGAATTGTCGACCACGAGGTTTCTCCACTGCCGCTCGTACTTGAGAACTGGCTCGTGCACTTAAAATCTCGTCCAGTTCTTCAGCACGTGTGACTGAAAGTCGAAGTGGGAAATGATGGGTCGTTCCTCTCGATCGTTGGTCCAATTGCAATGCCTTTGTAGATTCGAGAAAGAACTCTTCATCCTCCACATCACTGTCTGTAAGTACCATTCCAGTGCGTCTTAACCAAGGAGAGGGGCGTTCTACCTCCACTTCCACTACAGATCGAGATGAGGTGATTGATCTGGGCAAAGCAGCAGATTGCGCTGAGGAAACAGCGATAGTGAACCGCTTCACCCGAGGATCATCTTGTGCTGCCATGTTACGTAGAGTACTGGCACACGCACTACATGTGCGTTGAGGAGCTCCATCCTTGATCAATCGATGTTGACTGGGAGCTGAACCCGTAAAAGGAAGATATGTTCGATCATGAGAACAATTCGCACACACGAGATGGCCACACAACCGACAGTGATGTCGTCGACGTGTGAGGGTGAAGGATGTAAGGCAAATCTGGCAACGTGAACTCGCTGTATCTGGTACCCAATTCGCTGCAGCCTCCGGGTGGGAATAGTAACAATGAGGCTCCATCTTCCACGGGTAGAATGAAATTGAGTACATGACAGTAGCATGACGAGCTTCCGGCTTCGTCTTTGGAGTGAACCTCCTCCATATATGAAGTGACGACTTGGAACGGGACAGTTCGGCGTCATCCGTCTCGTCCCCACTGTTGCTGTCATTGCCAGGTTGTTCCTTGTCGCTGTGCTTCGGATGGATGGTCAACACTTCCACTACGTCATCGCTGTCGTCCACGTCGTCCTGATTGGCACTTGAGCCTGCTTTTCGTCGACCGTTTGCCTCGTTTCCCGTCCGCTTCGTACGTGGACGCCAAGCTTTAAGCCCCGATAGAAAACTCGAAGCTCGAGGAAGCGATTCCTGACGCTGGTTCGAAACAATGACGGGCTGCGACGCCCGACGACGAGGATATCTCTTGTCCAACATCTCAAGTCCTTAGTGGCGTCAGGAAACCCACCCACCCAGTCACCCAGTGGAAAAGACGCAAATGGAGACACAAAGAGCAGGGGATAACTGCAAACACGTCGTACGACATTGTCAGGTTCAATAGGGCACGGAAGTTCGTTTCAACGTTCTCGAAAGAAAAACGCCAAAAAGTCGTCGCAAGTAAAAGTACAAAAAGTTCTCACCGAATGCAAAGAGCGAGTTTTGCATCAAATACTTGGAACCATCAGTCAATGGTGATGACCAGAACTAACTAAGTCAATATCTTTAGATGACAACGAGGATACTGGAACTTCCGACAAAGGTGCATGTTGCAAATATCAAGGCAAAAAATTCGGCTCTCTCTCTTACCAGTGGCGAAATGAAACTGTTTGTGCGAAGTTTCTGATACTTTTCCGCACTTGTTTGTCACTTTGTCGATCCATAATTTGCCGTCGAACCATCGTGTGGCAAGTTGAAAACCGGCTTCTGGGCGTTTCATATATGCATAACGTTAACTACCAAAACTACACTACACACCATGGGTCGGGTGTACTGGGGCGTTCCACCTCGCTATAGATCGAGGAACGAAAAATCCTCGACGTGTAGGAGATGAATCTTCGGACTTTGTCACAGTCGGAGGTGAAAAATGTTCATCAAAGCATCCAGCACTACAAAGAAGTACAACACATTTTCGATCACGTTAGTAAATGGTGATACGCATTCAGCCACGTACATACCTTTCCATTTGACGTATGAGTTGCTTGTACACTTCACAGCAGTCTGTCACGAGTCCGGCCTGCACAATATCGTCAGATCACCACCAACATATCATCTTTGTCCACGTACATGAACAATGACATCAACCAAGAGTCCATTTGTAGCGTCGTAGGTAACTTGGGTGCGCACCGGTGGAGCAATAAACTGTTCCCAGTTTTGACGCACGCGCACAAAGAACTCCATCCATGTTTGGCATTTCGGAGCGACGGCCGACTCGCTCCACAGAACCTTAACGACTCGGATTGACCCTCGGACATTCGCCTTTCGAGACTCAAGAACTCGTTTTCGACGACGAGTACTAGTACACCTCCCGCGACTTATTGGAGCTGGTTCATCTTCAACAGGAGTGAGTTCATCCAGTGGCGTCCGTAGAAACTGTTCAACTGCTGCGACGTTGATACTCCGAGGGGCATTGGCAAATACCATTCGTTGCGTTCGAGATAATCGGCGAGAAGCGATTCGAAGTCCCTTTCGTAATATCCACAAGACCACAAAGAACCAAATCATGTCGATGCTGAACCAGAGCGCTGGATAGTCGATGAACTTCTCCGCCATTGTGTCTTTCATCCACTGAAGTGATGGCACATTCGCTTCGTCCATACCGAGGAGATTTCCATCCGTAATACGATCGAGGATCTCAAAAGCCAAGATCCCGGCAAACAGAATGAGTAGAACATCAAAAGACCCCGTCAATGAGCGCTGGTTGCCACGTGTAGCTTCGGCTAGAACACCAACATTGCGTTCCACTCCGAGTACTAACCCTTCGAGTATCACCTTTGCCATGGTTCCATTTTGACTTTGCACTTGTTTCAACTTTGCACGGAAGCCCCGAAGTAGTTTAGCAAGGTCTTTGCATCTCATTTCCAAGTCTTTGTGTGTTTTTCGTAGCTGTAAATGGTCATAGAGGGCCGCACCTCCGCCTGTGGGGTCATCGGTTGCTGGTGTGGGTCGACACGGAATTGTTTGGGCCAAACCGTGTAGTGACTCCCGTAAGAGTTCGAGAATTTCCTCCAGAAGCACAAGGTCATGCGCACAACGACTCACTCGATCTCGCATATCGTCCATGGCCTCTGGATTCATCTCGAAACTCGTCATATAGTTCCTCGCCCGAGCCAAGACGTCACCCAGAATGAAAGTCCGTTTGAAGAAGAAGCGTACGACCAATTCTCGAGATAATAACGCCAAATGAGCTACCAGCAGCGGTTCGTGCTTGTTGGCGTTTGGACCGGCGAGCAACATCCCGTCGTGTCCAACCAGCAACTTGTCGTCTTTGCCAATGTCATGAACGGAGTGAAGTTCACCTAAAACTTGTTTCAGTTCGTTTTCCTTTTCCCCACGATCGAGATACGCTCTAGCAGGCAGTTTCGGAGAGATTCCACTAGCTGTAAGTAGTGCGAATTTGTTCCTTGACCTTGCGTCACCCATGAAGAGCATATCCATCAGAGCACGTTGGTGAGGAGACAACAGATCGTTGATAATCTTGGAGGAATCCAAATCCACGTCTACTAGCAGTCGAGCGAGGTGGTCAACACATAGGAAATCAGCGGAACGGTCCATTGTAGCGTCGATTTCCATCCCGTACACAATTGATCCGTCGCCATTGAGATGCATCCCGAAACTTTCGATCTGGACGATTCCATCCTCAATTGGTGCGTAGATATCAGCCTCGAAGTTCGTGAAGCAGTCGAACTCGAAGTCCACGATCGCGATCTTCGTGAGTCCTGGATTAATCGCCAAAGATGTGGACGTAGGTGCTTCATCCAATTCGGAAGTAAAGAGTCCTCCCTGACAACGCTCCAGGGACCCCAATCGATCATTCAGTAGTACGATCTGGTTCGGTCCGAACGGAATCCACTCGCCCACCATCAGCCGAACGTTTTCCAGTACAATGGCAAAGGATAAATCGGTATCTTGGATACTGCTGCCAGCTTTTTCTGCTGCTTTCCGGCATTTGTCAGCTTGCCACGCGTTGGATGAGAAATTGGCAGTTCCATTCCTCATCAGACATGACGGAAGGTAAGGACTCGACACGTACGAGACTTCCTCAATGTCAGTCACACGGGAGATGTAGACACTTCCGTCTCCACGTCGAATCCGGAAGTGTCCTTTGTCTGGGTCGTACGTGATTTTAAGCAATGAATTCTCCACTAGAACCAGCCCGGATGGGTTTGTAATCCCTGGAGGCAACGTCGCTAGTCTTGGGGATTCTGTTGGGGTACCCGGTACAGTAAGTGATGACCTTGGAGCCGTGAGGAATTCGTCCAGACGCTGGCGGTCTCGATGTGGCAGCATTGACAGTACTTTCATCCCCTCCTCCGTCACTTGATAGGCTGTAGATGGCTGGAAGTCCTCGCTGCAGGTCTTTAAAGCCTTGACAAGTTCATGTTCTCGCAGATCGTCAATAGCTGCACGAGCGTCATGACTCATGTTAAGCCACAGTCGTCTCGACTGTCCGTCCTTGACGATGCTCGTGCACACAGGGGAGTAGTCAAATGCCAGTAATCCATGCACAATGGCCTCGAACACCATGACTTGGAGTGGCAAACTACGTAACCATTTCTCCTCTTCGTCGGTGGAGCTTGGATACGTCGCAAAGCGAGACAGTAGATAAAGCAGACGGAGGTGGCTAGGAGTCCAATTTTTATCATCAACTTGGAGAGATCCGATCGAGTTGAGCGCTTCAAGATCCACTCGACTACTAAGACCCAACATATCCTCACGAACACCAGATGCACGCACAGTCATGGTCAATATACGCCAACAAGGAAGTATCTAAACTTGCACGACGCGATATTAAATTGAAGTGGTGGATATGGCTACATTTTATAATTTTTTTTTAAACAGATTGACAGCCAATCAGAACAAGCTCATCAAGCGAAAATGGACGACCAGGACACGAAAGACCGTGAACTACTTCGCCGTCATATAATTCTTATACGTGCCAATGCTCCCTTAACCGGTGACCATCCTTGCCTAATGAGAAATAACTTACTCTATTTGCTGCGTCTCGCGCCACTGACTCGAACGACTGTCGACGGCGGCGTCGAGCGGACTGCAACGGGTCATTATTATGGTCTTCCAAAGCAAAACTTTGGCGCGTTTGAAAATAAATTTGTTGCCAAGTTCGGATACTCGCAACACACAGCCAAGACGACGCTCGCTCAGGTGGTTTTCAAGAGCCTAATGAAGGGGTTTCCGCCGACAGATGAACTGAATCCTGTTGTGAAGATTGCCATTGCATTGCCACCTTATGATCCAGATCTGATACGACAGTTGGAACATGGGCTAAGGATGTATCTCGACAGGGAATCAGTTCGCCTTGGACAGTTCTCGCTGAAATTTGACCACGTGTACACTGATGAACAATGTGACGAGCTCTACACGATATTCCAAAAGTTCATGGACCGCCTTGAAGAAGGACGCAAAAAGGCAATGGCTACTGTTGTGCAGGAGGATCTTCACCGAAAGCACGACATTGGAGTGCGCAGTGATTTAGAACGCGCCAATAACCGCAGAGAATACTCACGCTACGTTCATCAATACCGTCGCGTTGAAGCTCAGGAGAAAATTAGGCTGGAAAAAGCCAAAGTCGGCGAGGACGAGATGAAAGCGCAGCTGGAGCGTCTACACTCCGAACATGAACGGCTACTGAAGTATATGAGGGATCAGCAGAAATCTGCGGTCAAGAGGATTGCACTGGACACGCCACGGGTTAATGTCACCAAGATTTTAGCGGATGCGCTTATTGATGCCTCCAAGATGCAGGATTAAGTGTTCAGTTAATGAGTAGTACTTTGAGTCTAATAGGAATACTGCTTGTCACGTTCTCCAAGTTGCGAATTGCTGTTATCTCGCCATAACTTCCAGAATAAAAAAACATTCGAAAGACGAGGGGTCTGTCATCCCAGAAGAAGACGCCAAATGGATTGCATAGTAAAGGTCTTGGGTTTCCTGCTCTCGTCATCTTGGTTTCTGATTAGACCGGCTTGATAAAGCTTTCTCCAGTCAAAATTGTGGCTGAAAGGGAGTCATGACGTACTTGCAGGTCCAAGTCCACAGATAGGGACACTAGAGGAAGCTCGTCAGAATCAAAAATGGACAAACAGGACGCAGTCGAGCGCGAAGACTTGCGGGGCCCAATTGTCCTTATCCGACCAAACACCCGCTTGACTGCGAAGCATCCTGACCTGCGAAGAAGGTGTCTACTCTATCTCCTGCGTCTAGCACCGCTAACACGACGGAACGGCTATAATGTCGTCGAACGGACTACAACCGGGGCGTGTTTTGGCGTTCCAAGGGAAAACTTTGGTGCGTTCAAAAACAAATTCGTAGCCAAATTCGGATTCACGCAGGAGACAGCACAAACTGCACTGGACGAGGTGGTTGCCCACTGCCAAAAGACTGGTTTCCCTGACAAAGAAGAGCTGGATCCGGTCTTCGCTCTTGCCATTTATGGCCTTCCGTGTGATCCGTATCTGCTCCAGCAACTTGAAAATGGTCTACGGGAGTATCTTGGTCGAGAAGCCGTACGTCTAGGCTTCTCCGGGAACGCGAAGAACTTTGAGTTCGTGTGCACAGACGCTCAAGGCGATCGGCTCTTCACGCTTTACCAAAACTTCCTGAAACGTCTCGAAGCTGGACGCAAAGAGGCACAAGCTACTGTTGCGCGGCAGGATATTCGTCGACGACAACAGATCGACGCCCGTCGTGATATCCTGCGCATGGAGCAGCGGAAAGAATACGCCCGCTATCGTCAGCAATGTCGTCACGCCGAAGAACTGGAAAAAACTCGACTGCAACGAGCTGGCATCGAAGATCCGAAGCGACTGGCGTATCTCCACGACCAACATGACCGTCTCCAGCAATGTATGAGAAGCCAGCAACGCGCTGCATTGAAGAGGATTGAAACGGAGACACCAAGGGTTGATGTCGGCCAAATATTAACGGATGCAATGATCACTGCCGCCCTACGCAAGTAGCTCTCAAACCGATACATGGCATGTGCCCATACTGTAAAATCTCCGACCTCCGACCGGCTCCGACGGTAACAGAAAAAAGGTAGATTAAAATAAATTATTTTTATTTTGATATATTGTGGGCCACACTATATTTTGATTCCATTTGTTGCGGGTGAGTGCGGCGGCCGCGCCGTGAAAGGGTGGTGGCGGAGCGTTAGACCAGCAGGGGAGCAAGGAGCGGGGGGAGGAGGCTGTAGGGCAAGGAGCGAAAGGCGGAGGCTGGCTAGCAGACAAGGCCAGGTGCAGAGGGCAAGGGCGGGAGTGAAAGGAGCGGGGGGCAAGCAGCAAGGGGCAAGGTGCGGAGAGCAGGAGCGGCGACAGGACGGATGAACGGCGCGAGGTTGGAGGTGGTGGTGACTCGCGGGCGAGCAGGCGGAGCTCGGCGCCCATGATGGCTTACCCGGCAGGGCGGCCGGCAGGCTGCCCGTTGGGTGAGCACTTTGGCTTGCGCCCCCAGCCTCCTCTCGCGATAGAAGCTAGGCTGCGGCGTCGTAGAGACAGCCGCAGCTGTCTCTACGACGCCAAGAACTCGTTATCTACCCGGTAGGGCGTGTGGCGGCATGCCCCACGCCCTGCACAAGCGGGTAGCTGCTGTATATTTATATATATGTGAAGTATATTAATTTAAGTAGAATCTAAAAAGCTGTACTACGTAATTCGTTCCTGTTTCGTTATTGCTTTCCTACCAGCATGCTTCGGCCATGGCTGGACGTAATGATAACTCTACGAGCATGTACGCAGCAGGACAGAAGACTGCATGTGTACTGTACCGTCATGAAGGTACAGGTCGGAAAAGGTCGGAGAAACGACAATATGCTTGTGATATGTAAATATCTTGTAAAAGCATGTACATATTTTTCGTGCAGCTCCGACCAGATAATATCTATATTATGTCGGAGCTGCTTACATTGCACTTAGCCCTATCGATATCTATTGGTCAAAATGCATAATTGGTCGTTCTAGGATTGGCTAAAACAATTTTAAATGATGTGATTGGTTGTTGATGGACATACACAATTTAAGTAAGGTCAGAGATTTAATGATATTCATCCATAGCCAATCTTAGCGCTCTTTTTGCTGCTACACCGTGTCCTCTATAAACTAATAATGAAGAGACACGATACTTTTGACTCTAATAAAATAATGTAGCGCCCAGGTTTCCCAGATTCAGAATTTACTCAGAATTCTGATTCACCAGGTATTGTCCAGATTTTATTCCAGAGTTTTTACAGGTTTCCTAGTTTGATCTGCAAGTAATTTAAACGGGGAGCCATAGTTTACCAGCCCAGAGTTTTCTTGGTTGGAAACCTGGGCAATTCATATGCGCCGAAATTGATCAAAATCGGAAGTGGCGCCGATGAGAATGTGCAGGAAGCAGTAGAACCAATCAGCGCTGAGGAAATTTTCCAGGTATTTATCAGAGGTACATATCTGGACAAGATGTAGCTGATGCTCATTCAGGTATTATCTAAGTTTGCCCATCTATTGAAGATGTTACTCTCAACAAGCATTCACATCTTCATGACTAGCGGCGACCCTTGGACATGATGTAGTCCAGCATGGAAAAACGCAGCCGGTTGACACCACCATGAGAAATATCGCTGGGCGCGTTACTGTCCACTGTCGTCCAAAATAGTCGACAAACAAAGACACCACAACTGTCGCTGTCTGTCTGCATAGGTGTCGTCACAGGGAGAATCGTGTACTCAGCATGAAGAGACCCAGCGCAGATTTCAGCAGCCATCTTCTGTAGTTTCTTCGTGTTTTTCTTCCCTCCCATGCTGTCGTAGATGTGGACTGAGGCCGCAGCGCGATCTACGACGATACACCCCCAATGGACGCTGCCAAAATTAACAGGGAGCAATGCGAACGGATGTTCCTTGATAGCGACTGAAATCTCCTGCAGAGTTTTGACAGTGAGAATGGTCTTGTTAGCTTTCCCTCCTTTCTTTGGTGGTGGTATCACCACCGTCGCATTGTTCTTTAAACGCGACAGTACCACCGCAAACGCCCTCATGGCGTTATCATTTAACCAAGCAGACCCTCTAAAGCAGTACAAGTCTGAGTAGGTCAGGTCAAATCCAAATCCAGGTAGCAGTGTGTATGGCCAGCTTTCCAAGAATTTCAACATCACCGTTGTAGCCGGGATTGGGCTGTCCAGAAGCGGCTTTACAACTCCAGTCAGCCAAGAGCAACATTGAACAGCTTCGCGGCACGTCGCTTGCAGGTTCCACAACCACTTCATCGCATTAATCTGATCTCTGGTAAAATGACCTTCCTTCGCAATGTGAACCACGAAACGTTCAGTGTCGTCAGCTCGCTCTCCCTCACTGTCCAGTTCAATAGTCTCCCCTTTTGCCAGGCCCCCCTTAAGTTTATCTAGAGCGCAGTCCACCACAGATTCACGTAGGCGAAACATTACTCGCTCGGGCACAAATTCATCATCGACACGCCACTGCATAACTGTGTTCGATCCTTTTGCTTTCATCGGCAGTGTTGCCACAAACGAACTAACCTCGCGAACACCTGGTGCTGTAGCCTTCAGTATCGCTACAATTTCGCAGACATCCTTGTCTCGCAACAGCGCCCGTAATTTCATCCCATTGTTGTACTCTTTTAAAGCCGTTTTCGCCTTTTCCCTTTGTGCTGCTCGGTTGAGACGAGGTCTCCCAACACGTCTGATATTTCCAGTAAGTCTGATCCTAGGCGGTACTGTAGTTTTAGTAGCGGACGCTGCTGTGGTCGCCGGGACAGCCACTTGTGTAGGGGAATCGTCGTCTACGTCTCCATTTTGATCGGTCGTTTGTTCATCACATTGGCCACTATCACCAGACTCATCATTAGCGTCTGTATCGAAAAAATCTCCAGATGCAGGGTCGTTTTTCGACGAGGCAGATCGTCCTAGTAATGGTTTCCCTTGACGAAAGTTATACCACCACTGGTCAAGGTCTCGCATGGCATCTTCAAACTGGTCATTTGGAATCCTCGCCAGCTCTCCACTTATGCGGCCAAACATTTGTTTAGCACGTCTGTACTTCTCGGATTCGTTCAATGTCCGAGCGGCGGCATTGTCTTTTGCCTGGTAAATCTTAGCCACAAATGGTTCTGGCACCTCCCTCAGTTCGGCCTCGTCGAGACGGCTTTGTCCAAACCACCTACAACGGCAATAAGCACAAAAAACCTGTGAGTACATGGGATACCTGGCCAAAACCTGCTTGCACGCTGACTAAATCTGGCCAAAAGCTGGGCAAAATGTGGGCTCACCTGGGTGAAATCGAAGAGTACGGAATAACAAACGAGTTGCCAGACTTCTTCCTGTACGCCATCACGTGTCTACACGGAAGCTTCATCGTTTGGGAAAACTCGCAGTCGCACGTCCAGCTTTCTTTCTCCAAAAGATACTCATGTTCACCGCGCTGCACAGTGACAGTAGTGCCGTGGTCTTTGAAGGTGTAGTTGTCAGAGGTCATTGGATTTATCGCAAGGTCAAACTGAGATTTGATTGCAGCCGCAACCCACCGTGTTGTCATGCCCAAAGCCACATTCACTTCCTCGGGGTACCCATGATCTCGCAGCGTACCAGGCATTTCGACTTTCGTCTTGTAGGATTCTTCTACTCGCTTTTGGTAGTCCAGCAGTACACGCAAACTAGATCGCATCGACAAATGCCCCTTGAGGAAAAGCTTCAACTTCCCGAACAAACTTTCTACGCGATTGTTGGTGTGATTCCCAAAAGTGAGGTATATCCAAACGATAAGCCATCACCCACATCTCTGTACACCCATTCCAGTTCTTGTTGAAATAATCCCACAGTGTTGTACGACCATCTTTAGTAGCAAGACTCCTGAACTCGTCCCGGTGAACGGCGTACTAGTCCGCGGACTTAGCGTAGGTCATATTCGTGATGGTGTGTTTCATTTGCGTCAACACATCTTCGTCATAACATCCGTGCACTTTGGACTTGCGGATAGTGTCTTGTAACCACTTTATCACGTGGAAATGACAGTATAGGATTCGGGCCTCAGGGAACTTCTTGCGGACGACTTCCACTTCGTTCAGATCTTTATCAACGATGACAATGCGGACAAAACGCCAGTGTTCATTAACACGCTTGAAATGGTCTAGCGCCTTGGACATGTGCCAATCCCCGTTCGTTTCAATCAGTGAATACTGCACAGGCTGCCCATGACCAAATTGATCCATCGCCACCAGTGTTAGCAACTGATAGTTGTATCTTTACACAATAGCAAAACGAAACCTGGTCAATACCTGGATAAAACCTGGAATAGCAAAACGGATCTAACTTACTGGTTTGTCTTGTGCGTGCAATCCATTTGCAATACCTCCGGGAATCGGTCTGCCATCGCACGCATATGCCCACTCGTAACCGAAATGACGCCGGTGTCACCTCGGGCGCTTTCGTGAACAGAGGACGCATTGTTAGGGGACTCCAAGTTGAAATCGACAATCATTTCTGCTACAGCATCATCGTCGGATAACTTCACACCTATGACCACACAATGAGGGTTATTAGATACATGAAAACATGAAGCTACATCCCAAACTTACCTTGCTTTCGCATCCTTGACACCAAGTTGCGCACGTCATCCATAGTTACACGATGGTTCGAATTGCTTCGAATGTAATTGTAGATACTTGGAGTACCAGCCTGGGCTTCGACCAGTAACTCGATGCCAGGAATAAGCGGCGAACCCTCGGGAACCTGCCTAATACCTGGGTAAGACCTGTAAATGTCTACGCTCACCGAGTGATTGTGCCGGTAAATCTCGCGCTTGACGGAGACTCCCCAACTTCCGCCTTGACGTTTCGTTACCTGAGCCAGCATCTGGAACGGGCACTCAGTCGTATTAAATTTGTGCGACGTACGCTTGCCACTCGACCTGTCTCGCTCCGCCCACCCATGCGTACAGATGAACTTACGCTGAAACGGTTCCATTTCGGCTGGTACAAGCGGTATATCCGTGTCAGGGAGCCCTTGGTAGCGCACTTGACCTCGAAGATCGGCATTGCGTCGGTCTATTTTGACTGTTTCCTTCACGACAATCTTCTGCCGCGTTGCGGCCATGTACTCCTTTAAGCATTGATCAAGCTCAAGCCACGAGGCATGGTGCTGCTTGAAGGCAGGTACACGGATCATTTCTTCGTCCTCTACGTCCGAGACCGAGCGCTTCTTCCCTTGCCGACGAGTTATTATGCCTCCTTCTGGATTCTCTGTCGTCTCTTCTCCTGTGCCGTCTTCTACCAGGTTTGCGTCCAGGTTACCGCCCAGGTTTGTGCTCAGGGTGCGAGTCGTGGAGACTGGTGAACTCGGTACCGTAGATGCTTTCTCTTCGTCGTCGAAGCTTGAGTCCGCTTGCTCCCCACCCGTGCTATATCCTTCGTCGTGGCGATCATCTGCGTTGGCGACATCTTCTCTGTTTATTGCGTGCGGTCCAAACTGCAGCGCCTGGACTTGTGTTAGCGCAGTTGCCACCTGAGAGCGTGTTCGTGCGTTTGCCGTATTGGCCAGTGCCACTCGCGCAGCTTCTTCTTCAGCACGAGCTTGCTCAGCCATCTGGGCTTTGATCTGCGCCGTCTTGTGGGTTCGCGCCATCTCGCCGCGTGCAAGCCTGCCACGCGTCAGTTTCCCCCTCCCCCCAATTGGTGGCTGAGAGGGGAAAATAATTGTGACGGTAAAATATCTGGATAAATTACAACCTGGATAATCCCTGGATGCGACCTGGAAAATACCTGATGAGAAAAACCTGGGACGCAGCGATGCCGATAAATAATGTACTAAAATGTCTCTAACATCAGTACGGCACTACGTTTCTGAATGCCGATACTATTCTCTAGTGAGTAGCGATCTACTTTCCGATACTATTCTCTAGTGAGTAGCGATCTACTTTAACATCAGTACGATGAATGGTAGCGGCGATTCCAGACTACGTTTCGGAATGCCGATACTATTCTCTAGTGAGTAGCGATCTACTTTCTTAATTTAAATCTTACTTCTTTTGTTTCTCTCTTCTACCCGGATTCCTTCTACTAGCGCCCAAGTTCCCCGCAACAGCCTCAGCAAGCCTCAAGTGACGACTTCCCCCGAGCCCATCGCTCGATGGCAAGCATCTTCTCGGTTTCGTCACCAAGAAGGACTACAATGGGGTCATTGAAGACGAAGATGAAGACTCCGACGACGACCTGGCTGAGTCCGACGGCGACGAAGCTGCCTCCAAGCCAAGTTCGCCGGCTGGTATTGACTCGAAGAGTCTATCCGAGGACAGCTCGGATGAGCTGCAGCCCAGGGACGACGACGACACATCGACATACAAGAAAACGAAGCGTGCTGATCTCCCTATCGTCCGTTTGCTGAGCGCGACGCCAGCCGGGATCGCAACCAAGTCAAGCGACGTAAGCCTTCCCTACCGTCTGCTCGACACCTTCGTCGTATGGAAGCGCAAACCAAGGCTTTCCTGATGAAGACGATGGATAATACTCATATCCGTCTTGTCAAGAACCTGACAACGGCCTTCGACATCTTTCAGGCCATCTTTACCAAGTACCAGGGTGCGGCCTTTCATGGCGACCCCTACTTCATCTAGCACTTTCTTTTGGAAATCAAGTATGAAGAAGGCGGTGATCTGATCAGTTTCTTCTATAAGCTGGAAAACGTGATGAAAGTCGCGTGTGAAGTAACCGAGTCTCCCTTGACTGATGGACAGAAGTCATTATGCCTGTTCCACTCGATGCCAAATACTTGGAAGGACGATCTCCGAGTTTGGAAAGGTGTGCGGAAGTATATCCCGTATGATGAACTCAAGATGAGTATTGAGACCAAGGTTCGCAAAATCCAAGCTCAAGAATGTTACAGCCGCATCAAAGGGACGCCTGAAAGTCAATCAACTCAGTCTGAACGCGCCCTCATTGCTCCTTCTCAGGATTCAGCTCAAGCATCTGTTCCCGTCGATGTCTGCAGCTACTGTCAGACATCACGTCACAACATCGGTCAGGGCCGTGCTCTGCAGAGGGACTTACGCGGATGTGTCAAGGCAGGCACTGTTATTCCTCTCAACTTCGAGTTATGAGGTTCCAACAACTACCGGTCGCATCCTTGCAACAACAACAACAACAACAACAACCAAGGGCGATCTGGACGTGGAGGTGGATCATGGCGCCGTAGTCGCGGTGATAGACGTAGCCGTGGTAACTACGGTGGAAATGGCAACAACAACGGCAAAAACACCACCACGAACAACAAATCCTCGCGTCACGATGAAGGTGGATACGATTAGTCACGCCGCAAAGAGGCCCTGATTGCAGTTGTGTCGAATGTGCAAACGGCTGTATCCGCTTTCAGTGTCACGACACAACCAGCCAGGACATGGATTCCAGCTGGACGATTGACTCAGGTTGCAGTAGTCATGTCACTCAACACGAGGAATGGTTCAAGACTAAACACGTGCAAGCGGAGGCATCATTGTCGGTAGAAAATCGCATGTCCCCATCGAGGCTATTGGTACTGTTGAGCTCCAGATCACCGACTCCAAGGCCAACCGCGTACGCTACGCTTCACTATGTCCTCCTTGCGCCGAAACTACAGTACAACATGCTGTCGGTTGCTGCCGCTGTCAACGATGGCTTCCGTTTTGGCTTCAAACGTACTATATGTACTGTCCAAACGAACCACCGCTTCTCGATCAAGGCGATGAAATCCGCAACGTCGAAACTCTATCAATTTGAAGCCTCTCCACTGCCGAAGGCCGAAGCTCACGTGGCTACCACAGGTAAGCCAACCCGACTTATGCTATTGCACAAACGTTTTGGTCACCCTAACATACGTGTTTTGCAGGTACTCGCTAAAGACCAAGCCCTTCATGGACTGGATGCACCAGCTGTAGTTAGACCATATTCTTTCTTTTGCACATCACGTACTTAAGCGAAGTCACACCGCGCTCCTTTCCCATCCAATACACATGTTGAACGCTCTACTAGCGGCTTACATAAAGTTCACTCTGATATTGGTGGCCCTCTTCCCGTCCATAGCCTTGGCGGCTGCCGCTACTTTGTCGTATTCATTGACGACTTCAGTTGCTACATGTTTTCCTATCCGATGAAGGCACGCAGTGAGCCCTACTAATGCTACAAAGACTTTCGCATGAAAGCTTTGAATATATCCCGAAATGATGTTCATACTCTTGAATATCTCCTAGACATCCAGGCCTTACAGGCTGACAACGCTAAAGAGTACGAGAAACTGGGACGCATTAAATTCTCTAAATATGGAACACACGCTCAATTTACCAATGCTTTTACACCACAACAGAATGGTGGTGCAGAACTCCGCATGCGCACAATCATGGAACGTGTACATGCGCTACTGTTAGATGCCTCTCTCTCCAAACCACTCTGGGCAGAATGTGTTATACATGTTACGACACTCCTCAACATGACGTCAAGCCCTAACACACAGGATCGCACGCCGTTTGAGTTGTCGTACAATCGAAAGCCGACTATTCAATATCTGAACGTGTTTGGCTGTGCTGCCACATGCAGTTGATCCCCGTGCCAAACTCTGCATCTATCTCGGAATTCCCGAGCACAAGAAAGGATATCGATGGACGTCAAAACCCATGGTGTCGTTTACAGTCGAGATGTGGTTTTCAATGAGATTGACTTTCCGACTATTGAAAATATTGAGGTAACGTAGGGGCCGATCCAGCTGCCGGATAACTTAACTGAAGCCCCCATTATTGCTGACGAACTTTCAGCATTTGTCTTATCGGAGACACAAGACTATCCATCCCAGCCTGAATCTCCAGGTAACTCAGTTGTAGAACCAAAACCTGCATCTACTTCCGCTTCGAATCAGCTTCCTTCTCTTGGGGAGGCTCTGGAACGTGGCGTCTTGACATACGAGTTTGTTACGAAGACGCCTTCTCACCCTTCGACCGCAGGTGTAAAGCGCCCACGGTATGACGAAGAAACCGATCATGGTAAATACCCTCCAAGACATTCAGGCAGTAGAAGAACGCACGTGTCTAGTTCTTGGCCTCCTTGCGATTCGTCATGTGCCGGAACCAAAAACGTACCACGCGGCGATGCGCTCGCCTTACGCGGACAACTGGCATGCAGCTGCTGACTCGGAATACCAGTCACTAATGACAAACCAGACGTGGATCCTGGTACCTCTTCCCAACAACCGTAAAGTACTCTAAAACTGGTGGGTCTTCTTACAGCAATATGGCGTTGATTACGATGAGATATTTTCCCCCGTCATCCGTATGGAAGTCCTACGCCTGCTACTAACGATTGCAGCTCTTCTTGACTTTGAAATCCACCAGATGGAACCCTCGACGAGGAAATCTATATGAAACAACCAGAAGGGTTTGTAGTTCCTCGTAAGAAAGGCCTCGTTTGTAAACTTCTCAAAAGTCTTTACGGATTCAAGCAGGCACCTCGTATCTGGTATCAAACCTTGTCCGCTTGCTTGGAAAGCCTTGGATTCCACAAACTGATTAAAGATCAATGCGTTTTCGTGGCAACACTCGAAGGCGAAACATGTTACGTAGCAGTCTATGTTGATGACTGGCTGATCATTGCACCAACTGTCGGCCTCGTATGTCAGATCAAGTCTGCCTTGAACAAAAAATCTCTATGACAGATTTAGGGGAGGTTCTCGGCTGGTCAATCGAACGAAACCGTGAAGCCCGAACGATATTTATCCATCAACGTAAGCATGCACGTACAGGGTTAGATCGCTTAATAGCCTTGTAACATATCCAGTGGCAACTCCATCAGACCGTAAGGCCAAGCTAATAACTCAAATGCAACCAAAGACACAACTTGAAAAAGAAACAATGGAAGGTATTCCGTACCGTGAAGTTGTAGATAATGTCATGTATCTCATGGTCGGCACAAGACCCGATCTAGCATTCTACAGGCGCGATGTCAGTCGATTTCTTGCTAATCCTGGGCAGGAACATTGGAAGCAATGATTAGAGAGCTGAAGTACCTCTCAAGTACAGACGACCTTGGTCTCTTACTGGGAGGGTCAAAGTTGGTCAATGCAACAAACCTTGCAGTTCACCTCACGGCGTACACCGATTCAGACTATGCCAATTGCCCTGGCACAAGACGCTCTGTTGGTGGCTGCATCACTATGCTAGACCAAAGCCCAATCTCCTGGCTTTTGAGGAAGCACCACACAGTTGTGCCCTCGACAACAGAAGCAGAATACATTGCACTATGTCACTGTGAAGCTACTGCTCGATGAACTTGGATTCTTAACCTCAAAAGCATGTCAAGATTCAAGAAGACAACCAAAGCTATATTAAGATCTCGAATAATCCGGAATTACACGGGAGATCAAAGAATATTGATATTCGATATCATTTTATACAAGAGAAGGTTGAGCGACATGAATTTAGTATTGCATACTGCAATACCAAAGCGATGGTAGCAGACATTTTCACTAAAGCACTTGATAAGCACCAATTTAGAGACTTCAGGAACAAGTTAGGTATGCACTCTCTTGCTAAACTTAACAGCTAAACATACTTCAAAATGCACGATAAATTTCATCATTCATATATATTACTTCACAACTTATAAATAGTCACGTAGTAACATGAGTTTTTCCCCTTTAAGAGATTTAACAGTAGAAGGTTTTCTCATTTACTTACGGTAAGGTTTTATACTAAACGAGTTTTCCCTGGCACACAGCCGCCAAATTTACATTTACATTTACAATAAAACAAAACGCAAAGAAACAAGAATGAAATACATTTAGAACTTTATCTAAAAGTGCAACTTTACGAACGAACATCACTCTGTCAATCCACTCACCCTAGTTGTCCAAAGGCGCTGAGACAAGTCGTCCATAACTATCCTCTAGGGACCACGGACCTGGAGGACAAATGCATGTCCAACTGTCAAAGTATTGCTGGCAGCATCCAAGTAGACATCGTCCTCTATGGGTAACTGTACTATAGCATCGGTACTTCGGTGCCCAGTACGGTTCCTGTTGAACTCGATTTCTTCCAATGAGAGTCCAGAACCAGCGATATGTAATTGCAATACAAAAGCCCCAAAACAATTTCCATGAAATGCCACGAGAAAGGTCTTGACCAAGATCGGTGGCTCTAGCGAGGAAGTCCTGTGTGTGTATTCCGTACACCAAACGGTTCTCTAACTTGCAACAATGCATGTTGTAGTGCTAGGAACATGCATGTACCCATCGGGTTTGCTCCAGATGGGTACAACTCGCTGACGAACTGGAAAAAGTCGTTTCGGCGACCTCCGTCGACCCACTCGTCGACAACATTTACAGCGTCCTCAAAGCCGTCTTCAACAAGCATGGCTCGGGGCTCCCAAGTGCGAGGCAGCCAGCCATGGTTCTGAGTCCTTCACAGAACCCTGTAGAGTAAGTCGCCAGTTGCACTTAATTTTTGATCCTTTATGTATGCTAGACCCCAAGTCTGGGGTGCATACAAACGCTCCTTGTGTCGACGCTGTCGCTTGGGTTGGGCTCGTTGTGTGAACGGCGGGCTAAAGGCGACCGGCGGTTGCCGGGATCGAGTGCTACGTCGAATATTCGACATGGTTAATGTCGTGGTTGTTGATTCAGTGCCTGTAGCTGGACATGTAGCAGATGAAGATACCTGCTCAGAGATCGAAATTGTGCGTGGAGTTGTTTCCATAACCGTAGCAACAATATATTTCACGATGACTACAGTGTCCATACGGGCAATCTGTGTTGACCGAGGCATGATCTCTGGGGCTGGCGTTCATTAACAGAACCCCACACCAATCTGCCCGGTCACCACGATCACCAGCAACGAACAATAGATGCAGTACAAGTTGTGGTTAGCTCTAGAAGTGCTGTAAATTTTCTCATGGCTCTCTGCCAATGCTGGCGTTGATCTGCAGACGCAGGAGACTCTGGTATGGCCCCAGGAGCTAATACTCTTGACTTGGAAACGCTGTGCACGCTGACGAAGGGCTGTTCTGGCGCTATGCACACTGATGACGGAATGTGCTGTTTCGGAATGAGATGAATCGGAAATGAGCTTTTCAGTATTCATACCAAAGGACGTAGCCTCTGTGAGCATTAGATATCGCGTGGAGACCTGCTGGAAGCTTACAAACATGCATTTCTAAAATCTTTGGTCTCTGTAGATATAGTAGCCTACGTTTCGCTGCTCTGCCACGCACGTGCAGACAAAACAACCACATGTATCATCTAACTTCATCAATTGTACCTGTCAAAAACAATCCTCTCAAAATTAATTCGTTTTGCACTTACATCTCACTTTTCAATCTGCCACCTTGTACACAGGTGGCCATGTGACAATTTAGACTGCTCGTCGCCAGAAAAAACCACCCTGGCTTAGAGCCTCTACGAGCTTCAAAAACACGAATTCGTGTAGCCATTTTGTAGATTAACTGAACGCTTTTAACAGGGTTTTACTGGACCAATCAAAACACGTGTATTATATTATCCAATGACGTTCCCTGATGGAGGCTTTTGAGGTTAGGGCTCGTTCACAGGGACCACCTCTACATCGTGTCCTCTATAAACTAATAATGAAGAGACACGGTACTTTTGACTCTAATAAATAATGTACTAAAATGTCTGTAACATCAGTACGATGAATGGTAGCGGCAATTCCAGACTACGTTTCTGAATGCCGATACTATTCTCCAGTGAGTAACGGTCTACTTTCTTAAATCAAATCTTACTTTTTCTTTTTCTCTCTACTACCCGAATTCCTTCTAGTTGCGCCCAAGTTCCCCGTAACATCTACAAATCGGTTTTTTTTTTCTGTTGACGTAGAACTGCTTGCCATTTTGGACATGATGCTATACGTCAGTAGCACCATGGCGGCGGGGCAAAGGCAGGGCTCCTCAAAATTCAATATCCGTAATAATATATAATAATAATTTGGCGCCCAGGTTTCCCAGATTCAGAATTTACTCAGAATTCTGATTCACCAGGTATTGTCCAGATTTTATTCCAGAGTTTTTACAGGTTTCCTAGTTTGATCTGCAAGTAATTTAAACGGGGAGCCATAGTTTACCAGCCCAGAGTTTTCTTGGTTGGAAACCTGGGCAATTCATATGCGCCGAAATTGATCAAAATCGGAAGTGGCGCCGATGAGAATGTGCAGGAAGCAGTAGAACCAATCAGCGCTGAGGAAATTTTCCAGGTATTTATCAGAGGTACATATCTGGACAAGATGTAGCTGATGCTCATTCAGGTATTATCCAAGGTTGCCAATGTATTGGAGATGTTACTCTCAACAAGCATTCACATCTTCATGACTAGCGGCGACCCTTGGACATGATGTAGTCCAGCATGGAAAAACGCAGTCGGTTGACACCACCATGAGAAACATCGCTGGGCGCGTTACTGTCCACTGTCGTCCAAAATAGTCGAAAAACAAAGACACCACAACTGTCGCTGTCTGTCTGCATAGGTGTCGTCACAGGGAGAATCGTGTACTCAGCATGAAGAGACCCAGCGCAGATTTCAGCAGCCATCTTCTGTAGTTTCTTCGTGTTTTTCTTCCCTCCCATGCTGTCGTAGATGTGGACTGAGGCCGCAGCGCGATCTACGACGATACACCCCCAATGGACGCTGCCAAAATTAACAGGGAGCAATGCGAACGGATGTTCCTTGATATCGTCGGATAACTGCACACCTATGACCACACAATGAGGGTATTAGACACATGAAAACATGAAGCTACATCCCAAACTTACCTTGCTTTCGCATCCTTGACACCAAGTTGCGCACGTCATCCATAGTTACACGATGGTTCGAATTGCTTCGAATGTAATTGTAGATACTTGGAGTACCAGCCTGGGCTTCGACCAGTAACTCGATGCCAGGAATAAGCGGCGAACCCTCGGGAACCTGCCTAATACCTGGGTAAGACCTGTAAATGTCTACGCTCACCGAGTGATTGTGCCGGTAAATCTCGCGCTTGACGGAGACTCCCCAACTTCCGCCTTGACGTTTCGTTACCTGAGCCAGCATCTGGAACGGGCACTCAGTCGTATTAAATTTGTGCGACGTACGCTTGCCACTCTACCTGTCTCGCTCCGCCCACCCATGCGTACAGATGAACTTACGCTGAAACGGTTCCATTTCGGCTGGTACAAGCGGTATATCCGTGTGAGGGAGCCCTTGGTAGCGCACTTGACCTCGAAGATCGGCATTGCGTCGGTCTATTTTGACTGTTTCCTTCACGACAATCTTCTGCCGCGTTGCGGCCATGTACTCCTTTAAGCATTGATCAAGCTCAAGCCACGAGGCATGGTGCTGCTTGAAGGCAGGTACACGGATCATTTCTTCGTCCTCTACGTCCGAGACCGAGCGCTTCTTCCCTTGCCGACGAGTTATTATGCCTCCTTCTGGATTCTCTGTCGTATCTTCTCCTGTGCCGTCTTCTACCAGGTTTGCGTCCAGGTTACCGCCCAGGTTTGTGCTCAGGGTGCGAGTCGTGGAGACTGGTGAACTCGGTACCGTAGATGCTTTCTCTTCGTCGTCGAAGCTTGAGTCCGCTTGCTCCCCACCCGTGCTATATCCTTCGTCGTGGCGATCATCTGCGTTGGCGACATCTTCTCTGTTTACTGCGTGCGGTCCAAACTGCAGCGCCTGGACTTGTGTTAGCGCAGTTGCCACCTGAGAGCGTGTTCGTGCGTCTGCCATATTCGCCAGTGCCACTCGTGCAGTTTCTTCTTCAGCACGAGCTTGCTCAGCCATTTGGGCTTTGATCTGCGCCGTCTTGTGGGTGCGCGCCATCTTTTGCTGTCGCCGCGTGAAAGCGGCCACGCGTCAGATTTCCCCCCAATTGGTGGCTGAGAGGAAAAAATAATTATGACGGTAAAATATCTGGATAAATTACAACCTAGATAATCCCTGGATGCGACCTGGAAAATACCTGATGAGAAAAACCTGGGACGCAGCGATGCCGTAATAATTTTTAATAAAATTCTTTAATAACTAATTGTACCCCCATCCTCAATTTCGTACAAAATAACATATATCGGGATTTACAGTATTATATAGAACCGGTGGCCATAGCCAACGAGCTACGAAGGCCACTCGTTAATCGATGACATATTCATAGCACAGTTCTCCTCACTTGGCAATCTTCGCCCCACACACACCCACCAGATCCTTCTCCTAATTTTACTCCCGATGCCGTCAATCCTGCATTTTTAAAACAAAATTTAATTAGAATCGGGGTGATGATGTACGTTGTATGGGTGTTAGTTGGGATTGGGGTGTGCGGCGGGAGGGTTATCGAGGTAACCCCCCCCTTCTGAATCTAGTGAGCGCTTCAGTTCTGCTTCAGTCTGCCAATTCAGCGGCGGTGAGATATGAGAGCGACAAGACTCTAGTGATGGTTGCTTACATGTCATTAGTGGATCAATAAGAAAAATAGTGCCATAATATATTGGCGGGGCCGTCGTCTTGCAATCAATTTCGAATTGCATTGTGAGAAGACCTGGGCAGAGGGTGAAAAGATGTGAAACTCTGCGTGTATACCTCAGTAGATATCCACGCAAAGCTTCAATATGCATATTCCCGTTGTATACGACTATCTACCATGTACGTGTATCGAAATGTTTAATTTTCAATAATACCTTATTCTAGAGGAAGAAAGTGACGTTTAACGCAGTGTGAAACAGCACATGAAAGCACAGAGCCCCCTCCATTGGTGAGGCAGCGTCGGTGGGAAATAATTAAAAGCTGTTGCGTAGGCTGCGTAGGCACTTCATATCTGCTGCTAGTCTCAAATACTAATGATCTATTGCACGTACTACAATCTTGTTAGTCGCCAATGCGCACGAGATACTGCCAGGATTACAGATAAAACCTTACTTCAAAGATGGTACTGAGGGTTTTCAACTGTTTCTGCATAGCAGTTGCAAAACCGCTTCTTTGGAGGTCAGTAGTTTCAAAACCTCTCCTTGCATCTCTGGTCTTTGCTACTAGCGGTTTCTCTTTAAGCCAAACCTCCTCACAAAACAATCGCACAGTACAAGGGACATTGCTGCAGGGACAACGTACACTACCGATAATGAGAAGATTCTGATGCATTCAATTCGGAGAGCTCTGAAATGGACTTCGAGTTCGATGTTCCTCCATCGATTGACGCCCAAAACGAGGACCGGGGGTGGCGGGGCGCATGCTGTAGGGAGGCGAAATTTCGTTCGCGGTAGCTCACAGCAACCTGTGTTAACGTGACGAACACATCCACTCGTATGACACGCGCTACGAGACACGTCGGCTTCTCGGATACGTGTTTGTTTGTCAGAGTCACAGAATTTGTCAGCATCACTACAAAACACGAGGAATCACTGTAGGAGAGACATCGGTAGACCAAGAATATCATTTGGAAGAGCATGGCGACCACGCCGCGGAGGCGATCGCAATCCGTCGCAGTGGTATCCACCCAATATTTCTCGAAGAAATTGAAGTTCTCTTGGAAATGGATTGGGGTGCCAAGCAGCTTCGAACTTAACCCGACCACACGTACGGTGATGCACCGAGAATTCTTCGCCTAGTACCTACCCGGAACCGTAAAGCGTTTCTAGTCAGGAAGTCGAAATCTGGGTGGGAAGCCACGAACCATGCAACATTCACGGTGTGGGCAAGTGCGACTCGTGACGAATTTTGTACGGTCATTGACACTACCGATAGAGGATGGATGAAATGGTAGTACTTGACACGTTCTGTTTCGACGTGCCGTACGTTGAAGCTGGATCTTCCTTTGGCACCATTGTAAGTTTTAGGCGTGTGTTCCGGAACGTGGTGACCTCGGGTTGTGAGATACAGGCAAATTTGCGATTACTTCAGCATGTAACACAGCAACTAGTCACGTAACGTGAAGTACCGAAAGTGTCAACAAGGTGTAAAAAAAGTGCGAAAAAGGTTAAAACAGATATATAACAGGCGACAAGGGAGTAATAGTGCTACGACATCAAAATAGTGCCTTAATATTATGCGTTCGATTCGAAACTGCGGAGATCGTGTGAGTGAATCAAGCAGGCCAATCGCGCACCCAAATGCCACAACCTACTATACCGAACATATATATACCTACTATATCGAATAAACATTTGGTTGGCTCTGATAGAATAGAATGTTCGATATTATTTGTGGGTTAGCCCAACTCATATCCAACAACCCAAAAACTATTGCAATAATCATTCGGCACCTTTTTTTTGTTTTGGGTAGCTCGACGATCTATCGTATATCAATCTTACACAGACACTCAAGAAACACGTGAAGCAATACCAAACGATCGATAAAATGGATAACTATTTCGTCAACGCTGCTGGCTTCCTCTTTTGTCAAGAAGGGTTAGATGATCTCGAGGACGCCCTGATAAATAAGAAATGGATGCTGTCTGGAGAGAGGCCATTTATTTCACACGTCTGCTTTGACTTCGACACGTATCCTGACCCAGATGCTACTGAATATTTTCGATTCACTTGTTCAGAGTTACTCGAGTTAACTAGTGTGATGAAAATCCCGAATGTGTTTATCACGTGCGCGGAAGATCGCCTGTTAGGCGTTGAAGCCTTGGCAATGCTGTGATATCCTATTTCCTACCCTGGAAAGCTATCGCGCAGATCGACCGCTCCGATCCTGCTTGTAGTCGCATTATCATAGAGACGTGTGCGTTACCTGCATTTTGATATTAGATCGGAACTAACTACAAACGTATGATGCAAATCGCGCCTGTCCATCGAATGTTTTTTTTTTGTTTCGCCAAGAAGAAATGGGTTTTATTGATTGGATCAAGAAGCATCAGATATTATTGACCCCAGTTGGACGAATGGCCCGAGTCGCGATGTTGCTCACTAATGCAAATACGTGTATTCAGAAGGGAGATCGAATTAGCAAGTACTTCGGTTGTGCACCCCCCGAACTAACCAACTACTTCCGAAAACCATACAGAAACCGAGAATCATGAGCTTAATTACTCGTTCTAACCAATTCGAGCAATTTAGCAATTAGTTGTGCCTGATCTTCACGTTCAAGTTGCCGTTCTTGTCTTTCACATTTCGCTCGGTTCTATCTTTCGTGCGTTCTTCTCTTTCGAATTCGAGCCGTAACCTCTGTTCAGCTTGCTGAGCCTGCAAAATTCACGGAATGTTTTGGATTGTTGTTCTTTAGTCGCTTCAAACATCTCTTGCCAGTCGGAGTGTGGATTACTATGATTGGTGAACAGGTTAAGTCTTGAAAAACCTTCGTTCTTCTCTACAGAGTCGGATCCGGACCTCGAGTGGCGTTTCGTAAGCTTGATTCGCGATACAGACGCACATCTTATCACCTTCTCGGACTGCTCTTT
Source organism: Phytophthora colocasiae (assembly GCA_018806915.1). NCBI lineage: Eukaryota > Oomycota > Peronosporomycetes > Peronosporales > Peronosporaceae > Phytophthora > Phytophthora colocasiae. The sequence goes on from JAGKQI010000101.1 coordinate 1,405,890, forward strand.
TGCCACCTTTTCTCCTTTCTTGGTAACGGCAAGCGTAGTCATTGTAGCTTCATAGTCGGTAATATTAGCGACTATCTCCGTCATAATATGAATAAATGGCGTTTCTTCTTCGTCCGTCCCCGATTTTTGAGTTGAATTTGCCTCCCATGTTCGGTGCTTATCCAACGGTGTCATGAATCGCGCTTTTGCCGTCACGCCATTAATAGGCTTTATGCACAAGTTAGGACTTGAATTGAGTTGTTCTGCAATAGCCTATCACTGTTTATCGATGTCACCATGTCCTGTTGCGTATGGGGCATCCGCCTTCACTTGAACGGCGAGAAGATAATCTTCACTGGCCCATCGCTGTCGAATATTCCTGGTTTTCGTACGACCTTCACTAGAAGTTGTTAGCTCGGCGCTAGCCTTGGTCGCGATGGAGTTTACCTCGCAAGAGTGGTTTTCAGTATCAGCCACTAAACCATCGATTTGACAACCACGCCCGTGTAATTCCTCTCCCTCGAGAGCGTGTGTGCACCTTTTAAAGCTGTAGCAGACCATATTATTGCGCAGTGGATTCTTTACCCGCGGTTTTCATGTTGGCAAGCGTGCCACATCCATTCCGGATGGGCTACGACGAACAAACCCTTGGAGCACTCAAACTGGTGAACAAGTCGGCCAGAGCAACACCTGCCGAGTTGGCCGATAGATTGCATAAGTCGAGGCTGGTGTTTATCCACATGAGAAAGACATTCAGTATGTCACACTCAGTTTCAGACCGACTTAAAGCTCTTTACAACTTGTGTGTTGCCCGCAATGAACTGCTTGTCACCCCTGTACTTACGGCCGGCGACCTACCTGTACACTTAGTACAAGTACTTCATCGTCCTCGAGAGCAGTATGGTGACGAAGAAAGCGAATTAGCTGACGATTTCTTTGCAGAAGACGCCAGGAAGCAACGCATGCCGTATAAATCCATCCACATACTGCGGATGCAGTGGTTGGGTATGCCAGATCATGGCTGGCTAGTCCACACGCGCGTTCGGACTTGCTCGTGTCGCTTCAACATGAAGTATGGGATTTGTGTACATGTGATACATATTACGAGGGAGTTGGCGTTAAATTGCCCTGGAATGCCGCCTCCAGTGCCGGTCTTCGTAACAAATCAGCAAAGATCTACTACAGCTGGAACTACCCAACGTCGTCGTACAACCCGGAAACGGCTATCACGGCTTTCACTTGACGGAAATACTACAGGCGATGCTCTTTATGCTTTTAATGATCATCTAGAACGATCTGTTCAAGTTATTCTACCCGTGCAGCATCATATTGATGGTTTCGAGAGACCACTGGTGCATGGCTCTCAACCGAGAACATCAAGTGCACCAGTCATTCATCCTGTTGCAATTAATTCCAGTATTATCGAAATGCATGGTAACACACCGATTGTGGAGATGTACGGGGATCCATCCTTGCACACAGACAGAGGTATGTATGTGTCAATGCTCTTGGACTCGCCGGACGTCTCGAACGTGGCGTTAAATGCGCGATATCCAACTCAGACTGACACCACAAGAGGATACACGCGAAGTTTTAGCGATTCCATGTTGCAGCAACATATAGCGTGTTCAAGTCGGCGTACAATTCCAGCGCCAGGTCGATTCGTTCGACCTAACAGCGCGAATGCTGTCATTCATCTTGCAACCAACAATCATAGAAGAGGTAGTGTGTCTCCACCACAGGCAAGTATCAGTAACAGAGAGTCCTGCGATCACGCTAAACGACGTAGGTATTAGCCCTTCGATGCAGCACATACACAATTTCATTTCTAAGCCTTTTGTTTCAATGCACAACTATCGTTATGTTCGGTGTCCGCCAAGAATAAGTCATCCAAGCAACAAACGATTTCTCTGGTGGTATGATGCATTTTCTTGGTGGTGAACTACTCTTGCTCTGTTGATTTAAACCCTTCAAAACCTTGGTGGTGATCTCCTAATCGCTGGTGGTGGGGGACAAATATCTGGTAGAACATTACTATAGTTGTGGTGGTGAATTCTCTCCCTCGATCATGAGTAGCCAAGTTTGTAATACGCGTACAAGCAATGATAGACTGCATTAACGTGAGCGTGCTGCCGCGTAGCTGTTAAAGTGAATGAACGCTATGAAAATGTCTTTATCAATTGTCTGTATTGATTCTTTAATTTTCTACCGCTACCTTATGCTATCCTTACGAACGTGCTCAGTCCGAAGCAAAAGCGGTTCTGAGAGGAGTGAATCTTCTCCCTCTTGCCTCCGGTTCCTCATCGCACAAATGGTGCAGAGACGGTACTATCCAATCACAGGTTGGCTACGTACTTGTCAACTGACCACATATTGTATCGTCACTTGATTAACCTTCGCTAAACTATAGCCTTAATTAACTCAATATACAAACTATTGGCTCAGTAGCCTCTGAACCCATCTGCAGATCAGATGTGTCGGTTGCCTACCGACACATCATACAGTTACCTTTTCGTTGGTGTTTTATCAGCTTCGTCGCAAATTCACGACGTTTCTCCTTATTCACGTCACTGTTGCATGTCGTTGGCTCAAGTCGGTGTAAAGCATGTTGATAAGGTGACGGCTGATAGTTGACGCGTGGACCGAGATATTGCAGTCGACCTGTAACATCGCCCGCATGTCTTTAAGCGAACGCGTGCAATCGTCATTGATGTACTTCTCCAGGTAAGACTTGACTTCTGTGGTTAACTTGACATTTCTGCAGCCACCTCGAGGCAGATCTTCAGCACGGCGGTTCACTAAGTCGTATGCGGTGGTAACTTTCCAGTGGAGTGTGAGGGGGAGCACGGACTTGAAGTGGCATCTGAGGGCTTGAGGGCAAAATTGAGAATGAGACTGTCGGTGAGTTGACGGATTCACTGCTTTCGCGCGCGCGCGTAGAGGAACCTCCGTTTTGGCGCGAATCGTGTAGGTCCATTCGTTTTTGTACGACTTTGACTGCACATTTTCCGACATTGAAATGTTGAGTTGAGCTCTTAACACCTTAAGGCGTGTTCGACTTCAAATTAAAAAAGCCGGATGTTCGAATAGCGATTTGAAACCAAACTAGTTACGTAAAATTTCCACCACAACGCGCAAAATAGCACGACGTGTTTCAGCTTAAAGTAGCTGCATCACCAGCTGGTCGCTATTGATCTCTATCTAAAGCCAGGCAATTTACCTGGAGGGAACGGCTTGCGACCAAAACCAAAAATGAGTGGCGACGATGAAGACGAACTATGGCTGCTGCAAGCACTTGGTGTCATGCTCCAAGCAAGCAACGGTAGCCCCCCCCTCCCGTCGGAATACCACGGCTGCTTCACACAGGATCTACAGCAGCACAAACCCCTTCCTTTTTCGTGATCATTTTCGTATGGAGAAACAAGTGTACGACTTGCTGTATGATGCCTGTGAAGCCTTCATACCGCTGAAAATTGCTTATTGACGGGAAGTGCTCGCGGTTACGCTGGACTGGCTGGGTCGCGCCGCAACCTGTCGAGATCAAGAGACAAAGTTTACGCTGGCGTATTCTACTGTGCATCGCTATCGTCGTGTCGGGTTATACGCCATAATTCAAGCATTGGCTGGAAGCATTCGGATGCCGACCATTGTGCCGGCGGAGTTTGTCAGTGCGTTTCCCTACTTTGATCAAGCCTTGGCAGCAATCGATGGAGTGCATGTACCGGTGATGGTAGCGGCTGAAGATGCGGAGCGATTTCGAAACAGGAAGGGCTGGACGTCTACCAATGTGCTTATTGCCTCGGACTGGCAGTTGAACGTCGCTTTCATCTACCCTGGCGCGGAAGGTTCCGCACATGACTCGATGGTGCTAGCACACAGCAAATTACTCCAAAGCATGCCCCAGCACATGTATCTGTTAGCTGATGCTGGATATGGTCTACAACCCCAAATACTTACGCCATATCGAGGTTTGCCGTGGGTACAGGCAGGCCACGGACGGGAAAGGAACTCTTCAACCTGCGTCGTGCAAAAGCAAGGAATGTAGTTGAACGGCTGAACGGTTGCCTAAAGAGAAGGTTTCGCATCTTACGAGTCCCTATCAAGTGTGAGTTTCTAGTAGCAAAAGCTATTATTTTTGCGTGTGCATGCTTGCACATTTTCATTCGTCGTCATGACATTGAAGACATGGCGGAGGACATGCAAGATGAAGACGACAGCGAAGATGAATTGGATGTTACAATTCGGGACGAGCCACTCCCTTTCGACTTCAGAACTCCAAACAACTGGCGCGACCGGATGGCTGCCGCAATGTGGACAGAGTACAACACCTAGATCTTTTGGAAAACAATGCCCCCGTCCCATATTTTCATCGCCTCGTCCCACATTGTCCACCGTCTCGTCTCATATAGTCCACCGCCACGTCCCATATTGTCCTCCATCGTCCACCGCCACGTCCCATATTGGGACGAGGTCGCGCACATTGTGGGAACGATTGCCAGGTTAAGCTCTTTTATAGTGAAGCCAGATTAGACAGATAAACAGCTCAACAACAATAGTACTGGTAGAACATCTTGCATTATCGTCTACGTATGGAGGGAATCAATGTAAGCCTTACTACACATCCTGGTAGGTCTTGTTGCTGCTGGTCTCGCCGTCATCCGAGCCGTCGCCTCGATCTCGCGTCATGGCCTTCATCTTCGGCAAAAAGTAGGCCTCAGCCGTCTTCATAAACGACACGATCGAAGCCTTAGCCTCATCGCCCGCTGCTTTGGAGCTGGAAGTTCCTCCTGCTTCTTTAGATTTCCTGCGATAACGCTTGACACGGTCGGTGCGCTGAGAAGAAGACGGCGAAAAAAGCTCCGGAGAAACCTGTGCAGCTGCTGCGTTATCCCTTGGAGCTGGCGGATGGTCACGAGCGACAGTACCCTACGCTATCTTCGACGGTTTTGGTGGCTTCAAGGAGGGCTGAAGCATCAAACAGCTGGACAGTATCTGCGTCCTCCGCAGTTGCACGCGCGTCTCCTGCGAGCTGCGCACACAAAGTGTCGTGGGCGAATCCCTCAGACCGAAACCGCTTGAATAGAGCAGCATTACGAGGCTGTGCTTCTGTAACCTTCTTCGTGTAGTGTAGGACAATTCGTCTCACTGCACCTGCCTGCGCCACTGAGGTCGCATAATCTCTTGTAGACGTCGCCGCGAGTACACTGATCTAAGAAGGCGTTTAGCATTAAAAAAGTATAATAGAATGTCTGTTTAGCTGGACCAAGGCCTACCTTTGTTGGCTGCAATCCCGTCCTTGGCTAAACGCGAGACAATCAGTGTCCACGCCTTAGACTTAATACCCTTGTCAGTCTTCAGTGACGCATCATTGCGTGCACTCAAGTAGTACTGTAGGAGCTGGGTCTCCTCGCGTCGAGTCCAAGTACGCCGGGACGTTTTGGCTGGTGTTTCCATGGGAGTCGATTTGCAAGATGAACGAGTGTCGCTACTGAGAGGATGGCAAAATTGTTGGTTACGAAAAACACCTCTTCAGTGAATTTCAGAACCAGTCATTTCGGGATGAACCAGCTCTTTTAGCGCTCATGTGTTTCACTTTCACGTTTATGACGAATTGCCATTTCAAGGTCCAACCAGCTATTTACCAAGTGAAGCAGTGTTTGGGGGGTCACAACTGAGATTTTTCTATTACGACTTTGAATGCACGTTGGTACGACATTGTAGGGGTGTGCCGTAAAATGTAGCCATACAACCTGGGGTACGTTCAGTGCATGATCCACACCTGATCATTCCTGGTATACAAAAATGAATAGATATTAATACATGCGCAGTGATACAACACGCGCTTACCGCTTACTACCGTCTTACCGCGCATATAGCGCCTATGCATTTTAAACCAATAGAGCGCCTACTGTGTCTTAATCTCGAATAGAGGGTATATGCGCTATACAACGAACAAAAGCAATAAGTTCGAAGAAAATGTTAGCAGGTGTGGGTCAAGGGAATTTAGGTTACTGGTGTAGGTACGACCCACCTATGCTACTCGCCTGGGTTCAATCCCCGCCTTCGTGCAGTTCACATTGTAGTGGTGTTGGAAACGGGTCGATTACTTTCTTTCATTGGTGGCTGTGTAAAATACGGAGGTTTTGCTTTTGCAACTAAAGTTTTGAAAAAATAACATATCAGTGTATATACTTTCTTTTTATACTGAAAATATGCCAAATGTATTGAATATTTACTAATAGGATCAAACGATGAAGCCATCTACTTTCACTGCAAAATACGAGCCTGATCGCACGAGGCATACTTCTTTGCTGGGATTTTCCACAGTGTAGGAGCATTTTGACAGAAGCCTGTTGTTTGTGTCTACCGTACTAACGTTAATGTTCCATCCGTGCATTTTTGATGCAGCAAATAGCTCTAGTTCCCCTTGTTCTGTCTCTCCATCTCGAAGCCGTTGTAGATAGAATGAATCAAACAATTCTTCTAAGTCTACCAGCGTCTCCATGTAGTCCACCTGCTCTGTAACGTACTCGTCCCGGGAGATTCCAATTCCATGCATCAGACAATGAAATAGGCTCGACGTGCTGTCATGAGGTAGATACCAGGATGGAGGAGCAATATTAAGCTGCTCTCGTTCGTCATCAACTTCAACAAGATGACTGTACTGCTCATTCCATTGCGCCATGTCAACATCAGTGGACAGGATATCTCGTAGGGGGTGGTGCAATTCCGCCTCGTCGGTTCGCAACCAGGCCACATAGACTGAAGGCACGCAGAATACTTTCACGTGACCGTGAATCCATCCAGTCAAACGTCCATTGAGCTACCGTGTTGTACCGAGGAACCTTGGAATTGCCAGCCTTCGTTTGAAGTTGGACATTGGTCAGCGCTTCTCGAATGTATTCATCGTACTTGCCTCTGTAGAACTCCTGGTAGCTTCGGTTAACTGCAACGTCGAGTGGTTGTAGCACACTTGTCATGTTTGGTGGAACGAGCAGCACAAAAACGTTGTAAGCTGTTTTGTAGCAGCAAGCTTGACATGACAGGCGTACGAGTCTATCACGTAGAGCACAGGCTCACGATACAGTTGGGTTTCTTTTCTGCCGCAGACAACTGACCTCGCATGTGATAACAAGACTTCGTCACTCCACATGCCGGTGTGATTAACGTCAACGATTACGCCGGCTGGGCATGTCGGCTTGGCTTTTAAGCGAGAGAACAGGATGTGAGGTTTCAGAAACTCGCCTGCGGTTGTAATGGCGAAAGTGGCGGTGAACCGCTTGTGACTGGATTCACCTTGCGAAGCAGTACCTCACGTGTACCGCGGGTAGTGATTGTGGACTTTGGTTCGGTCTCGAAGTATCACGGCACTTGGTCCATATTGATGATGTGACGAGGCTGAATGTTGTGTTTTTCGATTAGTAGATGAGATTGTTGCAAAACCTCACGACAAATCTGAGGGGCGTTGGCAGGGAGAGTGCGTGTTGTAGTTTGCCGACGAGATACGAGATTGTTGCGGGTCTTAAATCGATCGAGCCACCCCGATGAAGCAGCGAATGCACTGGCATTAGCTCCATTAAGGTCGTGACAGATATTCAGTGCTTGCAGGCGAATATACTTGTCCTAGAACCAAAGACCTTTGGTATTGCGTGTGGTAACCCATTCCAGAAGTTGAGCTTCAAGTTTAGCGTGTGCCGGCCTACGACCAGTTCCAGAGAGACGCAGTCGACGCGAGACTCGCGTTGCAACCTGGCGGTCTTTTGATGCGGCCCTGAGCTTGTCGTAATTGGCATACCAGCCTCGGAGCGTAGTCACAGAGACGTTGAACTTCTTTCCTACAGCCAAATAGCCCTTGCCTTTCACACCTTTCTCATACTGAGATAGTATAGCAAGTTTTTCGTGTATGCTGAAGCTTCGTCGCTGTCTCGTGGCCATGGTGAAGAGGATGGCAAAAAGAAGAATGAAAAGACGGCAGAGATGCTAAATTTGATGCAAGTGGCTGGCTGGTATTCAGGTGTACGTAGTTCGATGTGGTAGCCAGCGATATTGACTTGAATAGTGGTCTATGCGTTGTATTTGAATTACGTTCTAAACGAGGGAATTCTGTCTTGTTGGGCAAAAAGCAAAACCCGTTTAACATGCATAGGCGCTATATGCGCGGTAAGGCGGTAGTACAGATTTGGACGGAAAGATGCAACGGACTCTAAACAGCGACACATCAGGTTTTTTAAAAAGGCAGTATACAAAATTTATATCCAATGAAATCACTGCGCAGGCAAACCCTTTCAAGCCACTCAAAATTAGAATCGAAGTGGAGACCACAGGCGCTACCCGCTTGTGAACGTGGGAAATGTGTGACAATAGCACTGTTGGAAGTGGCTCAAGCGAGAAGGACAATGACATGGATGACGAGACCATGGTTAATCGGGACTGTTAAAGTGCTGGAAGATATCAATGATGGTATTACAGTTTACCCATGCCGCGAGGTTAGCGGTATCAAGGCGAGGACAGCGGTGCGTCGAAAGCAAGAAGCTGAAATATGGGAAGCGTGCAGCAACAATAGACGATCTAAGTTTGCGCTAGGGGGGCAGGGAAGAAACAGTTTGTTTCCTCATTGCGACGAGCTCGTACAGTGGATCAAAACCATGAGAAGAGATGTATTTCCGCTAAAAACATCTCGTGTACAGGCGTTTCTTCGAGAGGAATACGGTGCCTTTACAAAGAACACCTAAAACAAAATATGAGGAGAGCTTTGGGCGGATGATTCGGCGGATCATTCGACAGTGCGGCTTTTCATTTAGACGCCATACCAAGTCTACCTTGTCGACAGTTGTGAGCAACCAGATAAGAGTCAACGTGCCAGTGCACGTAAGTAGACAACTGCTTGAACTCAGCTACCAAGAACTCATGCACAACAGAGAGAGAGATATCGAGTAGGATGGCACTCAGCTAGGCATCTATCTCAACAATTCATCAGTTCCAATTTCCCTACCTACTAAGGACTCGTGGCATTTAGCTATAGCTAAAACGTAGCGAATCTACGACAGTTCACCACGCCGACAGCTACCATGTCCAGCAGCGACCCAGCAGAGGTGACCTTCGAGAAGGTCAAAAGCAACGGAGCCGTGGTGAAGAAAAGAGTGCCCACCTTCCGCGATGGAGGATAGAAGGACTGGTTGGAGTGGCTACTCCGCCTGTCTGAGTACTATGTATTCATGGGGTACATCCCAGGCGACGAAGAGGATCAAGTGGCGTTTGTCGAGGACATCCAAGTCCTCCTCTTCGACGAAGACCTGCAACAATTTAACGACAACGTAGCCGAGGAGAACATCTTGCGGCCCACGACTGTCGCCCTAGTCGCGCTGAAGCGGCTAACCGAGATTCACTGCCCCGACGGAACCCGAGGCGTGATTATCGACGAAATGTCCGCGCTGAAGAAGACGCGAGACGTTAGTGTGCGAGAGTATACCCGTAACTTTAAGAAGTTGGGGCGCATGCTACAGTACATTGCGGATAATGCTGAAATCCCTACGTCTGACGTGATCCGCTTGTACAAGAGTGGGATGCCAATCGACTGGCAAATTGAGGTGAACCGTTTGTCACGCAATTGGGAGTACACAGAATTAGTGCACCAATTTGAGTTGATTGAGCGAAACGAACAAGAAGAAGAAGTACTCAGGAATGGACGCGGATCCCGCCAGCGAAATGGACAAGGTGGACAGCCACAAAAGAAGGGTAAGCCCCATGGCAAGAGCAACCAGGGCAACCAGGGCAACCAACCGAACGGCCAGCCCAAACAGCAACATAATAAAGGCGGTAACGGCAAGTACTGTAAGTACTGTAAACGCAACAATCACTCCGACTCAGATTGCTTCCGTAACCCAGAGTCACCCGCATACAGACCACGCCGCCCAAACAATCGCACGTCTAATGCAAACACCAGCGGAAACGACAACAAGGCGTTCGCGGCTATGCAGGAGCAGGTGGCGGAGATGGCTGCAATGATGCAAGACATGAAGCGCCGTCATGAAGAAGAGCTAAACGCCATGCGTTTCTACCGTCGCGATGACTTTAATGTCTTGGTTGACATCGAAGAAGTGGACCAGACGCCCCACAAGACTACAGAGGATGAAACGCTTGCGCCTTTGCGTCAACAGTGCGTCGCAGACTGCGACTCCACCCGCGAAGCAAAAACCCTGTCTTGAAACTGAAGTACGAATTGGAGAACAATCATTTCGTGCACTTCTGGATACCGGTTGCACCAGATCTGCAATTGACCAGAAGGTAGCGAACATTGTGAAGACGGGTCTGAAGCTGAGGCTGCAGGAGGGCTCGTACCTAATGGCAGATAGTTCCGTGCACAAAACTACTCATGTGGCAGACACTGTATTTTGCCTACCGGCATTTTCGAGTAAGCGTGAGTGTACGTACTCATTGAGGCTGGTTGATGGACTATTGCACCCGGTAATCCTCGGAGCTGACTTCCTTTCGAGTCATGGGATCGACATCTTGTTCTCGGCACACTGCCTTGAATGGGACGACATCAGGATTCCTATCGCAGGAGTACAACCACCTTCACCAAAATGGCTACAACAGAGACTGACCGTGAACTTTCAGTCGAAGTAGCTGTCGCAGAATTAAGTGAAGCACTCGATCCAAGGTTGATGATCGATGGAGAGATGCTATCCGCCACAGAGCGTGTCCAAGTGGCGGACTTAGTGGAAGCATTCATACACGTGTGTTCGGGTGGCCTTGGCCGGATCAAGGCTGAACCATACGTGATTCCTTTGCAACCTGGAGCCAAACCTTTTGCCTGTCGACCATACCCAGTACCCCAAGTTCATCTAGCAGCGCCCAAACGGGAAATTCAACGGTTAGTGGAGCTCGGCGTCCTCATACCTGACAATTCGTCTGAATGGGCTTCACCGGCGTTCGTTATCCCGAAGAAGGACGGGTCTGTTCGACTTGTCTGTGACTATCGGCGCCTAAACAAACTGCTGCTTCGCAGTTTCTTCCCACTACCAGTGATTGGGAACTTGCTTCGCCAATTTCGCAAGTCGAAGCACGTGTCCTCTCTGGACATCCCAATGAGTTACTATGCCCGGATTCTTGCTGTGTTGAGTCGGCGTGTTACTGCAATTGTGGGTAAAGTACGTGTTTGGCTGCCTTCCAATGGGGGTAAGCACAGCACCGGACGAGTTCCAGGCGATAATGAACCTGATGCTGGGAGATCTCGATGGAGTATGGGCATACCTGGACGATGTATTGGTTCTTTACGACACGTTTGAAGAACACCTGAACTTGCTGCGTCGTGTGTTTGAGCGTTTCGAAGAATTTGGCCTGACGATCCACCCTCGCAAGTCGAAGTTGTTCACGACGTCGACGGACTACTTGGGCTACAGGATCAGCACCACTGGAATACAGCCATTGCACAATAAAGTGGAGGCAATCGCGAGTATTGCACCGCCACGAACCCGACGCGAACTCAGGCGGTTTATCGGCATGGTAAACTACTACCGCGACATGTGGCCACGGAGAGCGGCCATTTTGGCACCGCTGACAGCGTTAATGTCACCCTCCGCGCCATTCTGCTGGACGGACGAACATGAAGCTGCGTTCACGCAAATGAAGACAGCCATGATGCAAACTGTCGAGTTGGCATTCCCTGACTACAGTAAACCTTTTCATGTGCATACGGATGCCTCCGGCTACAAGCTCGGTGCCGTTATATCTCAAGAAGGACGCCCACTCGTGTTCTGGAGTAAGAAATGCAATGACGCGCAGCGAAAATACCCGGCGAACAAGCTTGAGCTTTTGAGCATCAAATTGGTGTTGCAAGAGTACCGGACAATGCTACTTGGACATGAGGTCCACATCCACACGGATCATTTGAACTTGACGTATGCGAGCTACAACAACGTGCACATGCTCCGCTGACGACTCGAGCTCGAAGAGTTTGGACCAGAGCTGCACTACGTAAAGGGTGAAAACAATGTAGTTGCAGACGCTCTCTCTCGACTACCACGCGATGACAAAACCAGTGAACAGCGGAAGGATGCGATTGTTGCGGCCACAGAGAATGATCTGGCACTCAGTAGTGTGGATTTTCGCGAGATTGCTCACGCGCAGCAGAAAGAAGGCACCGCAGCCCTCAAGAACGCAGTGCAGAAGGAGCTTAACGGTGTTGAGCTTCAAGTGGATGGTAGTACTGGCCGCATTATCATCCCCACGTGCCTACAAAGCCCCATCATTGCTGCATACCACGAATGGCTACTACACCCGGGATCGACAGCAATGTTGAAGACGATGCAGAATGCGCTGACGTAGACACGGATGGCCCGTCATGTGGAGCAATACGTGCAAAACTGCCTAACGTGTGCGAAAAACAAGCACTCGACGGTCAAGTACGGCAAGTTGCCGGAGAAGACTGTGACAACCCGGCCATGGTTTGAAGTTGCCATCGACTCCATTGGGCCGTATGGAAAGCAGAAATTCAGAGCCATTACCATCATTGACACTACTACGCGACTAGTGGAAATGCAAGCAGTGGTAGACGCGTCGAGCAACGAAGCCGCCTACATATTTGACAGGCTGTGGCTCTGCAGATACCCTCGTCCCAGCCGAGTGATCTACGACCAGGGGACGGAGTTCAAAAAGGAGTTCTACGATTTGCTGGACAGCTACGGCATTGCAGCCGTGCCAACAACTACGCGTAACCCACAGACCAATGGCATCATCGAGCGCCTACACCGCGTTATTGGGGACAAGATGCGCACCCAGGAGATCGTGACGCACCACGACTGGAAAAACTTCCTGCATAACGCAACGTTTGCTTTGAGAGCATCGTTTCACTCAATGCTTGGTGCCTCACCAGCACAAGCAACCTTCGGAAGGGACATGATTGTGGACGTGCAGCACACTACCGACTAGCATGAACAACACACCCGGAGGCTGGAACAAGTCCACAAGAACAACCTACGCGAGAATGCAGGACGACGGACGTGGACATACCACCCAGGAGATCCCATCCTGCTGAAGCGCGACGGCAACATCAACAGCAAGTTGACGACATTGTACGATGGACCGTATACAGTGATTGCCGTTCGCGACAATGGAACGCTGGTCATCGATAAAGGCCGCTACACCGAGACAGCACATCCGCCGCATCGTCCCTTACAAGGTCCAGCGTGGGGAAGACTGTGAGCAACCAGATAAGAGTCAACGTGCCAGTGCACGTAAGTAGACAACTGCTTGAACTCAGCTATCAAGAACACATGCACAACAGAGAGAGAGATATCGAGTAGGATGGCACTCAGCTAGGCATCTATCTCAACAATTCATCAGTTCCAATTTCACTACCTACTAAGGACTCGTGACAACAATAGACCTTGCAGCAGAGCAGAGATTCGCGAGCGACGTAGGCTCAAAGGTCAAGGCTACGTATGAACGGGAATGCATCTTCAACGCTGATGAGACTGCAGTTTACTACGACGACACCCCCACACGCATTATCAGTGAACGTAGCGCCAAAAATGGTGTGAAGATCAAGGGGAGAACGGGGCAAGTGTACTCCCATTTTATTGTGCATATCTCGATTTTATTTGACGTAATCGGATTGGCTATAAATCTAAAATGGCTACACGTACCAGCCTCTATACCCTAACGCGTCATTCCTTTCTGTCCAAATCTGTACTGTAGTACCAAAAAATGGGTATGTATAAATGGGAAAGTATATGTGTATACATGATTGGAACTTGCACCTTTTTTTTTTTGGAGAGGCGAAAGGTGGCGGACGCGGCGGTCTCTACGGCGGCCATGACGGCTACGAGTACTTCGCTACCGTCTTCTTCATCTACAGTATCAGCTACAGGCTCTGCACCACCGTCTATGAACTTGTTTTACCCCATGGAGCGCGAGGACTCGACCAACGCATTGAACATCATCGAAGAGAGCGACGACCATGATTTAAATGCCGAAGCCTTCGCTGATATGGCTATGAGCGGGATGGACATGAGTTTAGAGCTTAATTCACTGCAGATACGCACCTTTTTAGCTCGAAATGAGGCTCAGAACGAGTCAAACGTAGCGTCAGAAGTCCCAAAGGAGACTGCTCAGGAGAAGGACAAACCTAGTGCTTACGAAGTTTTGAGAAATGGAACGGTACACTATTCCAGAAGAGAAGACAAGATGCAGGCACTACAGGAACATCCAGTGGTGGCTTCTGTGTCGGCGGATGGACGCTGTGTTGGCTGCAAGTGCGGGAAGAGTGTGAGGCTTAACCCGCCGTGGTATATACTCAAGTTCGAGCAGCACGTGGCCAGTAGGAATTGCAGCTTCTTAAGACAAAGACCCAGTAAGAAGAGGAAGAGGGTGGAGACAGATTTAGATAGACAGGAAAGTCAGAGAGAGGCTGGAACGGCTGAACAGGACGCTGAACAAGGAGCTACCGAACAGGAAACAGAAGCAAGAGATACAGAAGAGGAAGTTGACAGTGGAGAATACTCGTTACAAGCTGTAGATAGTATTCTACGGCGGGAGTTCGGAAAGGAGGAAAATGGTAAGAAGATCGTTGTTCCACCTGCTGAAAATTCCCCAGACGAGATCGTGAGGAAGTACAAAGGAGCGGTGACACTGCGTGATAACCCACATTTTGTGCGCATTACGCCTGATGGTCGGTTTGCAGAGTGTAAATGCTCGAGGATCGTGCTACTTGGCGCACCCTGGCAACCTGGACAGTTTTTAGTGCACGTGGCAGACAAACAGAAGCCGAAAAAGCGGGCGAAACCTGCTTCAGCAGTGATGAATGCTGTGAGTAAGAAGAAACGGACATCTTCGTCACCGACAGCAATAGCGAGGACGATGATTTCGGCTGGAGTTCTCATGAGACCACCCACTTCCGCGAACGCGTTGTTGCAATCACGCAGAAGCAAGAAGAGTTTCCCGCGTGATATCCGGTGGGATGTCGCCCGTGCGCGTGGGCTATTGCCTTGTCCTGGACTTCGAGACGAGCGTATGAACACGTTTGTGACTTCTGCGATTCAACTGACTGGAGGCGCACGGCATCGCCAAAAAATCGCACGAGAGCTTTTCCCGCATCTTTTCCCTGACGATCCTGACTATGAGCACGCTGAAGAAGGGAACGGAGAACTGGAGAATTCAAGCGGTCAAGGTAGCACGAAGAAGCGACAGCCCAAGCTTAAACAACAGCTTCTTGAGGCCGAAAAGCTGTTGCTGCACGATGTGATCGAGGGTGAAGCGCTGTGGTTTGTGGACAAGGACGGGAACTCGGTGCGGAGTTTAGATTGTCTTGGAGTTATCGATTCGGAAAAAGACGACGTCCGGTGTGCGTCTTGTGATGCTCTTCGGAGTAATTCCGCTCTTCGAACAGCTGCAGCTACAAAGTACAAGCTCGCAACGCGTCCCGGACCCCCTCGCAACCCAATTAACCGCAAGTTTTGCTCTGGACGCGTATGCTCGCTTTTGGAATCGGAGTTTGACATGAAAGAACCGTATGCGCGGGTGCTACGAGACTTGGCACTGGCAGAAATCCCGGGGACGCTGAATACGTGGATGGAGATGGCTACAATTGGACTTTCAGGTGATTTCGACTCGCACCCAGCGCTGCTTGGACTATCCGAGGCGATGGTGCGGCTAAAGGACAAGGAACAGCGAGGGGTGGGATTGCAGAACATGACATACAGTGACCTTCTCGATGCCTTCATGCGTTCTCTCACAGAGTTGTCACCAGAAGCGTGTGAGTTCTTTCAGAGGCACCTTGGTGGAAGGAAGCAGAGGCAGTTGCTGACATCCAGGTCAGTGCTACCTAACAAACGGAAGCTGCTGCCTCCAACAAGCAGGACGGGCCAGGATCAGCCAGGGACCTCGCTCTACGAAAGTTCCAACTCGACAGCGGTGCGGGTGACCAGTGACGATGGGTTTGTGCATTTATTGGATCCTTCGGTTGTTGGTCTCAGCACCTTGCCTCATTTATCCATTGGAGACATACAAGACGTAGATCTGGGTGCGTTTCCATCGTCTGCAGCGATGCAAAACCACGTACACCAATCCGGGAACTCCAGTGAAGGACTGCTGCCGTCTACAGAGGGGCCACTATCAGCAGAGTCGTATCAACAACGCGATGTTCCGCTTATGGTTAATGGATCTACAGACTCGGAAGGACTTACCATTGCTGGTGAAGGTGATGAGGCAATTGTCGATGAAACAAAAGATGCCGAAGATCAAATGGAACCTGATCCTGGTGCAGTTGCGTTCCTCTCGGAATTTACTTCTCCTGAAAACAAGGACGCCGGCATTGATGACGCAGTAATGCCAACTGACCACGTGCCGTGCACTGGCCTTCGTGACGAGAATGTGCAGGCCTATGTGTCGAACGCTGTCCAGCTTGTCGGAGGTAGCCGACCTCGTTACGTTATAGCAAGAGAGCTTTTCCCGCGGGTTTTCGGCAACGACAAGAAGGTTCGCATCGTGGACAAATTGGACGAGGAACAGCGATTGATCCTACAGGACGCGGTGTTCAGCGAGTGTCTTTGGCGGGTGGATAAGGAAGGCCGTTGCGTGCGAAGTCTGCGTTGCAAGCGCTTCGTGCCAGCCACAGATCATAACGATCGCTCAAGCGCTCAGAATCAAGGCGTGTGTCGTGCCTGTCGTGATTTGCGCACCGTCCCGAATTTCCGCAGTGTATTGAGTCGCTCCAAAGTACCGAAGAAGCTGGAGAACATCAAGTACGTGCCCAGCGTGTACACCGAAAGTGACCCGTTCCTGCGCAAATTGTCCAAGAACTCTGCCTTCCGTGGCCTCTACCAGACCGTCAAGCGGATGGTGTCACCTGAGTCCAACAGCGAAGTGAGCAGTGAACGACTGAAGCAAGTGTACTTCTGGCTGCGTTTTGCCCGCATGGGAGTGTTTGGGCACTTCAAGACGCATCCAGTTTTTGAAGGGCTAATGAAGAGCATGGTGGAGATAAAGGACAAGGAACGCCGGGGCGTCGGCAAGCAGAACATGCAATACTCCCGCGCTCTCGATGATTTCATGCAAGGACTGGCGCAGATATCCACTGAGGCATTTGAGCTCTTCGCTGGTCAGTTTTGCGGTCGTACGCTGCGTTCACAGAAGGTTAAGCGACGATCAACCAGTGCGACCCCAGTCTTCACAGAACATGCAGCTATCGGAGCTATACCTGCTCCTGGTGAGGACCCTACACCGACACAGCAGCATTATCTTATGCCACCTGATGATCTCCTAGGCGGACGGAGCTTGTCTACTGAGGAGAGCCAACGCTTCATGGACCGAATGCTGGACGAGGTGCGGCTTTCAGTGAGTCGGGAGATGCAACTTGCAGAGGAGGAAGGGCGTCGTGGATTAGAAAACGCTGCTGAACCACAGACGAACGAAGACGACGGGCGTTTAGGTCCGGAGACGTATCTGAACGACGACGGTGTGCTCACCACAGAAATTTAAAGCAGCATATTAAGGATCGATTGATGCAATTTGCCGAGAGATTTTCGCTTTGCTTAGGCATGTTTGGACTGCTCTGGCAGCTTCTCCAGGTGCTTGGAGACCAGCCCCATGACCTGCGTGAAGCCAATCTGGTCCACCCGGAAGACGTCCTTCATCTCTTTGTTTGGGTGGATAACGCGGCCATTCTTTGGATCCTGCAGCTCGTGCTCTTTCACGTACGCCCAACTGCCATAGACACAAGCATCAAGTGAGACCATCTCCGAGGATTTCGCTCACTGAATGACGTACAACTCCTTAATCGCTGCGGGACGTGTGAGCGCTTTCTTGCCCAGCAAGTGGCTAAACGAAGGCGACAGCTTGTACACGATCTTGGTCGACATGGCTGAGGTTTGAGGCTTCTTGGCTGAATTCCGTTGTGAAGGAACCGTCGCCGGCTCCTGAGAAAGGAAGGAGAAAACTTCAACCACCTACCAATTAAAGAAGCAGGGACAAGACGTGGACGTCGCTGTCTGGTAGTTGGTGGTCGACTTTTCCTGCTTGTGTGGAGCGCACGAAGCCGCTGGAAATGACAAGTGTCGTGCCGAAAAACTGGTTCTTGAAGCCGCGTCGAGGGCACGGAGCTTCCCCGGGGACGTCAAGGCGTCTCCATATTTGCTGCGGAATGTGAAGTACGCGGACGTCGTTTTGCAACTGACCTGTGGACTCGTCTTGGCCTCCAAAGAGAAGCAGGTTCGGGCCGATCGTGTTTGTGCTGTGACCTCTACGCGGACAGGGCAGCGAACCGGACAACCGAGGTACAGACCACTCGATTGAGTCCTGGTGATTGCCTAAGGCGTCTGTATCGGTGATGACTTGCAACCTGTGAACGTCTAACAGACCATTCGATTGCCGGATCTGAAACAAGCACGAAGTGTTAGATGCTGAAGGAAGCAATGCTGTATCTGTACAATTGAAAAAGCAGTACTTGTCGTCCTCCATAGATAATAACTTCATCTGTCGAAACCCTACAGATACCACACGAGCGGGGTTAAGTACTTAAGTACATTCAAAGGTATAGAACTTCATCACGTACCGATAAACATCATGCAACGATCGACCTGGTGGTAACTTCGAAGTGCACGAAGGTGTTGACCATCGAAATTCTGCCAAAAGATGTACGTTAGTAAACGTCAAACATCATTTGTTGTGTTGGATCGTCATTACCTGCACAGCCTTGGACATGCAGCAGGAATACATCCATGTTCGGTATTGGTGATACTCCCATACTACCACCCGTGATCAATACCAGATCCGAAGAGAGTAAAGTTGCAGCATGTCCACATCGAGGGGAAGGTATTTGGCCTGTCACTGTAGGCTCCACCCACATAGCACGAGCCTTCTTTGATCTACATGTACTTGAGTCTACTTCTTCAATACACAAGAGATGGAGATCGCCAAACGCTTCAAACGGAATCCCTTCCGATTGCCCTCCAAAGATAATAACCCGTCGGACGTTCAGATATTCCTCTTCGTTCTCACTTGCCTTCATCAGATCACGAGCACAAAGTGCATTGGTCAAGCAGGTCATAGAGTGATTCCGTCTTGGACAAGGTCCTCTACCTGCTGCTCGGATTTTCTCCCATTTCCCCATTGAAACCTGCTGCGAAGACTGTAGAAACGGAAGCATTTCAAGCCTTCCAGTTTTACTAGAAATGTCCTTCATCTCTTGTCCTTTTAGCGTTGCATCCGATACTCTAGCTTGTAGAACACTGAACCAATAGTGACCTCCACTACGGAGCAAGAAACTGGCGGTCGTGTCCACCTCGTACTCTTGATTGTCGGTCTTGAGAGCTCGAAGCGATGACGATGCCCCGTCACCTCGACAAACCTCCCAGCGTAAATGTGTCAGACTGCTAAATGCAGCGTATAATTCTCTCCAAGTGGCTGGAACTGCTGCCTGCATGCGGTAGGATGCCACGGTCGGGTATAAGTACGTGGTGAAGCATTCGCGCTTACATCGCGTCTCGATTAGAGACCGCAGAACCGCCAGAAGCGACCGACAGGTAGTCGACAGTATCACGAGCGCCTCCACATCCAGCAGATGCTCCAGCACCTCGAGAACCTCCGCTGAGAGCTCCACAAGCGAAGACGATGGGGTCATGATCACGATCAGGTCTTGATCTAAGTTTTTATGTGATAAAAACACGACGTTTGATAAGCACCATGGTTCAGACATGTATTAGTCTAGGACTTTTACGAACTCCTACGTCCTCGACTGATTCTTAGCAGCAACCCCGGTTAGCCGGAGGGTTCGAGTTGCCAAAGCCACCGGGGCCAGGCGAACCTGTCATTCCGACCTTGATGCCATGTGCCTACACCAAAATACCATTAGTTTTTTTTCTGTCACTGCCTGTACTGAAAGCAAAGAAGATCTTACCTCGTTGGTGACGTCGCAAACGCCTGATTGGATGTTCGAATAGATCTTGGACGCCGTCTTGACGAAGGCCTGCAAACAAAACACGTCAACATCTTCTCTAGAAGTGTTTCAACTTATCAACACGTACATCTTCCACGTTGGCTGCAGTCTTGGCCGACGTCTCGAGGAAGATGAGTCCGTTCTCCTTGGCGAATTGTTCGCCTTCCTTGAAACTCACGGCGCGACGGTGCTCCAGGTCGCTCTTGTTGCCAATGAGCATGATGGCCATGTTCGAGTTGGAGTTCTGTCGAGCCTCCTCCAGCCACCGCGTCAGGTGGTTGAACGTCTCTCGTCGAGTGATGTCATACACCAACAGGGCGCCAGCTGCACCGCGATAGTACGAGCGGGTGATGGAGCGGAAGGATTCCTGTCCCGCTGTATCCCAGATCTGCAGCTTGATCTGCTTGTTCTCGATGTTGATCATACGTGCACCGAACTCCACACCAATAGTGAGGTCGTGCACAGGCTGGAAGCGCTTGTCCGTGAACTGCAGCAGCAGACACGACTTGCCCACACCTAAAAACAAGAGAAAAAGTCAGTGGATCTCTTTCGAGTGGGGGATAATAAACGCACTACGATCTGTAATAGCAGCGTACCGGTGTCACCAATGATAATGTACTTGAACAGGTAAGCGTATGACATGGGTTCGAAGTTGTGGCGCTGTATTACAATTGAATAAAATAATAGTGAGATATGTCATCTAGAAGTGCTTCGTTCGCAGGTTCCAGACAACGATGAACCGTGCAACTGGTACAGAACGGAAGGGAAGGAAACGCTTCATACACCTACCTGGTTGCTACTCTGTGGGGGGCGAGCTGGAAGGCGCTAGACTGGGAGGCGGAGAAGATACGCTGGAAGGCGCTAGACTGGGAGGCGGAGAAGATACCTTATATTTTTGGCTCTGCGACGAAGAAAGGGAAGAAGAACCGGGAGCGACCAGCTGTTGTAAAATGACTTGAAGTTTGTATGCTGCGGATTTCTCGCAAAAAAAGGATTCTTTGTACTGTAGGTAACCTTAATAGTGCGCTTACGATGATAAGACGGTGTCAACAGTTGAAGTGAGGGTGCTACGGAACAAATCCATACGTTTCGTGTACACCACACCATATCTTTTTCTTTTATATTACTTACCCAACGGTCACTCATGGAGAACTACAACATCTACGATGAGATCGGCCGCGGCACTCACTCGTTTGTGTATAAAGCTCGACGGAAGCGCAGTATCGAGTATGTGGCTGTCAAATCCACAGCGAAGAGCCGTATGGACAAGGTGCAGTGGCCTTTTTAAGATTATTGAAGTAGATTATTTAGTGTCTGAAGTAAAAAAAAAAAATTGATATGTGTTGCAGATTCTGAACGAAGTACCATTCCTCCACAAACTGAACAGTCCTTACGTGGTCAAGTTCTTCGACTGGTACGAGTCCTCCAAGCACATCTGGCTCATCCTTGAGTACTGCATGGGCGGAGACTTGCTCAATCTCATCACGCAGGACAAGCAGCTCCCGGAGTGTACTGTTAAGGTACTAGTTTATATCTTAAAGAGTGTTACTCGTGCTGATATTGACGTAACCAATTGCTTTGCAGGAATTTGGGATGGAGCTGGTGGCTGGACTGCAATACTTGCACTTCAACAGCATTTTGTACTGCGACCTGAAGCCAGCAAATATATTGATTGATGAGTTCGGGTCGCTAAAGGTGCATACAACCTTTGGGATAATCTGTCAGGTTGAAACTTACTTCGTGAGTCTGTTAGCTCGCAGATTTTGGACTTGCACGTCGCATTCCTACGAGTGATGCAGCACCTGAACGACCGGTACGATTAATAAATTGCTCTGATATGGCTTGTTGCTAGTTAACGTGCTGGATTTTTTTAAGTAGCTGGCCCCAGGATCACCACACTACATGGCTCCGGAATTATTTCAGCAACCTGCAATACACAGCTTTGCTTCGGACTTTTGGGCTCTGGTACAATTCTCTACATACCATGAAAAACTGGTGATTTTTAACATGGGTCTGTCGGTATAGGGGTGTGTACTTTATGAAATGAAAACAGGTCGTCCACCATTCACACATACTAATTTCTCCGAGCTCGCGCGAATGGTAACAACAAACAGAAGCTAACAGGACTGGCTCATTTTCTTACCAACGTTTGTTTATGTGTGGATTCGAAATAGATCCAAACAGATCCCGTGGAGCTTCCTGTCCCTGGGTTCGAGATGTCACCACAGCTGTGCAACTTGTTACGGTGTTTATTAGTGAAGAATCCTTATCAGCGGATTACCTGGTGCGTCCTATAATACCCGGGCTTCAAGTATTTGTCGTGGATTGCCTCGAACTTGTCTGACGAGAACTCACGACCAGGGATGAGCTAGTCGACCACCCGTTTTGGTGCGAACTGCCCCAACTTGAGAAACAAGAGATGCCAGTTCAAGAAATCTTTTATAGCGGTTCACTAGCGCGTACCCAGTAAGTCCCGGCTATTACTTTTCTACTTCAACACTGATCGTAGATCTATCTGGTGTTGTAGCAGTGAACCTTCAGTTGGAGACGAAGGCGTGAACATGAACGGAAACAACAATCCCCAATCGAATCCTGGTGGAAATGGTCATGTTGACCACAATGGTGCCATCAACAACATCAATGGCGTACAGCAATCACTTTTGAATTTGATAGATGGGGCAACAACACGGAACAGTGGCACTTTACACGCTACAGCACATGATACCCATCATACCAGACACAGTGAATTTAGGCCAGTGAGTGCACCTATTCGGTGTGCACGTTCCTCGTCGAACAATAACGGCGAGTACGATGATGACATCCAAGGCGAACTCTTGGTTGAGCCTCCAGACACACGGCAAAGATGGAGAGTTACAAAAGTTCCTCATTCTGCGCCACCAGTACTTCGACGTGCTTCACAACAGTGCGTGCAATTGAGCAGTTTATTTGACCGGAGCAGCGTCTCAGGAAGTGGTGTACGCAAGATTTCGAAGTTAATCTTTACAGCTGCAGACTGTCGTGTCAAGCCTATCATCGGGAACAAAGATATCACGATTGAGGACATACCACGCGTCCAGGTGAATCTAATTCGGTTTACGCTTATTGCACCACAGAGTTTGCTGTCGTGCACGACTGAGGCGTTGGAGAATCAGCTCAAGGAAATCTACATCAGCCTCAAGTCTTCATACGCTGACGTTCAAGAAAAGCTCAGTGTCATTGCATACCTGTTTTCTTTGAGCTGTCATGCCCGACTTGCCCACGTGATTGTTAACAGTTCAATCCTCAAACTGTTGATTCGAATGCTGATACACGAAGCTCATTCCACAGCAAACAAGACGATGTTATCCATGGTATGTCTCGTTTTGGGGGTTCTCTTTCGGTTCGCAACATCTATTGCGCCATCTTCTCCCGATCAGCTGCAACTACTTGTTCAGACCCTGTTGGAAGTTTATGGCGAATCCCAACCAGAACTTCCAGACGGAGAGTTGACCACAATGACGGTATTGTGGCCGCGTCCGTTGGCTCTGGCTTGTCTTGGAGAGTTGTTGTTTTACATCTCTACGCAGAAGGAGTTGGATCTACCTATGGACGCAGTGGAGATTGTGCTCGCAAGCATTGACGACTCCAATGTTTTTATCCGTTATTTTGCTGTGAGAGCTCTGGGTAACATGCTCATTCACAGCGGGGATTCTCTGCTTCCGCAATTTGTAAGTGATAAGATTGTCTCGAGTTTGGTCAGTGAGCTAGTGCAATACGTCACCACGTTGAATGGTCAAGTCGATGAAAAAATGGTACTTGCACTGAGAACAGCAGCTACTGAAGCTCTTGCGCAGGCAATCCGGCGTCTCCGCAGTTCATCAGCAACTGCCAAGCTGCCATCTCAGTTGAAACGATCAGTTATGGTATTGGTTGCCAAGCCGGAAGTGTTAAATGCAGTGTGGAGAGGTGTTGAAGATCCGCGAGGTTCAGTTGACTTGGCACTCGCATCTCTCAATATCGTAAACTCGTTCTTGGATATGAAGCTGGATGCCTGTCAAGACGAGGAGTCTGCAGCGATCTCATCAAGCCGTGCAATGTTTCTGGAACGTGTCGATATTCTCGATACAGCTTTGAAGGCTTTCGAGATTGACAACGCTTCTGCGAGTGACATGGATGGCGAGAGCCTAGCTATCTTACAAGGGAAGAGCTTAATCATGCTCCAATTGGGTGTCCAGTTAAATCGTAGCTTTCTTCTTTACTTTGTCGAAAAGGATGCCGTGGCTCTGGTGGAAAAGGTGTTGGATTCAATTGCAGTCAAGATGCCTAACACCCCTGGCTCGGAAACGAAACTGTCGGCGTTTGAAATGTATATAGTCCAGTGTGCTCTGAATGTGTGTAAAGCCTCGATTCGAATGGCGCTGAAACTTGGCGCGGATTGTTTCTCTTCTCACGAAAATGGGAGCGATGTAAGCAGCGATGAAAGCCATCAGCTACCTAGAATTTCGGCAATACCCTTTCAGCTTTTCGATGTGTTGATACGGAATCCGAACTGTCGACAGCAGCTTTTCAGCTACTTCGTCTCAAACGACAGCAAACAGTTTACGTTTTTCCTGCGCCTGATGTCCAAGCTTCTTACATCATTTGCGAACGAAGTGATCAGGATATCGAGAGTTGCTGAGGAAGTACCGACGGCAGGACAATATGTGACGGAGATTTTGCGAAACTTGTTTGAATTCGCAGTCAGCGAAGCGACTAGTATCGTCTTGGTGGAGAAACAACTGTTGTTCACGCATTTGTTACCTGCTATAGTGATAAACGTAGAACCCCAAGGGAACCATACAGCTATTCCTGTGAATTGTCTTCACATTCTCCGCACTGTGCTGTTGGATTTCGACTACGATGATGACACCGGGAACTTTGAGTTCTACAATCCCTTCATTCGCTCAGTACTTTTGCCCAAACTCAATAAGCTAGTGAGCAAACGGGAAGCTGCGTTCGAGATCATTTGGAGTCTGACCAGTGAGCTTCTTTTCGATTTACTTTCGAGCGATTCCACTCTTCTTGATGAAGCGAAGGACTCCACGGTGGTGTCTACAATTGTGGAGTTGCTGAAGGTACCAAGCGAGTTCCAAGTCTTACCTTCACATGCCATTCAACTTGCTCAGATGGTTTTAGATTCCACTACAGTTCAAGATGCATTGTACGAGGCGGGAATCATCAAAAGTATCATTGCTGGGTTGAAGTTCACTTCAAAGAGGAAGGAGCTGGACGGAGACTTGATTTCTATGACTGAAATCATGCTGAGTTTGCTCCACCAGCAATTCGAGAGAAAGTGCCAATCTGGAACGACGCCGACTCCCCCTGGTTTTGACGAGGCCGTTGGTTGTGGATTATTGATGCTTCAATTGTGTGCTCGTGGGAATGTTATACAAGAGCCCCAAGACGAAAATGAAGCTGAGAGTTCCCTTGTGCTCGCAGATTTGGCTTCACGATGCCTCTTGCTTCTATCACAGGTAGAAGAACTACCTGTAGTTTTGTGTCATGCAACCGTAGCACTTGCTAACACTTTGGGGATGTTTGCAATGCAGTTATTTGGTGACCAGTTGAATGGGGTTCTATTCACACAGAGCAAACCAACTCCCCCCGAGGTGAATTCTGTCGCTCGGTAAGCCATCACACAACCAAGAATTACTTGCATCGGATTGCTAATCCTCTATGTTGTCTTATCTTCAAAAGTTCGCTCTTGTCGTGTTTGCAGCCAACCAGCTTGGATGGGAGCGACGCCATGGTGTTTCGTGTTCTCCTTACTCTAAAGCACTGCTTGCGTTATCAAGACGACAAGGCGCACGTAAGCCACTGGATAGCAGAATACCCAGGCGTGCTGGATGCGATTTCAGTGTTCGTATCCCCGAGACAATCTCCTGTGGATGAATCCGAGACGAATCGTCCTTCGGTTGGTGATCAGATATCGAAAGCTGCTGTTGCAATTGTACGCAAGTGTCAATCAGCGCTGAGATGAGGAACGCTTATCGACCAAGGATGTTCATTATGCTTTAACGTCTAACGATCTGCATCTGAAGTCTACGCGTAATGCTGCTTCGATTCTTCCCATTGATGGTTGGGATAGATTTGGAGATCCAAGCGCTCTGCAACCTCGTTGAGATTCGAGTTGTCACCCTCAAACAATCCTTTGAAAACTACATCCACGATATGTTCGTAGCGCTTCTGCAGCAGCTCGATCTCGTGAGGAGTATCCGGAACTGCACGTTCAACGAGGACCGCCAAAACCAAACACACCTGACAGGCCACCACAAAACTGAAGGCTTTCACAGTTCCAGTCTGATCTTCAAACAAGTCGGACGTCCAGAGGATCAGAGCTGAGTTCGTGCCGAGCGCGATGTACGTCATGAAGCGGAGAATGTAGAACCACACGCCAATGTCCTTTGCAGGATGGGGGAACGGCCTGCGATGCACGAAGCATAGTTTAACAGCATCGACGTGGACTTCCAGCATATTATTGGCCAGTGCAAGAAGTGGCGTCAGCGGGAATGCCACCACGAACAAGTTAATGAAGCCATATTGGATGACCATCTCGTTGTAGTCCTCGAATGCCTCGTTGCTCTCGTACGGCACGAGTTTGGCTTGCTCTTCAATGTAATTGTGACCTGTTTTCTCTTGTGTGGTTGCTATGTCCGCTGGAGTTGCTGCATTTGCCGCTTTGCGTTCGGCAAAGAGTTGGTATCGGTATTTCAGATACGGGATTGCCACTTCCGTTGTGTTTCCCACCACAATGCGGATGATAAATAGCGTGAGTAACTGGTCGCGCAGTTCTTGCATGCAGTCGTCTTCATACAAACACTCTCCTTCGGCAATACGTTTCAGGAACGCGATGTAGAAGAAGGATGCGAATGAGTTGCAGAACTGGAACAGGAAAACCTTGATCACCAAATAGTTTTCGTACTCGGCATCAGTACGGTGATTTTCGAGATCATTCAGCTTGCGGGCCACGTTTCGATACACCATATTGAGCAGCAAAATCTGGACGGCGTTCACCACGGTCACTCCAAAGGTCAATGATGTCTGGTACTTGGCACTAATGTGATTGTTCTCCAAATTGTCGCTGTTGTTGATCCAGTGCTTCAGTACGAAGAGACCAAAGAGAGCCACGACCACAATTCCAACCATAATCGTCACGACCATGACAGATATGATGAATGCACGACGACGCTTTACCTTACTCTCGTATGTTACTTCCTCGATATCTGTGACTGGGTGGTAACTCTTGGTTCCTCGAAACTGCGGGCGATAACGGAATGATTCGTGCAAGCCACTTAGCCCCCAAAGCGAATCCAGCAAACCATTCTTGCGCTTCCACAACTCCGAAAACATGGATGACCACAGCACCACGAAAATGGCAAAGGCGATTAGAATGTAGCCTTGCTGGTTGGTACCCGTGGCTGCTTGGCGTGCTTCAATGTAAACAAACGTGATGATCCCCGCGATAGCTGGAAAGACCAGCATCTTCGTGTAGAATTCTAGCCAGGCAAAATACAACGCGATTTTCTCTCCGAAATAGTAGCGGATCTTGTGCAAAGGCTGGTACAGCATAGTCCAGTGCAGAGCCCACGAATGACGCAGGTCATGCAGCGCCTTCGGGTCGTGCAGAGCAAACATTTGACCCTCCAAATATCCAGCCGCTTCCAAAGCATCAGCATTGATATGGCGCTCCACAATGCCTTCCGCAAGTCGAATACGGTCTTTCTGTGAGAAGAGCGTTTTTTCCTTCTTCTTGCCCCACTTGATCGAGTAGCGTCGGTAGTACGGCTGATATTTATCTTCATGACGATACTCTGCGAATGGGGCAAAATACGTCAAGGGGTCGTACGGTAGGGCAAAAATCGACGTCACAAAGCGATCCCAGTGACTTCCTTGCACGCGCCGATAGGTATCATCTTCGACAAAGAGCCCATCAGCTTCTTCCGTGTGTCCCCAGAGATCCAGAGCCTTCCGCAGTTCCGGTTGGAAGTCTTCTCCTCGAGAGACCAACAGCGGATCCATCTCCGGCTTCTCTGCATTTTCGTCAGCACAACCTCGTGTACGTCTCAAATGATCCATAGAGTTCTGCCACTCTGTTTCTCCAATTTCCCGTCGCAAGGTCTTGAGCTTCGTATCGTGCAACGTCTCATCGAAAGGCTTGTTGCTCACTTGCAGCCTGTAATTCGTGCGATCCGCCTCCACCCTCAAGTCGTCATTATCAGCTTTAATCGTCATGATGATTTCGTCAGCGTCGCAACTAAGGAACATGCGCGTAGTGAGTCCACACGCAAGTTGCACACGACGTGCAATGGAAGTAGCCACCAGTTCACAAAACTTGGTCTCTGTCGTTGCTTCTGCGTCACCAATGAACTGCTCGTACTCGTTCTTCAGTAGCTGCTGCTGCGTCTCCAGGCGACGCTGCTCACTGCCCTCACTATGATCATTGCTCGTGTCCATTACAACGTCGCAGCCTCGTTCATCCAGGAAACAGCGCGATGTGCGCAACACGCGCTGGAACGGGTCAATCACGATCTTGTTGGCGCGTTGGCTGCGCTCCTGGTCCTTACCCAGCATAATCTGCACGAAACTTCGTAGTGTGAAGTCGTCAGGCTTCTTCAGTTCGCCACCTTCGCGTCGAGGGAAGACCATGACGAGGTCATGGTCGTACAGCGTCTTGTCGCTGTCTGTCGAGCGTAACACGGACGATTGCGCACTCTGCATGGAGCTGAACTCCATGTCTACGGCGTGGGAATTGGCCGAAGGAGACGCAAAGGCGTCGTACGTGTCGGAAGAGTGCGGCATGATGCAGAGTGATGGTCACTCGCTTCAGGCTGCAAACCTGAAAGTGATTGTACGTCGTGGTGGTGCTGCTTTGCCACTGTATAATACTCGTCGTCGAGACGAAGTCCTATTGGCGAAAAAGGTGCAACGGAGACTAAGAATGCGACACACTGAAGAAGGATGGTTCTCTCTCGATCGATCGATCTCTACTACGTTTTGAGACCGATACAATCTAGTTAAAACCTGTAAGCAAGTTGTCATTTCTTCAGTGAATAGATTCATTTCATTTCCATCGACCAAAGGTGGATGGATTGCCGACTCGTTGAAGAGTACGGACAAGATCTGACTACGATGTGACGCAGGGTTCACGGGCTGAAGTCGTGGTGGTCTATCGCAGATTGTGCCGTTGCTTCAATCAGACAGAGAGAACTGCACGTTGCCAGGTGCAAGTTACCCGTGCAGGCTGCAAGCTGCAAGCTGCACGTTGCCAGTACAAGTTGCAGCCTGCAACAGAAAGGTTCTAAAAAAAATTATCAAAAAAAGCTGCGGTACCACCAACCTATCATATACTACGAAGTAACATGTATCAGTTCAAATGCAAAATCATAGGGTGTGTATGTAGCATAGGTTTCTAACCTAGATATCAGTATACTTAGGGAGAGGGAGTAGCGTAGTATCAGCGCCACGTACGAGGAGCTACACATCGCGATGGCGGCGTCTTCGACCTACACAGGAGCGTCTGCAGGTCCCCACGACGGGTCTGGGGTCCCCTCCAGCTTCCCATCTACTTCAGAGTCCAGTAACAGCGCAGAACACACAACAGACGACGAGTTTGGCGGCTTCGAAGCTGCCGAACGCCTTTCAGATCCATTCGGGGACGTTTATGGAGCTGAAGCGGCTTTCGGAGACTTTGTTGGGGGCCAAACGCAGAATGATGGTCTCTCTGTTGGTGCTGACAACTCTTCAATGATGTCGTTCTCCCCCTTGACGGCTTCAGGAACCACTACTGCTCCTCCTACCTTATTACCTTCAATTAGTGGCGAAGTTGATCCCTTTGCAGACATTACAGGAGGTCTAGGAGCGGGTACTGATACGACACAAGCTACAGGGAACGCTATGCAGACTATGGAGAATTTTAACAGGGATACAACGCCTAGAGCGGAAGTTACAGCTCCTTCATCAGCCACATCAGCCATTTTGGACCTGGTGTGGGGCAATACGAACCAGGAAACGGAAATTAATCCGTTATCCATGTCAGCCACTTCGGTGGGCAGTGGGTCATCCAGGACAGCGTCAAACCCAAGTGGGTTTAAGCTGCCTCCGCCGCCGTCGACCAAGTTCGCGACATTTCCGTCTGCTTCTACTTCCACTCCAGAGGCTTCAACAGGAGACTTATTGTCGTTTTCACCTGTCTGTTCTTCAACGCCCAGTGACCCGTTCTTTGGAATCACTAACGATACAAGTGAGACGAGTGAGGCAGCTCCAGCCTTCGGAAATGACGAGTTGTTCACGTTATCAGCAACACCACCGCTTTCAACGACTTCTTCTTCAGCACCCACATCGTTTCACGGATCGTTTGCTTCACTACACGAAGAGGTGAAGCCATCTATTCTGTCTCCATCTACGCCTGGATCCTTGGAGGGAAAGCAGTCACCGTCTGCAGAACGCACGACGCGATCGTTTGGGTCGTTGAGCTCGTCGTTTGTGAGTGTTGGGGCGATGGAAGAATCTGTAATTCCAAATTGTGTGCATGCTTCATTTGGTGCGTTTGCGTCTGCTACACCGGAAGCAGGTACGACGCCTTCGTCAGCTCCACCTTCACTGCACAGCTCATTCAAAATGACGGATGGATTTATGGGATTTTCGTCTGGTGCTGACGAGGACGAAGTGGACCCTTTTGCTGAAGCAGGACTAGCAGCTCCGGAGGAGGTGCCACTAGCTGAGGCGCTTGCAGCGTGGAATACCTCTGCTGAACCAACTGCACAAGAAGAAAACAGCCAAGAAATAACGTCTCATGAAACAGATGTGATTGATGCAAGCAAGCAAGACCAAGTTCAAAGCGATAAACTCGAACTGGCTGTGCCTGATGATCAATGCAGCGATAATTCAAATGAAGCAGCAGAGGACAAGGCGCCGGATAATTTTCAGGGCTCTGGCGCTGCTACGCCGGCCTCACTAGACAACGGTGATGCATTTTGTCAGGATGAACAAGCTGCACCGGACGCTGATTCTTCTACTGTGGTTACAGAGACCAAGGGGTTATCTTTCGTGCAAATAAACGAGTCGGAGGTAATTTCTGCCGTGGAGATCGATGAAAATGTGGATACCCTTACTGCGGAAGAAAATGGTGATGACGTCCAGTCTTCTGGACTTGACGATATATTTCAAGACGATAAATGTGAGCTTGGCAATGATAATAACCCCGCAGTGTCTATTGACGAAGTCGTATGGACGGAGGGAGTTGATCCTTTCAAATCACGGCAACCGGACCCATTCTCGTCTTCAGCAGAGTCAGCAGAAGAGACCTCTGATAGCATTGCATTCGGTTCGAGTTCGGACATAGCAAGGGATTCTGTGCTTCAACCTGATTTCGTTGCTGCATCGACTCCTGACATTGCATCGGCGGAGATCCCTGCCAGCTCCGACGACTTTACAGCGATCGGTTCGACGACACAAAACGAAGCTGTTAATGTAGATGATGGTGACTCTTTTGGTGATTTTGGAGATTTTGAGGCGACAGCAGCCCCTACCACAAATGCTGCTGTTATCCCAGAAATTTCTCCTTGGGGCTCACTTCCAGCACCGACGCCAATTCAGAGTATGCGGATTGAGGATGAGGACGAGTCTTTTGGCGACTTTGCAGGCAATTATACCTCTCCTGCTACTGTTGAAGACGATGGCTTCGCTGACTTTGGACAAAGTACCGATCCCAGTGGTGACGACGACTTTGGCGATTTTGGTGATTTTACGCAGACTACCGACGATCAAGGGTTCTCACACTTCCAGCAGTCTGATACGCAAGTTTTCGGCGATGATGGCGACTTTGGTGATTTCACTCCATCTACTAACGTCGAAGCAATTCCGTCAGTTTTACCAGCCGCTTCATTTACGAAGCCCGAGTTGTCTTCGTTCTTTACGGAGGCGTTTGTGACAGCACCTGTACCGACAAGCGCATCGGAGGAACCTGATAGCCCAACCGATCTGGATGCAGCAGATAGTGCTCAAGCATCTTCGATGGAGTTCGTTCAAGATGTGTTTCGCACGATGTGGGACGAATATATTACTATCGTGGTGGCAACGACCCGTCAGGCTTCGTCGTCTTCAGGATCTCTTTCATCCGTAGCAGAACCGAATGAGAACGGTGAACGTGTACGTTTGGGTGGGACAACAACGCGTGCATCGAAGTATTTAAAGTATGTGCTGTCTGAGAAGATTCAAGAGGCTTCCAGACAGAACGGAATTTTCCCCCATGGCTCTGAAAGGCATCAGATGTACGTGGGCTACGCGGCATCTGGCGATTCTGAGCGCATGCACGCCGCCCTGAAGGAGTTGCAAGATGCTCTGTTCCACAGCTCAGTGAACGACGCCATGATGCGGATAGCCAAGCAGGCTGCGCTGTCAGCTAAAGCCAAAATTGCCGAGCAAGCTGCTCAAC
This sequence comes from Phytophthora colocasiae, assembly GCA_018806915.1. Taxonomy (NCBI): domain Eukaryota; phylum Oomycota; class Peronosporomycetes; order Peronosporales; family Peronosporaceae; genus Phytophthora; species Phytophthora colocasiae. The sequence goes on from JAGKQI010000101.1 coordinate 1,438,253, forward strand.
AACAGGCCAGTTCGCGTGGTGGGTCTTTATTTTCCACGACGCGACATCTGCTTTCACGGGGTGGAGGTGCAACAGGGTCCCATGGCCCTGCAAGTAGTGGCAGTGACAAAGCTGATCACGCAGGGGCAGACACACCTACTGGTGCTTCGGTTCAAAAGCTGGCTCGATTCTCATTTACGAACAACCACGATGACTCAGGAAATGGCCATCGTGGCATTAACGGTGGGGATGAGAGAGGGTCTGAGGGGAGCGATCACACAGGACACAGTAGCGGAAGCGACTCGGAAGCAGTGGACAGCCGGACACGAAGCCAAACACTTTCGAATAGCAGTGGTAATGGAGGGCTGATGCGGAAGTTCCAGGACCGCTTTTCGTTCGCAAGCTCAAGGCACCGGCCACGATTAGTGAGCCTCCGACGAAAGGGGCAATCTGGAGAGGAAGTTCGGAAGATGGAGTTGAATCTGGATGCCATTAGCGGTGGCCTGGACGAAGTGAAGTGGAAGTGCGCCATGTTCCTGTACGACGTGGAGGAGGTGGCACATGTTGCCCCTTCACAAATCAACATCCTGTCGTATCCCAGTAAGCAACCGCTGACTGGTAAAACTGACCGCAGTGCGCTGACGAAGCTAGTGAAGCCTGACACGATCTGGACAGTAGATATTGGAGCCAACAACAGCGATATGTTGAACGAGTGGTGAACGGTAGATGAAAAAAAGTGAACTTAAACAGGCGAGAAGCTGAAGCATCTCAATGCACAAAAGATAAATTGATGTTACAACTATTGAGATATTCTTCTCGTTACTTCTCTCCAACATTAGACTAACCTCCACCGTCGAGACGAACAGGAGCACAGCGTTTCATATTCGCTTCCTTCTCATGTCCACATCTCGCCCCACTATTTTCGCCTTGTGTGAGAGATGAACCTCACCTTCCTAAATACGTAGAAGAAACTCCCTGATGAAGTAGAGGCTCACTCTTCAAACCACCGGGTACACGTCTTCAATAAGAAGAGGTTAGCATGAAGGAGAACCCCAGTGCCGAAGTGAATGAACACTCGATCCAAGTCAATTTCGCCCCCCAAAAACAAAAATCGGGGTCGATCTTCCAGAAACACGGTGCTGCATCGGCCGAGTATGAAAACACCGTGTTCGAGAACGACTTGGTGATGATCTTCCCATTGCGCGAAAAAGGTGAGATCAAGAAACCGGATTCCTTTAGCAAGAAAGCCTTTGTCGCCTTGCTTTTGGGGGATACCGATGATGACAAGACCCACCACCCGTTCCAACGTGTCCTTCGAACGTCTCGCTGCTTCTTGGATGATCACGGGAAGGACTTGATGGCAGAAATTAGTCCGCGTAAAAGTGGCGTTGGGGACTCAAACAGCCTTGAGATGGGACGCCAACTACTGGGAGACGAGTACGAGAAATTCATAGGTTCCGACGAGTCAACAACAGAACGTCGCTTCTGCGAACTCGTAGCCACTGCCATCTCGCGCCGAATTCAATTGGCCTGTGGTCTCACTTCACGAATGTTTTTCAGTTGTGACGGCGACGAAATTATTATGTCGATCAAGTCGGAGAATGACGATCTGCGAGTGGAAGCTGATCGTACCAACTACCGTTTGCAACTGAGCAATAAACCATTCGACGAAAACCTCCACAGTGACAAAATCTCCGATCTGAAACGTGAGATTGGTCCTGAAGCATGGCAGAACTCTTTGGACCTCTTATTCGACAAACGCACCATGGATGTCACGAAAGAGACCCCAGAAATGGACCCACTACTGGTCGATGAGTTTCACCCGCAAATTTGTAAAGCTCTTCGACGCTGGGGGCACAGGGAAGAAGCTGATGGGATTCTATCCAAAAGAGAAGAGGCTGGTGGGGTAGTTTCTAACGACGATAAGCACAGTCAGACGCCTTGGAATCGCTTCTGGGCGTCCATTTTCTCCATCCCACACGACCCGATGACTTACTTTTCGCCATTCGCCGATTATCGTCACGAGCCGGAGTTTCAACCGTACTATCGTCGCTATCCATTAAAGTGGGGCGGCAAAAAAGAAGAGACTTTGTTCACTCAGAAGGACCGCATTCGTCTTGCGTCGGGTATCGTGGATCGCCACCTCAATTTGGATGCGCTTCGGGACGCAGGGTATTTGAAGTGTCCAATGTTCGCACTGCACGATAAGGATGCTCTTGATGAGTTACGTACGACGTGGGCGCTGGACTTGAAGATGCTGTACCAGCCACTGCACAAAATCCGCTACTACTTCGGAGAGAAAATTGCTCTGTATTTCGCATGGCTCGAGTTCTACACGAAGATGCTGATCTTCCCATCGATTGCAGGGATAATCACCCTCATTTACGAGGAAGAACAAGATGATGAAGGTAATGACAATAAGCGAGGCTATTTCCTGGTCGCTTTCGCCATTTTTGTCGTCATTTGGTCATCCATTTTCTCCGAGTTGTGGAAAAGGAAGAACGGACTCCTCGGCTCCGTATGGGGGTGCCACGGCTTCAACGAGGTCTTCCGATATCGCCCTCAATTCCGAGGAACGCCGAGCTACCACCCAGTTACTGATGAAGAAGAGATGACGTACGAGAGTCGAAGAAGGCGTCACCAATGGTTCGTCGTCTCCGTCATGGTCGTGACAATCATGGTCGGCATTGTCATTGTGGCACTTGTTGGGCTGTTTGTGTTGAAGCACTATATCAACGATCGTGATAACCTTCAGAACATCGACATCAAGTACCGAACGCCACTGACGCTTGCTGTGACTGTAGCCAACGCTGTTCAGATCTTGATTCTCAACAAGATCTACCGTGGGGTTGCGCAAAAACTAAATGATATGGAGAACCACCGCACTGACGGAGAATACGAAAACTACCTCGCAATCAAGGTATTCCTGTTCCAGTTGTGCAACTCGTTCGCATCTTTCTTTTACATCGCTTTCATCAAGCGACAGACGGAAGGTTCGTGTCTATACGGAGACGATTGCATGAAGGAGCTACGTGATCAGTTGCTCGTACTCTTCTTGGTCCGCATCGTGGTGGGGAATACGTTCGAAGTAGCCATTCCTTTCCTCAAATATCGGTATCAGCTCTACGCTGAAGCGAACGCCAAAAAAGCTGTAGGAGAAAAACCACAGGAAGGCGAGACGAAAGAGAAGCACAACGACATCGAGAAGCAAGCGAAGAAGGCGCCATACGGTAGTGATGAAGCCTTTGAAGACTACAACGAGCTCGCGATTCAATTTGGCTTCCACAATCTCTTCGTTGTCGCATTTCCGCTCACACCTCTACTCGCACTGATGAATAACATGGTGGAAATTCACGTGGATGCGTGCAAACTCTGTTTCAACTGCCGCCGGCCGTTCCCGCAGCCAGCAAGAAGCATCGGCGTTTGGTTTTATATCTTCCGGTTCATGACCTACATGACCGTCGGGACGAACGCAGCGCTTATCCTGTGGACCTCCGACTTGTTTGAGAACTACAGCGGAACTGTAAAAGCTTTCAGCTTCGTTGTAGTGTGGCAGGTTGGAATTGCGATCGCTCTTTTCGTTGAGCGAACGGTGCCAGACATGCCCAACCACTTGGCTTTGCTTCTGGAACGATACGACCACATTGTAGATGTGGTTATCAAAAATTTGTCCGAGGGTGACGTCTCGCACCTTAGAGAGGTGTCAGAAAACTTGGACCTGACGATCCACACCAACGATCTGTGGGATGAGAAAGCTGGCAACGAGAAATTAGTTTTTCAAATGCACGGCCAAAAGCACGAGGTTCGGGCACCTGACCATCCCCGTCACGAACTCGAGATTGTGAATGAATCCATCAGAAACTTCGAGAAGGACAAGTCCACAGAGTAGGCTCACGTAGTGACGGGGAGACCAAGTATACACATTTCATACTGATGCACTACGAAGTATTTCCTTTCAATTCACCACCGAAATGTCAGCCAAGCAACTATAGTTTTGTACGTGAAGTATAGCTTCCAAATGGAAGTCCGTAATTACTTGCGTGAACGGAACCTTGCTCCAGTTCAACAACAAAAACTTAGGATCCATTGAGCTAGGCGTAGAACCCACAGCGGCCAAAGGTCCGCAAAGGCGACGAAGCAATCTACAATCCAAGCCAGCGAGGATTCCTTCTTGCCATCCTTCGGAAAATGAGTTAAAAGCCGAGATTATCGAGCTCAGCTCTAACGTTTTTATCCACTAGGTATCCTCTTCGTATAGCACGATGTTGCGTTTCGATCATATCAATCTCTTCAATTGAGAAGAATTTCGCCAAGCGGAATCTCTGCTGCTGCATGACTCCAACAAAGTCTTGATGCCTCATTTTACCGAGTGCGTCTGGGAGAAAGCCAGGTGCTTGATAGATCATCGAACTACTATCTTTACAAGCTGAAGTGTTGTCGGAAACAATTTGGTTGAATTTGGACAGCACAGTGAGTACAAATGTACTTGCGATATTGGCGTTGCCGATCGCAACAAGACAATCACCGGGATTCACAGCAGCTGCTTGGCCATTGGCGTCCAGTAAAGTTTGATAGTCGTTAGGCTCCAAGGAGTCAATCGCACTGTTCACAAAATCGCCTTGTGCTTTAAGGAATGTACCAACCGCCATCGGACTCAAGGATAACGAACCAATCACAACATCTTCGCAAGAAATAGAGAAAACATCCGAGGGTACAATCGGACCTACCGCGCCAGACAACATCAATAGTTGATTCATTAGATTGACAAGCTGTTGTCGATCACGTCGAAACCCTTTGCCAGTTCTCAGTTGCTGTGAAACACTATTAACTTGGTCTGCCACTTTTGTTAGTACAAGTGCAAGTACCCACCACGCAGGTTCTGGGGCTCCAGCGTACTGATACTTACACGTGAACTCGATCACGTACTCCTGATTCTCCATAATCCAATGCAGTACTCTTACTAGAGATTATCAAGATCCCTCGATCAAGTTGAGGCACTTCAATGTTTCAGAGTGTATTGGTTTCAGGCTTCGTAAGTGGCTGATCAGACCAATTACGGTGTTCGTGAATTCTACAGTAAGGACAACCCTACAAACCTCGCACATGAGATGGTCGAGTTTATTGTAGTCGCCGTAGATGGGGCCTCCACACACTGTAGCCAAGCGACTGGTAACTCTTTGCATACATTCGCGTATTCTGCTTTTGTCATCATTCATACAACTGATTCCAATCAGCTTTCTTTTCCAATTCGGCACAACGACATCAAGATATTTCATCACTAACTCTGCATTTTCTGTTGTTCTGACTCCACTCAAATCCACAATTCCGACCAAATGGCCACTGTAAATCTCTCCACTGTGCTCCAACCGCACTCGTACATCAATAAAAGAGGATCCAGCACACATGCAAAACTCCAATTCCAGTGCGAAAGCCCATACTTCCGCCTTCTCCAAAACAATTCTCAACCTCTGCAAATTCACAGCGCACACAACTCGACAGAGATTCATCACTCGAGTCTCAGTAGCTTCTTCAAAAGCTGAAACATCTCCCACCATGCCTTCATACAGCTCCGCCGCTTGCTTGAACGACACTCCACCGCCTACAAACTTCACACAAGTATCCATCCCAGCTTGGAGTCCACGCGGACAATATACCTCGACTCATTCTCATCCACATCCAGCTCTCCGTCCTCGTCGTCCGTCTCCATCTCGATCTCCTGTTTCTTAAAGTAGCAAATATCCACGCCATCACCTTCTACCCCACGTATTAACTCATCTACAGTGTCTTCGTCCACCATAACAGTCCATGGTCTCTGTCCAGCATCTGCTATACATGTAGCAGTACTAACCCCTACCGTGGGCTGCACCAATTCACTGCTTTTGGCCAAAGACGTCACAGTGTCTCTAGGTCTCCTAGAAGTGGCTACATTAGTTGGAAAGAAGCGCCGCTTGTCCTCGTCATTTTTATCCCTGTACTGCCACCAACGCAGCGCGTGCTGCTGTTCCAAATGGCGCCGCATATTGTCTGGTCTCCAGGGCGGTGAGAACACTGGATCTTCAACTTGGGTTTTCGACGTCTAGAGCCTTCCGTTTCGTCCCGTTCGAACGATCGACACATCATACACACAGGTGCCTTGGTCTGTGGGTCTCGCTCGACTACAGTGAGCGCATACAGCAGCTCCCAATGCGACCGGAACTTATGGCCATCAATATTTGAGTTGCATTTTTAAAACAATTAATAATTTGACACCGAATATTTTTTTATCGAATGAACGTCACTTATGAGTCATTTGTTATGACTCATTACGAGTTAGCCATGCATGTCAATGGTTCTTGAAGTCGTCGATCTGGATCTCCTTGCCTCTGTCGCTCACGTTGCCTTGGTAGCGCGTCAATCGGAACTCGTGCCAGCTGATCGGACGGTACTTGGCTACATCACCAGGCTTCACGACAATGGGCTCCACCTGAGCTTTGAACGACGGATTGTAGAAGAACGGGGCTGAAAAGCGACTAGCTCCGCCGTTTGCCAGCACTCGGTGCAGCGGTGCCACGAACTGATCATTGGACCATACTTGAACCATATCACCGATGTTAATGGTGTAGGTGTTCTTGCGAGGCGGCACGTTGGTCCACGTTTGAGAAGGACGGTGGAACGCTTGCAACGAAGCGACCTCGTCATCTTGAAGTAGAATTGTAAGAGCGCCGGCATCCGTGTGGTGGTAGACCCCCATCGTGCCTTCAGGGTTATCGGTCGCAGGATAGTGGTTCAATCGCATGTGGCTCGAGTTGTCAGCTTGGTAGAACTGGTCGAAGAATGTGGGATCCTCCCCGAGAGCGACAGCAAACACTTTGAGCAGACGACGAGCGATGACCTCCATCTTGGCAAAATACGTGGTCATTTCGCTGCGGAAACCCGGAAGAATTTCTTCACTGACCCACTGGTTCTCATCCTCCCCCAAACGCTGGTGTTTATCGTCTGCAGGGCCGTCTTCAATGACTCCAGCAAAGTCGAAACACTCTTTACAGTCCGTCTTGTTCTTGGTGAGCTCGTGTTCGACATATCCACGAGAGTTGACAGGAGTACGTCGGACACTGCGCTTGGTGTCCTTAGGAAGACGGAAGAATGAGCGCATGGCTTCCTGGAATTGATTCACTTCTTGCTCGGGCAGCCCGTGGTTGGCGATGTAGAAGAATCCCCACTCAGTTGCAGCAGCACGGATCTCCTCGATGGTGGTGCGGATAGTTTCGTCATTAGCCTCGCGCAGAGCAGTATTTACGTCGGCGTCAGTGGGGAAAGCCATGAGAGCTGCGATGTCAACGGCTGGTACTTGGCGGACGTCCATGTTGAATGGCTTGATGGTATTGAGCTTGCGAATTGCGGAATGAGAAGTTGGCACTGCTTAATATCTAGCACCATTGAGCCCACCATTTACCCACGAAATGTGTCTTCGGAGGACATACACGTAGTAGCTGGCTTGCTACACCTTGACGTCGACGCAACAGAGAAGATTATTGGGTGCCTACATGTCATCTCATCCAATTCATCCTATCGGGAGGTGTGAAGGTCACTTTGGTGTAGAAACAAGTTGGATTCGTCGGCTTTCAACGTACGAATCTGCAGAGTACAGTTGAAGTACTGCAACAGAGAAGAGCAAGATGATTACAAGATGGTACGGCGAACGCTGTCAAGGTTTTTCGGTAATACCAGGGTAATGCAAGTTGTATTTAGAAAGAACATAGAGAAATACAAGGCACAAGAGAAGAAGGAGCTTTCTCTCTATGTCTCCACCACCTCGCGGCGCAATCAGAAAGGAAGCAAAAGCTATGTCTATGCTTAACGGGAGTGCGTGTTGCCTTGGCCACGCTTGCCCGAGTTCTGCCACTTCGCCAGTTTTGGTACCGATATCCGGTCGGCCTCGCCAGCACGTCCCATCTTGGCAGCCTTGCGCTGAGTGAGTCGGGTGGCACGCTTGGCAGTGGCCATGGCAGCCTCGTTACCGAAACCAGACTGGTCACGCGGCGTGACAAGCGACGCAGAGCGGTTCTTGGACTTGGAGCGCATCTGTGACTTTGCGCGGGCGCGAACACGGAAATCGGAGCTCTCGGAGGCATCCTCCATATCCACGTCCATGTCCTCACGTTCACGCTTGCGACCACGGCTTTCATCACCGGCCTTCCTCTTCGCGACAACAGCTTCAGCGTGCTTCATACGACTGGTGTCCACGCCAAGAGCCTCCAGTTCCTTCTTCGTCTCCGTCAGTGTGCGGAGCTTCGCACGCACCTTACGTGAAACAGTGGCGTGGTTCTTGTTCTTGTTCTGACGGTGCTCAGCCACAATGATAGCCTTCTTCTCCCGAATACGAGATAGCTTGTCCTGCTGCTCATCGTCCAGATCACTCATCTCCTCGTCTTCATCCATAGGAGCGTTGTTAGCCATAGCCTCGTCCTCTTCCTGTTCCAGAGCCTCAAGGCGCTTGAGAATCTCCGGGTCCACAAAGTCGGCAATGTTCTTGCCGTTCCAGATCTCAGGAATCGCGTCCTGGGTCCAGTCATCGTTGCGAAGCATGCCCTTGTAGTGCTCCTTGAAGTCGTACGAGTACACACCAGCCCCACCATTAGCATTCATCTTGTCCTTCAACAATGTACGGGGCACAACGCTGTTCGGGTTCTCACGGGCAGCAATGACACTGGCTGGAATAGTGATCTCGCGCTTCACATCGTCACGAGCCACAGGCATAGCGACACTTAGACGGTTGAGGACGTCCGCCACCTTGTTACCCTTGACCTTCGAGTTCACACGGTGAGAAAGCAACTCATCACAAGCGTAATTCCTGACTTCCATGACGTTCTCCTCCGAGTGGTTCGACATGGTGAAGAACTTGGCCTTGGTCTCCTCCACAGCCGTGTTAATCATGTTCTGGTGGTTCTGCGACAAAGCTTCGAATCGCATCTGATCAATCTTGTTGCACACGAGCACAAGCGGCTTGTTGGCGAAAAGCGGGCGGATGTTCTCAAACAGACTCAGTTGCTGCTCAATGGTGAAGCCGCACTGTTCCGAGATGTCCATGAAGAACAGAATCGACGCCTGCAAGTGAGCAAGCGCAGTAACTGCCTGCATTTCAATGGTGTTACGGTCTTCAAGAGAGTGGTCAAGGATACCAGGGGTATCAATCACCTGCCAGCGCAGGTACTTGTAGTCCAGGTGACCCACGTACAGCGCCTTGGTCGTGAAAGCGTACGGCTGCACATCCACATCAGCACGGGTGACCTTGTTCATGAAACTGGACTTACCCACATTGGGGAAGCCCGTGACCAGCAATGTACGGGTGTTGGGATCAATAGAAGGAAGACGAGATAGATGCTTCCGCACTTCTTCCAGGTACTCAAGCGACGCCTTCTGCTTCTTAAGGAGTGTGCACATACGACCGAGAGCTGCTCGCTTAAGCTGCTTGCATCGGTAAAGCGAGTCACCGTACTTGATCATACGCACATAGTCCTTGGCAATGTTATCGATCAAAGCACGAGCCGTGTTGACCTGTCCAAGTGCTAACTTGTAGTGATCGCGATCGTACAGGATGTTAATCAGATCAGCGTAGAACGGATGCAGGTCGTCAAGACGCGGGAAGTCGTCGATGATCTGGCTGAGCTTCTCCTGGCACGTCTGCTGCGTGAACTTGACCTTGCGCATGTAGAAGGCTCGGATGCGCGAGATGGCGTACGTTGGGTGGATGACTGTGGGCGTCTTGCGCTGCGTGCGCGTGAGCACGATGTCGATGAAGTCATTGGCCGTAGGCACCGTCTGGATCTTCTTAAAGTTGTAGACCACCATATTGACTAGGCCTGGAAGTGCTGCGAGGGCTACGACGTAACGGAGAGCAGCGCTTGATCTGGGTCAAACAACGAGTGGAGGTTCCTTCCTAACTGTGTGCAATGGTGAAAGGCTGCGTTTGGTTGGCGCAGGACTAGTGTACCATGGTGGTGGTACATTTTCAAATACATGGTGTGTACCACATGGATTATTATTATTTTAACAATTGACTCTCTTCAATCCGCGTCTGTAGGAGAAAAAAAATATCAATTGGACCCGAAGCTTCCCAGACACAACGCGGCATTAGTGTGGTGTCGTTCGACTCTCGAAAAGTGCTATTCTCATTCAGTTTCCAGGCGGAGAAATGGTCGCGTACATCATCCGCATCGTGACACTTATTGCAAGTTCGCTGAATTTCTTTCACCTTAGACTCGTCTTCGACGGATTTGAAATCGCACCCGTTGCAGGACTATTAGCAAACCGGGTTGGCTTTACCCACCTGACGTTTCCAAAGACCAACGCAGAAGGGTTTTAACACTTCAATTTTCTTCTACACGCCGTCCAGTAGGGAGCGATCGATTTCAGAACCGTACGGGCTGCTACTGGATCGAGATTCATCCTACGTCATCAAAATGCATCGTGCAGTAGAATCCTTGGCATAGTTTGATGATGGGGTGCCATCCAAAACCTACATAAAACGGTTTAATCGAAAAAGTTTAATAGTGATTCTCACGGAGTAATTTCCATAAAGGAGTACCTGGCTGCTGATTTTTGTTCTACCACACCAAATTGCTTTTCGAACTTGTCCAGTATACCGATTTGCATCGGTCAAAGTCGATGTATCCTCGCATCCACACTTAGCATTTCGCGCCATGTACCTGGGTAGTGAGGCCTTAGACAATCGCCTGGTGGTCATCTTCACGCAGGTTCTCAAGCGCAAGCACTGCAAGGACATCACGAAGAACCAGCGCGCTTTTCGTTGTTTGCTGAAGGCCTCCAAGTGTGTAAGCGTACGCTGTCATTGCCAACTCGGGTTTACGTCGAGATCAACTCTCTCTTCGACGGTATCAACTTCGCATCCATGGGTGCATCAAACCCTCCTTTGAAACAGAGCCTTTAAATCGCACAAGGTATCCACCTGCCATACACGGCTTCTGCTCACAAAATTGGCTTGCCTGCGTTAACTCTGCACGCTTTTTCCTTAGCATCGGCACCAAACTTTCACCACAAAACGTGAAAGTCCAATCTGCTGCCAAACTGCGCCGGTTAGCAGCTAAGTCATTGAGCTTCATGACATACATATTAAATGCATCTAGAGGTTTAGCACTCCGACACTGATGTCCGTTCTCCGACGAGTAGGGTAGCTTGCCTACAGCCGACATCCGCAGATTTGATTTGATTAGATAGCCTGCAAACGTGCTACCCGTGAGAATCGAGGAATTTCCATAACGGAGTACCTAGCTACTGATTTTTGTTAACCCCTCCAGCCCGGCTGATTTTGACCTTCTTACGCTGCATTATGCAGCACAGTTATACTAGGAATTTGTATAGAACGTCGCTTAAAGGGCTTGGGAAGTGTGCACACGCTCGGCGATGGACAGGACACTTCCCGCTTACGCTGCATGTTGCAGAACAAATTGTATCCAGATGCCCCATGCAAAGCTGCATAATGCTGCAGAAGGACCGTGCAGTGTTGCACAAAGACCATGTGCAATTGGCCAGAGACCAGTCGAATATCGAGAAACCAAACTCGATTTTTTAGAAAATGAGAAGGCATACAAAAAGCAAGTAAACCGGTACCGCAATCAGATGATTACCGCAAACAGGTGGAAACATGTTTGCGGTAATCATCTGATTGCGGTACCGGTTTACTTGCTTTTGTCCTATATACTATTTTACAGCGTTACGTCGAGAAACAGCTGATCAAGGAGTCGGTTCTGCTGTCTTCTGCTGATGGTCCACATGCACCATACGAGCAATGCATAATGCAGCATAAGTTCGCTGCATAATACGACATAAAGTGACTAGCAAGGTAGACTATTCATTATTTTCCGAAGCTGTATGTGTCCTCCGTTTTTTTTCTTGGTGTAGGCGTTTTCTCAGTTCTCAAATGAAACGGATAGTTGGCGGGCGCCACTGTTGCAACATTTACCTGTTCATGAGCATATCTATCCTGCTGAATAGCATATTTTTGAAAAATGAAAGACAGCGTTTATGTCTGGCAAATCGTGAGCTTTTTCGGTGCAAGATATTTGCCCATCATTTTTGTATCTTGATTTCAGTATGCGTCGATTCGTGTGATTTTTTTTCACATACAAACATCATAATGCAGCTTAATAAAAAGGCCTAAGCTGCATTATGCAGCACTCCGGGTTGGAGGGGTTAAACTACACCAAATTGGTTTTCGAAGTTGTCCAGTATATCGGTTTGCATCGGTCAAATTCGAAGTATCCTCGCATCCACACTTAGCATATCCTGTAAGTCCCCACCCCTTCAACTCAAAAAGAGAAACGTAATTACTTTTACTTCCTCACTCTCACTCCAATGACCAAGAACGCAGAGAAGAAGCCGACGTTTGGTATGTCTCCTTTCGAACTAGAAGAGGAACGAACACCTTGGGAAAGCAGCTACCTCAGCCTACTCCGACCAAATACGCTGCTTGAGTCATCTGGCTCCGCTCATAAACTATTCGGCGTCGCGTATGACAATTACAGAAACATTGGCACCGAAACGTTTTAGATCACAGAAAGTGATTCAAACCAGGGTCAAATTGCTGGCAGAACAGTGTAGGTTTCAGATTCGCGTCCATAGTAGCTGTACCAGACAACTCAGGTAACGCCAAGTACGTCTGTAAGAAGCTACACGGCCAACAATACACGGACAAAGCTACGCCAGCTAGTGAACTCGTATGTCCGTTTTTCGTGAACGTATTTGGTCATGAGGGTGAATGGAAAATTACTCGCGCTAACTTTTGCCACAATCATCTCTTGAATGTCGGCTTTAGTAGTCGTCCGCCTATGGAAAGCTCACTTGAACGCCCTGAACGCGATTTGCGCAACGCAACCCGACAGATCATCGCTAGTCGAACGAGAGATGCTACCGACTTACAACGGCAGTACTAGTGGCATGACATCTGCTTCAATCCAGGCTTTTCTGATGACAAAGGGAATTCGCTTATCACCCAGTCAAATTTCGCGATTAAAACAAGACATTGACGATAAACTTCGCGGAGACAGACTGGAAAGTTTCCAGAAATTGGAGGCTTATCTGGAGCGTTTAGCCAGCGAGAACCCTGGTTGTTCGAAAAAGAACTCAACGGGGTTTTCAAGCGAGCATGCCTCTTCACAAACCTCGGCATTCACATGGCTACGTGCGCCAAAAAAACCTTCCATCAGTTGCCAGCTGGCTTTTAACGCTCTGACAGACGGCAACCATGCAAACAAGCGATGGAGCACTAATGAGGTGCTGCTGCTGCTGATCGGCTACCTCGCAGGTCACTTCAAAGTCTACACCACTGGTGTCAAGGAACGTTCTTATTAGAGCGCTCGTGTGTATTTGGATCAAAACCATTACAGCAAGACAAAAAAAGCGGTGCAAGACTAAGTTATCCGACTTGGAGTCAAGTTACAAGGAGTACAACATAAAATTTTCGCAGTCGGGCTTCGGCATCAAGGACTCGGACCCACCCAGCATCAAAGGCGAGTCTTAATCGGTTTATTTAATATCTGAGAGTTCTACAACTTACATCTTTGCGTTGCTACTAACCAAAGCTTTTTAAGAAGAAGTGCCCTTCTACGAGCTCGATGACATCTTTGGCTTGCGGCACAATTACCACCCCACCAGTATTGATGGAGCCTAGCCGTGTGCTCCTTGGTGTTGCAGTTTCACAGGTGGCTACGCCAAGTAGTAATAGCGTATCATCTGAGCCCGATAACGGCTCAAACAGCGAGGAAAGAAATGCAACTAGCTGTACACCGAGCTACACAGCAACAAGTACAGGCAGTAGTACTGCAACGAGTACAGCGAGCAGCACGGCAACGGCTGAGCAAAGGATGCTACGTAAATGAGTGTATACCGCAGCAAGTGCCAGTAGTTTGCACGACACACGACGTTGAGAGACAAAAGCTGGTTCTTCGATTTCTTCCTCAGAATCTTCTTCGTCACTCGAGTCTTATAAGGTAGCATACAGCGTCGGAGCTGTAAGCAGAAGCTCCCAGTGAGCTCTTGACCCCTGCCTTGCCATGCTGTTGACTTTGGTGGACGAAAACTCTCTCTCCGATACCCTACACCGCTTAATTATCATTGGTAGAAACCTTATCTTACAGCAAAGGAAAACTGCAGATGTTTCTCACGGTTTGCAAGTTAACAGTGAGAACCACTATTAGTGACCTCTATTAGACCCTTTTTACCATGAGGGGTAGGGCTAGCCCCTCGCTGCAACCAGCCATAGTAAATTCAAAATTACGTTTTAACACGTTGCAATTTCAGGGGAGGTAGATAAAGCATTAAACTATCACCAAACTTATTGCTTGGTCCGCACACGTTTTGGTCGGACCAAACAATTCAGTTTAATGCAAGGGTGATGGGCAGTTTAATGACTAGATTAAAGCAGTCTAGATCAGGGAATTAAACCATTTTATGTAGGTTTTGGGAGACAAACAGTCGCATATTTAAACTTAACGATAATTGACAAGAGGACACAAACAATAACTAACGTCCTCCAAGCCACCCACCACAGTCATTAGGTAGACCCATCCAGCACAGCCAACAATAACCGCAAAAAAATGGATCAGAATCGGTTTACTTGCTTCACTGAACATTTTCCTTCACGCGTCCGTCTATCTACTGTCCACTGTGGTCCTCACGAGCAGGCAGATCTGCAACATGTTGTTTACAGAGGTACACAAGTGCACCTCCTGCGAGAAGCAGTACAAGAAAGGAAACGGCTACACAAATCTGCTAAACCACCCCATACACAACCACGATAACTATGAGCACAACACTCAGGGAGCTGCCTGTCGCCAAAACCCGCTTCATCTGCACCTAATCAGCTCCAGAACGACGGACCTATATCGCTTGATTGAGTTGGTTGTCTGTGACCGCCTATCTTTGGCGTTCGTAGAACCCCGGTTCACGCGCCATAAGACCTCACTATTCTTGGTCTCTGAGGACACGTTATCTCGCTACATGACCTTACTGCCCGATTTACCCGAGGTCCGTGTGGCCAGCGAACCGCTGGACTCGTTTGGACTTGTTTTGGACGGCTGGACGAGCAGTAGCCGCCACTACCTTGTCATCTTTGCCGTGTTCGACGGCTCGATAGATGATATCGGCCGGGGTGGCGAGGCCGACTACTACGACGACTTGGATTAGTTGTCACGGCGCTTCATACTGCCGTTTTCGCTATTTGAGGACGAGGAAGATCTCAGCGCACAAAGCCAGTTTGACCTAATCGCTGGCACTTGTCGCGCTACTACAAGCTGTGGAGCACTGTCAAGTTCATGGTGGATGGCGACTGCTCTGTGAACCATTACATTGGCAGAAAGGAGGAGGCTATCCCAGTCATCGGATGTGCAAGTCACAGATTCAGTTTGACCGTCAAATACTTCCCCAAAACAGAGGAAGCGCTGATTACCAAGCTCCAAGATCTGATGACCAAGCTGCGTATACTGAAGGGGCGAGCTGTTCTTCGCTGAGTTTCCCAGCTTGCGCCTCTACTACGGAACGACACCAGGTGGTCAAGTACGTACGAGGTGGTGGCACGCTACTTCGTCCTACAAACCTGTATTATTCAGCTGGGACTCGAACTGCAGGTAGATCATGAGATCCACGCTCTTCTCCTGGGTCGAGCTGAGCACGAGCGTTGCAAGGCGCTGGTGAGGCACCTCGAGAAGTTTGAAGGGGTTACTAAGGAACTACAGTGGACAAGCCTAACTCTATCTACTGTGCGCCGTCGTTTTGACCAGGTTGTTAAGGAATATACACACTGAAGACTCGACTGGAACCAACGGCACCTTTTGTCAACAACTCTCATTTAGAACAAGGGCTTGTAAGCTCCAGCGCGGAGGCGCTGTTGGCTGCCGAGAAGTCGGTGTGTGTGCCCAATTTAAGTTGGTTTCCCTTGAAATAGCGCCGGCGCGAGAGGACATAAGTAACTCTATTATCAAGGCCGCGTTCAAGAAGCGAAGGGTGGCAAAACGCTCGAAGTACGTTGACGTTTCGTACATCCCGCCAACATCCAACGAGTGCGAGCGCTTCTTCTCGGCAACGAAACTGGTGCTGTCCGACCTAAGAAAGTGCCTTTCTCCAAACAAGCTAGAGATGCTGATGTTGCTGCAGTACAACCGCAAGATATGAGACGTGCACATGGTTGAGGAGCTACGAGAATTGGTAGGAATAATGCGAAATAATTCAATTAATAATTGTTGACTTGTTGATTGATGCATTAATCTCAGGATTTCATTCTTGGATGCCCTGCTTGGTAGGAACATCCCGTCCATCACTTAGTTGTTAAAGTCCATGTATTTACGTTAGAAACTAACTCTACATCTCGGAATTCGCTGTGGTCTTGTAATTCCAAGGCAACTTCCTATAACTATGTTAACTAGATCGTCTGCGACTTAGGCTGGGAATACCAAAAAAGCGTAAAAGCCAAAGTCGTCTTCTTTGGCTTTTACACTTTTTTTCTGCTTGGTGGATCCCGGAAATATATCTATCGCCATGAACTTTAAACGTCAACAATACCCTGTACGTTAAAGAGCTGGATAATGTTTCCTACAATAAAATCCTTTGGGCCCCCTGGTGGTCCACTGGTCGAAGAAATAATGATTAGCATTCAAAATTCAATATCCTATTCAAACAAATCACAATCACAATCAAACCTTCAGAATTCAATAGCCAAGCCAAGTAGTAGCAACCAGGAAATAACCACTTAATCAACTTCAATTTCTTCTTTTCTACAATAAAATCCTTTAAATTCAGCCGGCATTTGAATAGCTATGAGTAAACCATCAAATGCATTAGGAAACTTGACCACTTCTAAAAGAATCCTCACAAAAATACTGTCAATTCACCAACGGCTTAACAGTACAGATTCATTCATTCCCATCGATGCGGAGGTAGCCCGATAGCTAGCAGAAGATGCTAAGAAATACAGTACGCGAGCTACTCGGGGTGCGCAGTTTGAAGAAAACGAAGTATTTCACCAGACGCAGCGTTTATTATCTCAGCAACCAGAGATCGAATGAAGGCAAAAGAGAAGCAACGTTGTAAACCTGGCGATCTCCTCGTTGATTCACCCCTCTAATTACAACTAATCCAGTTGAGTTTCGCATTTTGGTATTTTACGGGATGAGAGAGAATGATTTATCATACATATATAAGAACGTTGCTATCTACGCCCGGGAGACGCTCCTGCACGAAATCAATGTTGTTACAGCAGGCCTGCAGGGATGGATGTCCCATCCATCCCTCCATAATTTGCTGTATGTAAGGTTGTTGTCAAGGTGATATTTCCGTCGTGGTCGGTGATCATGTCGTCCAATTCGCAAAACCAGTACGGTGACCAATTTGTACAGGTCGTCATTAGCCGCGAAACCATCTTGCGTTTGATTCAGTCGATACGCGTGCAGTCTAAGCAGGGATGCCGCATGTGTCAGCACCGGTATCGTTTGCTGCTTCACAGCTTGTGTATCGTAAACGTATTTCTAACGGCGTTGTCTATCAACCAAGAAATTTTGTCTTGTAGTATTTTCGTGCTCGACACCCTCTCCCAACCTTGGATAGCTGGTCAAATTTTGAAGGCACGATCTCCATTCTCGGCTTGCTGCAAGTTATGGTTGAACTGGATGTAGCAGATATCTTGGAACCTATCTTGACTCAGAAATTGTTTACGTACCCTAAGATACAGCAACTTCCACGTTCATTATCCAAAGAGACCGATGACTCGGACAAGTCCATGTGGTTGGATTGGGCCTTTACGCAACAATTTCGCATTGTCAATTATCAACTCAACCGTCAACGGTGTTATTTGACATCGCTTTAAAGCTCGGGATTGCATACCTTCCGTGAATTCGTTGATGCTATCCAGTCGAAACTTGCTGGTCTTAGCAGCGATTCGTCACCGCAGTTCTTTGGGCAACAAAAGTAGAACATAGCAAGTAAACTTTCGGCATATACTAGAACAGTTCTCGCTGGGATTGTATGGCCGTCGAATAAATGTGTGGGGTCATGCAGAACTTCTCAAGAACGATGCTCATCGTATGTGTTCCACTCATCTTGTTGAGAAACTGATACTTGTTGGTTGTCATGTTCTTCACAACGCTTAGCCTGAAGAATGGTGTTGACTGTGATGTTCCTGGTAATGTTTTCGGGATAAATGTGACTGAGAAATCAATTTACCGCGTTACAGTATACTAATTTTGTTTCGAATTTCGAACGCGCGGTCACAGTTTAACAAGTTGACTCGCTACTGATAGTACTGTACTATTGGTACAGAATTTATACAACACTGTTTGACGAAGCTACGTGTATATCTGGTTAACGTTCAGACTTTACTTAAATGTTAAGCATCTACACGTTTTTCTTTAACTATCCTCCGATACAGCATCAACGGTTCAACAGTAATTATGAATATAACGGATGAAAGGATGTAAATGTTAGTGATGCGCACACACCCGCATATTCGGCTATGGTGACTACGTTTGATACTTGTCGGGGGTGGCAGCAATGCACACATGGACGCTACTTCAGTTTGCGCTTCTTGTTGGTGTTCTCGATCTTGATTGGAGTTGCATCATCACTTTCACCTGCAGTGTCACCAGTCTCCGCATTTTCATCCGGCTTTGCGTCCTTCGGTTTTTCGAATTCAAGGTCTTGGTATCTTGTGGTGAATTGGCAACACTCACCCCGGAAGAGATTTGGGTCCGTGAAGTGCAAAACCTTCATCTTTTGTCCACATGCAGGAAAATTGAGAGGGGTTGCGTCTGGTACCCATATAGTTCCAGTCATGAGGTCTTTGTTGACCAAGTAGGGATGAGTGACGTACTGGTCTTCGTATTTCTAATCAGAACAAATTCAGAGGTTTTAGTATTCAAAAGAGTTCAGAACGTGAGAGGTAAAGTGAAAGATTACCGATTTTAGTATGGCGGGTGATTGTGGGGCGAACAAATCCGTTAGATGGACACGCACGAGGTGTCTGCCTTCACCGACAATATGGGGGCTACCCCAAATGAATCGTCCGTAGATAAACGCGTTGGCTGGTTGCGGTGACTTCTCCAGATACGCTTTAAACTCTACCAACACGGATAATTCACGTGGCATTAAGTAAACATTCTCCATTCATCAACCTAGAAGAAATGGAGCAGAGGCTTACCATTTCGAGTGGGAATTGAATGAGGGATAACTTCTTCTTCATCAGTCTCTCCTCGCTCTTCAAGAGGTGACTTGTAGTCCTTTGGGATAGGAATTCCGTCGATTTCCATGCTTGTGTGCGCTACTACCTTTAGTGGGAGCTGCAAATTCAGTTGTGAGTGAAATGACCCAAACGCAAGTTACCACACTGCGACAGGGGTGCTAACAAGGCGTAGAATCTAACGGCAGTAGACATGGTTGTTTAGAAAGTTCTCGAAAAGACACAAGGGGGAACATCATTTGAATGCGAGTTATTGAGCTATCAAAAAATTTGATAAAAGAAAAAAACGGGATGACAGGTAGTTATTGGTCGGTGCTATGTGGGTGCCAGTAACCATCGATTCCAATATCCATTCGCCACTTAGTGGTGTCTTCGTTCAGTCGTAACTTGTTTAAAACCGATTTTTTGTAGGCAGGTGACAGTGGAAGGCATCGGAGAAGTCGCGCTTGCCTTACACGTGATACCCCTACGTATAAATGGTCAACAAGCCACTTGGGCGATCCCGGGGTTCCTTCGAGATAGAGTAGAACTCTCTTGAGCGTGGTTCCTTGGGCCTTCCAAACAGTCATCACTAACGCCAACTCAACAGCAAGCTGTGAGTATTTTATCTCAATGGGTTTGGGCATAAGCGTTCGGGCGAGTTTGACTTTGTACTTGTCTTGGTTGGTTGTAAGTAGACCGATCGGGATGATGATGCTGCTTTTTATACTTGTACCATTTGCATCTGTGTCCCAAGACGTCTCTAAGTTGTTTTCAGGTGGCCAGTCTGTAGCAGGGATGATATCACCTTCAACAGTGACTAGTTGTACGTTCAAAAAGTCTGGAGCAACCGGCAACTCAATCACCTCTCCACATGACACGGGTATAGTTTGTAAATATCGCACAACCCTGTCAGTATCGTCATCGCAAATCCAGGCGAGGGATTTCAGTCTGCACATCGTACCATTCGCGACACCCCATTCTACATTCCCATTGCCATTGTCCAGGATTTTTGCGCGTCCTTCTTGGACAAAGTAACCAAATAGGTTAGGATAGTCTTGTTCATTGTAGAGCAGGTCTAAAAGCTCCGGTGGGACGTCTGGTATTGGTTTTCTCCATCGAAGAACAACGGTGTTATATCGGAGTGCTAGAACCCGAGCTGCACAAGCTGTTAGAGCAGCTTTATCAACATTACTCGTTACCAGAATGGTCGCATCTTCCATCCACGCAGTATCATTCTCGACATCTTCTGGTGTAAGCTCAGTGGTGACCACATCAGCAACAAAATCATTGATAATCGGAAAACCACTACCTCCCTTGGTGTTATCTGGATATGACGGCGGAAGAGTACGAAACGCATCAAGAAGCTTTTGTTGCACAGGGCAACTATGAGCCCGCTGTTGGGATACGAACACTCGAAAGCGCCTGAGAAGGTCTCTCGCGTGAATGTGGACAGCATTTGTGTTTAACTTGTACATCACCTTACACAGTGGTGTTCCCATGAGTGCCTCTAACTGTAAATAATCACCGCTCTGTCGAAAATGTTTTCATGTCAGGTAGTTGCAAATATACAACAAACTAAGATGTAGGACGTACCCAGAAAATCGACTTCCCACCGAAAGGGAGGTCGGGGTTGTACATCAAACGTAAGCGCTTGTCTATCTTTACTGCGAATTCGGCCCCGAGCATCGAAACTTCATCCGTGACAATAAGGCCTACTGTCTTGTCAAAATTCAATTGAAGTTCCGCCAACTTAGCTGCCGAGATATGGCCCCCCTCGCGACCAACTTTAAAGGCAGCATGACAAGTTTGACCTCCCGGAAATTGACTAGCGGCAGCACCGGTTGGGCACGTTATTACTGTCTTGAGACCGCGGTTTAGCAGTTCGGCGCGCAATTTATGAATTACAAAAGATTTCCCGGTTCCTGCTCCTCCGTGCATCATTGTAAGTGTCTGTACGGGTGGGGACTTGTCCAAGTTTGACAATACCCCATCAATAATCTCTTGTTGTTCAGGAGATGCGACCACGCTAGTCACTGTTGCAGCCGATAGATCACCGCTCAATGGATCGTTAATACCACAAATGCTGTGCTTTGGAATTCTCTCAGAGGAGGTTGGTTTCACAAGCCGAGACCTTGATGGCATTTTCTGGATTCGTCGACTTATTAGTTGGAGATTTGATGGCGATTCAAGCTGGAGGGGTAGTTGTTCAGTACTTCCGTGATACACGACAGCTTGAACACTAGCTGGTTTGACCGTGGGGCCTCGCTGACTCACTTCACCATTGCTGTTTTCCACTCCCATTAACGATAAATATGACGACTGTAGTGCTTTTACACTTTCGCGATGCGTAGGATTTCCTAAGGCAGCGGCTCGCGTTAACCAATACATATAGTCATCTCCCTCAGTAAGTTTACCGTCAGCTTCCGGGTCCAACAATTCACTGCGGCGTCGGATTTCGTGTTTGCTATTATCGTCCCTGCAAGGACTGTTTTTCCATCGAGTAGCGTTCCTAGCCCTCCATTCCGAACTCAATTTTTCGTTGCTGCTGCTTCGAATGCGCTTCTGAATAAAATTGTGAACCTGTCGGTATCGTTGCCTTTTTAGGAAGGAAGCAGAAGATTTATCCCACTTCGTACATAATTCTGCTAAACCAGAACTGTTCAACTTGAATTGCGGTCGTTCGTTGTGATTCCATGGTGCAGCAATTGCGATAATATATTCGGCGAGGCTGTCCATTTTCTTTTTTCCAGACTTTTCACGAGGGCATGAAGGTAGAGCGGGTCCTCCAAACATCGGTGTCAACATCTTTGTCCGAATAACAGCCTCATAGTAATGATATAGGGGGTGACGAGGGTGTAGATCAAACCCTTGTCGACGTTTTCGCCCACGTGACACGTTGTCACTGCTAGGTGATTGGCGAGGTTTAATATCCACAATACAAGCAAATTCAATCGGCGAGTAATCTGCAAAATGCTCACCTCGAAACTTGTACGATTCCACTTGCGAAACAAATATCGGTTTTCCGTTTATTTTGTACGTTCGTGTACCTCCGGTTGTGTGACGATCTTGGATTGAAGCACCAAGTTCAGACAACTCTTCCGAATGGGCTAAATCAGCTAACTCTTCAATTACTTCGTCCATCGTGATAGATCCTGCACAGTCATCTTCTTCTGATTCCAAAACATTATGCACGTCAAAGTGATCACTCATGGCATCCTCACCGATATCGTCATCTTCAGTTCCATCATTGGATTGAGTAGTACAGGTATTTTCCGGAGTACACACTGCTTTAGAATTACGTAGCTCCCGTACAAACCCGCGTGGGAAAACGTACCAAAACGACTCCGACGAAACATAGGATCTGTGACCGAGTAAAGCATACACCATCAGAGATAGTGACCACTCATTTGCACCTCCAAACGCGTTCACTGTCCTGGTAGCTAAGTATTGGGCCTGTCTCATAGGTGTTCCGGTGTCTTGGGCAACACTAGGAAACTTTAGGGCATCTTCTAGGGCTGTTAACATGACAGTAGCAGCAGATTTTAGCCCGGCACCTTCTTTGGTCATGTAGTTCTGCTGGTATTCATCGATCATATCTCCAGCATCTTCGCCATTAATGACACTCGAGTTGCAATGTGAGCCGGTCAAACCAGAAAGCAGAATATTTGTCTCCACAAACATACCGTCTGTCTCAGGGCGACACTGCTCCCAAACAATTGGGCCTGAAATATGCTGGCGTAGAAATTCTCCTTGTTTGGGATCATATCCAGCATCTAGAATTTGTTCCGCCTTAAGATTGACCGGATCGCCCGCACAAACACCATTCCGTTTTGTGATGTGTAGTGGCTGAGTCGGCTGGTTGTGAATACCAGCGGGACGGGAAAGCCGGCATTGTTGTTTTCCACGTTTGCCTTTAACGCAAGTTTTCGAGTGAGTGTGGATGTTGGTAGAAGCTATTGACTTTTCTACAGCATTCTGAAATTCATCCACGTTATCACGAATTATAGGTAACTCGGTTTCACAAGCGCGTGGTAATGCACGTGCTTCATCGGTATGTTTCTGTATCCAAGCTCGTATTTCCGGGGAGAATTGATTAATACAAATCGTATCCATCCATTCTGCAATGCGCTCACGCAACTCTGGACATGAAGCACAGCGCGTCAATATTTCTGGCGTTATTGAAGCTCCATAGACTGTCATGTGCAAATGCAAGCGCCCATCGATCTGCGGTTCAATTACACCATTGAATGCCGCAACTTTGCCGTATGCACCAGTTTCCCGATCCAAATAGTTCCGACTTTTTTTAATATCTCGCGAAGCCGGACAGCGCAGGATTGCGTTTTGAATTAGATTCATCTTTCTTTCAAATGCAAACGCGGCTAATGCAGGACATCCATTTGACATTGATAATCGCAGTCTGGGGCTCTCTTTAATGTTTTGAGGGAGGTCTTCCCACCGGCAACTTGATTTACTGTAGATGCAGCACTCATCATTCCAATCGTTATGGCTTCTTAATTGCAATATGCGATGCAATGTGAGGTCGTCTTGTTCTGGAGGAGCAACAATAATCCAAAATTGAGGCAATCCAAACCGAAAACGAGTACCTTCTAACTTCGGCCGTGTTGCAGCACGTTCAAAAGGAGAAAAAGCCACCGTGTCGCCAATTACCGAAAGTATTCGCAATAAACCAGCATTTAAGCGCTTAGCTGCAGGCGAGTCTGGGTCATTCCTCGCTGCAAGCAAATGCTGCTTAAATTCTGGAGTGCTCGCCAACTGTCCCAGTTTTTTAAGTGTCGTCGCGTGGGTAGTTGCAGCCTTAGCTGCCTTTCGTACAGCTGAATGCCTCTGCAATTGGTTAAAAAGAGTGGCGACTAAAGTCACATCTTTTTCAAAACGTCCATCATAATAGCGCATAAAGTGCTTGACCAAGTCAGGAGGAAAGGATCCACGTGGAAGCATTTCACCTCCCATCATGAACAAGGTCGGAAACGCCCCAGCAAATAAATCTCCATTTTCATCCCATTCCACAACTGGTTCAGCCCCCCTTCGAACAACCGCGACATTGTCTTCTTTCGCTACAACATCAATCATCGCATCAATAATGGTGGATCTGACTTTGCCACTGTTACACATCGCAGGTCGTAGAACAGCGGAATGTTGAATCACTACGTCATCTGATTTCCCGATGTTTACATCCGAACCATATCGTTCAGAAACCACTGCGTCATCCACGGCGTGTAAAATGGTAGAATCGGTCACAATAACGTCATTTTCTATCGCGTCTTGAAATTCCCCACCAGTTTTGCTCGCGAAACATCGATGGTTATTCCTTTCTGCCGAAAAAGAATGTGTGTTTCTTTCAACACCGACAACCACGAATATACACTTTCACTGGGTAGTTCATACAACCTTCGAAAAGCACTTTTTCGAGCTCTCCACTCTTCAGAAGGACCAATAAACGTAACACGCGGTTTACGTTCAATGTCTACAACAGGTAGTACTTTTACACACGATTCCGGTCCGGTAGAAGGAAAGCAGATCGCATGGCCACTACAGTGTTTTCCGGATAAAGACAACTCCAATCCAAAACAACGTATAGGTGCAACGCAGTTTCTCGCAACCGCACTAAGTTCAGGAAGAGATGCACCGCGCCCATACTCATGACCACTTGCAATGCTGAACTTGGATTTACGCGGATCGTGGGCACACTTCGAGCACAAGTGAACCCGCTTCGTATCACGTACCAGTTCAGGATTTAGAAAGAATTTGGATCCATCGTCATGTATCAAAATCTGCGCATGATTTCGTACGATTTCGTCGGAGAGATGGCCATACCGTTTCGAGTACTCGTCGGAAGAAATTCGAAACGATTCCGGTAGGCCAGAGAGCGGTAAGGATACCTGGTCATTTTGTGGACCCACACGGTATTCACAACATGAGGCGCACGCAAAAACACCAATTCCTGTTGAATCAGCTTTTGCTGCGGAGTCTTGACATCCTGCATACTCTGTAGTGCTAAGCGGTGGATCCATAGCATTTGAAAGTCTGTTTCGTACCGATTCATCATCACGAACGTGTTCGTCATTAAAAACGAAAGCATCGGGGTGCACTCCACAACAGTAATAATACGCTAATGCCAGTCTTGGATCCGATGTGAACTGCTGTCCCTTCGCCATGAGCTCTAGTTCTTCTCGTGGAATATGTTGATTGTGTAATACTGACTCCGCCAGACTTTGTAGACGTGTACATGTATCATCCTCATCTGAGAAACATTAAAGCAGAGTTTATTAATTTCCAGCACACGCACAATATAATCGATATAGTATGGAGACGTACCGCTCTTCTTCGTCTTCTTAGAAGCCCGATATTTACGGCTTCGCAGTACGTGATGGTGCCGCTTCTGTTCCCCCCGTTTGGTGTCGTTTTTCGTATCTGCGTGGACTTCTGAATCAGTGAATAGAAGTTCTGATGCATTCTGACAATTTTGCGGTTTCCTTATCGCTGAATGGCTTTCGCCGCTGGTAATGGCACTTGCAGTAGCTCCAAATGTACTTCTTTCACCGTGTGTCGCTGTGATTTTGGGTCCACAGCCAACGGTAGCAAGCTTCCGTGCAGCTCTATACTCGCGCATGTATGCCGCTCTACGCTGTCGTTTTCGCTTCCGTTGATCATCGTCGTTTGATGTATTTTCCGTCTGTTCTTCTGCTTCGCTACGTGCTCGCTTCATCAGAAAAAAAGCCGTTTGAAAACTGTCCAAGTCAACTTCTATCAATGCGACGTAAAAACGAAAGTTCATTATCAACATCCATCAATCAACATCCATCAGCTGTAAAATGAATTATAAGTGTTAGCCGAATGTTGACCCAGGTTACGCGTCACGCAATTAATACGTGTGGGGCTGTCCATCCCTCATTCTGAGGTATTCCCAGTATAATATCCGCTTCTTAGCATTGCGCCACACTTTTTGGAACATTATGTGTAAGTTATGTATCATTCACGTACGTTACATAAAAATAATATCAGTTGCATGCTTTATCCTAGTTTTCCTGTCCCATACAATTTTCAAGTGAAAGGTCTTTCGTCCGGTCGCCATCTCCGCATTCCACGCAAGCAAGACAAGGCCGAAGGGAAGGCCCGCTCTGCTCCTCTTTAGGACCCTATTCGTCATGTGGACCGTGCTATTCGGCGACAACGAGGACGGCACCAACCCGCAGCCGTCCGGTGCCCCCAACAAGACACCAGTTGTCCCCTCCCCGCAGCACTCGACGCCTCCCGTGACGCCATCGCCCCTGGAGCCTCCGACGCCGTCGACGCCCCCTCCTCGCCGCATTTCCGAGCCTAAGGAGACCAATGCGCAGACAGGGGATGACACGCCGATGTCGATGCTACTGAAAAGACTCAACAACCTCATGATCAAAGTGGGTGAGCACGAGTTTGAGAAGAAGACGCTGGTGGATCAGGTATGAGGTAAACTATTGGATTTTTATGCGGAAGGTGGGGGAGTTAAATGGTTTTATATGGCTAATTAGATGGAGAAGGAAAGAAAGCTGTTGACCGTCAAAATCAATGAGCTGGAGAAGCAAATTGAGGACTTGAAAGACCAGAACGTGCAGCTCCAGTACAAGATCGAATACACGTCCGAGCCTATGCTCATGGAGCGTGTGCAGGACATTACGGACATGCGGGATGCTCTGGCTGCAGTGAAGAAGCAGCTGGAAGCCGAGCTGCAGGAGAAAGACAAGGAGCTTAAGGAGCTCAAGACGGCACTGGCTCTCAAGGACAAGGAGCTCAATGCACTCCGAGAGGAGTACGAGACACAGATCGAGACTTTAACGGCAGAGAGAGAAGCAGCCAAGAAAGAGGCTGCTGATGCTGTACGAGTAGCCAGTAATGCGGCTAGTGAGAAGTATGAGCAGCAGCTGAAAGAGAAGGAAGCGATGTTGAAGACGACTTCGGAGGAGAAGGCGAGACTCGAGACCACTTTGGTTGAGAAGGAGCAAGCTCTGGATGAGGTTGAGAATGTCAACGCAGAGATGCAGAAAAAAATGGAAGAAGTTAAAGCTCAAGGTGAAGCGGACGCGAAGTCTTTGGAGCAGCTACGATTGGAATTGGAGCAGGCTGCGACCAAACACGAGCAGAAGCTGCAACAACTGAAGGACGAAGATCAACAGAAGTTTGAGGATCTGGAGAATCATGCACAGGAGCAGGAAGCTATTGCGGCGGAAAAGACACAGGAGTTAGAGGACTATAAGCACGACTGTGTTGAGCTATGGAAGATTAACGAGGATCTGAAGCAGCAGATCGCGCTCTCGTCGGCTGAGACGATGCTAAAGCACGCTGAGCTCCGTGAAAATGCTCTATCTGGCCAGACTGTACTTCAGGATAAGGTGACTGATTTGGAAAACCAGCTCGAGGAGCTGCAGGAACAGCTGAACAGAAAGACCCAGGAGATTGCTGAGCTACAGGCTGAAGCTGAAAGTCATAATTTGGCTGATAGCGAAGCGTCAGGAGAAGATGATGACAAGTTTGTTGTTGTGGGAGGGGATGGCGGTGCTATCAGCATTCTGACGGAGCAAGTTGCCACTGCTCAGCGCGAGCTGACGGAAGCGATGGAGCTGAATTTGCATTTGAACAACCGCAACGCTTGGCTGGAGGAGCAATACCAGATGCTGTCGTCTGTGCAGTCTGAAGGCGACGACGATGCAGAAGAATCGGGTGTAGTGAAGCTCTCGCCGGAGGAGCGTATTGCAGCGCTGGAACAAGAGCTTCAAGAGGCGTGTCGTGCTGCCAATGAGAAGGCGGAGCATGTGTCGAATCTGGAGCAGAACTATAGCGCTCTCTCCACTGAGTTTGATCGCCTTCACTCTGCCCACAACGAGTTGGTCGACGTAAAACAGGCTGGCGATGCAGCCCTGAACGATCTGAGAAACGAGGTTGAGTCGCTCCGTTCTTATCAGGCAAGTGCTTCTGAGAAAGACCAAGCACTGTACGCCAAGGATCAGGAGCTGGCAGAACTTCAGTCCACCAACTCGGCGCTTTCTAGTCAAGTCGAGCACCTGAATAATGTCGAGGGTCAGCTGCAGCAAACGAATGACGCATTAATTCAGGCGCAGAATGAACTTGCTGAAGCTCAAGCTATCAATGCTCGCGTGCAGCACGAACTGGAGGAGTTGAAGGGTGCCAATGATGCTGCTTCGAAGAATGATGAACAGGTTGCAGCGATTCAGAACGAACTTGCTCAGGTTCGATCTGAAAAGGATTCCATTACTACAGAGCTGACCCAGTCGCAAGCATTCATTCGTGACCTGCAACTAAAGATCCAGGAGCTAGAGGGTATCGTGAACGGCCAGATGAACGAGAAACAGTCTCTAGAGCAGCAGATCCAAAACTTGCAAGAGATGGCGCAGGAAAATATGGAGAGTTCGTATGAGCTGCAGACAAACTTGGAGTCCACGATGGAAGAGTTGGAAAAGACTCGAGCTGAGCTGCGAACTGAGCAGGAGAAGTGCGCAAATCTTCTGCAGTCCGTCGAGAACGCGAAGCAAGCGTCTATCCCCCGCGAGGAGTTAGATCGTGCCCAGAGTGAAATTGCGAATTTGGAGGAGCAAGTTCGCCACTTCCGCGGTCTCGAACAGTCCCTGAACCAGCAGTTGCAAGACGAGGTACGCTCCAAGGATGCACTTGCTGCCGAGTTACAGACCGCACAGTCGGAGCGTGTTGCAGTTGAAGAAGAGCAGAAGAGACTGAAGGCGTCGTATGATCAGGCCGTTGAGCAGCTTGCTTTCACTGGCGAGCTGCAGCATACGAATGATGATCTGTCACGTTCACTAGAGCAGACTCGCGCCAAGCTCATGCAAGCCGAGCAGCAAATTAACGCGATGCGCGCAGAGCACGGTGAGGCACAGAAGCAGGTGGAGACACTAACGAAGAAAAACCTCTCGTTGGTATCTGAAGTTCAAAGCATGCGTGATCAAGCTGAAAGTCAGCAGCAGATGGCGCGTGGACAGCTCGAGCAGCTTAAAGCAGCACATGCCGACTCCCAGCGTCAGCTTGCAGAGGCTACTCATGCTCTTCAGAGCAAGGATGTTGAGGTGCAGCGCAACGTGTCGCAACGCGAAGAGCTTATCAATCGCTACAAGGCCGACAAGCACTCTTCGGACCAGCAACTGGCACAACTCACGGCTGAATGCGAGCAGCTCCGTCGGGCCCACGATGAAGCGAAGGCGACGGTAGAGCGTGCTCACCACGAACTGGAGCAGATCCGTGCGCAGCAAAACGCGACTCAGCAGGAGAAATCTTCACTTGAAGTGGAAGTTGCCCAACTGCGTGGCTTGAGCGATGAGAAGTCTAATTTGCTTCAGGAGATGGATGAGCAGAAGCGCGTGAACCAGCGACTGGAGGAAACTAGTCGTGAGTTGGAAGGCTTGCTGCAAAAGTCCAAGGCTTACTGTGAAGAGCTGTCTCGTGAAAGCGAGGACAAGGTCAGTCGTATGCAGGAATTTGCCAGTCATGTGGAGCAGGAGGCACGTGATGAGATCGATCGCATTGCCCACGAGAACGGAGTGCTGCGTGACGAATTGGAGCAGCTAGCACAGGCTCGTTTCGAGGAGACAAACGCGCACGACGAGCTACGCGTGAAGCTAGCTGAGCTGCAAGCTGAGAACAACGTGCTGTCGGCGCGTGCGCACCGCCTCACGCAGCAGCTGTCGCAGTACACGGTTCTTCCGGAAGACGACGAGTTGTCTGCTGGGGGACAGGGCCAAACGCCCGATCTGTGGGAGTTGCTGTCCTCGGGTATGGAGCAACTGAAGGCGGACCTGGAGCTCGCCAGTAAGTACGCGGCCAGCATTGACGCCAGTAGCGTAGACGGCGGCATTGGAGATGAATTCTTCACGGTCGCAAACTAGTGTACGTACAACAACTGTTGAATTCCAGGGTTTTGGTGATAAAGGTGCAGATACCGTGGATCTAGCTTGGTGCTCGGTACTTACAGTTTACATATAAAATATACTTCCAGCGTGTCCAGTGCCCAAGACCAAGAGCTTTTCCTGTCAACGGGGTCTTATCTCCAAAATTACGCTGTCCGTGATGTTGTGAACATGGGCCAAAATTATCTGGAGAGCTGTCAAAAGTGATCTCGCATTGGATTAGTGAAGCATTATGGCCGACACGATGGAGATCCCGAAAAGCCGGCTCATTGAGGCCAAGCAAAGACGACAAGAAGCATCCAAAGATGCTTTGCTGCTGAAAAATCGTATCGCGTTGCTCAAGGCCGAGGAGGATAAGGCCTGGAAGAAGATTGAGCAGACTCGTCGTCGAGCTGCAGAGCTGCTCAAGCTCCGTGAAGATAATAATCGGGCCCACGTCATGCTCAAAGAGCTCGCGCTGGAAGCGGAACGCGAGACCCAGGCTTCAATCCAGGCCAAGCGAGAGCTGGTGCTAAGCATAGACAGCATCCCAAAGAAGAAAGAGATCAGTATGCAGCTTACCGAAGCCAACAGGAAGGAGGCTATGCAACTCAAAGAGGACAAGCAGCGTTGGAAAGAGATCATGGACCGACAAAGGCTAGACGAGATGACGGAAGCTATTCGTCGCAAACACGAGATTGAGAGTCAGAAAGAGGCTTTGCGTATCAAGAAGCTGACGATCAAGCAGGACATCGACAAACACAATCGGGAGCGCACTCTGGAGAAGGTTCGTGCTGAGGAGGAGCAAGCTCGACGGCATGAGGCAGAAGTACAGGAGATGGAACAACAGGAGTTGGAGCTTATCCAGCGTTTGCGCAACACACAGCACCTTCAGAAGCAAGCCTTTGAAGAGCTGGAAGCTGCCCTCAGTGGTGGAAACAGCGTAAATGCCAAACATTCTTAGGTTTATTGCTCCACCTCGTCGGCACTCCATGTAAGACGTGATCGAAGTTTGGTCGCATCCATTATAAGAGCTTCCTTTTTCGATCGATTTTCTGTCGCTTGTTCATCACCGTTCTTTTCAGACTCGACGGAAACCTTCTCCGCAGCCATCAGTATTTCGTCCATTAGCTCCTGCATTTGAGACTGATTGCCAGCATCCATCAAGCCTCGGTTCTCAGCTACGAAGCGTACGTGAAGGAGATGCAACAATGATCGAATAGTCAGCTCCACGTCCTGCTTGCTACATGAATCACTCTCGACAGTGGGCACCAAAGTAGTAAGAGCTATTCTACACTGCGAAAGCAGCACAGAGCTCCACAGTACGAGAGTATCCAGCTCTTCTTCAGCTAGCTCGCCACATGTCGGTAGTTCTATCGGGGACACAAAACCCCAAGGTATCAGCACCGTCATCACACTAACCCGAAACTCGCATTCCTTAGAAGAAGCTCCCGCCAGAAGCAGGTAGGTCTCTCGTAGGTTCTCTAGAGCTCCAATGAAACTTGAACTCATTACATCAATCACAAAACGTAGCAATCTCTGACCCACTTGCATTGCCAAGGTAACAGTGGAGTCAACAGATGCACCGACTGTCTTTTCAAGATCGACGAAGCAATCTCCTTCAACCAACAAATCTTGTGCTACCTGAATTCGACTGTCTCCCTCAATATCGAACCAGTAACCGCATCTCCGACAAGCACTCAGTAGTTCGAACCAGAAGCCTCCATCAGTACGCTTCGACCGTTGTTTGTAGTAATTCTCGTTGTCTTGAACCTTACCGCCAACCAATCGCTCATACAGACTAGCATCGTCATCATCCACAACTCGTTTTCTCGTTAAAAACTCGAACAACTCGTACACAGCCGCTGGTGCAGCGGATTGCAGCAAATTCATCGTCTTCACTTCGTCATTTTCTTCGAATGAGAACGTGCTGGCCTGTTCATCAAGAACCTTTACAACACTAAGAAGACACCACGTTAACCGATGTGATGCAGTTCCAGAGAGAGACTGCAGTACTTTCCCCGCAGTTTCAGCAACTTCAAATCGAGCGTTTGTGAGGGATTTCTCAGCGATTGAGATGAAGAAGCTGTCTGGAAACGCGAGCTCCTCGTGTTGACGCTGTATCGACGTCAATAGCACGTCCAACGCAGCTTTTATACAAGCATCATCGCCAGTGTTTACAAGCATATGAACTGCTTGAGTTTTCGCTTTAACGGAGTCGACATTCAAAAGTGCCAACGCTGCTTCTCCATGGTGATTTCGTTTGGAAAGATAGTCAGCATACTTACACAAGGTGTCGTTGAGTAGCGGGTCATTGGGTCCCAATCGTGAGCGAATGAGTGCAAGAGCTTCCTTATAAGCATCACCTCGCACTAAACAAGAGACAGCGGATTGAAGTTTCCCAATACTGAGGAAATGAAACGCAGCAGCTGTCTGATCCCCCTCGGAGTCTAGCTGGTGCGCGTACAAATTCGTCATCTCTCGCCATACATCCATGCCAGCCATTGGAGCAAAGGACAGCCACGTTGGAGTTAAGCAGCCTTCTTTGGCGACAATCCGAAGAGCTTGGATAATATCACCTTGTAGCAGTAGTGTGTTGGCAAGATTTTCCCACCCGCGCTCATCTTGGAATCGCTTTGATTCCGAAGCGAAGAAATTTTGTACGGCTTTGCGGTCCGTTTGAGTGAGAAACCCACCAATTGCCTTTTCATCTTCCACTCTGTCCACTCCAACAACCTTGCAACAAGCCAAAGCGATTTCGGATGGAGAAAGTTTGGACTCGGAATGGAAAATCCGCGCACTCTTCTTCTTCGAGTTGTTAGATGGAGTGGAAGATGATATTTGTGGAGAACTTGGCTTCACCTTTCCTTCTCTATGATCTGCTGGTGGTTCAGGTGCAATAACCTCAACCTCCTGGGGCTGTTTCACTTTGCCATGTTTCTTCATTGTGGACGATGGCTCATTTTGCTGATTTCTGTAGTCCCAGATGCGTAGTGTTTGATCCTCTCCCCCAGTCGCAAGTGCATACGGCGACACCCAGTCCAGCGATAAGACACGTCCAACGTGATGATTAAAGCAGGCCACTCTCTGGGATGATATTGCATCCCACACCTGTGCTGTACCATCAGCAGACGTTGAGGCGAGAAGACTTTGTGTTTCGTTAGGGCACCACCTCAAACACGTAACCTTGTTCGAGTGTGCCTCTATACTACCCAGAAAGCGGATTTCAGGCTCGGAACTGGACCAGTCTCTCTCATCGGAGCTCGATCTACCACAAACGTAGACAAAGATCTCCCCCTTTTGACCTCCAGACGCCAACAACTTGGCATTTCGACCCTTGCTCCAGGCTAAACAGCTCACGGACTCCAGGTGTTCGTGATAGCGATGTACAGTCATGCTATCGTTGAGGCTCCCACACCACTCCATTACTTCGACAACACCGTTAGAACGCCCGAAGGCTACCAATTCACATTGTTCATCCCACGCAAACGCAATGCTATCGGTCATGACTTCGCGAGACTTGCGATCGACTTCATCGGCACTTGATTCCAATATATTACCGCCTGCGTCACAGCTCCACAGCGACATTTTCACGTCACCTGCATCACGATTCGTAGTGTGGCCTTCTTGAGCAATTAACGCGTCTTCCAGACTCTGTCCCTCTTCCTGTGCAGCTTCCAATTGCTTGATACTCGCGAGAAACCCGTCATCTTCGGTTGACTTTGGCTTCAGAACGACCCACTGAAGTTGTACAACTTCCTGTCTATGGCTTGAATGAAAATGGTTGTACTTCTTGTTCTGAGTGTCGTAAATCCCAATACGACCGTCTTCCATGCCGTACGCCAGTACAGAGCGCTGGAATGGATGCCAACAAACGCACGTGACCTTGCTCTGTAGACCTTTCCAGAGTAAATCGCACTGGTAGTCGCTTTCTGACCCAGTTTTAGTATTGAGATCCCATAGACGAATCGTCTGATCCCCAATTCCAGCAGCCACGACGCTAGTAGCTGCATTGTACGCCACATAATAAGTATGCCCGCCCAATCCAGTCAGCGTTTCGACGCAAGTTGCTGCGAGAGATTGGGAAGGGGGGTTTTCTTTCCAGAGCCGCAGCTCTCTATCCAGCGAGACAGTCAGCATCGATACATCTTCGTATCCTGATGTTACGGATGGTGCCATCAAAATGCTGAAGAGCATTCGGCTGTGACCTCCCTTTACAACCACAGGTTTGCATTTTTGACGATTTTTCCCTTTCTTTTCGGATAGGTCTGCACTCCATTCCCAACGTAACAGACTGCCGTCAAACGAACCTGACCATAAGCTGTGTTTTACACGAGCTGTGGTAGTGGCCCAAGCCACAGGTAACCATAGTTGTTTTGTCTGCGTAAACGACATCCCCTGTTTTCCAGTTGGAAGTCGGAGCGTTTGCTCCAAAGCGGGTTCGTCATTCCTCGTAACTTTCCACACTTTAATCGTTTTATCTCGCGATGAAGAGGCCAACCACACATCCAGCTCTGCAACGTCATCGTCTGCTGATTTCCACGTGACGCATTGAACTTCCTGGTCATGCCCAGAGAGGCGATGACGCACAGTGCCCTGCACAGCGTCAACAAGACACAGCACTCCACTGCGATATCCTACAGCTACTAAAGCCTTATCATGAGGAGAAATCGCCATCGAATGAACTCCATCGCCTGAAATCGGCACGAAAACACGCACTTTCCCTCTGCAGACAATACAAAACACCACAGTCAATTCCATTTTAGTAGTCAAAAGTAGCAGCTCTTCTCTTACGCGTCACGTTCCCACGCGCTGATTCGTCCTTGTCGATCTCCAGCCACCACGAAATTTGCGTCCAGCATCGATGATGCCGTCACAGCCATCACCTCTGCTTTGTGCTTCTTGTGCTGCTCGATCATCGTCAAGGATGCCACATCCCTGGAAAAAGACAAAAGTCAACACACCTGTCTCAATATTTAGGGTATCGATTGTAGAATTCACCAGATCTGAACGCTGCCTTCCTCCCCACCACAAATGAGCCGCAACTCCCCCGTTACATCCGTCAAAAACTGCACTGAAATCACGCGGCGGTCGCGTTTGGCCCGTACAAGTTGTTCCACGAACGAAAGTCTCGTTCCTGTATGCGTTTCACTAAGAACCTGGTAAATAAAGACACTGTTCTTGGCTCCGAAGGCTACTAGAAGTCCATAGTCTTCACTTTGTCCCCAGTCACAGATCTGTAGTCATTCAACACACGCTTATCGTTAATTATACACCCAAACCAACTCTACCTTCCCTCTTCCAACATCAATTATTCACTAACAACATACCTGTGAGCAATACCAATTAGGTGATGGAGGAAGTACATACATATGCTCTTCCCCAGCTAAAGAATTCAAGCGTCCGTCGGCTGAATGACGCACAGCAGCACCATGAACCAGCACGTCCGTCATCTCCATCAATGTACCTGTGCTTTTAATCCCAATTACAATTTCCACCAATCACCATTGAGAACGAAAAGTATCCTAGCTCCTCGCAGCATGGGACCCGGCGGCCTCGCCGCCTGCTAAACTCCGCTTGCACGCGGGACACGCCGTCGTCAGGGGCTTCGAGAAAGCCGCAAGTACTTGATCTTGAAGCTACACTTGTGCCAGTTGGAGAGAAGGCCGGGAAAAGCCCGTCCCAAGCCGTCTAACGAGCTCAAAAAGACCAAGGCTCTTCCTGTCCGTCACAATTTGATCTGCTCGTGTCCATGAGCCCGGCTATCTGCGCATCTGCCAATATCAGTGGCACGTCGCCCTCCTCGGGCTGGAACTTGGGCGTGCAACGTCGAGATCGCAAGCTGTGGACGACCATCGCTGAGCGCCTGGAGGCCGACGTGGCAGTGCTGCAGCTCACGCTCGTGGAGCTGGAAGAGATGCTCAAACAGCTCATGGCTGTGGCACTGCCCAACCCCCGCATCCGAGGGGATGAGATTGCGGCGTTGATTACAGCTTTAGCCCAGATTCTGCCGTTAAGCTCTGGTCTGTTGTGCTCTGAGTTCGCTCGCTTCGTTCAGAAGTGCTGCTCGAGAGAACGTGTGCAGTTCTCCAGTGCGCAGTTGAAAGTGGTGATGACGTTCTTCCTGAACTTCATTAAGACGTGTCCAAGCTGGTACACAGCCAATTCGATCCGAGCTTTAGGGCAAGTGCTACACGACAATGCGGACAGAGCGAGTGTTGAGTTCGAGCTGCTGTTTGCTGTACTGCTGAAGCATCTGGACCCTTCGGGAGTGGACATTGAAGCGCGCTACGCGGCCACGAGCTGCGTGTCGAACATCTGCACGCAGGCGGGCAAGACACCTGAGGTGTACCACTACTTTTCGTCGTTACTGCGGATGGTGGTGGAGAACTTTCGACAACAAGCGCTTGGTCTGACCAAGGGCCAAGACGACCGCATCCTCGTCAAGGCGTGCACATCCAGTATGAAGTGTATCTTCACGATCATTGTCTCGAACTTCGACCGCCTGAGCGACCTCATTATCGCGACGCTACCCAGCTTACTCACATCTATGCGCCAGGTTGTGGGCTACGGCCTTGTGCTCAAGAATGACCAAAACGACGTCATGTTCTCGTGTCAAGAAGAATTACATCCAACCGACTCGGATTCGTCCGTATGTGGTTCGGATGGCAGTACTGGAGGACGCCAAGTCGGAGAGTAAGTTCTAGCGATCAAGTTCAGAGAGTCTTGGACGGTTCTAACATTGATGCTGCTGTTTTTGTAGCGGACTGTTGGCTCGACTGCGCATCAGTGTGTTGTACACGCTGGAAGCGATCGCTCAGCACTTTCCGAAGTCCATCACGTCGTCGATGGGTCTATACCTTCCGGAGCAGACAACGCCGTACATGACACTATTCAACAACACGCCGTCAGTGCTCACTCTACTCATCGCAGACCCAAGCGAGAAGGCTCGAATGACCGCTGCGAAGTTCTTGGACGTGTTTTGGGACAAGATACCGCTAAAGATGTACTTCCGACGCTCTTCTTGCTCTGGTGCAACGACAGTAGCGCCCACGTCGTCGATGTCATTTGCGTCTATGCCCAAACGAATCTCTCTGATGCTGTACCAAGTGCATGTCACCTTGGTCTACTGCATCCAGCACGAGAAAGAATCTGTTCCGCTTGCGCAGATCCTAAAGGTACGCAGAAGTGAAAATATAAGGTTGCGAAGTGTGTTAACCCAATGCATTGTTACACTGTAGAGCACGGCATCAGTGATTCAACACTTCCCGTATGGACACGTAACTGAACTACTGGACCAAATGGAGTTGTCACCTAGTTTAGGAGACATTTTGAAAGCGTTCGCGTCGAGTTTGTATGTTTCAGCAGCGTCCACAGGTTTGTGCTTTCGGCTACAATACGTATAGAATCATTGACTGACCACTGCTGCTGAATTTCGTAGATCATGGTGTGCGAATGGCGAGTTTGTCGTGTATGTCAGCGCTTCTCAATGTTCAAGACACTCTCCCGGCCATCTTGGAGTGGATGATACATACAAGTGACACAGACTCGGCGATCCGGGTGGCGCACATTTCAATCGCTTGTGGCACTTGGTTACTAAGCCGTCGATCGTTCGTTGAGGAACTGCTGCTAATGGCTTCGCGGCCTGATGACTCGTCTCGCACACTACTGAGGCTGGAAGCCATGTCGCTTTTGTCCAAGGTAGCCAAGAACTACTCGCCTGCGTTGAGTGCTAACTGGCAGAAGCTTGCGGACTTTATGCTGGCAGCTTTTCAAGATATGGACGCGAATGTTCGACTGCAAGCAGTGAAGATCCTGGAAAATTACATCAAGGGCGAGAATGGTAGCTCGGAGGGCGGAATGCCAGGCAATCTGACGGCACAAGACTCGTGCCGTGTGGACTGTTTGGACTTTATGGCGACACACTTAATACGAGCTTTTTACGACACCTCACACCATGTCCGTGCCAGTGTGTGCGCCTGCTTCACGTTGCTGTCAGCTCAAGACTGGGCTTGGCTGGGTGAGAAGAAGCAAACCCGACGACTGCCAGTGTTGGCGGCCAAGAGTGGTGGGACTAGTCCTAGCGTATCGTGCCTGGACTCGTACACTCGCATCTTTATGCAAACTCCGAAAGACAGTTCACCAGTAGTTCGTGCCGCAGGATTCCGATTGTTAGGATCATTGTGCCTTGCACCAACGTTCAAGACTCGAGCGTTTGCGAGCAGTGTGGTGGGTTTGGCCTTGGATGCACTGTGCGATTCGACCTTAAACGTGCGTGTTCGAGCTGCGTGGGCGTTGGGGAATGTCTGCACAACACCTGGGCCCGAAGCGATCATTGAGAGCGATGCTCCACCTCTTCCTCCACCTGCACCGCCGTCTTCGTTTGTGGCGAAAATGGAGGCATCAACGTCATACCCACCTCTACCTCCGCAAGTGTTGTACGAGCTTCTGCCACCATTCCAACTGCGCCTAGTGATCGAGAAGATGCTGGTGTACATCAACGACAACGACAAAGTGGCATCCAGCGTAGCTCGCACGCTTGGACTCGTGTGTCGGTGGACCAGCTTTCCGTCTTTCCGGCGCACCTTATCTACGAAAGAACAAGCGTTGCTGGATGATCTACTGGGTCAAGCGATGGTCGTCTTGGCCGGGAAGGTTAATGCTGGATCGCCTAAGGTCCGCTGGAACGCGTGTCATGCCATCGCTAAGGTGCTTCTGTGCCCCAACCTGCCGCTTGCATCGGTGACTTGGGCCCCGTCCGTCTTCCAGGCTTTGTTGACCGCTGTCGCGCAGCAGGAGAACTTCAAGGTGCGAATCAGTGCAGCGACTGCGCTACGGGTCTCTCAAACGCGCAGTGCGTTCGGTTCTTTCTTCCAGTCGGCACTTCGAGCCACGGTGGACGCACTGGAGACGGCGTCGGACTTGAAGGACGTGACAGAGTTTCGCTACAAGGAGCAGTTGGAGACGCAACTGTCTTTCACCCTGGTGCATTTGATTCATGTCGCCACTGAAGAAGACGATTCGCTGATACTGGAGGCGTTGAAGGCCAAGCCCCGGGGTTTTCTGTACGACTGGTTACTCCACAACCTGCATCGCATGATTGCAGCCATTGAGCGCGAGGGTGAAGCGATTGCTGGAGCAAGCACCAGTGGCGATATCAGCGAAGATGGTCGTGCTGGAGGAACTAGTGATGCACATGATGTGAACCCAATCAAGAAGGAGGAGCTGTTGTCGGCTGTGCGCTCGCTGTTGCGGATTTTGGAGCGACTTAACACTGACAAGGCGTACACGACCAGCTGCGCTTCGCTCCTGTACGACACTAAGATCGGTCTCGAGCGTGATGTACTATATTCCAACGAGGATATTCCCTTCGAGCTGTGAACGGGCTACGTACCTGTAGCAGTAAGTAAACATAGCGAACGATGAGAGCAGGACCTACGAAGGATGATCCCGGCTGACTATTATCGCTTCGAGTTTTTGCAACTAGCGCCGGAAGCGAGCGCGCCGATTTCTCTTGCGACCGCCGCGATGGCGGCGTTTACGCGGTTGTCCCTCAGGCTGCTGGCTCTGGATCTTCTTCCTTTCTTCGACTTGTTCGTCTGTGAGTGGGAGGTAGTACAAGACAGGTTTCGTCTCAGTCTTCTGGAAGAATTCGTCAATCGTCACCTCTTTACGAACAGAAAATTAACGTTAGTACGGAGAAACAAAACATGACTTGCTTGCGTTCTTACTCTGTCGTTGGGTTTCTTGTGTGCTGTCGCTGTCCTTGCTTTTCACTCGACTGGGTACATTCTCCTCCCCGTATTGAGAAATCTGCGTGTCATCAATTAGCAAAATTTACCCGTTTGATTCCAAATAGAGCTCGCACCTCCATTGCCGTGAAGTCTACTAGCTTGGCACTAAGAGACCGTCCATTCTCCGGGGGCCAGGCTTTGCCGTCAAGGGCAGCTCTAGTTTTCTCAGTCTGTCATCCAAAGCAACAGGGTTAGCACTACCAAGGTCGCAACTAAAAAGATAAATAACTTACTGTTTCGGGATTCGAGTACGTCACAAAGCAGTGGGTTTTGATAACATCCATCCAGAAGCCACCTTCCACATAGTTTCCAAACTCTTGTACGAGTGCCTACACAAATACCACGTTAACCCAATCATTCCCACTGGGACTGTTTAAGTACCAACCTTGACAGCATTCAGCGTAAATGGCCGGACAAAGTTGTCAATCCGGAGAGTTGTTCTCTCTTCTTCCTTCTCACTGCATTACACAAAAATGTTAAACTAGCACACATACAAAGACGAATAAAACCTACGATGTTGTTGAGTCTTCATCCACCTCCTCACTGATCACAGAGTCAGCAGTAACCATCGGCTTGTCCCCATCTTCATCTTCAGGCTCCGGTTTGCTAGTCACTTCCGTCTTTTGTTTTTTGGTGTCTTTCTCATCCTTCTCAACATCAAGAGCTCTCTTCACGCCCTTTATCATCTCTGAATTGTCTTCAAATTTTCCTCCATTCATTTCAGCTTGAATCTCCTCCTTAGGTTCGTTCCCATTGCTGACAGTATCAGCTGGAATTT
The DNA here is from genome assembly GCA_018806915.1 of Phytophthora colocasiae. Taxonomy (NCBI): domain Eukaryota; phylum Oomycota; class Peronosporomycetes; order Peronosporales; family Peronosporaceae; genus Phytophthora; species Phytophthora colocasiae. The sequence goes on from JAGKQI010000101.1 coordinate 1,478,912, forward strand.
CCTCTTTCTTGTCCTGATTCTCTTTATCACTGAATTTGTTTATCTCCTCCTTTTTCAGCTCAGGTTTTTCTTCAGCATTTTCTTCATCCTATACGTAATAGACGTATTAAGCTTCTCGTACAATTCACAACTGAAGCTGCTGCTATCCACCTGCAAATGCTCCTTCAATCGTTGGAGCAGCGCCGCCTTTAGCCCAGAAGCGTCTAAACCTCGCTTCTTCAGCTCTCGCTGTAAATCCTTCACCTGCATCATACAGAATAGAATATATATATGCATTAACAACGCATTGCCGTCTATTAGAATGCATACAGCGCCAACCTTCAGGCGGGAGAGTGCGTCGTCATCGAGCATCATGATCCCGCGATCTAAAAGTGCTTTAACGTCAAATGTGTGGACCACAAGCAAAATGTGTATAAAACACAACATTATCGACCAAATTCACTTTTGTGACCAGCATGGCGTTAGCTGAGCTGCTGCTGTCTGTGGACGTCTCCACTGATCTCCAGAGCGTTCACAAGCTGCTTGACGCGCTATCTATTGCCGATGACGTCGAGATACAGTCACTGCAGCCTGTTGTCACTCGCGTCGTGAAATCTCTCAGCCGTGGGGTCATTAAGAGCGTTGCAGCGGCTGCTTCGAACACTGATAATGTATCAAAACTAATAGCTCTGGACGACGATCTGCTACCAGTTCTGCGTGTATTACAGACATTTGTATGTCGAATGGTGTATCAGAACGATAAGGAACTTCTTCGATGGCTGCCGTTCGTGCTCACAGCCTGCTGCTTCGTGAACGGATCGGAACTACCAGGTGCAGAGCTTATGCAGAGTGTTATTATTACTGAGGAGACGTTGGACGCAGCTGTGGAGCTCGCAAAGGCTAAAGATCGACCCAGTTTAATATCGAGATACGTTGCTCAAGTGGTAGCACTCTGCTCACAAGATGTGGACAAGGAGACGTGGGTGGCGGCATCTTCAGTCAATAAGAAGATCATGTTGCACGTGGTACAGCAGGTGTCGTTCCCTCATTTAGGCGGTGACTTTCTTGGTCGACTGTTGGCGCTTACGTTCCCGCTCGTAGACGACCTGACAAATGCCACACAACTTGTTGGTGCTCGACTGCTGCTTCATATCGTGAAGAATGTTACACCTACGGAGCTGCGCTGGTACTCGGACGTGCTGTTGGAGGTTCTACACACAGCCATTGTATCCCGCAAGCCAGAGACGCTGGATGTTCTGTTGGCTTGTCTTGTAGAATCACTGGACAAGGTGTCTCCTCCTGGCGAGCTCAAGCACTACGATCGATTCACGCCACGACTCCTTAACGACACCAGTCTGTGCAGTGACGTCGCTGTTCGCGTCATTTTTGTCCGGCATTTACGCGCGCTTGTGGCCCGTCAGGGGGCCCCACATAGCCTCAACATCATTCGATATCTACAACCACTATTGAAGGTGTTAATCGCGGGCTTTGAGAGTGTCAACGTTGAGCTCCTGTTAGCGACACTGGAAACGCTGCAGACGACTGTCCTCGCGGCTTGGCCCCGAATTGCACCACACACAGAGGAGATTGTGGTGGGTGTACTACGTGCTGTGGCTTTCTGTGAGATTTTCGATGAAGGTGCCGAATTCACGCCATCCTCACATGAAAGGAACCAGATTCTTGCGCTATGCGAAGACGTGCTAGACCTGCTCAACCAAGTCAGTGGTGGAGATTCTGTTGTCGGCGATATGTTAGCTACTGTGAGCAATCACAGTCCGAAGCTATCTCCCTTCTGTGATCGGATGCAAGAGAAGTTGACGGCTCGATAGCGAGGATACGCACACACAACATGAGTCAGAACATGCTGTGCAATTTGGCGATTGAACGTGTACATGTTTTGTACAATCTTCACACATGTAGGTTGAGCAAGTACGTAAGTGGTGAAGAGTTAACGACGACGACAGCCAAGGAAGTACAGTAGGTGAGCTGGTTGTCATGTTTTGCAGCTACTACGTGAGCGGTCTACAGTACACACCAGAGTGTGAAGCCGAATGCGTAGGCGGTTCCAGATGCAGAACAACTGGAAGAAGAAACTTGTCATCGTGGAGTTGAGGAAGCAGTTGTCCGGTGCCCGTATACACAAGTACATCGTAATCGTTACTACCACAAGTTTAGTCACAGACACCGACCAAGATCGTGACTAACGTCGTGTTGGTAACAAGGTTGTTTACTTTTACTCAAGTCACTGTACATGTATCGTGATAACGAGCAACATCCAACATGTACCTGTATTAAAACAAGTACTACAACATGGACTTCTTCAGCCCTCTCCGCTTCTCCTTGGATAAAGCCGGTTTTCAAATAGCTTTGTATTAGTAGTTTTAGCGTCAGCTATAGTTATCCGCTCATCGAGAAGACAATATAACACGACCAATGTTTGCCCCCCCCCCCAAAAAAAAAAACAAGTACTGCAACGTACACAGGTACGGTATAAGCAAAAAATAAGCGATTTGGGAGGCAGCAGAGCTCATTAAGTGAGCTCTGCTGCCTCCCAAATCGCTTTTTTGCTATACATGTAGATAAAGCGTTGCATCCGGCACAACAAGTCTTGTTGTGCCAGATGCAGCGCTCTATCGCTGCCAACGATTCGTAGGTCGTTCGTGCACGTGTATTCCGTTTCTCACTTTCAATTTCCCCGGGTTCGGCACACTTACCTCGACAATCTCTTGTCATGAGATTCCTTTTCGCCCCGTTCGTCGCCTCCATGGTGCTTCTGCTTTCCAGTAATGCCGACGCTCTTAACGTCAAGTTTCCCGGTGTCAACTACATTCCCCGCAAGGGTCTGGACAACGAACCGGAAACCGTCAAGTGCAAGTCAGCATCCGAGATGCAGAAGGATCTGTATGCACTCAAGGGCGTCACCGACAAGGTTCGCATCTACTCTCTGATCGATTGCAACCAGGCTGAAGTCATTCTCCCGACTGCCAAGAACGCCGGTCTGAAAGTCGACCTTGGCATCTGGACGACGTTCAACCACGACACACTGCAGAAGGAGAAAACGAAGTTGGCTGCCCTCATTGACTCGGGCCTTTACGATGGCAACGTCGTTGGTTTTGATGTTGCCATCTACATGTACGACAAGTTCATTGCGGATACGGCCATCAGCTACGTGAAGGAGATTCGCGACTACCTGCGTAGCCGCGGTAAAAATACTCCCGTCACTCTTGCCGACACTGTCGATGTCTACAACGACAACCCCCAGCTCGTGGATGCTGTGGACTACGTCTCTGTCAACTACCAGTATATCGAATACGGTGACGACGTGAACGAGAGCGTTGCGGAGACGCTGGATGACTTGAAGGACCTGCGAGTTCTCGCTGCCAAGAAGGGTAAGAAGTTCGTAATCTCCGAGACGGGATGGAACTCAGCTGGCTTCTACCCCGGAGTTAGTGTGGCCTCCCCCGCCAACCAAGCCAAGTACTTTACGGACTTGTACCATGTGTCTCGCTCGCACAACATTGACTTCTACTGGTACTTCGCTTTCGACACGGCCTTCCGCTCGGAGTTTGAGAACAGCTTCGGGGTGTTCCTGGTGAACGGTACACTGAAGAGTAACTTCCAGAACCTGGTCATCCGTCAGAAAGAACCTCGCGCCATTCGTAACGTTGGCTCGAAGCGGCTTTTGTCTGAGAACAATGGCAGCGTGTACATGTCGAGCAAGTCGAGTGACTGGCTAGTGCAGGAGCAGCAGGTCTGGTTCTTTGATTCGGCCACGCAGCAAGTGCGATCCAAGAGCAGTGACCGTTGCCTAGACGCGTACCAGGGATGGAACGGAGGAATCGTTCACGTCTACCGTTGCATGGACAACGAGGCCAATCAGAAATGGACATTCGAGGCATCGACCGGAAAGCTCAAACACACCAAGCACCAAGGTTTCTGCCTCGATACGGACCCTGCCCAAAACAACAAGGTGCAGCTGTACGGATGCTCGCCGAACAACCCGAATCAGCAGTGGAGCGTGATCAAAACTTCCAGCATTTGAAGTAAAATGCATCCTCGCTACGTATAGAGGCGAATCGCAATAGGATTAAGCAGCTTCCCCGTAAGATTGCAATAGATTGTGTACTATTGTGTTTGCAAGCGCGGAAAATTGTGGCCAATCGTCGACTACAAAATCATTCACTGATTTCAACCAAAGCTCGCCTGTCAGCAGCAAGATTGCAATAGATTGTGTACTATTGTGTTTCCAAGCGCGGAAAATTCTGGCCAATCGTCGACTACAAAATCATTCACTTCAACTTGACAAGGTCTGATCTCACGCCTGTCAGCAGCTAAAGTATACAAGCGGCTTCCTCGTTCATTTCTTTTTATATTTAGGGAGTTGATGATGATACATGCATGCACTAAAACATCGCTAACGTAGCTAGTACCAGCTAGAAGACACCAATTACACGTTGGGGCCGTACACCGACAGATCGTTGCCAGGCAGGATGAACTGCTTGAAGTTCTCCTTGAACGACTTGGCCAGCTTCAACGCCGTCTCGTCGAACGCAGCCTTGTCCGTCCACGAGTCCTTCGGGTTCAGGATCTCCGACGGCACGCCCTCCACCGTCGTGGGATCTCGAAGCCGAACAGCGGGTCCTTGACGAAAGTCGCGTCGTTGATGCTTCCGTCCAGCACCGCGTCCACGCACTTGCGCGTGAACGGCAGCTTCATGCGCTTGCCCACGCCGTACACACCGCCCGTCCAGCCCGTGTTGATCAGGTACACGTGCGTGTTGTGCTCCTGCAGCTTCTTCTTCAGCAGGTCCGCGTACTTGGTCGGGTGCAGCGTCATGAACGCCGCACCAAAGCACGTCGAGAACGTCGCCTGCGGCTCCGTGATGCCGCGCTCCGTGCCTGCCACCTTGGCCGTGTAGCCCGACAGGAAGTGGTACTGCGCCTGGCCCGCAGACAGCTTCGACACGGGCGGCAGCACGCCGTACGCATCGCACGTCAGGAAGATCACGGCGTTCGGGTGGTTACCGCGCGAGTTCGGCTGGTGGTGCGGGATGTGGTAGATCGGGTACGACACGCGGCCGTTCTCCGTCTTGCTCGAGTTGAAGTAGTCGGGCTCGTTGTTGGCGTCGATCCACACGTTCTCCAGCATGGCGTTCGGGCGGATGGCGTTGAAGATGTCCGGCTCGTTCTCCTTGCTCAGGTCGATGGTCTTGGCGTAGCACCCGCCCTCGAAGTTGAACACGCCCTCGTCGTCCCAGCCGTGCTCGTCGTCGCCGATCAGCTCGCCCTTCGGGTCGGCCGACAGTGTCGACAGACCAAAGAAGATGGCCGTGTCTCCCGCCTTGCCGATGTTGGCCGACGCGTGCATGGCCATCACGCCGTTCAGCGGCAGGTAGTAGTTCATCATGCTGAAGATGCCCTTCTTCATCTCGCCACCGTCTGTGTGTAGAACCTCCAACAGCACGTCCGAGTACCAGCGCAGCTCCGTAGGTGTAACATTCTTCACGATATGAAGCAGCAGTCGAGCACCAACAAGTTGTGTGGCATCTGTTAGGTCGTCTACGAGCGGGAACGTAAGCGCCAACAGTCGACCAAGAAAGTCACCGCCTAAATGAGGGGCCTACACCTGCTGCACCACGTGCAACATGATCTTCTTATTGACTGAAGATGCCGCCACCCACGTCTCCTTGTCCACATCTTATTTGGGAGCGATATGGCTGCTTGCTCATTCGGTTGCCGCGGATCTACGACACCTTCTCAGTCAGAAGCAGCGCTTGGATAACTATCTTTAAGGATGTGGCCTATGACAGCCTATGACTTCAACGTGGGCGACATGCAACACACCGTGCGCTGGCCATTGTATCCCGCAAGCCAGAGACGCTGGATGTTCTGTTGGCTTGTCTTGTAGAATCACTGGACAAGGTCTCTCCTCCTGGCGAGCTCAAGCACTACGATCGATTCACGCCACGACTCCTTAACGACACCAGTCTGTGCAGTGACGTCGCTGTTCGCGTCATTTTTGTCCGGCATTTACGCGCGCTTGTGGCCCGTCAGGGGGCCCCACATAGCCTCAACATCATTCGATATCTACAACCACTATTGAAGGTGTTAATCGCGGGCTTTGAGAGTGTCAACGTTGAGCTCCTGTTAGCGACACTGGAAACGCTGCAGACGACTGTCCTCGCGGCTTGGCCCCGAATTGCACCACACACAGAGGAGATTGTACTACGTGCTGTGGCTTTCTGTGAGATTTTCGATGAAGGTGCCGAGTTCACGCCATCCTCACATGAAAGGAACCAGATTCTTGCGCTATGCGAAGACGTGCTAGACCTGCTCAACCAAGTCAGTGGTGGAGATTCTGTTGTCGGCGATATGTTAGCTACTGTGAGCAGTCACAGTCCGAAGCTATCTCCCTTCTGTGATCGGATGCAAGAGAAGTTGACGGCTCGATAGCGAGGATACGCACATACAACATGAGTCAGAACATGCTGTGCAATTTGGCGATTGAACGTGTACATGTCTTGTACAATCTTCACACATGTAGGTTGAGCAAGTACGTGAGTGGTGAAGAGTTAACGACGACGACAGCCAAGGAAGTACAGTAGGTGAGCTGGTTGTCATGTTTTGCAGCTACTACGTGAGCGGTCTACAGTACACACCAGAGCGTGAAGCCGAATACGTAGGCGGTTCCAGATGCAGAACAACTGGAAGAAGAAACTTGTTATCGTAGGTTGACTATGGTACATGTAGTGGAGTTGAGGAAGCAGTTGTCCGGTGCCCGTATACAAGTACATCGTAATCGTTACTACCACAAGTTTAGTCACAGACACTGACAATGGTCTCTTGTTGGTAACAAGGTTGTTTATGGTACTGACCAACTCAAGTCACGAATGGCGTGTAAACACGTTCGAGCAACATCAATCTGCTGTACCGTACCGCAATCCGGTAGTTATCTGTGACATTGCAACATCATGTTGGCATCATGTATTAAAACGTACTACATGGTATTGTGGAAACCTACCAGAATGTCCCTTATTCGTTAATTAATTTGCTGGGTGCATCGTTTTCGGCAGTTTTCGGCAGAAATGTAGAGTCGCTTATTTATTTACGCCACTGTCATACTCCGAATAGCTGTAAGCTACGGTTAATAATAGCATTGCGACTGATTAAGCCAAAATAATAGCATGTGACTGATTAAGCCAAAATGCCGCGGCATTCCAGCTTTTTACACATATAAATCCGCTAGAAACTGTAGATGATGGAAGTACTTGATCGTGTGTCGGTCAAAATTGGTGGAATTGCTCAAACAAGCACACGTCGCACGAGAACCAGCTCTACAGCGAATACGTGAAGCTCTCATAGGGAAGTTATATGTTGCTTTAGAGCAACGTCCCTTGTTCGACATGCTGCTTGATTTTCGTGTAGCTATTGTAGTGGAAAGCTTAATAAGACTACTGAAAAGGAAAGGAAATTGAAGTTGATTAACTGGTTATTCCACTTGGCTTGGCAATTGAATTCTGAAGGTTTTGATTGTGATTGTGAATTGTTTGAATGGGATATTGAATTTTCGAATGCTAATCATTTCTTATCATCTGGAAAGTAAGTCCCCCGAACGCCTGCCAAGTGCGTAGCTTTGTGGTGCGTACACCAGTGGACGAGAAAATATAAGAAACACAGTGAATTCCGTGAAAAGCACAATGAATGCTTACTGAACACAGCAAAAGAGCCAGGCGGTCGCCATGGCATAAACGCGCGGCGGCGCTGCCAGTCGCGCATTCAGGCATTTCGCAAAAGAGGATCGCGCGGGGAGAGGCGCCAGCGTGCGCTCGGTGGGTGTTCGTCCGGGATGAGGGGGGAGCTGGAGTGGATCGCGCGGGGCAAGTGGAGGGGCCAATAGCCCACGCGGTATGCAGCTTTACACCGCACGCACTAGCTGGGCACTCCGCATCACGCAGACGCATTAGCTGGGCACTTCGTATCACGCAGCTCGCATCGCACGCATTTACAGGACACGTTCTACGGCAGCTCGCATTGCACGCTTTTGCTGGACACGCTAGCACCGCATCACGTAGCTCGAATCGCACGCAGTAGCTGGAGTACACGCAGCATACAGGTAAAAGGATGAGACATCGAACTGCAAACAGGGTAAGCGACTCAAAGTTTTGGCTAAATTGTTTAACTACTAACTGGTGCTAGTTGTTGTTGCTCATAGCTACTCCCTTTCTAGCGCGTGTCCGGGACGTGGAGGTCTTCCAGCTGCTGTCGGCGTGAGGCCAACGCCATGCGAGCTCGGCTTTGACGTGCGACGGCGGTTGAAGAGCACCTCCTCGCCTTTGCCATTAAGGACCGCACTCCTTTGCATGGCGAACAGTAGGTGCACACAGCTCGCGTACTTGTAGAAGTACCCACATGGACACGTGCGGTTCTCCATATCAACAGGCCACCCTGTAGCAGGTTGGTTCTCCGATTCTAGCCTTGCCATGTTTGCGCTGATTTGAGCTGACACTTGTATGTGCTCGCTGTACCTCTTTGTAGCAGCATTGTACACTCGCAGCGGTGGAGTGTAGACAACGTTGACTATGTTTGCGCTTGTGCCCAGCAAGAATTCAACACCCATGCGTGGCGGTGTGTATTCGCGGATGAGCTGCTGGCGTTGTAGCGCCTTGACGCGACTCATCAGCTCCTTGGATGGAGCCGGGGTAGTAGCGAATCGGCGAACGTCAATAGAGTGTTGACGGCAACAAGCCCGTAGCTGCTGCAGCAGCTCTCCCATTTTCAGTAGTCGGTGCACAGTGTAGTCGCGCTTTAACGCCCGGTTGAATTGCTCAACCGGGTTGTTGGTTGTTGCGAACCCGGGCGCGGTGTGATAGCACTGCCAGTTGCTGAAACGCCTACTTAGCCAAACACGAGTGAAGTACTCGCTGAAGCTCTGGAGAGCTGGGGTTTCTTCCCATCGAAACTGAGATGCCGAGCGAACAGCGGCAAAGTCTTGGACATCACGCGTGCAATGCATGTCGTAGACGTCACGTAGCACAGCATTGCTGTGTTCCTTCGACAAACCTTTCGTGCGCTCCACAACTTTTGCAAGCAAGTGGTAGAAGCACATTAGATGCGTGTACGAACAATCTACTCCAAAGACTGCAGCAGCAGCGTTGAACTGTGCACTATCCGCGTCGCCCATGAAATTTGCCACACGCAGCGGCTGACCAACAACTCTGCTGTAAACGCAGCGGAGAGATGCGAATGCGAAAGTCCGAACAACCGAAGAGCAGAGAAGTGAACACTGTTCACCGAACAGGGGTGAAATGGTGGTGAGGAGACGGTTGGAAACCAAGGCTAAAGTCTGAGACTTTTGCATTCAAGGCTGCTGCGCTTTGCATGTATGAAACCTGCAGCATGCGCGTCGTTATTACCATGTCCTATTTTCTATCTCTGGTAGCTTTAATATTCCTAGTAATAAACTACCGGTGTCTTCACTTCTGCAGAGTACAATACAATGCTGGAGTTGGAAGTTGCATCGTTGTACGACTTGCAAACAGCTGCAGCGGGTTTCTCTTATCTCTACACTGCGAGAACGCCTTACGGGCACACAACAGTGCAGCCATAGCACAGCACGTCTGTGTCAGCACCATTCCTGCTGGTCAGCACAGCAAAGTGCTGTGTCAGCACAATAAAAAGTTTAGTTTCTGGTCGGCGCGGGAAGCACACAAAAAGAGCGTCAGCCAACCAGAACGCGTTTTCGAGTGCGGCCGATAGTTGGTAAGGTCCACAGTATTCGCCGAGCTCACGGCTCCATTCACGGTCATGCCGAGGCGGGTGAGCTGGCAGCTGAAAGCTGGCGACGTCGACGCCGCCGAAGCGGACGAGATCGTAGCGCAGATGCCATCCTTCGATATCGACAAAAGCCAGACGATGGCGTGCACTATATGCCCGGAAGCTGACGGTACCGCTTGCTTGTATGCAGCTCCGAGGCATGTAGCGAGGCAAGCGAGAACAAATGCGCTTGGCGCGGGAAGATGGTGACATGCCTCGAGTCGCAGCACGCCTCCATCTTCGAGTACGGAGAGCACCACAACATGACGTCAGTCCCTGCGCACAAGAAGCTGACAACAATGCAGAAGGTCTTCTGCCGTGAGCTGGCCGAGAATCGCTTGAAACCCATGAGAATTCTACATGCGCTGGGACGCAAGTTCTCGAAGCCTCTCGACGAGCTACCCACCCTAAAGACTGTACAGAACTTTGTCAACCACCACGGGCGGACGCAGATGCAGAATCACGACCGCTTGGACGAGCTGCAGGCATGGATCTCCGAGCGTGCGTACAACGGCTCTGAGCTGCCGAACCAACCGTTCACGTTTGCGTGGGAGATGGACAGCACCGGCAAGCCTGTTGTAGGCAACGGCTCCGACGAGAAACCCTTCCTTGTAGGACTGTCGACGAAGGCACTGGTGATGCGGCTCATGGTGTCGCCGGACAATTTCATGTTCCACGTCGACGCTACCTACAAGATGAGCCAGTGTGGCTACCCAGTACTCGTCGTTGGTATGTCAGACCGAACTCGCAGATTCCACCTCGTCGCGCTCTTCATCATCTCGCAAGAGACGCAACCGGTTCTTCAAGCGGCCCTCCTTTCACTACGACGTCTGTATTACTGGGTCACCAAGAGACATTTGACCGTTCGCTTTGCTATGGCCGACGGAGATAAGGCTCAGTGCAATGCTCTCGCAGCGGTATTCGGGGACCATCCGGCGTACTGCTTTTTGATGTGCTACTTTCATGTAATGAAGAAGGTCCAGGAGAATATTAAGGCACTTTCCTCGGTCACTCAAGCCTGTATCCTACGGGATATCTACGATCTCCACTTCGCGAGAACCTACTCGGTGTTCCTGCAGATGCGGGACGCTTCTGTACGGCGATGGATCCAGGACCCGGAAGTTGTGCCTTTCGCGAGGTATATTGTGGCCCAGTGGTTGACGGGGCCGTTCACGAAGTGGCAAGCGTACCACACGCCGACCGGCTTCGCCACTACAAATAATCCCTGCGAGGCATTCAACGCTTTGCTAAAGCGTGACTACACCTTGCGTCGTCGGATGAAGGTGGGTTCTCTGCTGCGCGAGCTAAGTGATTGCTGCCAGGACCAGTCCAGCAGCTTGCTTGCATTCGAGTTCGTCGTGCACCCAACGAAAACGCTCACACGGCGGGTGTCCGAGTTAATGCGATTAAAGTTGCTGGGACTCGCAGAGGGCGAAACTGTGGATGGTTCTATTGCCGGCTCGCCGAGGATCGTGCAGGTGGTGTCGTTGCGAGCTCCGCGAGTGATTGCGGCCCCCAATAGACGCAGCGAGGAAGACATTGCTGTGACTGCGCAAATGGGGGCCAACTACGCTCGTATGGAGGTTGAAGGACAGCCGTGGTGCGGCTGGGCGGTCGACGTGGAGCGCCAGTGGTGTCCGTGCAACTACTGGTTCGTATTTGGGTCCTGCATTCACGTGCTCTTCGCATTACGCTCGACGGCATCCGTCGACCGCCACGGGCGCCAAATTCTCATCGATCGTCGCAAACGCAAACGAAAGCACGACGCTGTCATCGAAAACGTGGGCCGCCCACGCTTGAACGGCCCAGCGCTCGCCTACGAGTAGCCCAGCACACACCGGGGACGATGGTAGAGGTCAAATGTTGCATATTGAAGAACCTGGTATCGATGCAAACAAGTAGTGAGCGCGCGATGTTAAACCAGTGAATCCATTTCATTTCTCATCACCTGAGTACATTAGAGCGTCTCCCTCACGCAGAATTGGCCGTGGGCGAGGCCACCGAGATCCCGCTACTGCTCCTTGTTTTTGTCGTCCTCCGACCAGCATACGTCGCATGCGCACTGAAACCAACGTTCCTTGCCGTAGTGCACAGTAATCTGCGCTTAAGCCTTCACACTTTCAATCATCTTCACCAGGACCTTCACATTCGAGCGGTTCTGCTGTTCAACGAACGCAGCGGTGGGGCGGCACGCGTGCGAGATGAAACGCGTGATGGAGCCGCATGTCAGCGCGTCCACGTAGACGTAGTTACGCTTGACCGACTTGGCGTTGTAAAGCAGCGTGTAGCCGCTGTTTTGCTGGACGGCTTGGTCAGGCTGGCCGTCCACAACGGCCGGCAGCTCGCTCAACTCACCGCAGTACTCGCCGATGACGACTCCCACGTCCAGAGCGGTCGTCGTGTACACGCCGAGTCCAACTCGCTTGGTATTGTACAGTTTCAGAGTCTCCAGTGTTCGTGGGGCGTTGTTGCAGCGCGCCCCCAGTCTGCAGCAGCTTGAAGTACAGAATGTCGCGCTCGCCACGTTCGTGCAGACGTCGAGGAAGCAGTCGTAAACGCACTGACACTTGTCGAAGGCACCTATGTCAGGAAACACAACTCCGTTGCTCCGACACTCCTTTATTATTTCGATGCCTTCAGGTCACGGGACTTCCTCGACCGGAACCTCGGTGCTCACAGACGGCACTTGCGGGAATATAAGCCGCCTTGCTCTCAGGTTGTCCAGCCTCATTTTGATCCCCGGGGAGCGAAGCTGCTGCTTGATGTTCACAGCCTTCACCGTCCTCGCGTGGTGGACCTTGCTGCCACTCCTGGTGATGGCGCACTTCGCTTGGTCTCTGCGCTTACGGGACCTCTTCCGTAGCCCGAGGCGATCTTTGCCTTGGTGGCGGATCTTGGCACGGGCGTAGCGGTTTGGAATGTCTGCAATGGCGGCCCCCGCATGCACGCCTTCCTTGGTACAGCTTGTCGCCACGTGCACGACCTCCTTGTCCATTCTCGTCTGCACTTCAGGCGCCACAGGCGCGCTTCTCCTCATCGTCTTCCTGGGTGGACACGAGGTCGATAATCTCGTGCCCACCTGCAGTTTCAGCTGCCTCCTCGCTCGCAAGATGGGTGGCCGGGTCTGGGGTTGGCGCTGCCGGGCGCGGTGGCGACTTCAGGTCAACGACGCGCGTGCTGGGTGAGTCCCGGTTTGAAACTTGCAGAGGAGGGCTCGAGCAGTCGGACTGCGGGCTCTCGGGGACGATTTCCTCGCGTACTCCACTAATCACGTCGTACGGGGGGGGGGGTCAGCTCCGACGCGCTCAGTCTTGACATCGTAGACGTGTGTGTGCTGGACGCGTCTGCAGCGGTTCCTTAAGCGAGATGATCAGGCGAAGTGAGGTTGTGCCGAGGGAGCGATGTGGTGCACATGCGTTTGAAAGTCGATGTGGCACACACGCGCATCCTGCATCTCCTCCGTTCAGAAAGGCCGTCCGTGAAGGCGGCCAAGCCTGCCCCTTTCGTGTGTATTGTGGGGGATGCTTTACTGTGCTGGTCAGATTCTTACGTGTGTTTGTTATATTTCCTCCTACACTGCACCTTGAGTTTATCCCTATCATTGGATTTGTTTGGCACCAGGGGGGTGACACTTGACACCGATATTACGCACTGGCGATTGCACATCCCTCAATGCAGATCCACAATACCGGTAGAACGTAATTCACAGGTAAGCAAAAAGTACATGTAAGCGATTTGGGAGGCAGCAGAGCTCACTTGTTGTGCCGGATGCACTGCATAGAGCGCTGCATCATGCAGCGCTCTATCGTTGCCAACGATTCGTAGGTCGTTCGTGCACGTGTATTCTGTTTCTCACTTTCAATTTCCCCGGGTTCGTCACACTTACCTCGACAATCTCTTGTCATGAGATTCCTTTTCGCCCCGTTCGTCGCCTCCATGGTGCTTCTGCTTTCCAGTAATGCCGACGCTCTTAACGTCAAGTTTCCCGGTGTCAACTACATTCCCCGCAAGGGTCTGGACAACGAACCGGAAAACGTCAAGTGCAAGTCAGCATCCGAGATGCAGAAGGATCTGTATGCACTCAAGAGCGTCACCGACAAGGTTCGCATCTACTCTCTGATCGATTGCAACCAGGCTGAAGTCATTCTCCCGGCTGCCAAGAACGCCGGTCTGAAAGTCGACCTTGGCATCTGGACGACGTTCAACCACGACACACTGCAGAAGGAGAAAACGAAGTTGGCTGCCCTCATTGACTCGGGACTTTACGATGACAACGTTGTTGGTTTTGATGTTGCCATCTACATGTACGACAAGTTCATTGCGGATACGGCCATCAGCTACGTGAAGGAGATTCGCGACTACCTGCGTAGCCGCGGTAAAAATACTCCCGTCACTCTTGCCGACACTGTCGATGTCTACAACGACAACCCCCAGCTCGTGGATGCTGTGGACTACGTCTCTGTCAACTACCAGTATATCGAATACGGTGACGACGTGAACGAGAGCGTTGCGAAGACGCTGGATGACTTGAAGGACCTGCGAGTTCTCGCTGCCAAGAAGGGTAAGAAGTTCGTAATCTCCGAGACGGGATGGAACTCAGCTGGCTTCTACCCCGGAGCTAGTGTGGCCTCCCCCGCCAACCAAACCAAGTACTTTACGGACTTGTACCATGTGTCTCGCTCGCACAACATTGACTTCTACTGGTACTTCGCTTTCGACACGGCCTTCCGCTCGGAGTTTGAGAACAGCTTCGGGGTGTTCCTGGTGAACGGTACACTGAAGAGTAACTTCCAGAACCTGGTCATCCGTCAGAAAGAACCTCGCGCCATTCGTAACGTTGGCTCGAAGCGGCTTTTGTCTGAGAACAATGGCAGCGTGTACATGTCGAGCAAGTCGAGTGACTGGCTAGTGCAGGAGCAGCAGGTCTGGTTCTTTGATTCGGCCACGCAGCAAGTGCGATCCAAGAGCAGTGACCGTTGCCTAGACGCGTACCAGGGATGGAACGGAGGAATCGTTCACGTCTACCGTTGCATGGACAACGAGGCCAATCAGAAATGGACATTCGAGGCATCGACCGGAAAGCTCAAACACGCCAAGCACCAAGGTTTCTGCCTCGATACGAACCCTGCCCAAAACAACAAGGTGCAGCTGTACGGATGCTCGCCGAACAACCCGAATCAGCAGTGGAGCGTGATCAGCACTTCCAGCATTTGAAGTAAAATGCATCCCCGCTACGTATAGAGGCGAATCGCAATAGGATTGAGCAGCTTCCCAGTAAGATTGCAATAGATTGTGTAATTGTGTTTCGAAAATTCTGGCCAATCGTCTACTTATAGATTGGTTGGTTTTTTACTCGGAAAAAAATATCGGTTGAAAACCGGTTTAAAAACGGTCTTCTATCGGGCGACTGGTTCATTAACCATTGAGACAAGGCAGCGGCTGAGTTAACCACGGTAAGCATTTGGACAGCAAGTAGTCTCCTGGAGGTGTGCAGTACCCTAATTCAAAGTTTCATGTTTGTGGGGATGTACCAGGTGACGTGGGCTACAACTTATAATACTCCGTGTCGAGTGTCAGTGAGAAATGCGTCTTAAAGCGCAAGGCGTTGCTTGCAGAAGGACGTGTGTAAGCGTATGTCAAGAGGAGCCTCGCAAACTCTCAATTCCCATCAAGCGACAATCTACCTGGATGTTTGATCACAAAGACTTTTCACCTGCGCGAACTACATGCTCTAGTGTCGGTGGAGGTTCGTAAAGCTGCCAAGCCACGTCTGAATCACTGATATGAAGACCTCTTACGCATTATCGACGCCATGCGAGCTGAAACTACAACGGATTAGTCGGTGAAGAATGGAGGACGTTAGGCTGAGATTGCACAATGAAATTGCTAGTCTCCTCCCGTATCAAGGGTATGAATTTTACTTCGCATCAGGTTTGTTGTTTTAGTCAGAGTGAATCAAATGTATTGTTATAGATGTAGTGACAAGAATGTGTCCACAGGAATTTCCTATCGTGATCGTGTGTAGCTCGTACCGAGAAGAGAATATTTGCCGTTTAAAGTGACCAAGTGCTATCCGCCTAATCGTCGTGAAGGACGCCAGCTGAATAAACAACCGAAAAAAAAACCAAAAAAACAGAATAACTAACTTGTTGGATTTAAAAAGGAAATAATTATAAAAAACCATTCCATACGTCTACTACAAATACTACAAATCATTCACTTCAACTTGACAAGGTCTGATCTCAAGTTGAGATCTTGTATACTATAGCTGCTAACAGGCGAGCTTTGGTTGAGATTCTCAACCAAAGCTCGCCTGTTAGCAGCTATAATACAAGCAACTTCCTCGTTCATTTCTTTTTATATTTAGGGAGTTGATGATGATACATGCATGCACTAAAACATCGCTAACGTAGCTAGTACCAGCTAGAAGACACCAATTACACCGACAGATCGTTGCCAGGCAGGATGAACTGCTTGAAGTTCTCCTTGAACGACTTGGCCAGCTTCAACGCCGTCTCGTCGAACGCAGCCTTGTCCGTCCACGAGTCCTTCGGGTTCAGGATCTCCGACGGCACGCCCTCCACCGTCGTGGGGATCTCGAAGCCGAACAGCGGGTCCTTGACGAAAGTCGCGTCGTTGATGCTTCCGTCCAGCACCGCGTCCACGCACTTGCGCGTGAACGGCAGCTTCATGCGCTTGCCCACGCCGTACACACCGCCCGTCCAGCCCGTGTTGATCAGGTACACGTGCGTGTTGTGCTCCTGCAGCTTCTTCTTCAGCAGGTCCGCGTACTTGGTCGGGTGCAGCGTCATGAACGCCGCACCAAAGCACGTCGAGAACGTCGCCTGCGGCTCCGTGATGCCGCGCTCCGTGCCTGCCACCTTGGCCGTGTAGCCCGACAGGAAGTGGTACTGCGCCTGGCCCGCAGACAGCTTCGACACGGGCGGCAGCACGCCGTACGCATCGCACGTCAGGAAGATCACGGCGTTCGGGTGGTTACCGCGCGAGTTCGGCTGGTGGTGCGGGATGTGGTAGATCGGGTACGACACGCGGCCGTTCTCCGTCTTGCTCGAGTTGAAGTAGTCGGGCTCGTTGTTGGCGTCGATCCACACGTTCTCCAGCATGGCGTTCGGGCGGATGGCGTTGAAGATGTCCGGCTCGTTCTCCTTGCTCAGGTCGATGGTCTTGGCGTAGCACCCGCCCTCGAAGTTGAACACGCCCTCGTCGTCCCAGCCGTGCTCGTCGTCGCCGATCAGCTCGCCCTTCGGGTCGGCCGACAGTGTCGACAGACCAAAGAAGATGGCCGTGTCTCCCGCCTTGCCGATGTTGGCCGACGCGTGCATGGCCATCACGCCGTTCAGCGGCAGGTAGTAGTTCATCATGCTGAAGATGCCCTTCTTCATCTCGCCACCGTCTGTGTGTAGAACCTCCAACAGCACGTCCGAGTACCAGCGCAGCTCCGTAGGTGTAACATTCTTCACGATATGAAGCAGCAGTCGAGCACCAACAAGTTGTGTGGCATCTGTTAGGTCGTCTACGAGCGGGAACGTAAGCGCCAACAGTCGACCAAGAAAGTCACCGCCTAAATGAGGGGCCTACACCTGCTGCACCACGTGCAACATGATCTTCTTATTGACTGGAAGATGCCGCCACCCACGTCTCCTTGTCCACATCTTATTTGGGAGCGATATGGCTGCTTGCTCATTCGGTTGCCGCGGATCTACGACACCTTCTCAGTCAGAAGCAGCGCTTGGATAACTATCTTTAAGGATGTGGCCTATGACAGCCTATGACTTCAACGTGGGCGACATGCAACACACCGTGCGCTGGCCATTGTATCCCGCAAGCCAGAGACGCTGGATGTTCTGTTGGCTTGTCTTGTAGAATCACTGGACAAGGTCTCTCCTCCTGGCGAGCTCAAGCACTACGATCGATTCACGCCACGACTCCTTAACGACACCAGTCTGTGCAGTGACGTCGCTGTTCGCGTCATTTTTGTCCGGCATTTACGCGCGCTTGTGGCCCGTCAGGGGGCCCCACATAGCCTCAACATCATTCGATATCTACAACCACTATTGAAGGTGTTAATCGCGGGCTTTGAGAGTGTCAACGTTGAGCTCCTGTTAGCGACACTGGAAACGCTGCAGACGACTGTCCTCGCGGCTTGGCCCCGAATTGCACCACACACAGAGGAGATTGTGGTGGGTGTACTACGTGCTGTGGCTTTCTGTGAGATTTTCGATGAAGGTGCCGAGTTCACGCCATCCTCACATGAAAGGAACCAGATTCTTGCGCTATGCGAAGACGTGCTAGACCTGCTCAACCAAGTCAGTGGTGGAGATTCTGTTGTCGGCGATATGTTAGCTACTGTGAGCAGTCACAGTCCGAAGCTATCTCCCTTCTGTGATCGGATGCAAGAGAAGTTGACGGCTCGATAGCGAGGATACGCACATACAACATGAGTCAGAACATGCTGTGCAATTTGGCGATTGAACGTGTACATGTCTTGTACAATCTTCACACATGTAGGTTGAGCAAGTACGTGAGTGGTGAAGAGTTAACGACGACGACAGCCAAGGAAGTACAGTAGGTGAGCTGGTTGTCATGTTTTGCAGCTACTACGTGAGCGGTCTACAGTACACACCAGAGCGTGAAGCCGAATACGTAGGCGGTTCCAGATGCAGAACAACTGGAAGAAGAAACTTGTTATCGTAGGTTGACTATGGTACATGTAGTGGAGTTGAGGAAGCAGTTGTCCGGTGCCCGTATACAAGTACATCGTAATCGTTACTACCACAAGTTTAGTCACAGACACTGACAATGGTCTCTTGTTGGTAACAAGGTTGTTTATGGTACTGACCAACTCAAGTCACGAATGGCGTGTAAACACGTTCGAGCAACATCAATCTGCTGTACCGTACCGCAATCCGGTAGTTATCTGTGACATTGCAACATCATGTTGGCATCATGTATTAAAACGTACTACATGGTATTGTGGAAACCTACCAGAATGTCCCTTATTCGTTAATTAATTTGCTGGGTGCATCGTTTTCGGCAGTTTTCGGCAGAAATGTAGAGTCGCTTATTTATTTACGCCACTGTCATACTCCGAATAGCTGTAAGCTACGGTTAATAATAGCATTGCGACTGATTAAGCCAAAATAATAGCATGTGACTGATTAAGCCAAAATTCCGCGGCATTCCAGCTTTTACACATATAAATCCGCTAGAAACTGTAGATGATGGAAGTACTTGATCGTGTGTCGGTCAAAATTGGTGGAATTGCTCAAACAAGCACACGTCGCACGAGAACCAGCTCTACAGCGAATACGTGAAGCTCTCATAGGGAAGTTATATGTTGCTTTAGAGCAACGTCCCTTGTTCGACATGCTGCTTGATTTTCGTGTAGCTATTGTAGTGGAAAGCTTAATAAGACTACTGAAAAGGAAAGGAAATTGAAGTTGATTAACTGGTTATTCCACTTGGCTTGGCAATTGAATTCTGAAGGTTTTGATTGTGATTGTGAATTGTTTGAATGGGATATTGAATTTTCGAATGCTAATCATTTCTTATCATCTGGAAAGTAAGTCCCCCGAACGCCTGCCAAGTGCGTAGCTTTGTGGTGCGTACACCAGTGGACGAGAAAATATAAGAAACACAGTGAATTCCGTGAAAAGCACAATGAATGCTTACTGAACACAGCAAAAGAGCCAGGCGGTCGCCATGGCATAAACGCGCGGCGGCGCTGCCAGTCGCGCATTAGAGAACATTCGGTGAACCTTTTTAGTTGAGTTTCGACTTGAGATGCAAACCTTTTATGTTAAGTGAAATAGCAAAACTGGAGACGTTTCGGAACTTTGTTTTACTTCCAGATTCAGTCTGGTGACTGGTCACACCATTCTCGATGTGGGGACCTGAAGGCAACGAGGCCTCTGGGTCTACAGAGGCCCCGTTTTGTGGTTCTGGGGGTACTGAGCAACCTCCGCGTCGACAGAAGTTTGCTGCTATCGATGATATCATTCTCTTAAAGGCTGTGAACTATTTTCGACCCTGGACGGCTGCGGTTGGTACTTCTGACGGTATTATGAAGGTGTTTGACGAAATTGCGGTGCATTGTAGTAAAGATGCTGAATTTGGCTTAAAGAAACCTGGAACAGCGATGCGAACGCGGTTCATGAAGCTAATCGACCAATATCGTACTGACCAGTGCCAGTCGATGAGAAAGTCGGGGTCTGTAGAGCAGTACGAGGAGAGAGAAGTGCTACTTCAGGATATAACAACGCTGATGAACGATTGGGCAGAAGGAGAAGAGAAGCGGAGGGAGGAAAAGAGCGCTAAGAAGCAGGGAATAGAGACCTCAGGTACATTGTTGAGACAACTAGCGATGGGTGAACTTGAGGAGGATGAGGACTTCGATTCTGATGTCGATGAGATCGACGATTCCGTTGCGACCCCGCGGACGCAACCAACGGCACCAGATCAAGCAACACCAACTTCACTGACATCCACACCAAGATCAAGTTCGAAGAAAAGATCTACGCGCCGAAACCATTCAAGTGGGCGTAAAAAGAAAATAACAAAACGTGAGCAGCTAGGATCCGTGACAGAAGCTTTGAAAGGCGCAATTCTAGGGGCTGGTGATGAAGAAAAAGCTAAGTACGAGTACAAGACCAAACGACTAGACTTCGAACGCGAAGAAGCGGATAAACGTTGTGAGCACGAGTTACGTATGGAAGATCGTCGTATGAAGGCTGAAGAAAATCGCGATAAGCGAATGCACGAGTTGTTATTGAAGTTAATGGCGCATCAGAAATCTGACTAAGACGAAGCTACTCTGGAAGATTGGACCTTAGATATTGATCTAGCGAAGGCGGCATTAATCCAAAATACATTGAGATTTGATTTCCCAATGGCTGCATACATGTATGGCAATTAAACAGTAACACAGCAGCGAAGAAATTGAGACCCACTGGAGATTGACGAACTCGCTGCTTTTTATCCCAATTCATTTATTCCCAAAGCACTTTGACTCTTCCAAATCCCCATTCAACTCCTTCGCGAACGCTGCTCATACGGCTGTTAAACGACGAGGCTGTAGAGCTTTGAATTGTAGAAGGACAGCAGACAAATTCGCTACAACCATAAGCAGGATCACCGTAAATTAGTTCCCCAAAAATGTTCCTTCAACATCTTCTGCCATGACATCTAGTACGCCACTGAGAGTTAGCATCGTGGAGTCATGCTTTCGGCCTTCAACTGGACCAAACAAACTAATAATTATGCCATCGGGGGCCTGAATACTCTGCCAGTTGAAACAGTGACGTCTTGGATGTCCATTAAATACGGACCGCTGTAAATTTTCATTTGGATTACTAGTATTTTGCCGTGCACTTGGGCGTGAGAGATACTGCTTTGTTCCATCAATAAAACCCCAACAACTTTGAAGAGGAGCTCCAGCAGAATATATAGAGAGGCAATACTCATCAATCCGCGCCTTAATTAAGGTTTCGTGAAAGTAGAGTAGTTCGTTGTGCTGGCTATACAATATTGAAACAGTTGCAGACATAATTCTGCTGTAAGCCGCAGTTGATCTTCCAAATTCATTTGCCACAGTTAATAATTTTGACCCTTCGGAAAGACGGCGACATACCATTGCCAAGGCTTCGACCCTGTTGACTCGATCAGCCGCAGACGTGACGATCCCGGTTCGTGGAAGCCGTAAGGCTTTTGCTAGTTCACGTAACTGAGGAATTGTAAAACGAAAGCGGACCCTGGCAGTAGCATCGTCCAGCATTCTATCAAAAACACGAGAAGAGTCTGTAGGTGGAGCTGCATCACGGAGACGAAAGCAGTGTAGTCTTGTTAGTGTCTTCATTACTCGAACAAAGCGCGCTTTGTTACCGCGGGCTACACCCCACGCTAGCGTGAGAACCAGCAGAGCTTGAGTACCGGATAGTTTTGGCGCGACGAACATGACTTAGTGCCGCAGAAGACTGAGATGAAGCTAAATTCAGACTTGAGCTAAAGCGACTGTTAGCTCAAACCTATACACTGTTGAGTTGAGCTTCATCACCTAAACCACGCCTATCTAAAAATGAAGCTGAAACTTGTACGATTTCGGGTCACCGAATGTTCTCTATTCAGGCATTTCGCAAAAGAGGATCGCGCGGGGCGAGGCGCCAGCGTGCGCTCGGTGGGTGTTCGTCCGGGATGAGGGGGGAGCTGGAGTGGATCGCGCGGGGCAAGTGGAGGGGCCAATAGCCCACGCGGTATGCAGCTTTACACCGCACGCACTAGCTGGGCACTCCGCATCACGCAGACGCATTAGCTGGGCACTTCGTATCACGCAGCTCGCATCGCACGCATTTACAGGACACGTTCTACGGCAGCTCGCATTGCACGCTTTTGCTGGGCACGCTAGCACCGCATCACGTAGCTCGAATCGCACGCAGTAGCTGGAGTACACGCAGCATACAGGTAAAAGGATGAGACATCGAACTGCAAACAGGGTAAGCGACTCAAAGTTTTGGCTAAATTGTTTAACTACTAACTGGTGCTAGTTGTTGTTGCTCATAGCTACTCCCTTTCTAGCGCGTGTCCGGGACGTGGAGGTCTTCCAGCTGCTGTCGGCGTGAGGCCAACGCCATGCGAGCTCGGCTTTGACGTGCGACGGCGGTTGAAGAGCACCTCCTCGCCTTTGCCTTAAAGGACCGCACTCCTTTGCATGGCGAACAGTAGGTGCACACAGCTCGCGTACTTGTAGAAGTACCCACATGGACACGTGCGGTTCTCCATATCAACAGGCCACCCTGTAGCAGGTTGGTTCTCCGATTCTAGCCTTGCCATGTTTGCGCTGATTTGAGCTGACACTTGTATGTGCTCGCTGTACCTCTTTGTAGCAGCATTGTACACTCGCAGCGGTGGAGTGTAGACAACGTTGACTATGTTTGCGCTTGTGCCCAGCAAGAATTCAACACCCATGCGTGGCGGTGTGTATTCGCGGATGAGCTGCTGGCGTTGTAGCGCCTTGACGCGACTCATCAGCTCCTTGGATGGAGCCGGGGTAGTAGCGAATCGGCGAACGTCAATAGAGTGTTGACAGCAACAAGCCCGTAGCTGCTGCAGCAGCTCTCCCATTTTCAGTAGTCGGTGCACAGTGTAGTCGCGCTTTAACGCCCGGTTGAATTGCTCAACCGGGTTGTTGGTTGTTGCGAACCCGGGCGCGGTGTGATAGCACTGCCAGTTGCTGAAACGCCTACTTAGCCAAACACGAGTGAAGTACTCGCTGAAGCTCTGGAGAGCTGGGGTTTCTTCCCATCGAAACTGAGATGCCGAGCGAACAGCGGCAAAGTCTTGGACATCACGCGTGCAATGCATGTCGTAGACGTCACGTAGCACAGCATTGCTGTGTTCCTTCGACAAACCTTTCGTGCGCTCCACAACTTTTGCAAGCAAGTGGTAGAAGCACATTAGATGCGTGTACGAACAATCTACTCCAAAGACTGCAGCAGCAGCGTTGATCTGTGCACTATTCGCGTCGCCCATGAAATTTGCCACACGCAGCGGCTGACCAACAACTCTGCTGTAAACGCAGCGGAGAGATGCGAATGCGTTCGTGAAGTGCGGTTCTTGCTGCTGTGATGTTACGAACAGAGCAAGGAAATGGAATTGGCGAGCGGCATCGGTAATTCCACAAACCAAAACTGGATAACCGACTTGGTTGGTTTTGTAGGTAGCATCGACATGGAAAATGAAGGATGCGGGGTCTCGAGCCGCTTGACGAAGCAGCGCTTTCGTCGTAATTCCAACTAAAAACGGATTTTGGTCTGTGCCGTTTCCAACTTTGAGCTGTCCATCTTCACTCGATTGCATACAAAATGTAAACGGCTCGTGCTCTTGCTCGTTTCCATGGAATGCTTGGGCTCGTAAAAGCGACCTTACGTTGTCCATGCTGTCGTTGACGCCAAGTTTGGTGCGGCGAAAGTAGCAAACGACGTTTTGCACTTTTTGGAGGGACGGGAGGTCATCAGGACGCAGCGAGAACTGGGTCAACATGGCCGTTCGAATTCGAGCGGGCTTCATACCAGCCTGAGCCATCTGTTTCGCGTACACTTTCTGGGCAGGCGTGAGACTGGGGCTCCGTGGCGGTGTGGCTCTGGTCACGTGGTCTCCACTCTCGAATAATGACGTAGCATTGCGATCCATGCACACTAGCATTTTACCCCTCCAGGGGCACTTAGCGTAGGGCGCAGCATGCTTGCACTGAGTACAGCTGCAGTTAAGGAGCTTGTAACGCATGAGATGCGGCGTTGGGCTGGCACACAGCGTGCAGAACATTGTTTGGCTCTTCGAAATCTTGAACGATTTCAAGCACTGCAGTAAAATGATGGTTTCGCCTTCTCCTAACTCGTGGCACAGAGGAATCCAGGTTGGTCTTTGGGGCATCTTGGGGGAAAGAAGGCGTCGTAGGGCGGTGAGGGCACTGGAGGAGTTTTTCGAGTGCAGTCGAAGGAATGGTGAAGAGCCACCGCTTGCCGGTCTATATGCTGTCCTACTAATGGCCATAAATACGATTTTATCGACTTTCAATTGGTCAAAATGCGCTGTTGTGCCGAGTAGTTATTTTCCAGTGTTCTCTTCCTTGATCGATGTGCAATCACCGCAAAGTGTTCTGCAACCAAAATAATTATTATAGTGTGTCAGAACCTGCATGCATTGTGCCTGTCACTCGTTCTTGTGAAATTCACACCGTTTTGGTGTTCTTAATGTGCTGTCACCAGTGGACCACCAGGAGGTCCTAAGACTACTGATCTAAACCCATATTTATATTCACCGACTCTCTTTTACACTCTTACAATTTACTTCATTTAATTTGCGCACTGGCGATTGCACATCCCTCAATGCAGATCCGCAATACATGTACCGGTAGAACGTAATTCACAGGTAAGCAAAAAGTACATGTAAGCGATTTGGGAGGCAGCAGAGCTCACTTGTTGTGCCGGATGCAGCGCTCTATCGTTGCCAACGATTCGTAGGTCGTTCGTGCACGTGTATTCTGTTTCTCACTTTCAATTTCCCCGGGTTCGTCACACTTACCTCGACAATCTCTTGTCATGAGATTCCTTTTCGCCCCGTTCGTCGCCTCCATGGTGCTTCTGCTTTCCAGTAATGCCGACGCTCTTAACGTCAAGTTTCCCGGTGTCAACTACATTCCCCGCAAGGGTCTGGACAACGAACCGGAAAACGTCAAGTGCAAGTCAGCATCCGAGATGCAGAAGGATCTGTATGCACTCAAGGGCGTCACCGACAAGGTTCGCATCTACTCTCTGATCGATTGCAACCAGGCTGAAGTCATTCTCCCGACTGCCAAGAACGCCGGTCTGAAAGTCGACCTTGGCATCTGGACGACGTTCAACCACGACACACTGCAGAAGGAGAAAACGAAATTGGCTGCCCTCATTGACTCGGGACTTTACGATGACAACGTTGTTGGTTTTGATGTTGCCATCTACATGTACGACAAGTTCATTGCGGATACGGCCATCAGCTACGTGAAGGAGATTCGCGACTACCTGCGTAGCCGCGGTAAAAATACTCCCGTCACTCTTGCCGACACTGTCGATGTCTACAACGACAACCCCCAGCTCGTGGATGCTGTGGACTACGTCTCTGTCAACTACCAGTATATCGAATACGGTGACGACGTGAACGAGAGCGTTGCGAAGACGCTGGATGACTTGAAGGACCTGCGAGTTCTCGCTGCCAAGAAGGAGTAAGAAGTTCGTAATCTCCGAGACGGGATGGAACTCAGCTGGCTTCTACCCCGGAGCTAGTGTGGCCTCCCCCGCCAACCAAACCAAGTACTTTACGGACTTGTACCATGTGTCTCGCTCGCACAACATTGACTTCTACTGGTACTTCGCTTTCGACACGGCCTTCCGCTCGGAGTTTGAGAACAGCTTCGGGGTGTTCCTGGTGAACGGTACACTGAAGAGTAACTTCCAGAACCTGGTCATCCGTCAGAAAGAACCTCGCGCCATTCGTAACGTTGGCTCGAAGCGGCTTTTGTCTGAGAACAATGGCAGCGTGTACATGTCGAGCAAGTCGAGTGACTGGCTAGTGCAGGAGCAGCAGGTCTGGTTCTTTGATTCGGCCACGCAGCAAGTGCGATCCAAGAGCAGTGACCGTTGCCTAGACGCGTACCAGGGATGGAACGGAGGAATCGTTCACGTCTACCGTTGCATGGACAACGAGGCCAATCAGAAATGGACATTCGAGGCATCGACCGGAAAGCTCAAACACGCCAAGCACCAAGGTTTCTGCCTCGATACGAACCCTGCCCAAAACAACAAGGTGCAGCTGTACGGATGCTCGCCGAACAACCCGAATCAGCAGTGGAGCGTGATCAGCACTTCCAGCATTTGAAGTAAAATGCATCCCCGCTACGTATAGAGGCGAATCGCAATAGGATTGAGCAGCTTCCCAGTAAGATTGCAATAGATTGTGTAATTGTGTTTCGAAAATTCTGGCCAATCGTCTACTTATAGATTGGTTGGTTTTTTACTCGGAAAAAAATATCGGTTGAAAACCGGTTTAAAAACGGTCTTCTATCGGGCGACTGGTTCATTAACCATTGAGACAAGGCAGCGGCTGAGTTAACCACGGTAAGCATTTGGACAGCAAGTAGTCTCCTGGAGGTGTGCAGTACCCTAATTCAAAGTTTCATGTTTGTGGGGATGTACCAGGTGACGTGGGCTACAACTTATAATACTCCGTGTCGAGTGTCAGTGAGAAATGCGTCTTAAAGCGCAAGGCGTTGCTTGCAGAAGGACGTGTGTAAGCGTATGTCAAGAGGAGCCTCGCAAACTCTCAATTCCCATCAAGCGACAATCTACCTGGATGTTTGATCACAAAGACTTTTCACCTGCGCGAACTACATGCTCTAGTGTCGGTGGAGGTTCGTAAAGCTGCCAAGCCACGTCTGAATCACTGATATGAAGACCTCTTACGCATTATCGACGCCATGCGAGCTGAAACTACAACGGATTAGTCGGTGAAGAATGGAGGACGTTAGGCTGAGATTGCACAATGAAATTGCTAGTCTCCTTCCGTATCAAGGGTATGAATTTTACTTCGCATCAGGTTTGTTGTTTTAGTCAGAGTGAATCAAATGTATTGTTATAGATGTAGTGACAAGAATGTGTCCACAGGAATTTCCTATCGTAATCGTGTGTAGCTCGTACCGAGAAGAGAATATTTGCCGTTTAAAGTGACCAAGTGCTATCCGCCTAATCGTCGTGAAGGACGCCAGCTGAATAAACAACCGGAAAAAAACCCAAAAAAACAGAATAACTAACTTGTTGGATTTAAAAAGGAAATAATTATAAAAAACCATTCCATACGTCTACTACAAATACTACAAATCATTCACTTCAACTTGACAAGGTCTGATCTCAAGTTGAGATCTTGTATACTATAGCTGCTAACAGGCGAGCTTTGGTTGAGATTCTCAACCAAAGCTCGCCTGTTAGCAGCTATAGTATACAAGCGGCTTCCTCGTTCATTTCTTTTTATATTTAGGGAGTTGATGATGATACATGCATGCACTAAAACATCGCTAACGTAGCTAGTACCAGCTAGAAGACACCAATTACACCGACAGATCGTTGCCAGGCAGGATGAACTGCTTGAAGTTCTCCTTGAACGACTTGGCCAGCTTCAACGCCGTCTCGTCGAACGCAGCCTTGTCCGTCCACGAGTCCTTCGGGTTCAGGATCTCCGACGGAACGCCCTCCACCGTCGTGGGGATCTCGAAGCCGAACAGCGGGTCCTTGACGAAAGTCGCGTCGTTGATGCTTCCGTCCAGCACCGCGTCCACGCACTTGCGCGTGAACGGCAGCTTCATGCGCTTGCCCACGCCGTACACACCGCCCGTCCAGCCCGTGTTGATCAGGTACACGTGCGTGTTGTGCTCCTGCAGCTTCTTCTTCAGCAGGTCCGCGTACTTGGTCGGGTGCAGCGTCATGAACGCCGCACCAAAGCACGTCGAGAACGTCGCCTGCGGCTCCGTGATGCCGCGCTCCGTGCCTGCCACCTTGGCCGTGTAGCCCGACAGGAAGTGGTACTGCGCCTGGCCCGCAGACAGCTTCGACACGGGCGGCAGCACGCCGTACGCATCGCACGTCAGGAAGATCACGGCGTTCGGGTGGTTACCGCGCGAGTTCGGCTGGTGGTGCGGGATGTGGTAGATCGGGTACGACACGCGGCCGTTCTCCGTCTTGCTCGAGTTGAAGTAGTCGGGCTCGTTGTTGGCGTCGATCCACACGTTCTCCAGCATGGCGTTCGGGCGGATGGCGTTGAAGATGTCCGGCTCGTTCTCCTTGCTCAGGTCGATGGTCTTGGCGTAGCACCCGCCCTCGAAGTTGAACACGCCCTCGTCGTCCCAGCCGTGCTCGTCGTCGCCGATCAGCTCGCCCTTCGGGTCGGCCGACAGTGTCGACAGACCAAAGAAGATGGCCGTGTCTCCCGCCTTGCCGATGTTGGCCGACGCGTGCATGGCCATCACGCCGTTCAGCGGCAGGTAGTAGTTCATCATGCTGAAGATGCCCTTCTTCATCTCGCCACCGTCTGTGTGTAGAACCTCCAACAGCACGTCCGAGTACCAGCGCAGCTCCGTAGGTGTAACATTCTTCACGATATGAAGCAGCAGTCGAGCACCAACAAGTTGTGTGGCATCTGTTAGGTCGTCTACGAGCGGGAACGTAAGCGCCAACAGTCGACCAAGAAAGTCACCGCCTAAATGAGGGGCCTACACCTGCTGCACCACGTGCAACATGATCTTCTTATTGACTGAAGATGCCGCCACCCACGTCTCCTTGTCCACATCTTATTTGGGAGCGATATGGCTGCTTGCTCATTCGGTTGCCGCGGATCTACGACACCTTCTCAGTCAGAAGCAGCGCTTGGATAACTATCTTTAAGGATGTGGCCTATGACAGCCTATGACTTCAACGTGGGCGACATGCAACACACCGTGCGCTGGCCATTGTATCCCGCAAGCCAGAGACGCTGGATGTTCTGTTGGCTTGTCTTGTAGAATCACTGGACAAGGTCTCTCCTCCTGGCGAGCTCAAGCACTACGATCGATTCACGCCACGACTCCTTAACGACACCAGTCTGTGCAGTGACGTCGCTGTTCGCGTCATTTTTGTCCGGCATTTACGCGCGCTTGTGGCCCGTCAGGGGGCCCCACATAGCCTCAACATCATTCGATATCTACAACCACTATTGAAGGTGTTAATCGCGGGCTTTGAGAGTGTCAACGTTGAGCTCCTGTTAGCGACACTGGAAACGCTGCAGACGACTGTCCTCGCGGCTTGGCCCCGAATTGCACCACACACAGAGGAGATTGTGGTGGGTGTACTACGTGCTGTGGCTTTCTGTGAGATTTTCGATGAAGGTGCCGAGTTCACGCCATCCTCACATGAAAGGAACCAGATTCTTGCGCTATGCGAAGACGTGCTAGACCTGCTCAACCAAGTCAGTGGTGGAGATTCTGTTGTCGGCGATATGTTAGCTACTGTGAGCAGTCACAGTCCGAAGCTATCTCCCTTCTGTGATCGGATGCAAGAGAAGTTGACGGCTCGATAGCGAGGATACGCACATACAACATGAGTCAGAACATGCTGTGCAATTTGGCGATTGAACGTGTACATGTCTTGTACAATCTTCACACATGTAGGTTGAGCAAGTACGTGAGTGGTGAAGAGTTAACGACGACGACAGCCAAGGAAGTACAGTAGGTGAGCTGGTTGTCATGTTTTGCAGCTACTACGTGAGCGGTCTACAGTACACACCAGAGCGTGAAGCCGAATACGTAGGCGGTTCCAGATGCAGAACAACTGGAAGAAGAAACTTGTTATCGTAGGTTGACTATGGTACATGTAGTGGAGTTGAGGAAGCAGTTGTCCGGTGCCCGTATACAAGTACATCGTAATCGTTACTACCACAAGTTTAGTCACAGACACTGACAATGGTCTCTTGTTGGTAACAAGGTTGTTTATGGTACTGACCAACTCAAGTCACGAATGGCGTGTAAACACGTTCGAGCAACATCAATCTGCTGTACCGTACCGCAATCCGGTAGTTATCTGTGACATTGCAACATCATGTTGGCATCATGTATTAAAACGTACTACATGGTATTGTGGAAACCTACCAGAATGTCCCTTATTCGTTAATTAATTTGCTGGGTGCATCGTTTTCGGCAGTTTTCGGCAGAAATGTAGAGTCGCTTATTTATTTACGCCACTGTCATACTCCGAATAGCTGTAAGCTACGGTTAATAATAGCATTGCGACTGATTAAGCCAAAATAATAGCATGTGACTGATTAAGCCAAAATGCCGCGGCATTCCAGCTTTTTACACATATAAATCCGCTAGAAACTGTAGATGATGGAAGTACTTGATCGTGTGTCGGTCAAAATTGGTGGAATTGCTCAAACAAGCACACGTCGCACGAGAACCAGCTCTACAGCGAATACGTGAAGCTCTCATAGGGAAGTTATATGTTGCTTTAGAGCAACGTCCCTTGTTCGACATGCTGCTTGATTTTCGTGTAGCTATTGTAGTGGAAAGCTTAATAAGACTACTGAAAAGGAAAGGAAATTGAAGTTGATTAACTGGTTATTCCACTTGGCTTGGCAATTGAATTCTGAAGGTTTTGATTGTGATTGTGAATTGTTTGAATGGGATATTGAATTTTCGAATGCTAATCATTTCTTATCATCTGGAAAGTAAGTCCCCCGAACGCCTGCCAAGTGCGTAGCTTTGTGGTGCGTACACCAGTGGACGAGAAAATATAAGAAACACAGTGAATTCCGTGAAAAGCACAATGAATGCTTACTGAACACAGCAAAAGAGCCAGGCGGTCGCCATGGCATAAACGCGCGGCGGCGCTGCCAGTCGCGCATTCAGGCATTTCGCAAAAGAGGATCGCGCGGGGCGAGGCGCCAGCGTGCGCTCGGTGGGTGTTCGTCCGGGATGAGGGGGGAGCTGGAGTGGATCGCGCGG
This sequence comes from Phytophthora colocasiae, assembly GCA_018806915.1. Lineage (NCBI taxonomy): Eukaryota > Oomycota > Peronosporomycetes > Peronosporales > Peronosporaceae > Phytophthora > Phytophthora colocasiae. The sequence continues at coordinate 1,509,776 of JAGKQI010000101.1, forward strand.
GGCAAGTGGAGGGGCCAATAGCCCACGCGGTATGCAGCTTTACACCGCACGCACTAGCTGGGCACTCCGCATCACGCAGACGCATTAGCTGGGCACTTCGTATCACGCAGCTCGCATCGCACGCATTTACAGGACACGTTCTACGGCAGCTCGCATTGCACGCTTTTGCTGGACACGCTAGCACCGCATCACGTAGCTCGAATCGCACGCAGTAGCTGGAGTACACGCAGCATACAGGTAAAAGGATGAGACATCGAACTGCAAACAGGGTAAGCGACTCAAAGTTTTGGCTAAATTGTTTAACTACTAACTGGTGCTAGTTGTTGTTGCTCATAGCTACTCCCTTTCTAGCGCGTGTCCGGGACGTGGAGGTCTTCCAGCTGCTGTCGGCGTGAGGCCAACGCCATGCGAGCTCGGCTTTGACGTGCGACGGCGGTTGAAGAGCACCTCCTCGCCTTTGCCATTAAGGACGGCACTCCTTTGCATGGCGAACAGTAGGTGCACACAGCTCGCGTACTTGTAGAAGTACCCACATGGACACGTGCGGTTCTCCATATCAACAGGCCACCCTGTAGCAGGTTGGTTCTCCGATTCTAGCCTTGCCATGTTTGCGCTGATTTGAGCTGACACTTGTATGTGCTCGCTGTACCTCTTTGTAGCAGCATTGTACACTCGCAGCGGTGGAGTGTAGACAACGTTGACTATGTTTGCGCTTGTGCCCAGCAAGAATTCAACACCCATGCGTGGCGGTGTGTATTCGCGGATGAGCTGCTGGCGTTGTAGCGCCTTGACGCGACTCATCAGCTCCTTGGATGGAGCCGGGGTAGTAGCGAATCGGCGAACGTCAATAGAGTGTTGACGGCAACAAGCCCGTAGCTGCTGCAGCAGCTCTCCCATTTTCAGTAGTCGGTGCACAGTGTAGTCGCGCTTTAACGCCCGGTTGAATTGCTCAACCGGGTTGTTGGTTGTTGCGAACCCGGGCGCGGTGTGATAGCACTGCCAGTTGCTGAAACGCCTACTTAGCCAAACACGAGTGAAGTACTCGCTGGAAGCTCTGGAGAGCTGGGGTTTCTTCCCATCGAAACTGAGATGCCGAGCGAACAGCGGCAAAGTCTTGGACATCACGCGTGCAATGCATGTCGTAGACGTCACGTAGCACAGCATTGCTGTGTTCCTTCGACAAACCTTTCGTGCGCTCCACAACTTTTGCAAGCAAGTGGTAGAAGCACATTAGATGCGTGTACGAACAATCTACTCCAAAGACTGCAGCAGCAGCGTTGAACTGTGCACTATCCGCGTCGCCCATGAAATTTGCCACACGCAGCGGCTGACCAACAACTCTGCTGTAAACGCAGCGGAGAGATGCGAATGCGTTCGTGAAGTGCGGTTCTTGCTGCTGTGATGTTACGAACAGAGCAAGGAGGTGGAATTGGCGAGCGGCATCGGTAATTCCACAAACCAAAACTGGATAACCGACTTGGTTGGTTTTGTAGGTAGCATCGACATGGAAAATGAAGGATGCGGGGTCTCGAGCCGCTTGACGAAGCAGCGCTTTCGTCGTAATTCCAACTAAAAACGGATTTTGGTCTGTGCCGTTTCCAACTTTGAGCTGTCCATCTTCACTCGATTGCATACAAAATGTAAACGGCTCGTGCTCTTGCTCGTTTCCATGGAATGCTTGGGCTCGTAAAAGCGACCTTACGTTGTCCATGCTGTCGTTGACGCCAAGTTTGGTGCGGCGAAAGTAGCAAACGACGTTTTGCACTTTTTGGAGGGACGGGAGGTCATCAGGACGCAGCGAGAACTGGGTCAACATGGCCGTTCGAATTCGAGCGGGCTTCATACCAGCCTGAGCCATCTGTTTCGCGTACACTTTCTGGGCAGGCGTGAGACTGGGGCTCCGTGGCGGTGTGGCTCTGGTCACGTGGTCTCCACTCTCGAATAATGACGTAGCATTGCGATCCATGCACACTAGCATTTTACCCACTTAGCGTAGGGCGCAGCATGCTTGCACTGAGTACAGCTGCAGTTAAGGAGCTTGTAACGCATGAGATGCGGCGTTGGGCTGGCACACAGCGTGCAGAACATTGTTTGGCTCTTCGAAATCTTGAACGATTTCAAGCACTGCAGTAAAATGATGGTTTCGCCTTCTCCTAACTCGTGGCACAGAGGAATCCAGGTTGGTCTTTGGGGCATCTTGGGGGAAAGAAGGCGTCGTAGGGCGGTGAGGGCACTGGAGGAGTTTTTCGAGTGCAGTCGAAGGAATGGTGAAGAGCCACCGCTTGCCGGTCTATATGCTGTCCTACTAATGGCCATAAATACGATTTTATCGACTTTCAATTGGTCAAAATGCGCTGTTGTGCCGAGTAGTTATTTTCCAGTGTTCTCTTCCTTGATCGATGTGCAATCACCGCAAAGTGTTCTGCAACCAAAATAATTATTATAGTGTGTCAGAACCTGCATGCATTGTGCCTGTCACTCGTTCTTGTGAAATTCACACTGTTTTGGTGTTCTTAATGTGCTGTCACCAGTGGACCACCAGGAGGCCCTAAGACTACTGATCTAAACCCATATTTATATTCACCGACTCTCTTTTACACTCTTACAATTTACTTCATTTAATTTGCGCACTGGCGATTGCACATCCCTCAATGCAGATCCACAATACATGTACCGGTAGAACGTAATTCACAGGTAAGCAAAAAGTACATGTAAGCGATTTGGGAGGCAGCAGAGCTCACTTGTTGTGCCGGATGCAGCGCTCTATCGTTGCCAACGATTCGTAGGTCGTTCGTGCACGTGTATTCTGTTTCTCACTTTCAATTTCCCCGGGTTCGTCACACTTACCTCGACAATCTCTTGTCATGAGATTCCTTTTCGCCCCGTTCGTCGCCTCCATGGTGCTTCTGCTTTCCAGTAATGCCGACGCTCTTAACGTCAAGTTTCCCGGTGTCAACTACATTCCCCGCAAGGGTCTGGACAACGAACCGGAAAACGTCAAGTGCAAGTCAGCATCCGAGATGCAGAAGGATCTGTATGCACTCAAGAGCGTCACCGACAAGGTTCGCATCTACTCTCTGATCGATTGCAACCAGGCTGAAGTCATTCTCCCGGCTGCCAAGAACGCCGGTCTGAAAGTCGACCTTGGCATCTGGACGACGTTCAACCACGACACACTGCAGAAGGAGAAAACGAAATTGGCTGCCCTCATTGACTCGGGACTTTACGATGACAACGTTGTTGGTTTTGATGTTGCCATCTACATGTACGACAAGTTCATTGCGGATACGGCCATCAGCTACGTGAAGGAGATTCGCGACTACCTGCGTAGCCGCGGTAAAATACTCCCGTCACTCTTGCCGACACTGTCGATGTCTACAACGACAACCCCCAGCTCGTGGATGCTGTGGACTACGTCTCTGTCAACTACCAGTATATCGAATACGGTGACGACGTGAACGAGAGCGTTGCGAAGACGCTGGATGACTTGAAGGACCTGCGAGTTCTCGCTGCCAAGAAGGGTAAGAAGTTCGTAATCTCCGAGACGGGATGGAACTCAGCTGGCTTCTACCCCGGAGCTAGTGTGGCCTCCCCCGCCAACCAAACCAAGTACTTTACGGACTTGTACCATGTGTCTCGCTCGCACAACATTGACTTCTACTGGTACTTCGCTTTCGACACGGCCTTCCGCTCGGAGTTTGAGAACAGCTTCGGGGTGTTCCTGGTGAACGGTACACTGAAGAGTAACTTCCAGAACCTGGTCATCCGTCAGAAAGAACCTCGCGCCATTCGTAACGTTGGCTCGAAGCGGCTTTTGTCTGAGAACAATGGCAGCGTGTACATGTCGAGCAAGTCGAGTGACTGGCTAGTGCAGGAGCAGCAGGTCTGGTTCTTTGATTCGGCCACGCAGCAAGTGCGATCCAAGAGCAGTGACCGTTGCCTAGACGCGTACCAGGGATGGAACGGAGGAATCGTTCACGTCTACCGTTGCATGGACAACGAGGCCAATCAGAAATGGACATTCGAGGCATCGACCGGAAAGCTCAAACACGCCAAGCACCAAGGTTTCTGCCTCGATACGAACCCTGCCCAAAACAACAAGGTGCAGCTGTACGGATGCTCGCCGAACAACCCGAATCAGCAGTGGAGCGTGATCAGCACTTCCAGCATTTGAAGTAAAATGCATCCCCGCTACGTATAGAGGCGAATCGCAATAGGATTGAGCAGCTTCCCAGTAAGATTGCAATAGATTGTGTAATTGTGTTTCGAAAATTCTGGCCAATCGTCTACTTATAGATTGGTTGGTTTTTTACTCGGAAAAAAATATCGGTTGAAAACCGGTTTAAAAACGGTCTTCTATCGGGCGACTGGTTCATTAACCATTGAGACAAGGCAGCGGCTGAGTTAACCACGGTAAGCATTTGGACAGCAAGTAGTCTCCTGGAGGTGTGCAGTACCTAATTCAAAGTTTCATGTTTGTGGGGATGTACCAGGTGACGTGGGCTACAACTTATAATACTCCGTGTCGAGTGTCAGTGAGAAATGCGTCTTAAAGCGCAAGGCGTTGCTTGCAGAAGGACGTGTGTAAGCGTATGTCAAGAGGAGCCTCGCAAACTCTCAATTCCCATCAAGCGACAATCTACCTGGATGTTTGATCACAAAGACTTTTCACCTGCGCGAACTACATGCTCTAGTGTCGGTGGAGGTTCGTAAAGCTGCCAAGCCACGTCTGAATCACTGATATGAAGACCTCTTACGCATTATCGACGCCATGCGAGCTGAAACTACAACGGATTAGTCGGTGAAGAATGGAGGACGTTAGGCTGAGATTGCACAATGAAATTGCTAGTCTCCTTCCGTATCAAGGGTATGAATTTTACTTCGCATCAGGTTTGTTGTTTTAGTCAGAGTGAATCAAATGTATTGTTATAGATGTAGTGACAAGAATGTGTCCACAGGAATTTCCTATCGTAATCGTGTGTAGCTCGTACCGAGAAGAGAATATTTGCCGTTTAAAGTGACCAAGTGCTATCCGCCTAATCGTCGTGAAGGACGCCAGCTGAATAAACAACCGAAAAAAAAACCAAAAAAACAGAATAACTAACTTGTTGGATTTAAAAAGGAAATAATTATAAAAAACCATTCCATACGTCTACTACAAATACTACAAATCATTCACTTCAACTTGACAAGGTCTGATCTCAAGTTGAGATCTTGTATACTATAGCTGCTAACAGGCGAGCTTTGGTTGAGATTCTCAACCAAAGCTCGCCTGTCAGCAGCTAAAGTATACAAGCGGCTTCCTCGTTCATTTCTTTTTATATTTAGGGAGTTGATGATGATACATGCATGCACTAAAACATCGCTAACGTAGCTAGTACCAGCTAGAAGACACCAATTACACGTTGGGGCCGTACACCGACAGATCGTTGCCAGGCAGGATGAACTGCTTGAAGTTCTCCTTGAACGACTTGGCCAGCTTCAACGCCGTCTCGTCGAACGCAGCCTTGTCCGTCCACGAGTCCTTCGGGTTCAGGATCTCCGACGGCACGCCCTCCACCGTCGTGGGGATCTCGAAGCCGAACAGCGGGTCCTTGACGAAAGTCGCGTCGTTGATGCTTCCGTCCAGCACCGCGTCCACGCACTTGCGCGTGAACGGCAGCTTCATGCGCTTGCCCACGCCGTACACACCGCCCGTCCAGCCCGTGTTGATCAGGTACACGTGCGTGTTGTGCTCCTGCAGCTTCTTCTTCAGCAGGTCCGCGTACTTGGTCGGGTGCAGCGTCATGAACGCCGCACCAAAGCACGTCGAGAACGTCGCCTGCGGCTCCGTGATGCCGCGCTCCGTGCCTGCCACCTTGGCCGTGTAGCCCGACAGGAAGTGGTACTGCGCCTGGCCCGCAGACAGCTTCGACACGGGCGGCAGCACGCCGTACGCATCGCACGTCAGGAAGATCACGGCGTTCGGGTGGTTACCGCGCGAGTTCGGCTGGTGGTGCGGGATGTGGTAGATCGGGTACGACACGCGGCCGTTCTCCGTCTTGCTCGAGTTGAAGTAGTCGGGCTCGTTGTTGGCGTCGATCCACACGTTCTCCAGCATGGCGTTCGGGCGGATGGCGTTGAAGATGTCCGGCTCGTTCTCCTTGCTCAGGTCGATGGTCTTGGCGTAGCACCCGCCCTCGAAGTTGAACACGCCCTCGTCGTCCCAGCCGTGCTCGTCGTCGCCGATCAGCTCGCGCTTCGGGTCGGCCGACAGCGTCGACAGACCAAAGAAGATGGCCGTGTCTCCCGCCTTGCCGATGTTGGCCGACGCGTGCATGGCCATCACGCCGTTCAGCGGCAGGTAGTAGTTCATCATGCTGAAGATGCCCTTCTTCATCTCGCCACCGTCTGTGTGTAGGACCTCCAACAGCACGTCCGAGTACCAGCGCAGCTCCGTAGGTGTAACATTCTTCACGATATGAAGCAGCAGTCGAGCACCAACAAGTTGTGTGGCATCTGTTAGGTCGTCTACGAGCGGGAACGTAAGCGCCAACAGTCGACCAAGAAAGTCACCGCCTAAATGAGGGGCCTACACCTGCTGCACCACGTGCAACATGATCTTCTTATTGACTGAAGATGCCGCCACCCACGTCTCCTTGTCCACATCTTATTTGGGAGCGATATGGCTGCTTGCTCATTCGGTTGCCGCGGATCTACGACACCTTCTCAGTCAGAAGCAGCGCTTGGATAACTATCTTTAAGGATGTGGCCTATGACAGCCTATGACTTCAACGTGGGCGACATGCAACACACCGTGCGCTGGCCATTGTATCCCGCAAGCCAGAGACGCTGGATGTTCTGTTGGCTTGTCTTGTAGAATCACTGGACAAGGTCTCTCCTGGCGAGCTCAAGCACTACGATCGATTCACGCCACGACTCCTTAACGACACCAGTCTGTGCAGTGACGTCGCTGTTCGCGTCATTTTTGTCCGGCATTTACGCGCGCTTGTGGCCCGTCAGGGGGCCCCACATAGCCTCAACATCATTCGATATCTACAACCACTATTGAAGGTGTTAATCGCGGGCTTTGAGAGTGTCAACGTTGAGCTCCTGTTAGCGACACTGGAAACGCTGCAGACGACTGTCCTCGCGGCTTGGCCCCGAATTGCACCACACACAGAGGAGATTGTGGTGGGTGTACTACGTGCTGTGGCTTTCTGTGAGATTTTCGATGAAGGTGCCGAGTTCACGCCATCCTCACATGAAAGGAACCAGATTCTTGCGCTATGCGAAGACGTGCTAGACCTGCTCAACCAAGTCAGTGGTGGAGATTCTGTTGTCGGCGATATGTTAGCTACTGTGAGCAGTCACAGTCCGAAGCTATCTCCCTTCTGTGATCGGATGCAAGAGAAGTTGACGGCTCGATAGCGAGGATACGCACATACAACATGAGTCAGAACATGCTGTGCAATTTGGCGATTGAACGTGTACATGTCTTGTACAATCTTCACACATGTAGGTTGAGCAAGTACGTGAGTGGTGAAGAGTTAACGACGACGACAGCCAAGGAAGTACAGTAGGTGAGCTGGTTGTCATGTTTTGCAGCTACTACGTGAGCGGTCTACAGTACACACCAGAGCGTGAAGCCGAATACGTAGGCGGTTCCTGAGACGTGCTGTGTGCCTTGTAGTTATCGTCAGCGTGACGTAGGCTCCAGCAGCACGTATACTTCAAGGAAGAGCAAGATAGACGAGGTGGAAGGCAGGGAGTTGCCTGGCAGAATGCCGCGGCGGGAACAACCAAGGTGAGGAGCTTGAGTACTCGCTGGTACGATTGGAAGTGAGAGCAGAGCTGCGCCGCAGCCCGCTCCTCAACCTTGGGACCCATGATGTATTTAATGAGCAGTTGCTAACCACTCTCGTTGTCCTATCTAGCTGCAGGTGCTGGTGCTGAGGATTTGGGCGGTTGCAACCGCCATGAGAGGCTGCGCCACTCATCATCGCAGGAGGAATATGGAGTACAATCGCGTACGCGATGTTGTGGCCGCTGTTACACGTCGGTGCCAGCACTGCTCGCTCACTGGTACACTCTGGTACCTCACACCCCCACTCGTTCGAGACGCGCATCGAGCTGGCTTGACCCGCAGGATCAGCCTAGCAAGTGGCTCGAACGTTTGCACTTGATTTGGTAGCTAGTGTTGATGTTCAGCAGTAGCAGTAGCCTCAACAGTAGCTGTAGCTAGACTCGATACAGGTAACACCTTCAATTGCTTTCGAAACTTTGTGAATTTTGCGTTTGCCAACGGCTTGGTCATGATGTCCGCCGTATTGTCGTCAGTAGGCACATGTAGAGTCCGTAGTTGCCCGTCCTCCACTAAATGTCGAATCAAATGATACTTGTTCTTGATATGTTTCGTGGCTGAGTGCTTTCCCGGTTTCGCAGTAAGATAGAGGGCAGCTTGGTTATCACCTCGTAGTAGTGGTGTGGCCGCAGACCACCGTAGTTCCTCTAATAGGCCATCCAGCCATAGTATGTCCTTTACCCCTTCATTCATAGCGATGTACTCGGCCTCTGTGCTCGACTGAGCGTTGATCCCTTGCTTCCGGGATCCGTAAGACACGACATTGCCGTCAGAAACGTGACGTAGCCCGAGATAGACTTGGCATCATCCGGATCATTAGCGTAATCACTGTCCGTGTACACAGTAACTTCAACGTCCTTGCCCGAAACAACGTCCATGTGAAGTGCATGATCACGTGTCTGCTTCAGATACCGGAGAACCCGCTGGGCTTCACGGTAGTGCTTGTGCTCAAAACATGACAGGTACTTGCCCAAATGGCGTACCGCATGTGCAATGTCAGGCCGCGAGCCCGACACTAGGTACTGCAGTGACCCGACAATCTCTCGGTACGGTAGTTTCATACCAGGCGCAACGGATTTCACGTTGGCCTTCGACTCGCTGGTCGACTGTGGAGTCCAACATCCGTAGGCATCCTGCATCCCGTAGGCTTTTAGGATCTTGTCGATGTGTGCTCGCTGGCAATACATGATTTTGTTGTGCGTCTTGTCGATGGTAATCTCAATGCCCAGCAGGAACTTGACTTCACCCATGCTCGTCAAGGTGAATGCATTTTTCAGCTTTTCTGCAATCTTGGTACACAGAGTTGTCGGTCCCATCAACAGGAGGTCATCCACGTACACACTAAGGATCATCGTCACATCTCCGTCGTCGTTGTACATAGCGTAGAGGCCATAGTCACTGTCCAAGCGGGTGAGACCCAGCTTCTCAAGTAGTGTATGCAATGTCTTGTTCCATACTGCAGGTGCTTGTTTCAAGCCGTAAAGAGACTTAATGAGTTGGCAGACCATTTGCCCACCGTTTTCTTCGAACCCCACAGGCTGCTCCATGTAAATGAGCTCAGAAAGTAGACCGTACAAGAACGCAGTCTTGACGTCGTACTGTAAGACAAGCCAGCCACGCTTCACAGCATACAGGATGACCGCTCGTATGGTCTCAAACCGAATGACAGGCGCAAATGTCTCCACATAGTCAACTCCATACTTCTGCTTAAAGCCATGGATCACCAGCCGGGCTTTGAACCGCTGGATTCGCCCTTTAGCATCTCTCTTGACCGCAAAAACCCATCGGTTTGTGATAACAGTCTGACTCTTGGTTTTGGCTCGTGCAACCAGCTTCCAAGTTCCATGTGCGCGCAATGATGACAGCTCGTTCTCCATCGCTGCTTTCCACTCCGGCCAATACTTACTCGCCTTCGCTTGCTTGTAGGTATTAGGAATCGGAATATCCGTCGTCGTGTTCATCACAGAACCGACCACATAGTCATTGAGATGAGCTGGTAGCTTCCTCATTCTGCGAGGGCTTGAGCTTCGTACCTCCGCTGAAGGTGAGTCCGTACATCGTGGCTTGTACTCGTCGCTGGAGTCCTGCTCACTGCATGAAGAGACTTGCCGCTTTCGCTTCTTCTTCTTGTTTGTCACAGCCGCTGGCTGCAACTCAGTACCGGGTGTTGCTGCAACAACCCCCACTGGCTCCGTATTCTCACCGATTTCCTTTTCAGGAGGCAGATTGGTTGATTTGGTAGCCGCAGGCACGTCAGGTGCGCTACCTGCTTCGGGAAATAGTCGGGCTTCAAGTGTAGATGTAATAGGCACCACCGGGATCACATCCACAAGCTCATAGTCCCCGCGGAAATACATGTTCAGCAGTAGCCGACGGATGTAGTCATTCGCAACAGTAAACTGCTCATGAAAATATACGTTCCCACTGCGTCGAGTAGTCACGGTTCCAGTTCGCAGGTCCATCAACTTGTATCCAGTCGTAGTAGTACTATAGCCCAGGAAAATTGACAGCACAGACCGCGGGTCCAGCTTTGCTCGCGTTGTACGGGTCTCAGGAGGTACGTACGCATGTACCAAGCAACCCCAAGTTCGTAGGTGTCGCAGCACCAGTGCCGAACAGCAGTTCATGGGGCGACTTCCCGTTCAACGGAGCTGTCAGAAGGAGGTTCAGTGTGTCTACAATGTGTAGAGTAGCTTCACCCCACAACAGGTTCGGTAGATTGGTTGCATGAAGTACTGCTCGTAGCCGTGGAAGCACTATACCATTGGCGCGTTCCACAATCCCGTTCTCTTCCGGGGAGTAAGCATTCGTGGTATTAAATTCAATGCCATGACTCAAGCAGAACCGTTCCAGGTAGGTGTTCACAAATTCTCCACCTTGATCTGAGTGTACCAACGTTACTGAATGTCCTGCACGCTTGAACTGAGTGTTGAGCCGCAATACCAGTTCTTCGATTAGCTTGGCTGCTTCGTCTTTATGCTTCAGCAGATAACACCACTTGTATCGCGTTGCCTCATCTACTACCAGCATGAACATCTTTTCGCCAGTTGCCGTGTCTTGATTGATGCCGCAAAGATCAACAGATAGCTTTTCCAGCGGGTTCTTCCGCCGCCGTGGCCCACGCTTGTAGGTGGTACGCTTGAACTTAGCCGATAAACAAGGAACACATTCATAGTCCTTCAACGACTGCATGTTAAAGTTAAAGCCAAAGTCGGCCTTGTCATTAGCCAACTTCTTGATGACCTTCATGTTCACGTGTCCAAGGCGATTGTGCAGCAATCCCATCACATCCTTGCGCTCTTCAACAGCACCGACCAATCGCACAGACCGCTTCGCACGCAGGCGGTATAGCAGGTCATGATGGTCGAAGCGCAGCTTCAACCCATCCTTGCAGAGCCACGCAGTGCTCTGGTCTTCATTGAAGACAAGCTTAAACCCACAGGCGCGCATGTATCCTAGGCTTATCAGGTTCACGTGGGCATTAGGAGAGTAGTGGACATTGTCCAGGCGGCGAGGCTCCCACTTGCCTGTGACTCCATTTTCGACACGGAACACCACACTTCCACTTGCTTCCATGACTTCTGACTGGCCGCAGGCCATCATCACGTTGCTGGAAGTTCCATGTTTCACATACGAAAAACAAGTCAAATCTCCGCACAGATTAACTTGCGATCCACTATCGAGAAGCCATTCAATTTCATCTGCCTGTAAGACAGGGACATGCTCGTCGTCACCAATTACTGCATTCACTGCGTAATCAGGTGACGCTGGTGTTGTAGGAGAGTACGTAGGGCTGCGAACAACGGGGCTCAACGGAGGACTCGTGGGTGAGTACTGTGGCGACGCAGCACGTACAGTAACCCCACCAGCTCCAGTGTTTCGACGACGGAGCTGCTGTTCCATTTGCTCCACTGCTTGTAACCCAAGTACCGAACGCACGTCGTTCAGCGAAATCAATCGATCATCATTTCTAATTCCACCAATAGCGTGCTCTGCATGTTCATCACGAGATGTCATGCACTCTACCACCCTGTCACGCGAGACAGTCGGTTCATGTTGCCGGAGAATAGCTCCACTCAGAGAGCGCACTTGTTCGTCACCTTGATTGGTTTGGGTTTGACGACGTCCTTGGTTGCACTCAGCATCACCACGCCAGTGGCCCTTCTCACCACAAGCATTGCACTTCGAGTTCTTTTTCTTTTTCGCAATCCTTTCTGCATTAGACTTGCCAGTGTCTGTAGATGCAGCACTTGAGCCACGGTTGCGACCGTATTTGCCACCGCGCTGGCGGCGAGGACCTTTTCCACTATTGCCGTGCTGCTGCACAGCATTTGCTTGGGGTTTACTGGCCAGGCCACGGCTGTTCGCAGCACTGCTGCTTGATTCACGCACTCGCTGGTTGCGTTGTATTTCTGCATTCTCCAGACGGCCGCGTGCGTCGCGCACCGTATATTTGTAGTCTGGATCACGGCGTAGCTTCTCCGTAACTTCGTCTGCAATCGTTGGGTAGACTGCGTGAGCCTTGGTCAGCATAACCTTAGCTAGTCGTGAGTCTGAGATGGGGTCATTATTTTCCGCTAGTTCGCGCTGCATCTTCAGTAGGTCGGCGATGTAGTCTCGCACGGGCTCGTCTGGGCGAAGCATTCGCCCGTAGATTCGTTCCCAAATCAGCACTGTGTTTACCCCTCGCCCTTGGCCGAAATCCTCAGCTAACACCCGCCATAGCTCGACAGGGTCAGCCAGGTTAACCACATCCTGGTAACGTATAAGGGTTTCATCAGAGATGGCCGAGACAAGAAGGCCATTTGCTTTGCGATATCTGCTATTCCAACAGTCCTTCACGTTAGAAGACCAGTTGTCGTTGAAGAGTTCCTTGCCCAGGACAAGCTGGGCCATGTTTGAACGTTTAGACCTGTAAGTACTCGCAGGCGCCAAGCAGGGTAATCCTCCGGCTTGGACAGCTTTTGTCCACCTGCAGGGTCACTACGGCTGCTACTCGATTCATTTTGTCCTCAGGTTCAGTGTCAGTTTTTCTGCGGCTCGCGGAGCTACTTCCAAAGGTGTCTTCTCGGCGAACTGGGGGAGAAGGCGACCGTTCTTTCAATGAGCGAACGGTCAGTTGCCAGTTTGCTGTCTCCTTCTCTTCTACAGGTTTGGCCAATGAGCTTTGCCCATCTTTTGATTCCGCCAATGAAAATACAGAATCTTTCACTGCTCACAGGTACCCGAGAGTGATGGTCACCAATCGTCGGATTAGAACTTTCAGTCAAATCTCCTTTCTCATCAGAGTCGGCGCAATTTGATCCCGAGGGCACCGCTCCTGTTGCAGTCTGGTTGTCTCCTTTGGATCGCTGCTCCGCACCACTGGAACGTTTGTTGTCTTGGCTTGCTTCTGTTGTTGGGCTCATAACCTGAGACGTGCTGTGTGCCTTGTAGTTATCGTCAGCGTGACGTAGGCTCCAGCAGCACGTATACTTCAAGGAAGAGCAAGATAGACGAGGTGGAAGGCAGGGAGTTGCCTGGCAGAATGCCGCGGCGGGAACAACCAAGGTGAGGAGCTTGAGTACTCGCTGGTACGATTGGAAGTGAGAGCAGAGCTGCGCCGCAGCCCGCTCCTCAACCTTGGGACCCATGATGTATTTAATGAGCAGTTGCTAACCACTCTCGTTGTCCTATCTAGCTGCAGGTGCTGGTGCTGAGGATTTGGGCGGTTGCAACCGCCATGAGAGGCTGCGCCACTCATCATCGCAGGAGGAATATGGAGTACAATCGCGTACGCGATGTTGTGGCCGCTGTTACACGTCGGTGCCAGCACTGCTCGCTCACTGGTACACTCTGGTACCTCACAGTTCCAGATGCAGAACAACTGGAAGAAGAAACTTGTTATCGTAGGTTGACTATGGTACATGTAGTGGAGTTGAGGAAGCAGTTGTCCGGTGCCCGTATATTGTGAATTCCGACTATATTTTGTCAACAGGGGCGATTCGAAAATCGACCAAACAATCAACAGGGATCTCTCATTGGTCAGAATTGACACCGTACCCCTTGTGGTCTCTCGCTGCAGTTCTCTCGTTACGTGTGTGGTGGTCTCGTAGCGCCTCTAGTGGCTTGTGTCGTCCCCGGGGGTTTCTAGAAGTGGTTGTGAAGCTCTCAAGAGGTTAAGGTCACCAATGTGCTCCTGCATCTGGGAGTTGCTTGCTCTTAAGAGCCGCAAGACCCTCCCATATTGCACATCGTATGCGTTTTAGCAGTAGATCGATTGTCGGGCGATTGAGCTCAACCAATCGGCCCTGAAAATTTTGAGTAGAACCCACAATACAAGTACATCGTAATCGTTACTACCACAAGTTTAGTCACAGACACTGACAATGGTCTCTTGTTGGTAACAAGGTTGTTTATGGTACTGACCAACTCAAGTCACGAATGGCGTGTAAACACGTTCGAGCAACATCAATCTGCTGTACCGTACCGCAATCCGGTAGTTATCTGTGACATTGCAACATCATGTTGGCATCATGTATTAAAACGTACTACATGGTATTGTGGAAACCTACCAGAATGTCCCTTATTCGTTAATTAATTTGCTGGGTGCATCGTTTTCGGCAGTTTTCGGCAGAAATGTAGAGTCGCTTATTTATTTACGCCACTGTCATACTCCGAATAGCTGTAAGCTACGGTTAATAATAGCATTGCGACTGATTAAGCCAAAATAATAGCATGTGACTGATTAAGCCAAAATGCCGCGGCATTCCAGCTTTTTACACATATAAATCCGCTAGAAACTGTAGATGATGGAAGTACTTGATCGTGTGTCGGTCAAAATTGGTGGAATTGCTCAAACAAGCACACGTCGCACGAGAACCAGCTCTACAGCGAATACGTGAAGCTCTCATAGGGAAGTTATATGTTGCTTTAGAGCAACGTCCCTTGTTCGACATGCTGCTTGATTTTCGTGTAGCTATTGTAGTGGAAAGCTTAATAAGACTACTGAAAAGGAAAGGAAATTGAAGTTGATTAACTGGTTATTCCACTTGGCTTGGCAATTGAATTCTGAAGGTTTTGATTGTGATTGTGAATTGTTTGAATGGGATATTGAATTTTCGAATGCTAATCATTTCTTATCATCTGGAAAGTAAGTCCCCCGAACGCGACAAACATACAAAAATACCTCAAAATCAAAATAAACATCCAAAAAGCTTGTCAGCACCCATAAAACAACTTTGGCACCATAAACTTTGATGCGATGACGACAAGCAGCCATGCTTCACCACCAATCGTTTGGTCAGCACTGCAAACGTAGACAGGCACACCACAAAAGCAATCAAAGCTGCTTCACTATAACACAACACCAACGTTGCATCGGCAAGATCTCTCTCTCTCTCTCACTCAGAAATCTCCCTAGCACGACCTACTACTCTACACCACTTTCCAGAACTACCACCATGCCTGCTCTTTTAGCTTGGACCACGATTTCCAACGGCATCACCAAGGAAGACGCCTCAATGCTGCTTGAGACGTTCAAGACGTTTAAGATCGCTAAGAGCGAGCTCGTCCCATGTAAGGTTTGCGCGCTCTCCTCCCCGCACAACATGCGTCGCCGCATGCTGGTGTGCAACTCCAAACCTTGCAAAGACGTCGAGCCTCTTGCCCATTGTAGGTGGCGCTGCAAGACGCTGACGTGTCAAGTGATGAATTTGGTTAGTATTTTCGAGATAAAAAGTCACATTTCACCGCTGGAGTCGCCTAGGAAGCCTCGCTTGACGGAGCAGATGAAGGACGTGGCGCGCTCACTTGCAGCGGAGGGCTTGAAGCCAGCTCGGATTCGGAATGCGTTTCTCAATCGATTTAATTTGGATGAGTCCAGCCTACCACCCCTACGAAACGTGCAGCGTTTTACTCAGCACTACACCCGAGTTAAGCTTGGCGGAAGTGACGATTTTCTAGATGTCCGAGACCAGGTGGTCGAAATGGCGTTTTCGCTAGGGCAGCTCAGCTCGGATCCATTCACGTTCACTTGGGAGTGCGAGGCTGACGGATCTCCCCATGTTGGAATTGGGTCGGATCAAGATCCGTTTATTGTGGGCATCATGACTGAGAGACTGCTAAGATCGGCTGACCGTGACTCGGGCTCGTTCGTTATGCACGCTGATGCGACGTTCAAGCTCAACCAGATTGGCTATCCCGTCTTCGTGGTCGGAATCTCCGATATGGCGAGGTCCTTTCACTTGTTGGCTGTGTTTGTCACCTCTCAGCGCCGAGAGCCCGACTATTTCAAAATGTTTTGTGCGCTGAAGAACGTGTACTATCGTGCAACTGGCAAAGAATTCTCGGTGCAATACGCCATGGCAGATGCAGATGATGCTCAGTGGCGCGCTGCTCAGGCTGCATTTGGCACAAACTGTAGCTTCAGAAGTCTGATGTGCTATTACCACGTCACTGCGAAGGTCTATGAGAAAACGCGAGGGCTGCATCCAACACTGGCCGCTGAAGCTTTTAAGGGAGTGACGGACTTGCACTTCGCATACAGCAGCGCCGAGTACGAGGACTTGAAGACCCGTGTACTAGCAGAATGGGCCACGCGACCCGAGCTTCTCACTTTCAGCGCGTACTTTAAAGACGAGTGGCTCTCTGGACGGTTTGCCCGTTGGCAAGCGTTCCACACTCCACGGGGATATGCCACGACGAATAACCCCGTGGAGCAGTTTAACCGCACTATCAAACGTACATACACGCTGCACGCTCGTCTCAAGATGGGCGCACTCCTAACGCAGCTGCGATCGTGTTGCCGCTCGGAGAGTCTCTCATTGAAGCCATTCGTTGATGTTCCTACTGCTTCGGCTTCTCTGTGGCGCCGCATGAGAGAGCTACGGAGGGCGAGTAGTCTGTTCGAATGGACGCCACCGCGCTCAAGTCTGGCATTTGTCCTGGATAGAGTAGACGATGACGAAGCTGATCGCTTCGTCCAAGTTGTATCACGACCATGCCGGCGCGTACTTGACGAAAACACTGGACGGAAGAGAGAGGTGCTCCTTGTGACAGCGCAGATTAGTGCCAGCAGTGCACGTATGGAGTGGGTCGGCATGCCAGACGAAGGATGGAGAGTTGACATCCAACGGCGTGAATGTCCGTGCCGCACGTTCGCCAAAAACGCCACTTGTGTACACCTTCTTCTTGCCATTTCCAGCCGTGGGCTGAACGACGTCGGTACTCGAGCAAATCTTGTGTATCGCGGCTCCAACAAGGCACGACGCTTGCTGGAAGGAGCACAAAGCGCTGGGCGTCCGCCGCTAAACACGTTCGCCCTAAATCGGGAGTAGTGTAGATTGACATAGCTGCACACGAGTTAGATCACATATATTGTGTGCTACTATGAGTCTGCTTACCATTAAACGATGCCACAGCGTCAGCATATATCTCGTTCTCCAACTAATTCACAACCGAGTACCTAGTCCTTATCAAGCAGCGCACTGCTTCACGGTAGGCCTCCTCGAAGAGACAATCATGGTCTTGGCGGACTTCTCCTCACAGCAGCAGCTCTTCCCTCACGGCAGCCGTCCTCTCAGCAGCCTCTTCTCACGGGAGTCGTCCCCTCAGCAGCCTCTCCTCACGGCGGCCCCTACTGGCAGCTCCCCCCAAGGCGACGGTCCGGTCATTGGTGACTTGGTCCTCGCAGCAGTCTTCCCGTCGCGGCTGCTCTCTTGTTACGGCAGCCCCTCGCGGCTGCTTCCCCTCGAGACGCCAGACCTGCCGGCGACATCCTTCTTTCATCTGTGGCGATCTTCTCCTCGCGGTGACGCTCTCATGATTGCAGTCTTCTCTTCGTGGTGGCAGCCCTCCGTTTCTTGTCTGCTGCTGGGATACCTCTGTACTGAATTGATGATACCAAAGCTGTGGCGTGAACACACAGCTCGTGCTCCATCCATCATCCACGTGTCACGTGTGCAGCAGATTACGAGTACCTGCTCGCACTATTTTCCGGTGCTCATTGTCCTTTTGTGGTGTTGACAGCGCATTTTTAAAGTGTTTTTGGTATTTTGTCCCCGAAGGCCTGCCAAGTGCGTAGCTTTGTGGTGCGTACACCAGTGGACCACCAGGAGGCCCTAAGACTACTGATCTAAACCCATATTTATATTCACCGACTCTCTTTTACACTCTTATTAATTTGCGCACTGGCGATTGCACATCCCTCAATGCAGATCCACAATACCGGTAGAACGTAATTCACAGGTAAGCAAAAAGTACATGTAAGCGATTTGGGAGGCAGCAGAGCTCACTTGTTGTGCCGGATGCACTGCATAGAGCGCTGCATCATGCAGCGCTCTATAGTTGCCAACGATTCGTAGGTCGTTCGTGCACGTGTATTCTGTTTCTCACTTTCAATTTCCCCGGGTTCGTCACACTTACCTCGACAATCTCTTGTCATGAGATTCCTTTTCGCCCCGTTCGTCGCCTCCATGGTGCTTCTGGCTTTCCATTAATGCCGACGCTCTTAACGTCAAGTTTCCCGGTGTCAACTACATTCCCCGCAAGGGTCTGGACAACGAACCGGAAAACGTCAAGTGCAAGTCAGCATCCGAGATGCAGAAGGATCTGTATGCACTCAAGGGCGTCACCGACAAGGTTCGCATCTACTCTCTGATCGATTGCAACCAGGCTGAAGTCATTCTCCCGACTGCCAAGAACGCCGGTCTGAAAGTCGACCTTGGCATCTGGACGACGTTCAACCACGACACACTGCAGAAGGAGAAAACGAAGTTGGCTGCCCTCATTGACTCAGGACTTTACGATGACAACGTTGTTGGTTTTGATGTTGCCATCTACATGTACGACAAGTTCATTGCGGATACGGCCATCAGCTACGTGAAGGAGATTCGCGACTACCTCCGTAGCCGCGGTAAAAATACTCCCGTCACTCTTGCCGACACTGTCGATGTCTACAACGACAACCCCAGCTCGTGGATGCTGTGGACTACGTCTCTGTCAACTACCAGTATATCGAATACGGTGACGACGTGAACGAGAGCGTTGCGAAGACGCTGGATGACTTGAAGGACCTGCGAGTTCTCGCTGCCAAGAAGGGTAAGAAGTTCGTAATCTCCGAGACGGGATGGAACTCAGCTGGCTTCTACCCCGGAGCTAGTGTGGCCTCCCCCGCCAACCAAGCCAAGTACTTTACGGACTTGTACCATGTGTCTCGCTCGCACAACATTGACTTCTACTGGTACTTCGCTTTCGACACGGCCTTCCGCTCGGAGTTTGAGAACAGCTTCGGGGTGTTCCTGGTGAACGGTACACTGAAGAGTAACTTCCAGAACCTGGTCATCCGTCAGAAAGAACCTCGCGCCATTCGTAACGTTGGCTCGAAGCGGCTTTTGTCTGAGAACAATGGCAGCGTGTACATGTCGAGCAAGTCGAGTGACTGGCTAGTGCAGGAGCAGCAGGTCTGGTTCTTTGATTCGGCCACGCAGCAAGTGCGATCCAAGAGCAGTGACCGTTGCCTAGACGCGTACCAGGGATGGAACGGAGGAATCGTTCACGTCTACCGTTGCATGGACAACGAGGCCAATCAGAAATGGACATTCGAGGCATCGACCGGAAAGCTCAAACACACCAAGCACCAAGGTTTCTGCCTCGATACGGACCCTGCCCAAAACAACAAGGTGCAGCTGTACGGATGCTCGCCGAACAACCCGAATCAGCAGTGGAGCGTGATCAAAACTTCCAGCATTTGAAGTAAAATGCATCCTCGCTACGTATAGAGGCGAATCGCAATAGGATTAAGCAGCTTCCCCGTAAGATTGCAATAGATTGTGTATTGTGTTTGCAAGCGCGGAAAATTGTGGCCAATCGTCGACTACAAAATCATTCACTGATTTCAACCAAAGCTCGCCTGTCAGCAGCAAGATTGCAATAGATTGTGTACTATTGTGTTTCCAAGCGCGGAAAATTCTGGCCAATCGTCGACTACAAAATCATTCACTTCAACTTGACAAGGTCTGATCTCAACCAATGCTCGCCTGTCAGCAGCTAAAGTATACAAGCGGCTTCCTCGTTCATTTCTTTTTGAGTTGATGATGATACATGCATGCACTAAAACATCGCTAACGTAGCTAGTACCAGCTAGAAGACACCAATTACACGTTGGGGCCGTACACCGACAGATCGTTGCCAGGCAGGATGAACTGCTTGAAGTTCTCCTTGAACGACTTGGCCAGCTTCAACGCCGTCTCGTCGAACGCAGCCTTGTCCGTCCACGAGTCCTTCGGGTTCAGGATCTCCGACGGCACGCCCTCCACCGTCGTGGGGATCTCGAAGCCGAACAGCGGGTCCTTGACGAAAGTCGCGTCGTTGATGCTTCCGTCCAGCACCGCGTCCACGCACTTGCGCGTGAACGGCAGCTTCATGCGCTTGCCCACGCCGTACACACCGCCCGTCCAGCCCGTGTTGATCAGGTACACGTGCGTGTTGTGCTCCTGCAGCTTCTTCTTCAGCAGGTCCGCGTACTTGGTCGGGTGCAGCGTCATGAACGCCGCACCAAAGCACGTCGAGAACGTCGCCTGCGGCTCCGTGATGCCGCGCTCCGTGCCTGCCACCTTGGCCGTGTAGCCCGACAGGAAGTGGTACTGCGCCTGGCCCGCAGACAGCTTCGACACGGGCGGCAGCACGCCGTACGCATCGCACGTCAGGAAGATCACGGCGTTCGGGTGGTTACCGCGCGAGTTCGGCTGGTGGTGCGGGATGTGGTAGATCGGGTACGACACGCGGCCGTTCTCCGTCTTGCTCGAGTTGAAGTAGTCGGGCTCGTTGTTGGCGTCGATCCACACGTTCTCCAGCATGGCGTTCGGGCGGATGGCGTTGAAGATGTCCGGCTCGTTCTCCTTGCTCAGGTCGATGGTCTTGGCGTAGCACCCGCCCTCGAAGTTGAACACGCCCTCGTCGTCCCAGCCGTGCTCGTCGTCGCCGATCAGCTCGCCCTTCGGGTCGGCCGACAGTGTCGACAGACCAAAGAAGATGGCCGTGTCTCCCGCCTTGCCGATGTTGGCCGACGCGTGCATGGCCATCACGCCGTTCAGCGGCAGGTATGCCCTTCTTCATCTCGCCACCGTCTGTGTGTAGAACCTCCAACAGCACGTCCGAGTACCAGCGCAGCTCCGTAGGTGTAACATTCTTCACGATATGAAGCAGCAGTCGAGCACCAACAAGTTGTGTGGCATCTGTTAGGTCGTCTACGAGCGGGAACGTAAGCGCCAACAGTCGACCAAGAAAGTCACCGCCTAAATGAGGGGCCTACACCTGCTGCACCACGTGCAACATGATCTTCTTATTGACTGAAGATGCCGCCACCCACGTCTCCTTGTCCACATCTTATTTGGGAGCGATATGGCTGCTTGCTCATTCGGTTGCCGCGGATCTACGACACCTTCTCAGTCAGAAGCAGCGCTTGGATAACTATCTTTAAGGATGTGGCCTATGACAGCCTATGACTTCAACGTGGGCGACATGCAACACACCGTGCGCTGGCCATTGTATCCCGCAAGCCAGAGACGCTGGATGTTCTGTTGGCTTGTCTTGTAGAATCACTGGACAAGGTCTCTCCTCCTGGCGAGCTCAAGCACTACGATCGATTCACGCCACGACTCCTTAACGACACCAGTCTGTGCAGTGACGTCGCTGTTCGCGTCATTTTGTCCGGCATTTACGCGCGCTTGTGGCCCGTCAGGGGCCCCACATATATGTAGCCTCAACATCATTCGATATCTACAACCACTATTGAAGGTGTTAATCGCGGGCTTTGAGAGTGTCAACGTTGAGCTCCTGTTAGCGACACTGGAAACGCTGCAGACGACTGTCCTCGCGGCTTGGCCCCGAATTGCACCACACACAGAGGAGATTGTGGTGGGTGTACTACGTGCTGTGGCTTTCTGTGAGATTTTCGATGAAGGTGCCGAGTTCACGCCATCCTCACATGAAAGGAACCAGATTCTTGCGCTATGCGAAGACGTGCTAGACCTGCTCAACCAAGTCAGTGGTGGAGATTCTGTTGTCGGCGATATGTTAGCTACTGTGAGCAGTCACAGTCCGAAGCTATCTCCCTTCTGTGATCGGATGCAAGAGAAGTTGACGGCTCGATAGCGAGGATACGCACATACAACATGAGTCAGAACATGCTGTGCAATTTGGCGATTGAACGTGTACATGTCTTGTACAATCTTCACACATGTAGGTTGAGCAAGTACGTGAGTGGTGAAGAGTTAACCCTTTAACTACCGGACCAAATCTTTGGGGTCCATATGGACCTCTACCTGCGCGAACCATATTGGTGCATTTTGAATTTTTGAACCAATAGTGAGTGGCTGGCAGCCCCCCAAACAACATCCCCTTCAAATTTGTTCCTCCCCCCTTCTCAGTAGGAACGTAGCCGAATGCAAGACAGCACAGACGCGTGTGGGTGGTGTGGTGTGCTTGGGTGCGACTGGCAGCACTACGGCGGCTAACTGAAGGATGCAGGGCAGCGAATGCTGCTGAGACTGTGGCGAAGACGACGGCGGAATCGTGCTGTCAGACTAGCTCTCCAGCGCATGTATCTTTACCAGAAGAATGGCAACATGAAAGGTGATATTCCTGCTTGCATTAGCAGCAAGCTGCAGCAGCTTTGGCCGGACATCAGCACGACAGTACTTACATCCATTCCAAAATGGATGTAAGTACATTGTCATGCTGATGGCAGTGCTAACTCATCTACGCTAGTGATTGAACAGCATTATCACGATAAGCTTTAGCAGCTTTCGCTTCTGCTGCTAGATGAAGCCCGCTTTGCATGTTCAGTGACTGCATGTACGCTCTTCCCAGATCGCTGGTTGTTCTGGTTAGCCGTACGGGGCGTTTGAAGCGGCCCCATGTTGGTGGGTGCCGTGAGTAACTCGTTGAAGGTGCTGAGAATGTGCTGGTTTGTTGGAGTGGCGGGTATTGCATGACTAGAGCCGTGTTGTGGGGCAGAATTTCTTGTCGTATTGATGCCGTCGATATCGAGCTGCACGTCGTAGTTGTCTAGGGGCTGTTTGTCGCTCTGCTGAGCAAAATTGAAAAGCTGAAACTCGTCATTCAGCTGAGTTTTTTCGTCTAGCTGAAGTTCGTCAAACTGAGGCTCGTCGTGCACCAATCTATCCCATTCATCAACAAGCGAGTCGACCGCGATGTCATCGATACGGAACTGCTGCTAGCTTTCGAGCCCTTCCCATACCCCGCCAAACCTGTTTGCCATGCTCGGAGCTCGCCAAAAACCTGAATGGCCCTTATACTGCTGGTCACGCACAAAACGACGCTCAAAGGAATGGCCTGGCTGGCACACGGAAGAGGTCTATCTGGACCTCTACCACGACTTGCAGTCGCCCGTCCCGCAACCGTCGCGATTATTGACCAATAAGGGCATGGGATTGTGGCTTTGTAGAGGTCTCAGTGGACCTCTAACTGGACCAGTAGTTAAAGGGTTAACGACGACGACAGCCAAGGAAGTACAGTAGGTGAGCTGGTTGTCATGTTTTGCAGCTACTACGTGAGCGGTCTACAGTACACACCAGAGCGTGAAGCCGAATACGTAGGCGGTTCCAGATGCAGAACAACTGGAAGAAGAAACTTGTTATCGTAGGTTGACTATGGTACATGTAGTGGAGTTGAGGAAGCAGTTGTCCGGTGCCCGTATACAAGTACATCGTAATCGTTACTACCACAAGTTTAGTCACAGACACTGACAATGGTCTCTTGTTGGTAACAAGGTTGTTTATGGTACTGACCAACTCAAGTCACGAATGGCGTGTAAACACGTTCGAGCAACATCAATCTGCTGTACCGTACCGCAATCCGGTAGTTATCTGTGACATTGCAACATCATGTTGGCATCATGTATTAAAACGTACTATTGTACGGGACAGTGCACTTGGCCCCACTCGAACTTCAACATCAGGTAGATCAAGGCGTGGTGCAGTCAAAACTGTCGCCACTGCGCAGCAAACACATAGAATCTATAGATAGATATCAAAGCTGCCCTCTGGGCCAAAATCGCTCAGCAGCGTTTATTTTTGAGCGAGCACGGCATGCCTCAAGGCGTGGGTCTCACAGCTGGCGAGAAGAAGTTTGTGGTGAATGTACACAACTTCTTCACCGCTGCACACGCAAGGCCTTACACGAAGGGGACGAACGCGAGACATTGTTGCAGAGTGTCTTGGGATCTCGTCTAACACTGTCAAGCGCGTGATGCGCGACTTTAGGAGGCAACCGGGCTTGCCGTTCGAGGTGAGTTGGCCCAATTCCAGCAAAACATGACAACTTGACGATTACAAATGAACCTTCTATATCTTATAAATGTGACGCGACAGTATACGGAGAGTACCAGTTGCGTTGCACAGGATACCTGTGCAAAATTAATATTTTGGTGGTACACATCATTTTCATGAGACACAGCAAGTTGCCTTTTCTCATGATCTTCATATGGTTTAGCTTCTCGCCCAATGAAATTCCTACATTTGCAGGAGCCCTTTTCCCTGAAACTTTTGGGCATTCAGATTCCTTGTGTTTAAGGGCATGTAGCGCCTAAACGTGTATCTAAATGTTGCATATGGTTTTCCAAAGAAACCCTCCTAATGATGGTGGCAAAAGTGGGTCCAAGTTCATTGTCCCCATAATACATGGTATTGTGGAAACAGGTTTCCAAACCTACCAGAATGTCCCTTATTCGTTAATTAATTTGCTGGGTGCAGCGGCCTATTTCGTTTTCGGCAGTTTTCGGCAGAGTCGCTTATTTATTTACGCCACTGCTGTTTTAGGAAATTATTGACTCATACTCCGAATAGCTGTAAGCTACGGTTAATAATAGCATTGCGACTGATTAAGCCAAAATAATAGCATGTGACTGAATTAAGCCAAATGCCGCGGCATTCCAGCTTTTTACACATATAAATCCGCTAGAAACTGTAGATGATGGAAGTACTTGATCGTGTGTCGGTCAAAATTGGTGGAATTGCTCAAACAAGCACACGTCGCACGAGAACCAGCTCTACAGCGAATACGTGAAGCTCTCATAGGAAGTTATATGTTGCTTTAGAGCAACGTCCCTTGTTCGACATGCTGCTTGATTTTCGTGTAGCTATTGTAGTGGAAAGCTTAATAAGACTACTGAAAAGGAAAGGAAATTGAAGTTGATTAACTGGTTATTCCACTTGGCTTGGCAATTGAATTCTGAAGGTTTTGATTGTGATTGTGAATTGTTTGAATGGGATATTGAATTTTCGAATGCTAATCATTTCTTATCATCTGGAAAGTAAGTCCCCCGAACGCCTGCCAAGTGCGTAGCTTTGTGGTGCGTACACCAGTGGACCACCAGGAGGCCCTAAGACTACTGATCTAAACCCATATTTATATTCACCGACTCTCTTTTACACTCTTATTAATTTGCGCACTGGCGATTGCACATCCCTCAATGCAGATCCACAATACCGGTAGAACGTAATTCACAGGTAAGCAAAAAGTACATGTAAGCGATTTGGGAGGCAGCAGAGCTCACTTGTTGTGCCGGATGCACTGCATAGAGCGCTGCATCATGCAGCGCTCTATAGTTGCCAACGATTCGTAGGTCGTTCGTGCACGTGTATTCTGTTTCTCACTTTCAATTTCCCCGGGTTCGTCACACTTACCTCGACAATCTCTTGTCATGAGATTCCTTTTCGCCCCGTTCGTCGCCTCCATGGTGCTTCTGCTTTCCAGTAATGCCGACGCTCTTAACGTCAAGTTTCCCGGTGTCAACTACATTCCCCGCAAGGGTCTGGACAACGAACCGGAAAACGTCAAGTGCAAGTCAGCATCCGAGATGCAGAAGGATCTGTATGCACTCAAGGGCGTCACCGACAAGGTTCGCATCTACTCTCTGATCGATTGCAACCAGGCTGAAGTCATTCTCCCGACTGCCAAGAACGCCGGTCTGAAAGTCGACCTTGGCATCTGGACGACGTTCAACCACGACACACTGCAGAAGGAGAAAACGAAGTTGGCTGCCCTCATTGACTCGGGACTTTACGATGACAACGTTGTTGGTTTTGATGTTGCCATCTACATGTACGACAAGTTCATTGCGGATACGGCCATCAGCTACGTGAAGGAGATTCGCGACTACCTCCGTAGCCGCGGTAAAAATACTCCCGTCACTCTTGCCGACACTGTCGATGTCTACAACGACAACCCCCAGCTCGTGGATGCTGTGGACTACGTCTCTGTCAACTACCAGTATATCGAATACGGTGACGACGTGAACGAGAGCGTTGCGAAGACGCTGGATGACTTGAAGGACCTGCGAGTTCTCGCTGCCAAGAAGGGTAAGAAGTTCGTAATCTCCGAGACGGGATGGAACTCAGCTGGCTTCTACCCCGGAGCTAGTGTGGCCTCCCCCGCCAACCAAGCCAAGTACTTTACGGACTTGTACCATGTGTCTCGCTCGCACAACATTGACTTCTACTGGTACTTCGCTTTCGACACGGCCTTCCGCTCGGAGTTTGAGAACAGCTTCGGGGTGTTCCTGGTGAACGGTACACTGAAGAGTAACTTCCAGAACCTGGTCATCCGTCAGAAAGAACCTCGCGCCATTCGTAACGTTGGCTCGAAGCGGCTTTTGTCTGAGAACAATGGCAGCGTGTACATGTCGAGCAAGTCGAGTGACTGGCTAGTGCAGGAGCAGCAGGTCTGGTTCTTTGATTCGGCCACGCAGCAAGTGCGATCCAAGAGCAGTGACCGTTGCCTAGACGCGTACCAGGGATGGAACGGAGGAATCGTTCACGTCTACCGTTGCATGGACAACGAGGCCAATCAGAAATGGACATTCGAGGCATCGACCGGAAAGCTCAAACACGCCAAGCACCAAGGTTTCTGCCTCGATACGGACCCTGCCCAAAACAACAAGGTGCAGCTGTACGGATGCTCGCCGAACAACCCGAATCAGCAGTGGAGCGTGATCAAAACTTCCAGCATTTGAAGTAAAATGCATCCTCGCTACGTATAGAGGCGAATCGCAATAGGATTAAGCAGCTTCCCCGTAAGATTGCAATAGATTGTGTATTGTGTTTGCAAGCGCGGAAAATTGTGGCCAATCGTACTACAAAATCATTCACTTCAACTTGACAAGGTCTGATCTCAACCAATGCTCGCCTGTCAGCAGCTAAAGTATACAAGCGGCTTCCTCGTTCATTTCTTTTTATATTTAGGGAGTTGATGATGATACATGCATGCACTAAAACATCGCTAACGTAGCTAGTACCAGCTAGAAGACACCAATTACACGTTGGGGCCGTACACCGACAGATCGTTGCCAGGCAGGATGAACTGCTTGAAGTTCTCCTTGAACGACTTGGCCAGCTTCAACGCCGTCTCGTCGAACGCAGCCTTGTCCGTCCACGAGTCCTTCGGGTTCAGGATCTCCGACGGCACGCCCTCCACCGTCGGGATCTCGAAGCCGAACAGCGGGTCCTTGACGAAAGTCGCGTCGTTGATGCTTCCGTCCAGCACCGCGTCCACGCACTTGCGCGTGAACGGCAGCTTCATGCGCTTGCCCACGCCGTACACACCGCCCGTCCAGCCCGTGTTGATCAGGTACACGTGCGTGTTGTGCTCCTGCAGCTTCTTCTTCAGCAGGTCCGCGTACTTGGTCGGGTGCAGCGTCGCGAACGCCGCACCAAAGCACGTCGAGAACGTCGCCTGCGGCTCCGTGATGCCGCGCTCCGTGCCTGCCACCTTGGCCGTGTAGCCCGACAGGAAGTGGTACTGCGCCTGGCCCGCAGACAGCTTCGACACGGGCGGCAGCACGCCGTACGCATCGCACGTCAGGAAGATCACGGCGTTCGGGTGGTTACCGCGCGAGTTCGGCTGGTGGTGCGGGATGTGGTAGATCGGGTACGACACGCGGCCGTTCTCCGTCTTGCTCGGAGTTGAAGTAGTCGGGCTCGTTGTTGGCGTCGATCCACACGTTCTCCAGCATGGCGTTCGGGCGGATGGCGTTGAAGATGTCCGGCTCGTTCTCCTTGCTCAGGTCGATGGTCTTGGCGTAGCACCCGCCCTCGAAGTTGAACACGCCCTCGTCGTCCCAGCCGTGCTCGTCGTCGCCGATCAGCTCGCCCTTCGGGTCGGCCGACAGCGTCGACAGACCAAAGAAGATGGCCGTGTCTCCCGCCTTGCCGATGTTGGCCGACGCGTGCATGGCCATCACGCCGTTCAGCGGCAGGTAGTAGTTCATCATGCTGAAGATGCCCTTCTTCATCTCGCCACCGTCTGTGTGTAGAACCTCCAACAGCACGTCCGAGTACCAGCGCAGCTCCGTAGGTGTAACATTCTTCACGATATGAAGCAGCAGTCGAGCACCAACAAGTTGTGTGGCATCTGTTAGGTCGTCTACGAGCGGGAACGTAAGCGCCAAACAGTCGACCAAGAAAGTCACCGCCTAAATGAGGGGCCTACACCTGCTGCACCACGTGCAACATGATCTTCTTATTGACTGAAGATGCCGCCACCCACGTCTCCTTGTCCACATCTTATTTGGGAGCGATATGGCTGCTTGCTCATTCGGTTGCCGCGGATCTACGACACCTTCTCAGTCAGAAGCAGCGCTTGGATAACTATCTTTAAGGATGTGGCCTATGACAGCCTATGACTTCAACGTGGGCGACATGCAACACACCGTGCGCTGGCCATTGTATCCCGCAAGCCAGAGACGCTGGATGTTCTGTTGGCTTGTCTTGTAGAATCACTGGACAAGGTCTCTCCTCCTGGCGAGCTCAAGCACTACGATCGATTCACGCCACGACTCCTTAACGACACCAGTCTGTGCAGTGACGTCGCTGTTCGCGTCATTTTTGTCCGGCATTTACGCGCGCTTGTGGCCCGTCAGGGGGCCCCACATATATGTAGCCTCAACATCATTCGATATCTACAACCACTATTGAAGGTGTTAATCGCGGGCTTTGAGAGTGTCAACGTTGAGCTCCTGTTAGCGACACTGGAAACGCTGCAGACGACTGTCCTCGCGGCTTGGCCCCGAATTGCACCACACACAGAGGAGATTGTGGTGGGTGTACTACGTGCTGTGGCTTTCTGTGAGATTTTCGATGAAGGTGCCGAGTTCACGCCATCCTCACATGAAAGGAACCAGATTCTTGCGCTATGCGAAGACGTGCTAGACCTGCTCAACCAAGTCAGTGGTGGAGATTCTGTTGTCGGCGATATGTTAGCTACTGTGAGCAGTCACAGTCCGAAGCTATCTACCTTCTGTGATCGGATGCAAGAGAAGTTGACGGCTCGATAGCGAGGATACGCACATACAACATGAGTCAGAACATGCTGTGCAATTTGGCGATTGAACGTGTACATGTCTTGTACAATCTTCACACATGTAGGTTGAGCAAGTACGTGAGTGGTGAAGAGTTAACGACGACGACAGCCAAGGAAGTACAGTAGGTGAGCTGGTTGTCATGTTTTGCAGCTACTACGTGAGCGGTCTACAGTACACACCAGAGCGTGAAGCCGAATACGTAGGCGGTTCCAGATGCAGAACAACTGGAAGAAGAAACTTGTTATCGTAGGTTGACTATGGTACATGTAGTGGAGTTGAGGAAGCAGTTGTCCGGTGCCCGTATACAAGTACATCGTAATCGTTACTACCACAAGTTTAGTCACAGACACTGACAATGGTCTCTTGTTGGTAACAAGGTTGTTTATGGTACTGACCAACTCAAGTCACGAATGGCGTGTAAACACGTTCGAGCAACATCAATCTGCTGTACCGTACCGCAATCCGGTAGTTATCTGTGACATTGCAACATCATGTTGGCATCATGTATTAAAACGTACTATTGTACGGGACAGTGCACTTGGCCCCACTCGAACTTCAACATCAGGTAGATCAAGGCGTGGTGCAGTCAAAACTGTCGCCACTGCGCAGCAAACACATAGAATCTATAGATAGATATCAAAGCTGCCCTCTGGGCCAAAATCGCTAAGCAGCGTTTATTTTTGAGCGAGCACGGCATGCCTCAAGGCGTGGGTCTCACAGCTGGCGAGAAGAAGTTTGTGGTGAATGTACACAACTTCTTCACCGCTGCACGCACGCAAGGCCTTACACGAAGGGGACGAACGCGAGACATTGTTGCAGAGTGTCTTGGGATCTCGTCTAACACTGTCAAGCGCGTGATGCGCGACTTTAGGAGGCAACCGGGCTTGCCGTTCGAGGTGAGTTGGCCCAATTCCAGCAAAACATGACAACTTGACGATTACAAATGAACCTTCTATATCTTATAAATGTGACGCGACAGTATACGGAGAGTACCAGTTGCGTTGCACAGGATACCTGTGCAAAATTAATATTTTGGTGGTACACATCATTTTCATGAGACACAGCAAGTTGCCTTTTCTCATGATCTTCATATGGTTTAGCTTCTCGCCCAATGAAATTCCTACATTTGCGGAGCCCTTTTCCCGAAACTTTTGGGCATTCAGATTCCTTGTGTTTAAGGGCATGTAGCGCCTAAACGTGTATCTAAATGTTGCATATGGTTTTCCAAAAAGAAACCCTCCTAATGATGGTGGCAAAAGTGGGTCCAAGTTCATTGTCCCCTACAATACATGGTATTGTGGAAACAGGTTTCCAAACCTACCAGAATGTCCCTTATTCGTTAATTAATTTGCTGGGTGCAGCGGCCTATTTCGTTTTCGGCAGTTTTCGGCAGAGTCGCTTATTTATTTACGCCACTGCTGTTTTAGGAAATTATTGACTCATACTCCGAATAGCTGTAAGCTACGGTTAATAATAGCATTGCGACTGATTAAGCCAAAATAATAGCATGTGACTGATTAAGCCAAAATGCCGCGGCATTCCAGCTTTTTACACATATAAATCCGCTAGAAACTGTAGATGATGGAAGTACTTGATCGTGTGTCGGTCAAAATTGGTGGAATTGCTCAAACAAGCACACGTCGCACGAGAACCAGCTCTACAGCGAATACGTGAAGCTCTCATAGGGAAGTTATATGTTGCTTTAGAGCAACGTCCCTTGTTCGACATGCTGCTTGATTTTCGTGTAGCTATTGTAGTGGAAAGCTTAATAAGACTACTGAAAAGGAAAGGAAATTGAAGTTGATTAACTGGTTATTCCACTTGGCTTGGCAATTGAATTCTGAAGGTTTTGATTGTGATTGTGAATTGTTTGAATGGGATATTGAATTTTCGAATGCTAATCATTTCTTATCATCTGGAAAGTAAGTCCCCCGAACGCCTGCCAAGTGCGTAGCTTTGTGGTGCGTACACCAGTGGACCACCAGGAGGCCCTAAGACTACTGATCTAAACCCATATTTATATTCACCGACTCTCTTTTACACTCTTATTAATTTGCGCACTGGCGATTGCACATCCCTCAATGCAGATCCACAATACCGGTAGAACGTAATTCACAGGTAAGCAAAAAGTACATGTAAGCGATTTGGGAGGCAGCAGAGCTCACTTGTTGTGCCGGATGCACTGCATAGAGCGCTGCATCATGCAGCGCTCTATAGTTGCCAACGATTCGTAGGTCGTTCGTGCACGTGTATTCTGTTTCTCACTTTCAATTTCCCCAGGTTCGTCACACTTACCTCGACAATCTCTTGTCATGAGATTCCTTTTCGCCCCGTTCGTCGCCTCCATGGTGCTTCTGCTTTCCAGTAATGCCGACGCTCTTAACGTCAAGTTTCCCGGTGTCAACTACATTCCCCGCAAGGGTCTGGACAACGAACCGGAAAACGTCAAGTGCAAGTCAGCATCCGAGATGCAGAAGGATCTGTATGCACTCAAGGGCGTCACCGACAAGGTTCGCATCTACTCTCTGATCGATTGCAACCAGGCTGAAGTCATTCTCCCGACTGCCAAGAACGCCGGTCTGAAAGTCGACCTTGGCATCTGGACGACGTTCAACCACGACACACTGCAGAAGGAGAAAACGAAGTTGGCTGCCCTCATTGACTCGGGACTTTACGATGACAACGTTGTTGGTTTTGATGTTGCCATCTACATGTACGACAAGTTCATTGCGGATACGGCCATCAGCTACGTGAAGGAGATTCGCGACTACCTCCGTAGCCGCGGTAAAATACTCCCGTCACTCTTGCCGACACTGTCGATGTCTACAACGACAACCCCAGCTCGTGGATGCTGTGGACTACGTCTCTGTCAACTACCAGTATATCGAATACGGTGACGACGTGAACGAGAGCGTTGCGAAGACGCTGGATGACTTGAAGGACCTGCGAGTTCTCGCTGCCAAGAAGGAGTAAGAAGTTCGTAATCTCCGAGACGGGATGGAACTCAGCTGGCTTCTACCCCGGAGCTAGTGTGGCCTCCCCGCCAACCAAGCCAAGTACTTTACGGACTTGTACCATGTGTCTCGCTCGCACAACATTGACTTCTACTGGTACTTCGCTTTCGACACGGCCTTCCGCTCGGAGTTTGAGAACAGCTTCGGGGTGTTCCTGGTGAACGGTACACTGAAGAGTAACTTCCAGAACCTGGTCATCCGTCAGAAAGAACCTCGCGCCATTCGTAACGTTGGCTCGAAGCGGCTTTTGTCTGAGAACAATGGCAGCGTGTACATGTCGAGCAAGTCGAGTGACTGGCTAGTGCAGGAGCAGCAGGTCTGGTTCTTTGATTCGGCCACGCAGCAAGTGCGATCCAAGAGCAGTGACCGTTGCCTAGACGCGTACCAGGGATGGAACGGAGGAATCGTTCACGTCTACCGTTGCATGGACAACGAGGCCAATCAGAAATGGACATTCGAGGCATCGACCGGAAAGCTCAAACACGCCAAGCACCAAGGTTTCTGCCTCGATACGGACCCTGCCCAAAACAACAAGGTGCAGCTGTACGGATGCTCGCCGAACAACCCGAATCAGAAGTGGAGCGTGATCAAAACTTCCAGCATTTGAAGTAAAATGCATCCTCGCTACGTATAGAGGCGAATCGCAATAGGATTAAGCAGCTTCCCCGTAAGATTGCGTCGACTACAAAATCATTCACTGATTTCAACCAAAGCTCGCCTGTCAGCAGCAAGATTGCAATAGATTGTGTACTATTGTGTTTCCAAGCGCGGAAAATTCTGGCCAATCGTCGACTACAAAATCATTCACTTCAACTTGACAAGGTCTGATCTCAACCAATGTCAGCAGCTAAAGTATACAAGCGGCTTCCTCGTTCATTTCTTTTTGAGTTGATGATGATACATGCATGCACTAAAACATCGCTAACGTAGCTAGTACCAGCTAGAAGACACCAATTACACGTTGGGGCCGTACACCGACAGATCGTTGCCAGGCAGGATGAACTGCTTGAAGTTCTCCTTGAACGACTTGGCCAGCTTCAACGCCGTCTCGTCGAACGCAGCCTTGTCCGTCCACGAGTCCTTCGGGTTCAGGATCTCCGACGGCACGCCCTCCACCGTCGTGGGGATCTCGAAGCCGAACAGCGGGTCCTTGACGAAAGTCGCGTCGTTGATGCTTCCGTCCAGCACCGCGTCCACGCACTTGCGCGTGAACGGCAGCTTCATGCGCTTGCCCACGCCGTACACACCGCCCGTCCAGCCCGTGTTGATCAGGTACACGTGCGTGTTGTGCTCCTGCAGCTTCTTCTTCAGCAGGTCCGCGTACTTGGTCGGGTGCAGCGTCATGAACGCCGCACCAAAGCACGTCGAGAACGTCGCCTGCGGCTCCGTGATGCCGCGCTCCGTGCCTGCCACCTTGGCCGTGTAGCCCGACAGGAAGTGGTACTGCGCCTGGCCCGCAGACAGCTTCGACACGGGCGGCAGCACGCCGTACGCATCGCACGTCAGGAAGATCACGGCGTTCGGGTGGTTACCGCGCGAGTTCGGCTGGTGGTGCGGGATGTGGTAGATCGGGTACGACACGCGGCCGTTCTCCGTCTTGCTCGAGTTGAAGTAGTCGGGCTCGTTGTTGGCGTCGATCCACACGTTCTCCAGCATGGCGTTCGGGCGGATGGCGTTGAAGATGTCCGGCTCGTTCTCCTTGCTCAGGTCGATGGTCTTGGCGTAGCACCCGCCCTCGAAGTTGAACACGCCCTCGTCGTCCCAGCCGTGCTCGTCGTCGCCGATCAGCTCGCCCTTCGGGTCGGCCGACAGCGTCGACAGACCAAAGAAGATGGCCGTGTCTCCCGCCTTGCCGATGTTGGCCGACGCGTGCATGGCCATCACGCCGTTCAGCGGCAGGTAGTAGTTCATCATGCTTGTTGAAGTTACCATCTCTGCAGTGATGACACCTATCTAGGGGTATAAAATTGTGCAGTTCAATTTAGAGAAATCGTACCTAACTGGACTGGTTGGTGGAGAATAACTTCCCTCCAGAACACCAGACTCTCTAATTCATTAATTCTTCTTTTACCATCTTCACCACACAAGCCCATTCTTCATCTACACTCAAGACTTCCTCTTCATAATCACCGCCTACGCCTCTCTACCTTTGTCTCCACTCCATGCTGTATTGCCCTAACAACTCTGCGCAAATCATTACTTCAACAATGCTGAAGATGCCCTTCTTCATCTCGCCACCGTCTGTGTGTAGAACCTCCAACAGCACGTCTGAGTACCAGCGCAGCTCCGTAGGTGTAACATTCTTCACGATATGAAGCAGCAGTCGAGCACCAACAAGTTGTGTGGCATCTGTTAGGTCGTCTACGAGCGGGAACGTAAGCGCCAACAGTCGACCAAGAAAGTCACCGCCTAAATGAGGGGCCTACACCTGCTGCACCACGTGCAACATGATCTTCTTATTGACTGAAGATGCCGCCTCCCACGTCTCCTTGTCCACATCTTATTTGGGAGCGATATGGCTGCTTGCTCATTCGGTTGCCGCGGATCTACGACACCTTCTCAGTCAGAAGCAGCGCTTGGATAACTATCTTTAAGGATGTGGCCTATGACAGCCTATGACTTCAACGTGGGCGACATGCAACACACCGTGCGCTGGCCATTGTATCCCGCAAGCCAGAGACGCTGGATGTTCTGTTGGCTTGTCTTGTAGAATCACTGGACAAGGTCTCTCCTCCTGGCGAGCTCAAGCACTACGATCGATTCACGCCACGACTCCTTAACGACACCAGTCTGTGCAGTGACGTCGCTGTTCGCGTCATTTTTGTCCGGCATTTACGCGCGCTTGTGGCCCGTCAGGGGGCCCCACATATATGTAGCCTCAACATCATTCGATATCTACAACCACTATTGAAGGTGTTAATCGCGGGCTTTGAGAGTGTCAACGTTGAGCTCCTGTTAGCGACACTGGAAACGCTGCAGACGACTGTCCTCGCGGCTTGGCCCCGAATTGCACCACACACAGAGGAGATTGTGGTGGGTGTACTACGTGCTGTGGCTTTCTGTGAGATTTTCGATGAAGGTGCCGAGTTCACGCCATCCTCACATGAAAGGAACCAGATTCTTGCGCTATGCGAAGACGTGCTAGACCTGCTCAACCAAGTCCAGTGGTGGAGATTCTGTTGTCGGCGATATGTTAGCTACTGTGAGCAGTCACAGTCCGAAGCTATCTACCTTCTGTGATCGGATGCAAGAGAAGTTGACGGCTCGATAGCGAGGATACGCACATACAACATGAGTCAGAACATGCTGTGCAATTTGGCGATTGAACGTGTACATGTCTTGTACAATCTTCACACATGTAGGTTGAGCAAGTACGTGAGTGGTGAAGAGTTAACGACGACGACAGCCAAGGAAGTACAGTAGGTGAGCTGGTTGTCATGTTTTGCAGCTACTACGTGAGCGGTCTACAGTACACACCAGAGCGTGAAGCCGAATACGTAGGCGGTTCCAGATGCAGAACAACTGGAAGAAGAAACTTGTTATCGTAGGTTGACTATGGTACATGTAGTGGAGTTGAGGAAGCAGTTGTCCGGTGCCCGTATACAAGTACATCGTAATCGTTACTACCACAAGTTTAGTCACAGACACTGACAATGGTCTCTTGTTGGTAACAAGGTTGTTTATGGTACTGACCAACTCAAGTCACGAATGGCGTGTAAACACGTTCGAGCAACATCAATCTGCTGTACCGTACCGCAATCCGGTAGTTATCTGTGACATTGCAACATCATGTTGGCATCATGTATTAAAACGTACTATTGTACGGGACAGTGCACTTGGCCCCACTCGAACTTCAACATCAGGTAGATCAAGGCGTGGTGCAGTCAAAACTGTCGCCACTGCGCAGCAAACACATAGAATCTATAGATAGATATCAAAGCTGCCCTCTGGGCCAAAATCGCTAAGCAGCGTTTATTTTTGAGCGAGCACGGCATGCCTCAAGGCGTGGGTCTCACAGCTGGCGAGAAGAAGTTTGTGGTGAATGTACACAACTTCTTCACCGCTGCACGCACGCAAGGCCTTACACGAAGGGGACGAACGCGAGACATTGTTGCAGAGTGTCTTGGGATCTCGTCTAACACTGTCAAGCGCGTGATGCGCGACTTTAGGAGGCAACCGGGCTTGCCGTTCGAGGTGAGTTGGCCCAATTCCAGCAAAACATGACAACTTGACGATTACAAATGAACCTTCTATATCTTATAAATGTGACGCGACAGTATACGGAGAGTACCAGTTGCGTTGCACAGGATACCTGTGCAAAATTAATATTTTGGTGGTACACATCATTTTCATGAGACACAGCAAGTTGCCTTTTCTCATGATCTTCATATGGTTTAGCTTCTCGCCCAATGAAATTCCTACATTTGCGGAGCCCTTTTCCCGAAACTTTTGGGCATTCAGATTCCTTGTGTTTAAGGGCATGTAGCGCCTAAACGTGTATCTAAATGTTGCATATGGTTTTCCAAAAAGAAACCCTCCTAATGATGGTGGCAAAAGTGGGTCCAAGTTCATTGTCCCCTACAATACATGGTATTGTGGAAACAGGTTTCCAAACCTACCAGAATGTCCCTTATTCGTTAATTAATTTGCTGGGTGCAGCGGCCTATTTCGTTTTCGGCAGTTTTCGGCAGAGTCGCTTATTTATTTACGCCACTGCTGTTTTAGGAAATTATTGACTCATACTCCGAATAGCTGTAAGCTACGGTTAATAATAGCATTGCGACTGATTAAGCCAAAATAATAGCATGTGACTGATTAAGCCAAAATGCCGCGGCATTCCAGCTTTTTACACATATAAATCCGCTAGAAACTGTAGATGATGGAAGTACTTGATCGTGTGTCGGTCAAAATTGGTGGAATTGCTCAAACAAGCACACGTCGCACGAGAACCAGCTCTACAGCGAATACGTGAAGCTCTCATAGGGAAGTTATATGTTGCTTTAGAGCAACGTCCCTTGTTCGACATGCTGCTTGATTTTCGTGTAGCTATTGTAGTGGAAAGCTTAATAAGACTACTGAAAAGGAAAGGAAATTGAAGTTGATTAACTGGTTATTCCACTTGGCTTGGCAATTGAATTCTGAAGGTTTTGATTGTGATTGTGAATTGTTTGAATGGGATATTGAATTTTCGAATGCTAATCATTTCTTATCATCTGGAAAGTAAGTCCCCCGAACGCCTGCCAAGTGCGTAGCTTTGTGGTGCGTACACCAGTGGACCACCAGGAGGGCCACTGATCTAAACCCATATTTATATTCACCGACTCTCTTTTACACTCTTATTAATTTGCGCACTGGCGATTGCACATCCCTCAATGCAGATCCACAATACCGGTAGAACGTAATTCACAGGTAAGCAAAAAGTACATGTAAGCGATTTGGGAGGCAGCAGAGCTCACTTGTTGTGCCGGATGCACTGCATAGAGCGCTGCATCATGCAGCGCTCTATAGTTGCCAACGATTCGTAGGTCGTTCGTGCACGTGTATTCTGTTTCTCACTTTCAATTTCCCCGGGTTCGTCACACTTACCTCGACAATCTCTTGTCATGAGATTCCTTTTCGCCCCGTTCGTCGCCTCCATGGTGCTTCTGCTTTCCAGTAATGCCGACGCTCTTAACGTCAAGTTTCCCGGTGTCAACTACATTCCCCGCAAGGGTCTGGACAACGAACCGGAAAACGTCAAGTGCAAGTCAGCATCCGAGATGCAGAAGGATCTGTATGCACTCAAGGGCGTCACCGACAAGGTTCGCATCTACTCTCTGATCGATTGCAACCAGGCTGAAGTCATTCTCCCGACTGCCAAGAACGCCGGTCTGAAAGTCGACCTTGGCATCTGGACGACGTTCAACCACGACACACTGCAGAAGGAGAAAACGAAGTTGGCTGCCCTCATTGACTCAGGACTTTACGATGACAACGTTGTTGGTTTTGATGTTGCCATCTACATGTACGACAAGTTCATTGCGGATACGGCCATCAGCTACGTGAAGGAGATTCGCGACTACCTCCGTAGCCGCGGTAAAATACTCCCGTCACTCTTGCCGACACTGTCGATGTCTACAACGACAACCCCAGCTCGTGGATGCTGTGGACTACGTCTCTGTCAACTACCAGTATATCGAATACGGTGACGACGTGAACGAGAGCGTTGCGAAGACGCTGGATGACTTGAAGGACCTGCGAGTTCTCGCTGCCAAGAAGGGTAAGAAGTTCGTAATCTCCGAGACGGGATGGAACTCAGCTGGCTTCTACCCCGGAGCTAGTGTGGCCTCCCCCGCCAACCAAGCCAAGTACTTTACGGACTTGTACCATGTGTCTCGCTCGCACAACATTGACTTCTACTGGTACTTCGCTTTCGACACGGCCTTCCGCTCGGAGTTTGAGAACAGCTTCGGGGTGTTCCTGGTGAACGGTACACTGAAGAGTAACTTCCAGAACCTGGTCATCCGTCAGAAAGAACCTCGCGCCATTCGTAACGTTGGCTCGAAGCGGCTTTTGTCTGAGAACAATGGCAGCGTGTACATGTCGAGCAAGTCGAGTGACTGGCTAGTGCAGGAGCAGCAGGTCTGGTTCTTTGATTCGGCCACGCAGCAAGTGCGATCCAAGAGCAGTGACCGTTGCCTAGACGCGTACCAGGGATGGAACGGAGGAATCGTTCACGTCTACCGTTGCATGGACAACGAGGCCAATCAGAAATGGACATTCGAGGCATCGACCGGAAAGCTCAAACACGCCAAGCACCAAGGTTTCTGCCTCGATACGGACCCTGCCCAAAACAACAAGGTGCAGCTGTACGGATGCTCGCCGAACAACCCGAATCAGAAGTGGAGCGTGATCAAAACTTCCAGCATTTGAAGTAAAATGCATCCTCGCTACGTATAGAGGCGAATCGCAATAGGATTAAGCAGCTTCCCCGTAAGATTGCGTCGACTACAAAATCATTCACTGATTTCAACCAAAGCTCGCCTGTCAGCAGCAAGATTGCAATAGATTGTGTACTATTGTGTTTCCAAGCGCGGAAAATTCTGGCCAATCGTCGACTACAAAATCATTCACTTCAACTTGACAAGGTCTGATCTCAACCAATGTCAGCAGCTAAAGTATACAAGCGGCTTCCTCGTTCATTTCTTTTGAGTTGATGATGATACATGCATGCACTAAAACATCGCTAACGTAGCTAGTACCAGCTAGAAGACACCAATTACACGTTGGGGCCGTACACCGACAGATCGTTGCCAGGCAGGATGAACTGCTTGAAGTTCTCCTTGAACGACTTGGCCAGCTTCAACGCCGTCTCGTCGAACGCAGCCTTGTCCGTCCACGAGTCCTTCGGGTTCAGGATCTCCGACGGCACGCCCTCCACCGTCGTGGGGATCTCGAAGCCGAACAGCGGGTCCTTGACG
This sequence comes from Phytophthora colocasiae, assembly GCA_018806915.1. Classification (NCBI taxonomy): domain Eukaryota; phylum Oomycota; class Peronosporomycetes; order Peronosporales; family Peronosporaceae; genus Phytophthora; species Phytophthora colocasiae. Next base: position 1,549,454 of record JAGKQI010000101.1, read on the forward strand.
AAAGTCGCGTCGTTGATGCTTCCGTCCAGCACCGCGTCCACGCACTTGCGCGTGAACGGCAGCTTCATGCGCTTGCCCACGCCGTACACACCGCCCGTCCAGCCCGTGTTGATCAGGTACACGTGCGTGTTGTGCTCCTGCAGCTTCTTCTTCAGCAGGTCCGCGTACTTGGTCGGGTGCAGCGTCATGAACGCCGCACCAAAGCACGTCGAGAACGTCGCCTGCGGCTCCGTGATGCCGCGCTCCGTGCCTGCCACCTTGGCCGTGTAGCCCGACAGGAAGTGGTACTGCGCCTGGCCCGCAGACAGCTTCGACACGGGCGGCAGCACGCCGTACGCATCGCACGTCAGGAAGATCACGGCGTTCGGGTGGTTACCGCGCGAGTTCGGCTGGTGGTGCGGGATGTGGTAGATCGGGTACGACACGCGGCCGTTCTCCGTCTTGCTCGAGTTGAAGTAGTCGGGCTCGTTGTTGGCGTCGATCCACACGTTCTCCAGCATGGCGTTCGGGCGGATGGCGTTGAAGATGTCCGGCTCGTTCTCCTTGCTCAGGTCGATGGTCTTGGCGTAGCACCCGCCCTCGAAGTTGAACACGCCCTCGTCGTCCCAGCCGTGCTCGTCGTCGCCGATCAGCTCGCCCTTCGGGTCGGCCGACAGCGTCGACAGACCAAAGAAGATGGCCGTGTCTCCCGCCTTGCCGATGTTGGCCGACGCGTGCATGGCCATCACGCCGTTCAGCGGCAGGTAGTAGTTCATCATGCTGAAGATGCCCTTCTTCATCTCGCCACCGTCTGTGTGTAGAACCTCCAACAGCACGTCCGAGTACCAGCGCAGCTCCGTAGGTGTAACATTCTTCACGATATGAAGCAGCAGTCGAGCACCAACAAGTTGTGTGGCATCTGTTAGGTCGTCTACGAGCGGGAACGTAAGCGCCAACAGTCGACCAAGAAAGTCACCGCCTAAATGAGGGGCCTACACCTGCTGCACCACGTGCAACATGATCTTCTTATTGACTGAAGATGCCGCCACCCACGTCTCCTTGTCCACATCTTATTTGGGAGCGATATGGCTGCTTGCTCATTCGGTTGCCGCGGATCTACGACACCTTCTCAGTCAGAAGCAGCGCTTGGATAACTATCTTTAAGGATGTGGCCTATGACAGCCTATGCGACTTCAACGTGTGCGACATGCAACACACCGTGCGCTGGCCATTGTATCCCGCAAGCCAGAGACGCTGGATGTTCTGTTGGCTTGTCTTGTAGAATCACTGGACAAGGTCTCTCCTCCTGGCGAGCTCAAGCACTACGATCGATTCACGCCACGACTCCTTAACGACACCAGTCTGTGCAGTGACGTCGCTGTTCGCGTCATTTTTGTCCGGCATTTACGCGCGCTTGTGGCCCGTCAGGGGGCCCCACATATATGTAGCCTCAACATCATTCGATATCTACAACCACTATTGAAGGTGTTAATCGCGGGCTTTGAGAGTGTCAACGTTGAGCTCCTGTTAGCGACACTGGAAACGCTGCAGACGACTGTCCTCGCGGCTTGGCCCCGAATTGCACCACACAGAGGAGATTGTGGTGGGTGTACTACGTGCTGTGGCTTTCTGTGAGATTTTCGATGAAGGTGCCGAGTTCACGCCATCCTCACATGAAAGGAACCAGATTCTTGCGCTATGCGAAGACGTGCTAGACCTGCTCAACCAAGTCAGTGGTGGAGATTCTGTTGTCGGCGATATGTTAGCTACTGTGAGCAGTCACAGTCCGAAGCTATCTACCTTCTGTGATCGGATGCAAGAGAAGTTGACGGCTCGATAGCGAGGATACGCACATACAACATGAGTCAGAACATGCTGTGCAATTTGGCGATTGAACGTGTACATGTCTTGTACAATCTTCACACATGTAGGTTGAGCAAGTACGTGAGTGGTGAAGAGTTAACGACGACGACAGCCAAGGAAGTACAGTAGGTGAGCTGGTTGTCATGTTTTGCAGCTACTACGTGAGCGGTCTACAGTACACACCAGAGCGTGAAGCCGAATACGTAGGCGGTTCCAGATGCAGAACAACTGGAAGAAGAAACTTGTTATCGTAGGTTGACTATGGTACATGTAGTGGAGTTGAGGAAGCAGTTGTCCGGTGCCCGTATACAAGTACATCGTAATCGTTACTACCACAAGTTTAGTCACAGACACTGACAATGGTCTCTTGTTGGTAACAAGGTTGTTTATGGTACTGACCAACTCAAGTCACGAATGGCGTGTAAACACGTTCGAGCAACATCAATCTGCTGTACCGTACCGCAATCCGGTAGTTATCTGTGACATTGCAACATCATGTTGGCATCATGTATTAAAACGTACTATTGTACGGGACAGTGCACTTGGCCCCACTCGAACTTCAACATCAGGTAGATCAAGGCGTGGTGCAGTCAAAACTGTCGCCACTGCGCAGCAAACACATAGAATCTATAGATAGATATCAAAGCTGCCCTCTGGGCCAAAATCGCTAAGCAGCGTTTATTTTTGAGCGAGCACGGCATGCCTCAAGGCGTGGGTCTCACAGCTGGCGAGAAGAAGTTTGTGGTGAATGTACACAACTTCTTCACCGCTGCACGCACGCAAGGCCTTACACGAAGGGGACGAACGCGAGACATTGTTGCAGAGTGTCTTGGGATCTCGTCTAACACTGTCAAGCGCGTGATGCGCGACTTTAGGAGGCAACCGGGCTTGCCGTTCGAGGTGAGTTGGCCCAATTCCAGCAAAACATGACAACTTGACGATTACAAATGAACCTTCTATATCTTATAAATGTGACGCGACAGTATACGGAGAGTACCAGTTGCGTTGCACAGGATACCTGTGCAAAATTAATATTTTGGTGGTACACATCATTTTCATGAGACACAGCAAGTTGCCTTTTCTCATGATCTTCATATGGTTTAGCTTCTCGCCCAATGAAATTCCTACATTTGCGGAGCCCTTTTCCCGAAACTTTTGGGCATTCAGATTCCTTGTGTTTAAGGGCATGTAGCGCCTAAACGTGTATCTAAATGTTGCATATGGTTTTCCAAAAGAAACCCTCCTAATGATGGTGGCAAAAGTGGGTCCAAGTTCATTGTCCCCTACAATACATGGTATTGTGGGAAACAGGTTTCCAAACCTACCAGAATGTCCCTTTATTCGTTAATTAATTTGCTGGGTGCAGCGGCCTATTTCGTTTTCGGCAGTTTCTCGGCAGAGTCGCTTATTTATTTACGCCACTGCTGTTTTAGGAAATTATTGACTCATACTCCGAATAGCTGTAAGCTACGGTTAATAATAGCATTGCGACTGATTAAGACAAAATAATAGCATGTGACTGATTAAGCCAAAATGCCGCGGCATTCCAGCTTTTTACACATATAAATCCGCTAGAAACTGTAGATGATGGAAGTACTTGATCGTGTGTCTTTAAAAATTGTTGGAATTGATCAAACAAGCACACGTCGCACGAGAACCAGCTCTACAGCGAATACGTGAAGCTCTCATAGGGAAGTTATATGTTGCTTTAGAGCAACGTCCCTTGTTCGACATGCTGCTTGATTTTCGTGTAGCTATTGTAGTGGAAAGCTTAATAAGACTACTGAAAAGGAAAGGAAATTGAAGTTGATTAACTGGTTATTCCACTTGGCTTGGCAATTGAATTCTGAAGGTTTTGATTGTGATTGTGAATTGTTTGAATGGGATATTGAATTTTCGAATGCTAATCATTTCTTATCATCTGGAAAGTAAGTCCCCCGAACGCCTGCCAAGTGCGTAGCTTTGTGGTGCGTACACCAGTGGACCACCAGGAGGGCCACTGATCTAAACCCATATTTATATTCACCGACTCTCTTTTACACTCTTATTAATTTGCGCACTGGCGATTGCACATCCCTCAATGCAGATCCACAATACCGGTAGAACGTAATTCACAGGTAAGCAAAAAGTACATGTAAGCGATTTGGGAGGCAGCAGAGCTCACTTGTTGTGCCGGATGCACTGCATAGAGCGCTGCATCATGCAGCGCTCTATAGTTGCCAACGATTCGTAGGTCGTTCGTGCACGTGTATTCTGTTTCTCACTTTCAATTTCCCCGGGTTCGTCACACTTACCTCGACAATCTCTTGTCATGAGATTCCTTTTCGCCCCGTTCGTCGCCTCCATGGTGCTTCTGCTTTCCAGTAATGCCGACGCTCTTAACGTCAAGTTTCCCGGTGTCAACTACATTCCCCGCAAGGGTCTGGACAACGAACCGGAAAACGTCAAGTGCAAGTCAGCATCCGAGATGCAGAAGGATCTGTATGCACTCAAGGGCGTCACCGACAAGGTTCGCATCTACTCTCTGATCGATTGCAACCAGGCTGAAGTCATTCTCCCGACTGCCAAGAACGCCGGTCTGAAAGTCGACCTTGGCATCTGGACGACGTTCAACCACGACACACTGCAGAAGGAGAAAACGAAGTTGGCTGCCCTCATTGACTCGGGACTTTACGATGACAACGTTGTTGGTTTTGATGTTGCCATCTACATGTACGACAAGTTCATTGCGGATACGGCCATCAGCTACGTGAAGGAGATTCGCGACTACCTCCGTAGCCGCGGTAAAAATACTCCCGTCACTCTTGCCGACACTGTCGATGTCTACAACGACAACCCCCAGCTCGTGGATGCTGTGGACTACGTCTCTGTCAACTACCAGTATATCGAATACGGTGACGACGTGAACGAGAGCGTTGCGAAGACGCTGGATGACTTGAAGGACCTGCGAGTTCTCGCCGCCAAGAAGGGTAAGAAGTTCGTAATCTCCGAGACGGATGGAACTCAGCTGGCTTCTACCCCGGAGCTAGTGTGGCCTCCCCGCCAACCAAGCCAAGTACTTTACGGACTTGTACCATGTGTCTCGCTCGCACAACATTGACTTCTACTGGTACTTCGCTTTCGACACGGCCTTCCGCTCGGAGTTTGAGAACAGCTTCGGGGTGTTCCTGGTGAACGGTACACTGAAGAGTAACTTCCAGAACCTGGTCATCCGTCAGAAAGAACCTCGCGCCATTCGTAACGTTGGCTCGAAGCGGCTTTTGTCTGAGAACAATGGCAGCGTGGGTACATGTCGAGCAAGTCGAGTGACTGGCTAGTGCAGGAGCAGCAGGTCTGGTTCTTTGATTCGGCCACGCAGCAAGTGCGATCCAAGAGCAGTGACCGTTGCCTAGACGCGTACCAGGGATGGAACGGAGGAATCGTTCACGTCTACCGTTGCATGGACAACGAGGCCAATCAGAAATGGACATTCGAGGCATCGACCGGAAAGCTCAAACACGCCAAGCACCAAGGTTTCTGCCTCGATACGGACCCTGCCCAAAACAACAAGGTGCAGCTGTACGGATGCTCGCCGAACAACCCGAATCAGAAGTGGAGCGTGATCAAAACTTCCAGCATTTGAAGTAAAATGCATCCTCGCTACGTATAGAGGCGAATCGCAATAGGATTAAGCAGCTTCCCCGTAAGATTGCAATAGATTGTGTACTATTGTGTTTCCAAGCGCGGAAAATTCTGGCCAATCGTCGACTACAAAATCATTCACTTCAACTTGACAAGGTCTGATCTCAACCAATGTCAGCAGCTAAAGTATACAAGCGGCTTCCTCGTTCATTTCTTTTTGAGTTGATGATGATACATGCATGCACTAAAACATCGCTAACGTAGCTAGTACCAGCTAGAAGACACCAATTACACGTTGGGGCCGTACACCGACAGATCGTTGCCAGGCAGGATGAACTGCTTGAAGTTCTCCTTGAACGACTTGGCCAGCTTCAACGCCGTCTCGTCGAACGCAGCCTTGTCCGTCCACGAGTCCTTCGGGTTCAGGATCTCCGACGGCACGCCCTCCACCGTCGTGGGGATCTCGAAGCCGAACAGCGGGTCCTTGACGAAAGTCGCGTCGTTGATGCTTCCGTCCAGCACCGCGTCCACGCACTTGCGCGTGAACGGCAGCTTCATGCGCTTGCCCACGCCGTACACACCGCCCGTCCAGCCCGTGTTGATCAGGTACACGTGCGTGTTGTGCTCCTGCAGCTTCTTCTTCAGCAGGTCCGCGTACTCTGGTCGGGTGCAGCGTCATGAACGCCGCACCAAAGACGTCGAGAACGTCGCCTGCGGCTCCGTGATGCCGCGCTCCGTGCCTGCCACTCTTGGCCGTGTAGCCCGACAGGAAGTGGTACTGCGCCTGGCCCGCAGACAGCTTCTGACACGGGCGGCAGCACGCCGTACGCATCGCACGTCAGGAAGATCACGGCGTTCGGGTGGTTACCGCGCGAGTTCGGCTGGTGGTGCGGGATGTGGTAGATCGGGTACGACACGCGGCCGTTCTCCGTCTTGCTCGAGTTGAAGTAGTCGGGCTCGTTGTTGGCGTCGATCCACACGTTCTCCAGCATGGCGTTCGGGCGGATGGCGTTGAAGATGTCCGGCTCGTTCTCCTTGCTCAGGTCGATGGTCTTGGCGTAGCACCCGCCCTCGAAGTTGAACACGCCCTCGTCGTCCCAGCCGTGCTCGTCGTCGCCGATCAGCTCGCCCTTCGGGTCGGCCGACAGCGTCGACAGACCAAAGAAGATGGCCGTGTCTCCCGCCTTGCCGATGCTTGGCCGACGCGTGCATGGCCATCACGCCGTTCAGCGGCAGGTAGTAGTTCATCATGCTGAAGATGCCCTTCTTCATCTCGCCACCGTCTGTGTGTAGAACCTCCAACAGCACGTCCGAGTACCAGCGCAGCTCCGTAGGTGTAACATTCTTCACGATATGAAGCAGCAGTCGAGCACCAACAAGTTGTGTGGCATCTGTTAGGTCGTCTACGAGCGGGAACGTAAGCGCCAACAGTCGACCAAGAAAGTCACCGCCTAAATGAGGGGCCTACACCTGCTGCACCACGTGCAACATGATCTTCTTATTGACTGAAGATGCCGCCACCCACGTCTCCTTGTCCACATCTTATTTGGGAGCGATATGGCTGCTTGCTCATTCGGTTGCCGCGGATCTACGACACCTTCTCAGTCAGAAGCAGCGCTTGGATAACTATCTTTAAGGATGTAGCCTATGACTTCAACGTGGGCGACATGCAACACACCGTGCGCTGGCCATTGTATCCCGCAAGCCAGAGACGCTGGATGTTCTGTTGGCTTGTCTTGTAGAATCACTGGACAAGGTCTCTCCTCCTGGCGAGCTCAAGCACTACGATCGATTCACGCCACGACTCCTTAACGACACCAGTCTGTGCAGTGACGTCGCTGTTCGCGTCATTTTTGTCCGGCATTTACGCGCGCTTGTGGCCCGTCAGGGGGCCCCACATAGCCTCAACATCATTCGATATCTACAACCACTATTGAAGGTGTTAATCGCGGGCTTTGAGAGTGTCAACGTTGAGCTCCTGTTAGCGACACTGGAAACGCTGCAGACGACTGTCCTCGCGGCTTGGCCCCGAATTGCACCACACACAGAGGAGATTGTGGTGGGTGTACTACGTGCTGTGGCTTTCTGTGAGATTTTCGATGAAGGTGCCGAGTTCACGCCATCCTCACATGAAAGGAACCAGATTCTTGCGCTATGCGAAGACGTGCTAGACCTGCTCAACCAAGTCAGTGGTGGAGATTCTGTTGTCGGCGATATGTTAGCTACTGTGAGCAGTCACAGTCCGGAAGCTATCTACCTTCTGTGATCGGATGCAAGAGAAGTTGACGGCTCGATAGCGAGGATACGCACATACAACATGAGTCAGAACATGCTGTGCAATTTGGCGATTGAACGTGTACATGTCTTGTACAATCTTCACACATGTAGGTTGAGCAAGTACGTGAGTGGTGAAGAGTTAACGACGACGACAGCCAAGGAAGTACAGTAGGTGAGCTGGTTGTCATGTTTTGCAGCTACTACGTGAGCGGTCTACAGTACACACCAGAGCGTGAAGCCGAATACGTAGGCGGTTCCAGTATGCAGAACAACTGGAAGAAGAAACTTGTTATCGTAGGTTGACTATGGTACATGTAGTGGAGTTGAGGAAGCAGTTGTCTCGGTGCCCGTATACAAAGTACATCGTAATCGTTACTACCACAAGTTTAGTCACAGACACTGACAATGGTCTCTTGTTGGTAACAAGGTTGTTTATGGTACTGAGCCAACTCAAGTCACGAATGGCGTGTAAACACGTTCGAGCAACATCAATCTGCTGTACCGTACCGCAATCCGGTAGTTATCTGTGACATTGCAACATCATGTTGGCATCATGTATTAAAAACGTACTATTGTACGGGACAGTGCACTTGGCCCCACTCGAACTTCAACATCAGGTAGATCAAGGCGTGGTGCAGTCAAAACTGTCGCCACTGCGCAGCAAACACATAGAATCTATAGATAGATATCAAAGCTGCCCTCTGGGCCAAAATCGCTAAGCAGCGTTTATTTTTGAGCGAGCACGGCATGCCTCAAGGCGTGGGTCTCACAGCTGGCGAGAAGAAGTTTGTGGTGAATGTACACAACTTCTTCACCGCTGCACGCACGCAAGGCCTTACACGAAAGGGGACGAACGCGAGACATTGTTGCAGAGTGTCTTGGGATCTCGTCTAACACTGTCAAGCGCGTGATGCGCGACTTTGAGAGAGCAACCGGGCTTGCCGTTCGAGGTGAGTTGGCCCCAATTCCAGCAAAACATGACAACTTGACGATTACAAATGAACCTTCTATATCTTATAAATGTGACGCGACAGTATACGGAGAGTACCAGTTGCGTTGCACAGGATACCTGTGCAAAATTAATATTTTGGTGGTACACATCATTTTCATGAGACACAGCAAGTTGCCTTTTCTCATGATCTTCATATGGTTTAGCTTCTCGCCCAATGAAATTCCTACATTTGCGGAGCCCTTTTCCCGAAACTTTTGGGCATTCAGATTCCTTGTGTTTAAGGGCATGTAGCGCCTAAACGTGTATCTAAATGTTGCATATGGTTTTCCAAAAAGAAACCCTCCTAATGATGGTGGCAAAAGTGGGTCCAAGTTCATTGTCCCCTACAATAAGGGGCTTCAGAGTTGAAGCAGTGCGCGCTTTTTGACATAAAGAAGTAAAAAGTCTGTCTCTCTCCGATTGGCTACTTTTTCATTTACCGTGAAGCCCCCCCCCTCGTCCGAAGTGCCAACAACGCTAATAAATACCGCTGCCGAAGGTGTCGCGTCGGCAGCGCGCCGTGCGCAGCTTACGACGCGGAATCCGAGTTACTCGCTGAATGTGCTGAGTGGTTTTTCGACGAGGAAGACCCAGCCCCGCTCCATGATGACGATGATTTAGTGATGCAGTTTATTGAGGCCTACTGGATGATCAACAGGTCGCTACCTGAACACGCGCGAACCAGTGCCTCGTGCTCCTGATGCGCTGGACTATTGGCTCAATAAGCTCGATGATAAGAGGTTTAAAGAAGACTTTCGAGTTACGAGGTTGCAGTTCACGCAAATTATGGAGTTGATTCAGAATAATCCGGTCTTCTACAACGAGTCTAACAATCTTCAGACACGTGTATGGTGCCATTTGTTGGTTTCTCTGTATTCATTTGGATGTGATCGCAATGTGGCTTCCCTTGGAAAGCTGGCTAGACACTTTCACTGTGCAGAAGGCACAATCGAGGTCTTCACGGATCGCTACATTTATGATCTTGTTGATCTCGAATCACGTGCTGTAGTGTGGCCAGATGCTGATAAGTGCGAGGAGATACGTGCGAGGATAGAGGAGGTTTATAAGTATGTACCTTTGTATGTTCTGCCTTAGATACCAGCCTTCTCGATGAACCCAGCAATTTCAGTCGCCAATGCCTTCTTGGTCTTGCCGCCGTGAGTCTCCTCGCTATCTCTGCAGGTTTCCCTCCGTTGATATCCACCTAAGGATGATTTCGACACTTGAGAGGCCGCCGTTGACGCCGTCCTTCTCCCAGCTTACTGGACGTCTTCTGCCTAACCCCTTGGGAGCCATCTGCGCGCAGGAGTTGGTGCCACGGCGAATCTTAGGCCAGTGCGAACTGGGTGCGCTTCCTGCAAAGGAAACGAAAGTAAGGTGCTCAGGTCGTTTTGACTCGCTTCGAGCGTTAAAAAAACTTAACTTTTGGACATAAAAGCAAATCGATCTGATTGGCTAATTTTACTTTTACGTGAATATGTTTTCATGATCAGCGCAACTCTGAAGCCCCTTAATACATGGTATTGTGGAAACAGGTTTCCAAACCTACCAGAATGTCCCTTATTCGTTAATTAATTTGCTGGGTGCAGCGGCCTATTTCGTTTTCGGCAGTTTTCGGCAGAGTCGCTTATTTATTTACGCCACTGCTGTTTTAGGAAATTATTGACTCATACTCCGAATAGCTGTAAGCTACGGTTAATAATAGCATTGCGACTGATTAAGCCAAAATAATAGCATGTGACTGATTAAGCCAAAATGCCGCGGCATTCCAGCTTTTTACACATATAAATCCGCTAGAAACTGTAGATGATGGAAGTACTTGATCGTGTGTCGGTCAAAATTGGTGGAATTGCTCAAACAAGCACACGTCGCACGAGAACCAGCTCTACAGCGAATACGTGAAGCTCTCATAGGGAAGTTATATGTTGCTTTAGAGCAACGTCCCTTGTTCGACATGCTGCTTGATTTTCGTGTAGCTATTGTAGTGGAAAGCTTAATAAGACTACTGAAAAGGAAAGGAAATTGAAGTTGATTAAGTGGTTTGTCCACTTGGCTTGGCAATTGAATTCTGAAGGTTTTGATTGTGATTGTGAATTGTTTGAATGGGATATTGAATTTTCGAATGCTAATCATTTCTTATCATCTGGAAAGTAAGTCCCCCGAACGCCTGCCAAGTGCGTAGCTTTGTGGTGCGTACACCAGTGGACCACCAGGAGGGCCACTGATCTAAACCCATATTTATATTCACCGACTCTCTTTTACACTCTTATTAATTTGCGCACTGGCGATTGCACATCCCTCAATGCAGATCCACAATACCGGTAGAACGTAATTCACAGGTAAGCAAAAAGTACATGTAAGCGATTTGGGAGGCAGCAGAGCTCACTTGTTGTGCCGGATGCACTGCATAGAGCGCTGCATCATGCAGCGCTCTATCGTTGCCAACGATTCGTAGGTCGTTCGTGCACGTGTATTCTGTTTCTCACTTTCAATTTCCCCGGGTTCGTCACACTTACCTCGACAATCTCTTGTCATGAGATTCCTTTTCGCCCCGTTCGTCGCCTCCATGGTGCTTCTGCTTTCCAGTAATGCCGACGCTCTTAACGTCAAGTTTCCCGGTGTCAACTACATTCCCCGCAAGGGTCTGGACAACGAACCGGAAAACGTCAAGTGCAAGTCAGCATCCGAGATGCAGAAGGATCTGTATGCACTCAAGGGCGTCACCGACAAGGTTCGCATCTACTCTCTGATCGATTGCAACCAGGCTGAAGTCATTCTCCCGACTGCCAAGAACGCCGGTCTGAAAGTCGACCTTGGCATCTGGACGACGTTCAACCACGACACACTGCAGAAGGAGAAAACGAAGTTGGCTGCCCTCATTGACTCGGGACTTTACGATGACAACGTTGTTGGTTTTGATGTTGCCATCTACATGTACGACAAGTTCATTGCGGATACGGCCATCAGCTACGTGAAGGAGATTCGCGACTACCTCCGTAGCCGCGGTAAAAATACTCCCGTCACTCTTGCCGACACTGTCGATGTCTACAACGACAACCCCCAGCTCGTGGATGCTGTGGACTACGTCTCTGTCAACTACCAGTATATCGAATACGGTGACGACGTGAACGAGAGCGTTGCGAAGACGCTGGATGACTTGAAGGACCTGCGAGTTCTCGCTGCCAAGAAGGGTAAGAAGTTCGTAATCTCCGAGACGGGATGGAACTCAGCTGGCTTCTACCCCGGAGCTAGTGTGGCCTCCCCCGCCAACCAAACCAAGTACTTTACGGACTTGTACCATGTGTCTCGCTCGCACAACATTGACTTCTACTGGTACTTCGCTTTCGACACGGCCTTCCGCTCGGAGTTTGAGAACAGCTTCGGGGTGTTCCTGGTGAACGGTACACTGAAGAGTAACTTCCAGAACCTGGTCATCCGTCAGAAAGAACCTCGCGCCATTCGTAACGTTGGCTCGAAGCGGCTTTTGTCTGAGAACAATGGCAGCGTGTACATGTCGAGCAAGTCGAGTGACTGGCTAGTGCAGGAGCAGCAGGTCTGGTTCTTTGATTCGGCCACGCAGCAAGTGCGATCCAAGAGCAGTGACCGTTGCCTAGACGCGTACCAGGGATGGAACGGAGGAATCGTTCACGTCTACCGTTGCATGGACAACGAGGCCAATCAGAAATGGACATTCGAGGCATCGACCGGAAAGCTCAAACACGCCAAGCACCAAGGTTTCTGCCTCGATACGGACCCTGCCCAAAACAACAAGGTGCAGCTGTACGGATGCTCGCCGAACAACCCGAATCAGCAGTGGAGCGTGATCAAAACTTCCAGCATTTGAAGTAAAATGCATCCTCGCTACGTATAGAGGCGAATCGCAATAGGATTGAGCAGCTTCCCCGTAAGATTGCGTCGACTACAAAATCATTCACTGATTTCAACCAAAGCTCGCCTGTCAGCAGCAAGATTGCAATAGATTGTGTACTATTGTGTTTCCAAGCGCGGAAAATTCTGGCCAATCGTCGACTACAAAATCATTCACTTCAACTTGACAAGGTCTGATCTCAACCAATGCTCGCCTGTCAGCAGCTAAAGTATACAAGCGGCTTCCTCGTTCATTTCTTTTTATATTTAGGGAGTTGATGATGATACATGCATGCACTAAAACATCGCTAACGTAGCTAGTACCAGCTAGAAGACACCAATTACACGTTGGGGCCGTACACCGACAGATCGTTGCCAGGCAGGATGAACTGCTTGAAGTTCTCCTTGAACGACTTGGCCAGCTTCAACGCCGTCTCGTCGAACGCAGCCTTGTCCGTCCACGAGTCCTTCGGGTTCAGGATCTCCGACGGCACGCCCTCCACCGTCGTGGGGATCTCGAAGCCGAACAGCGGGTCCTTGACGAAAGTCGCGTCGTTGATGCTTCCGTCCAGCACCGCGTCCACGCACTTGCGCGTGAACGGCAGCTTCATGCGCTTGCCCACGCCGTACACACCGCCCGTCCAGCCCGTGTTGATCAGGTACACGTGCGTGTTGTGCTCCTGCAGCTTCTTCTTCAGCAGGTCCGCGTACTTGGTCGGGTGCAGCGTCATGAACGCCGCACCAAAGCACGTCGAGAACGTCGCCTGCGGCTCCGTGATGCCGCGCTCCGTGCCTGCCACCTTGGCCGTGTAGCCCGACAGGAAGTGGTACTGCGCCTGGCCCGCAGACAGCTTCGACACGGGCGGCAGCACGCCGTACGCATCGCACGTCAGGAAGATCACGGCGTTCGGGTGGTTACCGCGCGAGTTCGGCTGGTGGTGCGGGATGTGGTAGATCGGGTACGACACGCGGCCGTTCTCCGTCTTGCTCGAGTTGAAGTAGTCGGGCTCGTTGTTGGCGTCGATCCACACGTTCTCCAGCATGGCGTTCGGGCGGATGGCGTTGAAGATGTCCGGCTCGTTCTCCTTGCTCAGGTCGATGGTCTTGGCGTAGCACCCGCCCTCGAAGTTGAACACGCCCTCGTCGTCCCAGCCGTGCTCGTCGTCGCCGATCAGCTCGCCCTTCGGGTCGGCCGACAGCGTCGACAGACCAAAGAAGATGGCCGTGTCTCCCGCCTTGCCGATGTTGGCCGACGCGTGCATGGCCATCACGCCGTTCAGCGGCAGGTAGTAGTTCATCATGCTGAAGATGCCCTTCTTCATCTCGCCACCGTCTGTGTGTAGAACCTCCAACAGCACGTCCGAGTACCAGCGCAGCTCCGTAGGTGTAACATTCTTTAGCACCAACAAGTTGTGTGGCATCTGTTAGGTCGTCTACGAGCGGGAACGTAAGCGCCAACAGTCGACCAAGAAAGTCACCGCCTAAATGAGGGGCCTACACCTGCTGCACCACGTGCAACATGATCTTCTTATTGACTGAAGATGCCGCCACCCACGTCTCCTTGTCCACATCTTATTTGGGAGCGATATGGCTGCTTGCTCATTCGGTTGCCGCGGATCTACGACACCTTCTCAGTCAGAAGCAGCGCTTGGATAACTATCTTTAAGGATGTAGCCTATGACTTCAACGTGGGCGACATGCAACACACCGTGCGCTGGCCATTGTATCCCGCAAGCCAGAGACGCTGGATGTTCTGTTGGCTTGTTGTCACGTGGTATCGTGGAGACGCAATTGTACAGACTTGAGTTGTAGTCGAGACTTGAGTTGTAGCCGAAGCTTGAGTTGTAGTCGAGACTTGAGTTGTAGAAAGTAAAATTGAGAATGAAATTGACGATGATATCAACAATAGCTATCTACTCGTGAAGCTGTCTAACACTGGTTGAATGCAAGTTAATGTACTATCCAGGTGCAGCTGAAACTTGAGGAGTCTTGCTGTTCGAGCCATGAGGTGATGGCTGAAATAAAACAGCTTGCTGCACGATGATAGCCATGTTGTGGTTGAAACCATGACAATCTTTCCCCTGAAGAGGAGCATGCCTTCGCGCGTTTGTCGCTAGCGCTGAATGGAAGGCGTTGTGCGTTTGAGTCGGTTCGAGCGACGTTTAGCCTGAGTAGTGCGAGAGCGCTCGAAAATGTCGATTAGGCCCTGTGCTTGGACCAAATTGCTGGATGGCTCCCAAGAATCAGCAACATCACGTCCATACCAGCGCACCTTGTAATAGAGCGTATTCTGGCGCACTCGCTTGTTGATAATCGCTTGCACTTGGTATCCGTCGTGTCCGTCGCGCGTAATAAGACGTGGCACGTCATTCAATCGTTGAGAATTCATGTCGAACTGGTACGGGCGTAGATATGAGATGTGGAATTAGTCGTGGATTTTGACTCAGGAGGAAGACCGATTTGATACGTGTCAGGCGTCGTAGCTCGAATGACAGGGTAGGGACCAATAAACCGGGGCAAGCTTCCCGTTTACCTAAAACACCAACGTGAGGGAGGTCGAGATTTCTTGTATCCAGTAAAACTTGGTCACCAGGTTCGAATCGGTACGTCGGTCTGTTGCGATCATGGAAGTACTTCATAGTCGCCTGAGTAATTTCGAGTTCATCCTGGCACTGTTGTAAGATCACCCGCTGCTTATCCAAAAGCGAAGCGAAGACTGAGAGTGACCTCGTTGCGTCGGTAGTACCAGGTCGCTGATTGATCGAGGGTTGTAGCCGAGGTCTGCTACAAATGGGGACATGCCAGTACTCGAATGAACCCGCGAATTGTACGCAAATTCGGCTAACGCCAACAAGTCACTCCAGTCATCTTGGTGTGGCGAAACGAAAGCTCGTAGGTAATCAGCAATAAAGTGGTTAGTCCGTTCAGTTTGGCCATCCGTCGCAGGTCGAAATGCCGAGCTTAACTGAAGTTGCGAGTTCTGGAACTTCATCAAATTGGTCCAAAACCGAGATGTGAATTTACTGTCACGGTCCGACGTTATCGAATCTGGCAATCCGTGAAGTCGCTGATACTGGTCACGAAACAATCCGGCAGCTTCTTCTGCAGTACAAGTTGTCGTTGTTGGAATGAAGTGAGCTCGTTTAGTGAGTCGATCCACTATTACCCACACCGCGTCATGTCCACCATGCCGTGAACATGGCAGGCCTGTGATAAAGTCCATTGTAATGTGGCTCCAACGTCTGTCAGGAATTTCCAAAGGATGTAGTAACCCTGCAGGTTTCCGCTGTGATACTTTGATTCGTTGGCACATTTCACACGTAGTGACGTAGCGCTTCACTGTTTTTTCCATGTGCAACCAGTAGAACTTCTCTTGGAGCGCTAGTAGTGTCTTGAGACAGCCTGGGTGTCCACTTGACGCCACATTATGGTGCTCGTAGAGAATAATATCCTTTAAGTCACGATCGTCAGGCACGCAAATTCGTCTCGGTGAATCACTGCGTGGCTGGAAGTAGAGAATACCGTCCTCGAGAAAGAAGTGATTGAGATTTGCGCGAATGCGCCGGTGCATGTCCAGTGGTGGTGCATCCGTATTGGATTGCGCAGTTTGAAGATACTGAAACAGCGGCCCGAAAACCGAATCCTCGGCGTAAAGCCGAGTACATTGTTCCAGGATTGAGGGTCGATTCCGTACGTAGTGTAGATAAACTTCGTTGCTGTCAGCCACCTCCTCATTAGAAGTAAGTTGACGGAGTAAACTGGCTAGGGAGACGTAATGCGTGGATGCATCAGGCTAAAAGGCAGCGTTGCGGGAAATTGCGTCCGCGACGATGTTTGTGTTACCCGGAATCCACCGAAACCTTGGTTGGTACAAACCCAGTTCATTTAGCCAGCGAGCAAGGCGTTGCGAACAAGTTTTCTGTTCCAAAATCGACTGCAACGTCCGATGATCAGTGTTCACGAAGAACGGTTTATCGATAAGGTACACTCTCATGACTCGCATGGCGTGTAATGCTGCCAGCAATTCTTTCTCTCGCGTCGGGTACATTAACTCAGCGCTGCTGAGCTTTTTTCCACTGTACGCGATCACCTTCTCCTTGCCTTCGCTGTCAAGCTGGTAGAGATAGCCACCAACGGCATAGTCAGAGGCATCCATCTGCACGTAGAAGTCTCTTCTGGAATCTGGATGGGCGAGCACTGGTGGAGATATCAGCTGAGCCTTCAAATTGGCAAAGCACTTGCGTTGCTCGGGCGTGAGGTTGATTCGTTCTTGCGCGGTTTTACCCTTTGTGGCCTCGACGAGTGGTGCTGATATTTCTGCATCTCTTACAAAACTTAAGCACGTACACACAAGTACCCAGGAACGACTGGAGCTCGCGTTTCGTCTTTGGTGTCGGCCAGTCGCGTATAATACGAATCTTGTCGGGATCCATGCGGATACCATCGCGCCCAAAGTAATCTCCCAGACACGGTATCTCGTGCGAGCAAAATGTGCACTTAGCAAGTTTAATGTAGAGTTCTTGCTCCTGGCACCGTTGAAGTACAGCATCCAAAGCCTCGAGGTGGTCCGCAATATCCTTCGATTTCGTGAAAACAAAGAGGTCGTCGAAATAAGCCTGACAGAAAGCTTTCTGGTCGCAGAAGACTCGCTGCATCATCCGATTGAAGGCTGCTGGGCTGCATGATAGTCCCATCGGCGTGACTAAGTATTCAAACTGTCCGTCAGGCGTCGAGAACGCAGTATAGGGAATATCGGATTGGCGAAGTCGTACCTGAAAGAAGCCCCACAGCAGGTCGAGAGCGGAAAACCAATAACCATTCGCCATAGCATCAAAGATGTCCTCTTTTCGAGGTATTGGGGTGGCAGGAATACGAATTTTGCTGTTAATTGCCCGGAAATCGTGAACAATTCGCCACCCAACCGCCTTTTTGACGCAGAACGTAGGAGAAGAGTACGGAGACTTAGATGGCCGAATGATTCCGGCGTCCAGCATTTCACGTGTCCACTCGCGGATAGTTCGTTTCATCTCATCACTGAGGCGATACTGTTTCCTCGTAACTGGAACGTCATCGACTAATTCTAACTCGGCTTCGATGTCAACCGTCCTCTGAGGTGGCCGACTTGGTAACTCCATTCGAAACACTGTGTCTTTGTATTTGGACACCACAGACTCAACAGGGGAGCCTTTCAACTTGTCCCAGTCTTGGCTAAGCTGTCGTGACGCTTTTTCACTTTGCGCAGGTTGATCTGCAAGCTGAACCATTAAACAAAATTCATCCGCTGAAGGCTTCATCTTCCGAAATTGCTTCCGGGTAATGATTTTAGTGGCTCCATGGCTGGATAGGTAGTTGTGTCGGGAGTAAAACAGTACAGTCTCGTCATAGGAAGTTCGGGCGTGTTTGGCCAGAGATCGTCTGCTTCCAGCAGCATTTCTGCAAGCAGAATTTCGCACACACTGACAAAAAGGAAGTGTCGCGCTGGATCCTCGAGACGTGACCGTTCTTGTAGCCCAATTAATGTCCGGATTCACATCTTTCAGCCATGGTACACCAAGTAAGACGTGCTTCTGCTCCGGCACATCCATCACAAAAACTTCCGTTGAATAAGGCGCGAAATTATCCATATCTAGCACGATCGTTGTCGTGCGCCGCGGAACATTGATGCTACGCTTAGCGCCGAGCTTGATCTTCAGTGGTTTGTCATGCTCGGTAACTGGTAACGCGGGTCGAGACACAACCGCCGGAGAGATGGCGTTAAAAGATGCTCCACTGTCAATAAAAACGTCCACAGATGCATTCTTGACACGAGCCTTCTTTGCCAAATAACCATAAATGTTTTCTCGTTCGGCACTACCCTTTTCACCCGTGGAGTGAAGGTGTAATGACAGAGAATGTGGGCTATCAGACAATGTATGGTCACCATTATCTGACGATTTCGGCCCGGTGGGTTGCCAACCCACCGAGCCTAGGCGTTTTGTGGTCGCCACCCGTTCTGCCGCTTTCTTCTTCCGGCAGACATCCTCAGTGTGGCCTATGTGATGGCAAAATCTGCACGTCTGTTTAGACGGTGTGTCAGAATGCTTGCTACCACTTCCAGTACTGGTACCCTTTCCACGACTGAATTTTGGTTGCTCCTGTGAAGCAGCTTGAAGTCCTCCAGTGTTCTGGCCCTTAGTCTTTTCACCTTTGGTGGCTTTGTTATCACCAGGACGCGAATCTTCAAAACGCTGCGCTAGTTCAATTGCCTTTGCAGAGTATCTGGGATATTTTGGGAAACAAAAGCGCTCGTTTCGGCTCTCAAATTCTGCTGAAAAACCAACGTTTGACCCCTTCCGGGAGATCTTCCTCCAGTTGTGATAGGAGGTGCTGGAACTTGGTAGTGTAGACCTGTTGCGATCCTGTCCAGCGTAAGTTGTACAGTTTGGACAGTAATTTATGCTGGAAATCGGAGCCTCGGAAGCGCTGTCGAATTTGCTCCTTGAAAACAACCCAGGTAGCTGGTCGGTCGCCGAGAGACGTTTTAAATTCTCGGTACCAAGTTTGAGCCGTTGGACCCAAATTGCCAAATATCAAATTGACAAAATCTGACGTATTGCTCGTCATGTCATCTTGACTGTCGACATAGTATTGTTCCGTACTGAATATCCACAAGTCTAAGTCCTCACTCGAGTCGCCATTGAAAATAGGAGGGTTCCCTTTTTTCTTCTGCTGCCGTTGAGTGGATGCTTGCTGCTGAAGCATTTGCTGCTGGAAGAACGTCTGCTGTTGCATAAGTTGCGCAAACTGCTGCTGCTGTTGCTGCTGAGAGGTAGCCAAGAATTCAAACATCTGCCGTAGCATGGAAGTATCAGTTCCAGGAGCAGAAGCTGGCTGCTGCTGTTGTGCTCCGTTTGGAACATTCGTAGATTGCGAAGAATCTTGAGTCGAGCTTGAAGTTGTCGAGGGAACTCCGTCCGTCGCATCTTCATCTCTCATTCGACGTGTCTGTCGAGGTCGTGGGTTCGGACTGCGACCACGAGGCATGATTCCTTCTCTGGTACAGTCGAGTTTCTTGAAACTGCTCACGCTTCAATAGTTAATTAACTGTCACGTGGTATCGTGGAGACGCAATTGTACAGACTTGAGTTGTAGTCGAGACTTGAGTTGTAGCCGAAGCTTGAGTTGTAGTCGAGACTTGAGTTGTAGAAAGTAAAATTTAGAATGAAATTGACGATGATATCAACAATAGCTATCTACTCGTGAAGCTGTCTAACACTGGTTGAATGCAAGTTAATGTACTATCCAGGTGCAGCTGAAACTTGAGGAGTCTTGCTGTTCGAGCCATGAGGTGATGGCTGAAATAAAACAGCTTGCTGCACGATCATGGCCATGTTGTGGTTGAAACCATGACACTTGTCTTGTAGAATCACTGGACAAGGTTTCTCCTCCTGGCGAGCTCAAGCACTACGATCGATTCACGCCACGACTCCTTAACGACACCAGTCTGTGCAGTGACGTCGCTGTTCGCTTCAATTTTGTCCGGCATTTACGCGCGCTTGTGGCCCGTCAGGGGGCCCCGCATAGCCTCAACATCATTCGATATCTACAACCACTATTGAAGGTGTTAATCGCGGGCTTTGAGAGTGTCAACGTTGAGCTCCTGTTAGCGACACTGGAAACGCTGCAGACGACTGTCCTCGCAACTTGGCCCCGAATTGCACCACACACAGAGGAGATTGTGGTGGGTGTACTACGTGCTGTGGCTTTCTGTGAGATTTTCGATGAAGGTGCCGAGTTCACGCCATCCTCACATGAAAGGAGCCAGATTTTTGCGCTATGCGAAGACGTGCTAGACCTGCTCAACCAAGTCAGTGGTGGAGATTCTGTTGTCGGCGATATGTTAGCTACTGTGAGCAGTCACAGTCCGAAGCTATCTCCCTTCTGTGATCGGATGCAAGAGAAGTTGACGGCTCGATAGCGAGGATACGCACATACGACATGAGTCAGAACATGCTGTGCAATTTGGCGATTGAACGTGTACATGTCTTGTACAATCTTCACACATGTAGGTCATGTAGGTTGAGCAAGTACGTGAGTGGTGAAGAGTTAACGACGACGACAGCCAAGGAAGTACAGTAGGTGAGCTGGTTGTCATGTTTTGCAGCTACTACGTGAGCGGTCTACAGTACACACCAGAGTGTGAAGCCGAATGCGGAGTGTTGAATTGTGCATCGAGACCTGGCGCAGTTTGAAGAAAGATTGAGCAGCAGGGAACCAGGTCGCTGTATGAGAGAGGGCAAAGGCCCATGAGTGTTGGTCAATGCTCAGGTAGGAGCAACTAACACCAAGTAATTCAGTCTTCATATTTCTCCCTATTCATCAGGAGCTTGTCGGATCTACTGCAGAGTGTTTAAGCTACCGCAGCTTGTTTAAACTACAACAGGGTTATGAGCCCAAGTGGTGGTGGTAACACAGGCATGAGTAAGCCGATGAAGTACACGAACGAGGGAGTGCCGAAGAACTGGCAGGGTAAGGATTGGCCAACGTACAAATGGGCAATGACTAATGTTTTCAAGGAGAACGACCTGAAGACGATTGCTGATGGTACCTTAACTAAGGCAATGCTATCCACGGCAAGCGCAGAGGATCAGGAGAAGTTCGAGAAAAAGCAAATTAAGATCATGCGCATGATTGAGACGTCTGTGCCGCCCGAAGTTCTTCAGCAGATACGCGACAAGGAGACCGGATCGGAGATGTGGGCAGAGCTTTGCAACCTTTTTGAAGGGAAGCAGAATGAAGCGATCAAGGCCTACACGATTCGTCGCTTGGAGAATGAGCTCTGGGACAAGAAGCTCGCTCCTGGAGGAGATGCAAATCTCCATCTTTGCAAGATGTTCAGCATTAAATCAGAATTGGTAGGCTTGCAGCACACTATTGAAAACAGTACGATGGTGGACATGCTGTTGGAAAGTTTGCCGGAGTTGACTGAGTTTGAATGCCTGAAATCTTCCATTCGCTATGGTGCGGACCCAAGTGTGTATACACCGGTGCGAGTTCGTGAGTTAATTCTTGCAGCTGCTGCTCGTCAGAAAGAATTCAGAACTAAGCGCCAGGGAAAGCAAGGGGGCCATAAAGGCGGAGGTGGCAAAGGAAATGACCCGGATAAAGGTGGAAATGGCAGTCAGCAGAACAAGTCCAATGAACAGCGGAAGACCCGACTGTGCTTTGTCTGCGGTAGTGACAGTCACATTAAAGCAAATTGTCCGGAGCGTGAAGAGAAGAAAAGCGGTGCTGGGGATGGTGAATCCAAGCGGAAACCGCAAGGAAATTTGACACTCAGTCAAGTGGACAATGTACCGTCACAGATACTGCAGGTAGATGCAGATCAAGGGATAGTGGCGGGATTGATGACTGCTGAGGAACATTTGGAGCACGAAATAATGTACGAGGTGAGTGATCATGGGGCAGGAGTTGATGAAAGGCTTCTGGAGATCAGTGATCAAGAGCCAGCCGAGAACAACTTTAGCGGTTGGTGGTATTTTGACACTGCATCGAATTCTCACGTGGTCGGAGATCGCTCGTATTTCGTGAGCTTCACTAAGGACACGTCACAACTTCGTAGTATTCGAGGGATTACACCGACAATTGCAGCACGTATTGCTGGTGTCGGGACTGTTGAAATGACCACTGAAGTAAATGGCGAACAGAAGGTGATGTATCTGGAGGATGTTTTTTACATTCCGGGAGCTGAATTTGGACTCTTTTCACCCGGATTGGCACATGAACAAGGGTTTGACTTCACGTTTGATCATGACACTCAGGACTTCGCTATACTTTGGGAAGGAAGAGCCGTGGCTCTAGCGAAGCCACAAGAAGCAACTTGGGGTTTCTTAGAAGTGCATCCAGGACAGTCAAGAGTGGAGCGGCCGGTTGATCGTCGTCCACTGGCAAATGTTACAGTAGCCGATGGAGTTGGTACTTTGGCATTATGGCACGAGCGCATGTGTCATATTTGCCCTCAATATCTGAAAACTATGGTGGATAAGGGGCTAGTGAAGGGCATGATGCTGACCCAGCGTCACCGGGATATCTGCGATGCTTGTCACTTAGGAAAGCAGAAGAAAAATAGGTCACCGCAAGAAACTTGACAGAGCAACAAAATGGCCGAATCAAGTGGTGTATGCGGACCTGTTAATCCCCAGTAAGGACAATCGGACTCGGTATGAAGCCGTACTAGTTGTAATGGACGGATATTCTAGATTCGTGAAAGTGTACTTGTTGACGAGCAAGGAGAGTCCCATTGTGAACAAGCACTTGCAGGAGTACATACTTTGGGCTGAGTGCCAAGCCGGACGGGATGGTGACGGTGCTGATTACAAAGTGAAGCAAGTACTGACGGACAAAGGTGGTGAATTCATTAACAGAGGGATGGAAAACTGGTACGCAAGGAGAGGAATTGAGCACATCCGTGTGGGTCCAAAGAGTTCACAGTTGAACTTGTGTGAACGAACTCATCAATCTTTGGTGGATATGATGAAAACCACGATGTTGCATGCAGGATTGCCTCGGAGCTTGTGGCCAGAAGCCCTACGGAATGCGGTATACGTGAAGAATCGAGTATACAATCGCGGGACTCAGGGAGTACCGTATGAGATGATGTTCGGGATGAAACCTGACGTGCATCACATTCGAAAGTTTGGATCGTTGGCGTATGTACACGTGCCAGTGACATCGGGAAGACGCAAACATGACAACAATGCGAAGATTGGTTTTGTGCTAGGATATGAGGAGGATGTTGTAGGCTGTAAAGTTTACTTCCCAGAGGAGCACACCGCCAAGTTCGTGTCGGACCTACGTGTGGCTGAAGATGTAGTGTACAAAGACCGTCATGATAATGCTGTAGACGAAGATGATCTGGAGTCGTTGCACTTCACACGGCGTGAAGATCAGGACGTCGAACAGGAAACCATCTCGGAGCTGGAGATGGCTACATCCTGGACACAGTCCATGTTTAGCGAGCAAAACACCGAACGGTCTGTTGAGCTCGTGGGAGGCGAAATGGATGTAGTGGCTGACAGAGAGCTCGAGAAGGGCGTCAAGCATGTAGACACGATCCCGCAAGAACTGGAGACTCGGTAGGACGACGTTGGAAGCACAAGAGAACTTAGTAGAGAGGTTCTTGAACCCGAAATCGAGAGTGATGGTCACGGTGATGAAGCTTCACGTGGT
Organism: Phytophthora colocasiae; assembly: GCA_018806915.1. Lineage (NCBI taxonomy): Eukaryota > Oomycota > Peronosporomycetes > Peronosporales > Peronosporaceae > Phytophthora > Phytophthora colocasiae. Next base: position 1,573,260 of record JAGKQI010000101.1, read on the forward strand.
GAGTCAGTTGTTGTTCGCAGTCTTAGTGCTTGCGTTCCGGAAAGTGATGTGGCAAGTGGTTCTGGAGATCAGAGAGCTGATGACAGTCCAGGAGATCAGAATGAAGACGTTGAATCTGTGGCGGGAACGCGTGGTTCATCGGTAGCAGACAACGTGGAGGAGGATGAGGAAGAAGGATCGCTGGTTGATGACAACATTACTGTGGCAAGTGGGTTTTCGTTTGATGAGAAGATAATCTCAGTGGAAAATGACAACATGTCAAGTGCGATTGGACTTGAAGAGGACTTGGAAACAAGCAATTGGTTGGAGGATGAATTGAATGAGCATTACCATGTAGTTGTGGAGAAGGATAACGCACAAACCGTGGATGCTAGTGCTCAAATTACCCCAACTGCTGCCCGTGAAACTGGAAAACGTGCACATCGCGATGAAACTCAGTCAGAGGAGGATCGTGTTGAGCATGAGGCAGATAAACCAGAGGTGAAGAGGACTCGAACTGGACTTCGAGAGACGCATGAAAGACGTCGGCCTCAACGGTTTAATGACTTTGTTATGTGTGCTACGTCCTCACGGATCCTGGACGGAAACGGAAAGCCTATTCGCGCATGTGAGGTGAAAGTCCCCAGGAACAGACGTGAAGCACTACGGTCAAAGTGGGCAAACTATTGGCTGGAAGCAGAAACAGAAGAGATCGCTGCACTGAAAGCGATCCAAGAGATTCCAAATGAGGAAATTCCTGAAGATGCTAAACCGGTGAGCACGATGTGGGTCTATGCATTGAAGTCGGATCACCAAGGATACGTGATCAGATTCAAGGCTCGAATTGTGGCGTTGGGGAATCACCAACGACCAGGCATTGACTTCAAGGAGACCTTCGCGCCTGTAGCCAGAATGGCATCGTTCCGACTGTTGTTGGGATTGGCTGCACTACTGGAGTTAGAGGTTTATGGTGGAGACGTGAACACTGCCTACCTCAACGCCTGGCTAGGGATACGTCAGTATCTACACTCCATCAGTGGATATCCGTGCAGAGTGAATGGACATTCCTACGTTGTACTCAAGGCTCTATATGGACTAAGACAATCGGGTCGAGAATGGAACTCGGAACTAAATGATTGGTTCATCCAGCGTGGATACCAGAGGTCGTTGACGGAGCCATGTCTGTACTACCTGTTCGAGGATGACACGATTGTATACGTGTTAGTATACGTCGATGACATTTTAGTGGCAACAAACAGCAAGCAGTTCAAGGATCAGTTGTTCATGGACTTGGACAACACGTACGGTCTTAAGGATCAAGGGCTGTTGACACAGTACTTGGGTGTGGAAGTGACACACACTCCGGAGTACATCATGATCAACCAAGGCAAGTATGCAAGAGAGATTCTGGGAAAGTTGGGTTTTGAGAATGCTCACGCAGTGGGGAATCCAATGGAAGTAAACTCCCGGCTTATACCTCTTGGAGAGAAGGAGTGTGCTGACAGCAGCTTTCCGTACCGTGAGGCTGTTGGCATGCTCATGTACCTGGCTACTAGTACCAGGCCGGACCTGGCTTTCGTCTTGGGCCAGCTGAGTCGCTTCGTGGCGAATCCTTCGTCGAAGCATATTGGGACTCTAAAGAGAGTGTTGCGCTACTTGGCAGGGACTCTAGACTATGGTATTAAGTACGAGAAGAAGAACAACTCAAAGGAGTTGGTGTTGCAGGGCTACTGCGACAGTGATTGGGCTAACGACCCAGATCAAAGGAAGAGCACCACTGGATTCGTGTTTACGCTTGCTAGTGGAGCTGTAGCGTGGATGTCACGACGGCAATCTGTCATTGCTTTGTCGACCTCAGAGGCGGAGTACATTGCAGCGTGCGAGGCCACGATGGAGGCGGTTGCTGGGAAAAATGTTTTACAGGAGCTTTTACCGCAGCATAAGGTGAAACTGCGTGTGGGAATTGACAATCAATCGGCTCACGTGATGGCAACTAATCCTACCTACAGCAGACGCACTCGCCACATTGAATTGCGGTGGCATTACGTTCGGGAACAAGTGCAAAAGGGCACTGTGGAGTTGCACAAGGTGAAGGGTGAAACGAACCCGGCTGACACGTTCACCAAGCCTCTCGACAAGAAGCGACTGAAAATGTTGTTGCAAATTGCAGGGATTGGAAAAGCAAAGTAGTCGAAGTCCAGTGTTCGGCCTCGAAAACCGATCTTCGAGAAGGGCGTGTTGAATTGTGCATCGAGACCTGGCGCAGTTTGAAGAAAGATTGAGCAGCAGGGAACCAGGTCGCTGTATGAGAGAGGGCAAAGGCCCATGAGTGTTGGTCAATGCTCAGGTAGGAGCAACTAACACCAAGTAATTCAGTCTTCATATTTCTCCCTATTCATCAGGAGCTTGTCGGATCTACTGCAGAGTGTTTAAGCTACCGCAGCTTGTTTAAACTACAACACGGAGGCGGTTCCAGATGCAGAACAACTGGAAGAAGAAACTTGTTATCGTAGGTTGACTATGGTACATGTAGTGGAGTTGAGGAAGCAGTTGTCCGGTGCCCGTATACAAGTACATCGTAATCGTTACTACCACAAGTTTAGTCACAGACACTGACAATGGTCTCTTGTTGGTAACAAGGTTGTTTATGGTACAGTCTTCTGCCTCAATAAAGAAGCCTGAAAAACCGATAACCTTCCGAGCTGCATATCACCATTTTATGAACTGACAATATTTTTAAATCGAACTGTCTTGTCTATTTCTTATAACCTTGCCATTTGCATGCAGACTCCAACTTCTTTATTGAGGCAGAAACCTGTACTGACCAACTCAAGTCACGAATGGCGTGTAAACACGTTCGAGCAACATCAATCTGCTGTACCGTACCGCAATCCGGTAGTTATCTGTGACATTGCAACATCATGTTGGCATCATGTATATTAAAACGTACTACATGTATTGTGGAAACCTACCAGAATGTCCCTTATTCGTTAATTAATTTGCTGGGTGCAGCGGCCTATTTCGTTTTCGGCAGTTTTCGGCAGAGTCGCTTATTTATCCCTTTAACTACCGGACCAAATCTTTGGGGTCCATATGGACCTCTACCTGCGCGAACCATATTGGTGCATTTTGAATTTTTGAACCAATAGTGAGTGGCTGGCAGCCCCCCAAACAACATCCCCTTCAAATTTGTTCCTCCCCCCTTCTCAGTAGGAACGTAGCCGAATGCAAGACAGCACAGACGCGTGTGGGTGGTGTGGTGTGCTTGGGTGCGACTGGCAGCACTACGGCGGCTAACTGAAGGATGCAGGGCAGCGAATGCTGCTGAGACTGTGGCGAAGACGACGGCGGAATCGTGCTGTCAGACTAGCTCTCCAGCGCATGTATCTTTACCAGAAGAATGGCAACATGAAAGGTGATATTCCTGCTTGCATTAGCAGCAAGCTGCAGCAGCTTTGGCCGGACATCAGCACGACAATGTACTTACATCCATTCCAAAATGGATGTAAGTACATTGTCATGCTGATGGCAGTGCTAACTCATCTACGCTAGTGATTGAACAGCATTATCACGATAAGCTTTAGCAGCTTTCGCTTCTGCTGCTAGATGAAGCCCGCTTTGCATGTTCAGTGACTGCATGTACGCTCTTCCCAGATCGCTGGTTGTTCTGGTTAGCCGTACGGGGCGTTTGAAGCGGCCCCATGTTGGTGGGTGCCGTGAGTAACTCGTTGAAGGTGCTGAGAATGTGCTGGTTTGTTGGAGTGGCGGGTATTGCATGACTAGAGCCGTGTTGTGGGGCAGAATTTCTTGTCGTATTGATGCCGTCGATATCGAGCTGCACGTCGTAGTTGTCTAGGGGCTGTTTGTCGCTCTGCTGAGCAAAATTGAAAAGCTGAAACTCGTCATTCAGCTGAGTTTTTTCGTCTAGCTGAAGTTCGTCAAACTGAGGCTCGTCGTGCACCAATCTATCCCATTCATCAACAAGCGAGTCGACCGCGATGTCATCGATACGGAACTGCTGCTAGCTTTCGAGCCCTTCCCATACCCCGCCAAACCTGTTTGCCATGCTCGGAGCTCGCCAAAAACCTGAATGGCGCTTATACTGCTGGTCACGCACAAAACGACGCTCAAAGGAATGGCCTGGCTGGCACACGGAAGAGGTCTATCTGGACCTCTACCACGACTTGCAGTCGCCCGTCCCGCAACCGTCGCGATTATTGACCAATAAGGGCATGGGATTGTGGCTTTGTAGAGGTCTCAGTGGACCTCTAACTGGACCAGTAGTTAAAGGGTTATTTACGCCACTGCTGTTTTAGGAAATTATTGACTCATACTCCGAATAGCTGTAAGCTACGGTTAATAATAGCATTGCGACTGATTAAGCCAAAATAATAGCATGTGACTGATTAAGCCAAAATGCCGACTTCGAAGTCGGCATTCCAGCTTTTTACACATATAAATCCGCTAGAAACTGTAGATGATGGAAGTACTTGATCGTGTGTCGGTCAAAATTGGTGGAATTGCTCAAACAAGCACACGTCGCACGAGAACCAGCTCTACAGCGAATACGTGAAGCTCTCATAGGGAAGTTATATGTTGCTTTAGAGCAACGTCCTGCTTGATTTTCGTGTAGCTATTGTAGTGGAAAGCTTAATAAGACTACTGAAAAGGAAAGGAAATTGAAGTTGATTAACTGGTTATTCCTGGTTGCTATTATACTACTTGGCTTGGCAATTGAATTCTGAAGGTTTTGATTGTGATTGTGAATTGTTTGAATGGGATATTGAATTTTCGAATGCTAATCATTTCTTATCTGGAAAGTGAGTCCCCGGAGGGACTCGAACGCCTGCCAAGTGCGTAGCTTTGTGGTGCGTACACCAGTGGACCACCAGGAGGCCCTAAGACTACTGATCTAAACCCATATTTATATTCACCGACTCTCTTTTACACTGATTAATTTGCGCACTGGCATCCCTCAATGCAGATCCACAATACCGGATGTAAACGAAAATGAAAGTAGGACTGGATAAAAATATTTTCCATGTGTTTATGGGTAAGAGGTTGTTCAAAGTGACTTGCTGATGCTGCCGCCACCACGCAAACAGGTCAATCGAAAAGGAAAGCAACACAAACAACCGAGTAAGCATTCGTTATACCCTCATCAAGCGTCTACTGATCCGGGACCTGAGCCTCATTTAGACCACCACAGCGTTCTAAATTTAGCTGAAACAGTGCCTGTTATGGATCCAATGTCATTTTTGTAGAACGTAATTCACAGGTAAGCAAAAAGTACATGTAAGCGATTTGGGAGGCAGCAGAGCTCACTTGTTGTGCCGGATGCAGCGCTCTATCGTTGCCAACGATTCGTAGGTCGTTCGTGCACGTGTACATGTATTCTGTTTCTCACTTTCAATTTCCCCGGGTTCGTCACACTTACCTCGACAATCTCTTGTGATGAGATTCCTTTTCGCCCCGTTCGTCGCCTCCATGGTGCTTCTGCTTTCCAGTAATGCCGACGCTCTTAACGTCAAGTTTCCCGGTGTCAACTACATTCCCCGCAAGGGTCTGGACAACGAACCGGAAAACGTCAAGTGCAAGTCAGCATCCGAGATGCAGAAGGATCTGTATGCACTCAAGGGCGTCACCGACAAGGTTCGCATCTACTCTCTGATCGATTGCAACCAGGCTGAAGTCATTCTCCCGACTGCCAAGAACGCCGGTCTGAAAGTCGACCTTGGCATCTGGACGACGTTCAACCACGACACCCTGCAGAAGGAGAAGACGAAGTTGGCTGCCCTCATTGACTCGGGCCTTTACGATGACAACGTCGTTGGTTTTGATGTTGCCATCTACATGTACGACAAGTTCATTGCGGATACGGCCATCAGCTACGTGAAGGAGATTCGCGACTACCTGCGTAGCCGCGGTAAAAATACTCCCGTCACTCTTGCCGACACTGTCGATGTCTACAACGACAACCCCCAGCTCGTGGACGTCTCTGTCAACTACCAGTATATCGAATACGGTGACGACGTGAACGAGAGCGTTGCGAAGACGCTGGATGACTTGAAGGACCTGCGAGTTCTCGCTGCCAAGAAGGGTAAGAAGTTCGTAATCTCCGAGACGGGATGGAACTCAGCTGGCTTCTACCCCGGAGCTAGTGTGGCCTCCCCCGCCAACCAAGCCAAGTACTTTACGGACTTGTACCATGTGTCTCGCTCGCACAACATTGACTTCTACTGGTACTTCGCTTTCGACACGGCCTTCCGCTCGGAGTTTGAGAACAGCTTCGGGGTGTTCCTGGTGAACGGTACACTGAAGAGTAACTTCCAGAACCTGGTCATCCGTCAGAAAGAACCTCGCGCCATTCGTAACGTTGGCTCGAAGCGGCTTTTGTCTGAGAACAATGGCAGCGTGTACATGTCGAGCAAGTCGAGTGACTGGTTAGTGCAGGAGCAGCAGGTCTGGTTCTTTGATTCGGCCACGCAGCAAGTGCGATCCAAGAGCAGTGACCGTTGCCTAGACGCGTACCAGGGATGGAACGGAGGAATCGTTCACGTCTACCGTTGCATGGACAACGAGGTCAATCAGAAATGGACATTCGAGGCATCGACCGGAAAGCTCAAACACGCCAAGCACCAAGGTTTCTGCCTCGATACGGACCCTGCCCAAAACAACAAGGTGCAGCTGTACGGATGCTCGCCGAACAACCCGAATCAGCAGTGGAGCGTGATCAAAACTTCCAGCATTTGAAGTAAAATGCATCCTCGCTACGTATAGAGGCGAATCGCAATAGGATTGAGCAGCTTCCCGTAAGATTGCAATAGATTGTGTATTGTGTTTGCAAGCGCGGAAAATTGTGGCCCAATCGTCGACTACAAAATCATTCACTTCAACTTGACAAGGTCTGATCTCAACCAAAGCTCGCCTGTCAGCAGCTATAGTATACACGTTCATTTCTTTTATATTTAGGTAGTTGATGATGATACATGCATGCACTAAAACATCGCTAACGTAGCTAGTACCAGCTAGAAGACACCAATTACACGTTGGGGCCGTACACCGACAGATCGTTGCCAGGCAGGATGAACTGCTTGAAGTTTTCCTTGAACGACTTGGCCAGCTTCAACGCCGTCTCGTCGAACGCAGCCTTGTCCGTCCACGAGTCCTTCGGGTTCAGGATCTCCGACGGCACGCCCTCCACCGTCGTGGGGATCTCGAAGCCGAACAGCGGGTCCTTGACGAAAGTCGCGTCGTTGATGCTGCCGTCCAGCACCGCGTCCACGCACTTGCGCGTGAACGGCAGCTTCATGCGCTTGCCCACGCCGTACACGCCGCCCGTCCAGCCCGTGTTGATCAGGTACACGTGCGTGTTGTGCTCCTGCAGCTTCTTCTTCAGCAGGTCCGCGTACTTGGTCGGGTGCAGCGTCATGAACGCCGCACCAAAGCACGTCGAGAACGTCGCCTGCGGCTCCGTGATGCCGCGCTCCGTGCCTGCCACCTTGGCCGTGTAGCCCGACAGGAAGTGGTACTGCGCCTGGCCCGCAGACAGACAGCTTCGACACGGGCGGCAGCACGCCGTACGCATCGCACGTCAGGAAGATCACGGCGTTCGGGTGGTTACCGCGCGAGTTCGGCTGGTGGTGCGGGATGTGGTAGATCGGGTACGACACGCGGCCGTTCTCCGTCTTGCTCGAGTTGAAGTAGTCGGGCTCGTTGTTGGCGTCGATCCACACGTTCTCCAGCATGGCGTTCGGGCGGATGGCGTTGAAGATGTCCGGCTCGTTCTCCTTGCTCAGGTCGATGGTCTTGGCGTAGCACCCGCCCTCGAAGTTGAACACGCCCTCGTCGTCCCAGCCGTGCTCGTCGTCGCCGATCAGCTCGCGCTTCGGGTCGGCCGACAGCGTCGTCTTGCCCGTTCCCGACAGACCGAAGAAGATGGCCGTGTCGCCCGCCTTGCCGATGTTGGCCGACGCGTGCATGGCCATCACGCCGTTCAGCGGCAGGTAGTAGTTCATCATGCTGAAGATGCCCTTCTTCATCTCGCCACCGTAGAACGTGCCGCCGATGATGGCCATGTGCTTCTCGATGTTGAAGATCACGAACACCTCCGAGTGCAGGCCGTGCTCCTTCCAGTCCTCGTCCACGATGTTGCACGCGTTGATGACCGTGAAGTCGGCCTGGAAGTTCTCGGCCACGCTGGCGAACTCCGGACGGATGAACATGTTGGTCACGAAGTGGTGCTGCCACGCCAGCTCCGTGATGATGCGCACGTTCAGGCGGGACTTCTCGTTCACGCCGCAGTGGCCGTCGAACACGTACATGCGGTCCACGGAGCTGAAGTGCTTGGCGGCCTTGGCGTACAGCGCGTCGAACACCTCGGGCGTCGTGGGCTGGTTGATCGAGCCCCACCACACGTTCTCCTGCGACGGCTCCTGCTTCACGATGAACTTGTCCTTGGGCGAGCGACCCGTGAACTTGCCCGTGTCCACGGCGAACGTGCCGTTGGCCACGAATGAGCCCTCGTTGTACTGCTTCTCGTGGTCCGCGAGTTGCTCGTACGTCAGGTTGTGGAACACCTTGCAGCCGTTGTCGATGCCGAGCTCACCCAGGCCCAGGGCGGCGGTCGTGGTCTCGTGCTGCGCCATTGTGTAGGAGGTGTTGGGAGGTTGCAGTCGAAGGTGCTTGCTGGCTGGAGCTGGATGTGCTCAGACCAATGCCAAATGGAAAGTGAACTTTGGCCTGCAACTTCCAGTCCTGGAACTCTGCTTGTGCTGAGTGCTTGAGCGGCAAGAGCAGTGCACACGACGTCCCAACACGAAAGTCCGATGTGAAGAACGAGACCTTGCATTTCGAACCGGTTTCTGGGCAACAAAGAGGTGGTGCTGACGCACCCTCGTCGATGTCGTTTGGTTCTCAGAGCGCCACGTCTCTGGCGACACTTAGGGCATACACAGTTCAAGTACGTGAGTGCTCTCGAGTAAGTTGCTGGTTTTGTTGTTCCGACATGGCTACATATTGTGGTGACAGCATCGACGCCACGGATGGGGCGCTGTGACACCACCCTGTCACCATTATGCTCATGGTCCAAGGACCAAATTAAAGCAGCATTTGTTTGAAGCAAAGAGCGCATGCACACGTTAGTTAAGTTCTCAACAACACCGCTAATAACAAGTCAAGCGACACTGCTGAAAAGACAGCAATGATTTCAGTGCTGTGAAATGCGCCAAGTTCTTGGATGGCATTGGTGCTGAATTGACAAAAGACGTCGACGAGCCCACTGGAGCCGACCTTTTGGTCATGCGGCAGAATGCTGACCGACTGCTGATAGCAAAGGAGTTTATGGAGCGCAACCACGACCGGCGTTGGCAGTACAGTATCTTTCCACGGCAAGCTGCTTACAATCCACCAAAGTCAGCGAGCCCATGCCGTTCCACCGTATAGTGTGCTCGTCGCATCAAATGCGCAGGTGAATTCATTCCGAAGTGGTCACAACTTTGCCCAATGAGGCAACTGGAAAGCTACGTTGTGACTGCGGCAGACTGGCATCGCTTTGCAGACTGAAGAAGGTCGAGTAGTTTTGCAGCACTAACAATGACGCCGCTATTTTCGACGGTTATGACGCCATGGAAGACGACGATCTGCAGCTGCAGATCGTCCACGGCAGATTGAAAGGCAACGCGAACCAATTGTGGTGCGCTTCCGTCACCGATACATTATCGCAAGTAGGTTTCTGCATAATTCAGCCGGTTTTGCGCCAAGGAGAGCCCACATCGTCGATGGCTGTATTGCGAACCATCGATTGCCTTTGGACCAAAACAACGGAATTCTGTCCTGTCAAGGACACGTCAGAGCTGCTCATGATGCGGAATAAGCCGCTTCAATGCAGCAGTGGGGCTACCGTCCACGATAAACATAGCAATATGGGAGCGATAAGGCTGCTTGCTCACTAGGTTGCCACGGATCTACGACACGGCTCATTCTCATCTCGACGTGCTTCGGTGCGGCGTTCATGACGCTGCACCCGACCAAGTACGCGGACCTGCTGAAGAAGAAGCTGCAGGAGCACAACACGCACGTGTACCTGATCAACACGGGCTGGACGGGCGGCGTGTACGGCGTGGGCAAGCGCATGAAGCTGCCGTTCACGCGCAAGTGCGTGGACGCGGTGCTGGACGGCAGCATCAACGACGCGACTTTCGTCAAGGACCCGCTGTTCGGCTTCGAGATCCCCACGACGGTGGAGGGCGTGCCGTCGGAGATCCTGAACCCGAAGGACTCGTGGACGGACAAGGCTGCGTTCGACGAGACGGCGTTGAAGCTGGCCAAGTCGTTCAAGGAGAACTTCAAGCAGTTCATCCTGCCTGGCAACGACCTGTCGGTGTACGGCCCCAACGTATAATTGGTGTCTTCTAGCTGGTACTAGCTTACGTTAGCGATGTTTTAGTGCATGCATGTATCATCATCAACTCCCTAAATATTAGTTCTGGGGTAATTACCCTGGCATTCGGTTTGCACCATCAGTTTAGTAAGACAAAATTCTCGCTGAAGTTGCCTTCATACAGCGGAACAGCTTCATGACACACAAATTAGACGGGCGGGCTGCATCAAACCCTGCGTCGATGTCTGCACTCGGCTTCCAAGGTGCCAAAGGCCCCCCGGCTGGCTTGAATCCTCAGGTCTTCAGATCGTTTTCTTGGCTATTGCGCGTTGTATCGTGGCACGAAGTAAGAGCGGCAGCACTTTCACGGCAACAATGCCCATGCCTCTGTTGAGCGTTTGATCCTTATTCGTGTCGAATTTACACAGATGGTTGAACGCGGCGAGGGTATCTCACGAGTTGAAGTACTCAACGCCTAACCTGTGACGGAACCCGCGCCGACAGATGGGCTTCCAGCGCGTCAAAGGACAGGAAACGCAAGACCGCAGTTCATGTAACATTCAGGAGAGTCAATTTAACCTTGATAGAGATGGTCTGCTTGGGGGTACAACTGAATTTGGCAAACTGAGCTTTAGAATCCAAGCATCTAGTACGGCCCCATCTACGTTCCGTTAAACACGTGATCAGCGAAACCTATACACCGCAACTTATTCGAGAGTACTCACGTACTTGAACTGTGTATGCCCTAAGTGTCGCCAGAGACGTGGCGCTCTGAGAACCAAACGACATCGACGAGGGTGCGTCAGCACCACCTCTTTGTTGCCCAGAAACCGGTTCGAAATGCAAGGTCTCGTTCTTCACATCGGACTTTCGTGTTGGGACGTCGTGTGCACTGCTCTTGCCGCTTAAGCACTCAGCACAAGCAGAGTTCCAGGACTAGAAGTTGCAGGCCAAAGTTCACTTTCCAATTGGCATTGGTCTGAGCACATCCAGCTCCAGCCAGCAAGCACCTTCGACTGCAACCCCCCCAACACCTCCTACACAATGGTGCAGCACGAGACCACGACCGCCGCCCTGGGCCTGGGTGAGCTCGGCATCGACAACGGCTGCAAGGTGTTCCACAACCTGACGTACGAGCAACTCGCGGACCACGAGAAGCAGTACAACGAGGGCTCATTCGTGGCCAACGGCACGTTCGCCGTGGACACGGGCAAGTTCACGGGTCGCTCGCCCAAGGACAAGTTCATCGTGAAGCAGGAGCCGTCGCAGGAGAACGTGTGGTGGGGCTCGATCAACCAGCCCACGACGCCCGAGGTGTTCGACGCGCTGTACGCCAAGGCCGCCAAGCACTTCAGCTCCGTGGACCGCATGTACGTGTTCGACGGCCACTGCGGCGTGAACGAGAAGTCCCGCCTGAACGTGCGCATCATCACGGAGCTGGCGTGGCAGCACCACTTCGTGACCAACATGTTCATCCGTCCGGAGTTGTGGTGTTTTCCGGAGGTTGAAGCAACACCAAACACAAAGCAAGGCAGGTGGCGAACCTGCAGGAAACTTGTAGCCAAGTGTATTGATGCAGCTTGTGCAGTAGCTAGCACTTTGTAAAGTGAGAGGATAGAATAGTCGTCACCACCCTTCCGTCTCAATGAAAGTATACAGTCCTTATGCTGACGACAGCATCAGGGGTAACATGCAAGACAACCAGAGATTCCACTTGGATCACTGGCGGCCTGTCCTACAAGATCCGTGAATGTTTGACCGGGTGGAGATTGCTGAACTGGATGCACCAGAGTCAGACATCTCTCCGTCTGTGATCAACCCGGATGTACCAGGTAGTTCACTGTCTGTTCGCAAACTTGAAGGCGGCGGAATCAGGCTTGATGCCTACGATTCACCACACAGCCCCCAAAGCTTGATTCCGCAGCCGGACTTCGACCACCCCGTTCACATCCCTGGCAGTCAGATCCATGTCTGGCCCTGGCTGATCTCGGTGTAGCTCTTCGCCCCAGCTTTGGATATTGGTTCACTTCTTGCCGGTGATGGTCACCAGTCTGTCGGCTCCAGCAGTCCGTGAACGGGTCCGTCGGCTCACACTTCCCTCGTCAGCTTGTACCTCTATGAGACGCGAAGTGCTTGCGTCGGGTTGGTCGTTGTTAGGCCCAAGTTCAACTCCTGAAGTCTGCGGCGCAGCTACAGCGGGAAGACTTCTATCGGGCACTTTTGCATTCGTTGTTCGCGATCGTCGACGTCTGGGCTTCCGGCGGTTCTTGTCCGTCGTCTTTACCGTCTCCGCCACAGCGATCTGTCCTTGCGAGGTAGTTTATCCAGTCGTGGTAGCGCACTGCCAGTGTGCCTTGAGCTCTTGATCAGCAGCTGCCACGTACTGGTCCACTAGGATGGGAACGTCTTTTGCTAAGCTGGCCAGTGGTTCGTACGAGTCCTCAATGTCCTCAAGTCCTTTCCACTGAACCAGGACTTCAAAGTCACGTATCGCTTCATTCCATCGGTGGCTTTTGAATTTCTCTATTGCCAGTACAATTCCTTGCGATGAGATGTGTTCCAAAAGTTCTTCAGTAACGTCCAAGCTAGAGTCTGCATAGAACTTGAGTCTAGAGGCATGTACGTCCAGCTCAGCGCCTGTGATGAGATGTTTTACCCGGAATGAGTGTGCGTCAGCGCGTACAACACGATACGGCCTTACCCAAGTCACAAGCAGCTTGTTACTTCTCTTCTCGTCCACTCTCGAGCGTAACACGTAGTCACCCTCCGTAAAATTCACAAGGTTTTCTCCACGTTCTCGTTTTTTGTTTAGCATCCTCTGCTTCAGGCGTTGATCTTCCACCACCTTGTGCATGGAGCGAATGCTGCTGCGAAGGTCGTCGAGAAATCCATCGATCTTATCACACGCCGGCACCTCGTTGAACTCCCCAGTGCTAGGCAGGTAAAATTCTCTGAGAGGCGTCGGGCACGGTAATCCAGTAAACAGCTCCCGGGCGCTCTGTTGCCCAACGATGGCACTGCTGTGTGATTGAGGCTTGACTGTACCATTGGTACCAAGTAAACCCAGTCGTGGTGAGCAATCTTGTACTCCAAGATCATGGTCCGAATCACCTGGAGGATGTCTCTGTTCACCCGCTCCACGGACCCGTTGATCCAGGGACAGTATGCAGGCGTGAACTCCTGCTGCGTTCGCAGTCGTCGAGAAAGCTCACCCACCACTTCGTTTTTAAAATGCGAGCCTTGGTCTGAGATCCAGCTAGGTGGTAACCCGAACCGAGAATGCCAGTCGAGGAAAGCTTCCACAGTCACTGAGCTATCGGCTGTGTCTGCAACCACCAATTCACAGAAATGGGATGCGTGGTCCTTCAGCACTAGGATGTACTTAGATTCTCCGAAGCCATCACCCATTGAAAGGAAATCGAAATGTAGCAAACCATTGCGTTCACTGCATTCAAACGTTTCACTCCAAGGCCTGGGGATGATATTCCCCCCTTTTGAATGTAGACACAGTCGACACTGGCGGACAAACGTGGTCGCCAAAGAGCGCAGGTTCTCCAACGCAAACAATCGACGTATGTGTTCCACCATAGCAGCGATTCCACGGTGCCCTTGTGCACCACAGTGTGCAATGATGAACAATCGCAGGATAAGGTCCTTAGCCTCCACAGGAATCAAACCCGGTTGTTGACCGCGAGAACACCAGTTTCAGTACGCTCGGCTCGCTTGTGGTGGATCGTAACTGGACTGTATCAACTCAATCTCTGCAAACGTTGGCCACACGAAATTTGAGTCATCCAAGGGGCGAAGCATTGAGATTCTCTGCTCCACCACTTCGGGCTGTTGCTCCTGTTGAGCTACTAGCGGAGTAGAACGAATCCTCTTGATCGTAGCAGCGGTAGTAGTGCGGTTACCAGCCCACCTGCTGATCATATCGGCCCAAACGTTCTCAGGTCCAGCGATATGTTCAATCACATAGTTGTAGTTCATCAGTTTTAAAGCCCACCGCAATAATTTCCCTTTCACATGCTTCTTCACATGCTCGTCCGGCGCGAAAAACATGAATCAAATTGCGATGGTCGCAAAACAACCGAAATCCCTGAGGTCTCAGCAGCAAATAGTCTAGTTTGTCACAAGCGAGAGCGATCGGGAACGTCTCTTTCTCGATCACCGTCCAGTTAAGTTGACTCCCCGTGAAACTCCCACTCAAACATTCCACAAGCTGGTGCTGCTGGTCCTGAACAGGAACCTTCGGGTTGTAGTCCTTGACTTGCGTCACAATCAGCGCCCAACCAACATCCGATGCGTCTGTCAGCAAACACGTAGTCGCAGAGTCATCAGGGAAAGCAAGTGTAGCAGCCGACGCTAGCATACCCTTCACGTTATCAAACGTCGCCTTCTCGTCAGCGCTCAGTACAATCGAAATTCCAGCTGCTACCCTCTTAGTCCGACGAGTCTTTGCCAGAGCTTCGTCCAATTTGCGTTGAAGAGGAGCAACTTGGCGAGCGTAATCGATAAGACTCTCGCGCATCCAGTTTATAGCACAAAGAAACTGTTGTAGCTCCCCTGCCGAACTTGGGTACGGCATTGCACGGAGTGTTTCAATCCGAGTAGGGTCGTGACGTACACCGTTGGCATCGATGATCTTGCCACACCACTTCACCTCCTGCTGGTACAGGCTGGACTTTTTCACGCTGAGCTTCAGGCCGAATTCATCCAGCAGTGAAAACAGCTCCTTCAGCTTGTCCAAGTAGGTGTCAATGTCGTCCGCATAGAGTAGCAGGTCATCTATCCACACGAGTAAGTGCTTGTACAGCAATGTAGCAAAACACTTCTCCATGGTCTTCTGGAAGTAGATCGCAGCATCACCACAACCTTGAGGAACACGTCGCGGAGTATAGATCTTCTCGTCTGTCATATACGAGAGCCACTCCTGACAGAACTCAGCAAGAGGTAGCTGCCAGAAACCTTTAATGAAATCGAAAAGTCCAAAATGTTGTTTTCCACGTGCATTTTCCATTACCAACGAAAGTATCGGCATCACAGCAGCCATGATGTCCGTTCTCGAATTAAACTCACGATAGTCCGTCGTTTGACGCATGTCCATTAGCTCTTGAGACTTTTTGACGGGTAGTACGGGGCTTGCCCACCGGCTGGTAGGATTCTCGTAGATCCATCCTAGACCAACAAGCATAGTGTTAAATTCACGTAAAAATTGTCGAACATGCGGAGGATATTTGCGGGGCTTACATTTGCAAGGCTGAACCCCTTCCTTCAAACGCACTTCGAGCGGCGGGACACGCGCAGGCGGATCGTCACGGAGCTCCAAGCGCCACACATCATACATGTGCACAATCACTCGTAACTTGTCCACCTTGTCGGCAGGAAACCCATGCTTCAGGGCTCTTTCAATCAGAACCTCAACAGCTGCACGAACTTCTTCATCACTGGCCACGTGGTTGGGATTTGAAGGGAGTTCGTCAGCTTCCAGTTCGAAAGGGTCTCCACTCGTCTCATCATCCGCGTGAGAGGCAAGTTGTTCCAATTGGCGATCCACATCGATACCCAAAGAACCTAACAAATCTCGTCCAATGATAAATTCGTCATCGTCCACATCCATAATGAGGCAAGGCACAGCTTCCGCTGGCTGCACCGGTCCAGCAGCCGTGTGAATCAAAACGTGAAGTAGCGCCTTCTTAGTAGCCACAACCGAGTGAGAACCATACGCTAAACTACGTACTGGAGTGTCCAAAGGGATTGCTTGTACCGACGGGTCAACTTCGCATAATTGATTCCACTGTGATCTGCTAATCACTGTGTGATCGGAGCCAGTGTCCGGACAGCACGGTAGATCCAGAATTCCATTAATCGTCACAGTACGAGACGTTGCGGGCATCAGCTTTTTTAATCTCTTCGTGCGAGATTTGCGGGCTTTATTTGCTTCACGAAGCTTCTGCCGCAGGACAATCTTCTCCGCATCGGTCGCTTTATCGCAATCGCTGAGCCAGTGCATTTCCTGGCACTTCGGGCATGGCGACGGCGGCTCCTTACGTGAAACAGGCTGTTTGTCGTTCTTCTTGTTGGTCTTCTTCTCGACCTTTCGCTCGGTCTTCTGTTGAGTAAAGTTTTTCTCCGAGTTAGAGTTAGCCGGCTTCTTTGATGAAACATCAGTCTTTCCAGCATCCTTAGCAGATTTGGGCACCGCAGATTTGTCCTTTACAGTCATCCGCATCCGTTTATTCTGCTGGAAATGGCGTTCATGCTCCACAGCCTTCTCGTAGACCAGCGTATACAATTCTTGAATATTCTTGCCAGCCTCCTTATGGGTCCAACGGACAGCATTCTTCACTGTCTCCTTCAGAACAGGAGGGGCCAGACTTGAGATCAAACGTCTGCACTTTTCAGCTTCTCCGTCAGCGCCAGAGAATACTTCCTCAAGGCCATTCTCAAGGACGATTTCCGCAAAGCGCTGAAAGTAAGACAGTACGCGAGCATCCACATCACTTTCCTTCAAGTCCATCTGCAGCTCCTTCGAGAACAGAGCCTTTATGTCAGGGAGGTCATTGTTCTTGACTTTTCCCAACAGAGTTTTGATTTCGGCGATTAGTCGCTCCTCAGTGACGTCTACAACGTCCATCCGAAGCCGCAGCGTGCAGAACGTCGATAAGAGGTTCAGGTCAAACGTCTCTTTAACACCCTGCGTCACCAGGTTGTAGTCTTCACCAGAACTTCTACAACGAGCCCTCATCTTGGCCTCATACTCCTTGCGCCGTTTGTTCCATTTGACCAAAGCTTCGTGAGAAATTGAGCTCAACTTCGGCGGCAAAATGGGCGCAAAAATGGGTACTGGCACCATAGAAGAGTGTTGGTAGGACTCCTCCTCATTATCCAAATCAGCTTCAACGGCACGCCTCTTCGACATGACGAACGAGTAGTTGGCGTCGACACTTGATCAGCGTAGACGTAGTGAAGACAGCTAGCAAGTCGAGTACTACGCTGTTGGAGTAGTACGACCCACTAAAGAATTCTTTGTGGTGTTTTCCGGAGGTTGAAGCAACACCAAACACAAAGCAAGGCAGGTGGCGAACCTGCAGGAAACTTGTAGCCAAGTGTATTGATGCAGCTTGTGCAGTAGCTAGCACTTTGTAAAGTGAGAGGATAGAATAGTCGTCACCACCCTTCCGTCTCAATGAAAGTATACAGTCCTTATGCTGACGACAGCATCAGGGGTAACATGCAAGACAACCAGAGATTCCACTTGGATCACTGGCGGCCTGTCCTACAAGATCCGTGAATGTTTGACCGGGTGGAGATTGCTGAACTGGATGCACCAGAGTCAGACATCTCTCCGTCTGTGATCAACCCGGATGTACCAGGTAGTTCACTGTCTGTTCGCAAACTTGAAGGCGGCGGAATCAGGCTTGATGCCTACGATTCACCACAGGAGTTCGCCAGCGTGGCCGAGAACTTCCAGGCCGACTTCACGGTCATCAACGCGTGCAACATCGTGGACGAGGACTGGAAGGAGCACGGCCTGCACTCGGAGGTGTTCGTGATCTTCAACATCGAGAAGCATATGGCCATCATCGGCGGCACGTTCTACGGTGGCGAGATGAAGAAGGGCATCTTCAGCATGATGAACTACTACCTGCCGCTGAACGGCGTGATGGCCATGCACGCGTCGGCCAACATCGGCAAGGCGGGCGACACGGCCATCTTCTTCGGTCTGTCGGGAACGGGCAAGACGACGCTGTCGGCCGACCCGAAGCGCGAACTGATCGGCGACGACGAGCACGGCTGGGACGACGAGGGCGTGTTCAACTTCGAGGGCGGGTGCTACGCCAAGACCATCGACCTGAGCAAGGAGAACGAGCCGGACATCTTCAATGCCATCCGCCCGAACGCCATGCTGGAGAACGTGTGGATCGACGCCAACAACGAGCCCGACTACTTCAACTCGAGCAAGACGGAGAACGGCCGCGTGTCGTACCCGATCTACCACATCCCGCACCACCAGCCGAACTCGCGCGGTAACCACCCGAACGCCGTGATCTTCCTGACGTGCGATGCGTACGGCGTGCTGCCGCCCGTGTCGAAGCTGTCTGCGGGCCAGGCGCAGTACCACTTCCTGTCGGGCTACACGGCCAAGGTGGCAGGCACGGAGCGCGGCATCACGGAGCCGCAGGCGACGTTCTCGACGTGCTTTGGTGCGGCGTTCATGACGCTGCACCCGACCAAGTACGCGGACCTGCTGAAGAAGAAGCTGCAGGAGCACAACACGCACGTGTACCTGATCAACACGGGCTGGACGGGCGGTGTGTACGGCGTGGGCAAGCGCATGAAGCTGCCGTTCACGCGCAAGTGCGTGGACGCGGTGCTGGACGGCAGCATCAACGACGCGACTTTCGTCAAGGACCCGCTGTTCGGCTTCGAGATCCCCACGACGGTGGAGGGCGTGCCGTCGGAGATCCTGAACCCGAAGGACTCGTGGACGGACAAGGCTGCGTTCGACGAGACGGCGTTGAAGCTGGCCAAGTCGTTCAAGGAAAACTTCAAGCAGTTCATCCTGCCTGGCAACGATCTGTCGGTGTACGGCCCCAACGTGTAATTGGTGTCTTCTAGCTGGTACTAGCTACGTTAGCGATGTTTTAGTGCATGCATGTATCATCATCAACTACCTAAATATAAAAAGAAATGAACGTGTATACTATAGCTGCTGACAGGCGAGCTTTGGTTGAGATCAGACCTTGTCAAGTTGAAGTGAATGATTTTGTAGTCGACGATTGGCCACAATTTTCCGCGCTTGCAAACACAATACACAATCTATTGCAATCTTACGGGGAAGCTGCTCAATCCTATTGCGATTCGCCTCTATACGTAGCGAGGATGCATTTTACTTCAAATGCTGGAAGTTTTGATCACGCTCCACTGCTGATTCGGGTTGTTCGGCGAGCATCCGTACAGCTGCACCTTGTTGTTTTGGGCAGGGTCCGTATCGAGGCAGAAACCTTGGTGCTTGGCGTGTTTGAGCTTTCCGGTCGATGCCTCGAATGTCCATTTCTGATTGACCTCGTTGTCCATGCAACGGTAGACGTGAACGATTCCTCCGTTCCATCCCTGGTACGCGTCTAGGCAACGGTCACTGCTCTTGGATCGCACTTGCTGCGTGGCCGAATCAAAGAACCAGACCTGCTGCTCCTGCACTAGCCAGTCACTCGACTTGCTCGACATGTACACGCTGCCATTGTTCTCAGACAAAAGCCGCTTCGAGCCAACGTTACGAATGGCGCGAGGTTCTTTCTGACGGATGACCAGGTTCTGGAAGTTACTCTTCAGTGTACCGTTCACCAGGAACACCCCGAAGCTGTTCTCAAACTCCGAGCGGAAGTGTAACGGGGCGGTGCTCCTTGTTTGTGGTAAATGAAACTCTGTCTATTGAATCTGTGTGGCGCCCGGGTCGGGCGCCGTGGACCAACAAAACACAAGCTAATCTAATTGGTCGCCGTGCACCACGGCGACCGTGTGACAGAAGCCCGTCACACCACTCCCCACCTTAGAAAGAAGCCTGAAGAGCTTCTCAATCTTCAAATTGCTTCACGATGAACACCACAAGCCACACCTACGCACAGACTCTCCGAGAGTGGCCGCTGCACGACTGCAGTGGCTTCGAGGCCCCGCTGAGTCCCGACGAGATGCGAGAGTTGTTCCGACGCTGGCGTTCGACGCGGGGCAAGCCCGTCACCGCGACGCTCGCGGTGACCCAGCGCTCGCTTGATGCCGCGTGGACGGCCTTCGTCCGACGCTGGAACGCAGAGGGTGCGCGACGTTTCATGGCGACAATAGAAGACCGCGAGGAGACCCATCAGCGCCACGCGCTGGGAGAGCTGGCGGCGCGCGTGTGCTCGCTGTCCTGGGACGAGGATCGTCCTTGCTGTTACGTCCATCACCTTGAAGGCTGCGCCGGCTGTCGCCGCTTTGGAACGCCGCGACCGGGCGACGCTGACTGGGCGCAAATCGTGAAAGAGTATCCAGAGACTAAGGAAGAGAAGCAGTGGATCGAGCTGTATCGCCGGTCGCTGTACGAGGCTAGGCGCGGTTCGCTACCGCGCCCTGAGGATCATCCCGCGCCAACAGAGCCGCCTCGTACGCCTCAACGAGGCCCGGAACGTCTTCGAGGAGGGTGGAGCGAGGCTCCCAGCTGTCGTCCAGCGGACCTATCCACCGTACCAGGTACCGGCGAAAGCTCGATACCCCCGTCGCAGTGACGAGCGCTGCGACCACTGGTCGAGTCATCGTGGTCAAGAATGGCCTCCACGATGTGACGAACGTCACCATCACGATCAACAAGGGGGGCCGGACCGTCGCGAAGGAACCGAGCGCGAGTGGGCGATGGAGCGTCGCCTGGAGCGCCTGGAGCATCGCGTTGACCAGCTGGAGCATGAGAATCGGGTCTTGCGGCAGGAGCTGTGGGTACCGCGTCACGCGGTACCGGATTATCGCTAGGAAGCGACGCTGGGTGGTAGCGGCGAAGTCGACCGACGTAAAATGTAGGGTGTAGCTTGATTGTAGGCGGTAGCTGTAGCCGATAAGCATCTCCAATGACTTTCGACACCTTGAACGGTCCAATGAATCGCGGCGCGAGCTTACTCGCGCCCAAGTTCGTGACGAGCGTTGGGGAAATCCCATTGGTAGATAATAGGACTTGGTCTCCAACGTGGAATGTTTCCATGTTACGGCGCCCGCTGCGGTCGGCATTCTCCTTCTGGCGATCGACGGCTGCAGCAATCGCATCGCGGACGTAGCGGACAATTGACTCACGCTGTTGCACGAACTCACGGACAGCCGCAGCGTCGCTTCGCTGCGGCGCCGCGTTGGGCGCAAAGTTTGCTGGCGGAGGCTCAGTAGGCGCGACCGGATCGGGGCAGTGTGAAGCTCGGCTGCGCGACGTGGACGCGGGTTGATTAGCGTCCGACTGGTCCAAGCGGCAACGTCCCGTGGAGAAGCAGTCGCCGCTCGCGCGGCGGCCCGTGTAAGAGGACGCTGGCTTGGGATCCGCGCGGAAGACCTCGTGCTCACCGCGTTCACATTCGGGACAGCGGCCATCTCGTGCGCCGCGACGGAGGCACCACCAGTGGGGGTGGCAGTTGCAGCGTCGTGATTCTCGGACAGTTGAACTGGAAGGGGCGCTCCAGCCCAAGGAGCGCCGGAACGCGCGGGTGACGGCCGAAATTTACGAAGAACGGCGTCAAGCCAGTTGACGCGTGCACGGCATTATTGATGGCGAACTCCACCATCGGCAGGAAAGAGCTCCATGACTTGAACGACGTGGCAAAGCTGCGTAGTACATCTTCGACGACTCGGTTAGCGCGCTCGGTTTGGCCGTCCGTCTCTGGATGCGACGCGGTGGACATACTCAGCCGCGTCCCCAAGCTTGAAGAGCTCCCTCCAGAAGGCGGACGTGAATCGAGGATCCCTGTCCGACACAATCGAGGACGGAAGACCGTGGTGGCGATACACCACGTCAACGAAGAGCGCAGCAGACTGTTGCGCAGTGATCGAGGCTGCCACCGGAGTGAGATGAACCATCTTACTGAAGCGGTCGACGAAGACCAGAATACCCGTACGACCTCGGGTATCCCGAGGTAGGCCGAAGACGAAATCCATGCTCACAGACGACCACGCATCAGTGGCGACTGAGAGCGGTCGGAGCGGGGCCTGCTTTGATGGAGCCGGTTTCACGCGCTGGCACGCTTCACACGAGCGCACCCACTTCCTCACCCACTTGTACATGTGTGGCCAATAAAAGTCGCGAGAGAGATGCAAAGGTCTTCTCGCGACCGAGGTGGCCGCCACTTGGGGTGTCATGGAACTCGTGGATCAACCGAGCTCGGAGGTCGTCGTCAAGCGGGACGACGACGCGGGGGCAATCTTCTTGGTCGACGCGGTAAGTCAGCAGCGCGCCTTCAAGTGAGTAGCGGGCCGACACGAGCGCGTGCTCGTGAGGACAGCTTGCGCTCAGCTGAGCCACTGGGGTTGCGCAGGAAGTCGATCAGCTCGGAACAGGACGCGTCATCTTTATACGCGTCGACGATCAGGTCACGTAGCGGTGTGGTCGCTGTGACTTCAGCGGCAGCGACGCTTTCGGCGATACAGACGGAACAGTCGTCATCATCCTCGTCGCCAACTGCGTGGCGGCCGCGCTGCACGTAATCTGGCCGGCGTGAAAGCGCGTCGGCGAGGATGTTGGACTTGCCCGGTTTGTAATGCACGACGAAGTTGTACTCGGAGAAGAGCGATAACCAGCGTGCCATGCGCTGGGACAAGTGGGGGCTCTTCGTCGCTGTCCTCAGCGACGCGTGATCTGTGTAGATTGCGAAGGACTTCTCGCCTAGGAGATACACACGGAACTTGATGAGTGCGTAGCGCATGGCAAGCAGCTCTTTATCATGGACCGGATAATTCCGTTCCGCCCGCTTCAGTTGTCGCGACTGGTAACTCACCACTCGCTCGCGGCCCACGTCGTCAAACTGCATCAAGGCACAGCCGATCGCGAAGTCACTCGCGTCGCATACAACGTGGAACGGCTTGGAGTGATCTGGAAGCATCAAGACGGGCGCGGTCGACAAACTCGTCTTCACCGCGTCGAAGGCTGTTTGGTGCTCGGGGCGCCATGACCACATGGCGTCTGCCTTCAGGAGTTGAGACAGCGGTTGGATGGTCAGCGCGAAGTTCTTCGAGTAATGGTGAAGATACGTCGCGAGCCCCAGCCACTGCCGGAGCTGCTTCTGATCCTGAGGCACGGGCCAAGCGCAGATGGCTTCAATCTTCTCGGGGTCAGCACGGACACCTTCCTTGCTGACGTAGCTCCCGAGCACTGGGATCTCGGGAGCGCAGAAGATACACTTCTTCAAGTTGGCGTACAGCTTGTTCTCTCGCATCACTTCGAACACCTGCCGCAGGTGTTGCAGATGCACCTCGACGTCCGTCAAGCCTCGTTCAGCACGGCTGTGGATGAAAATGTCATCGAAGTAGCTGGGCGCGAAGTCCCGGTACGGGCGGAGCAAGTTCGACACCATTCGGTTGAAGGTAGCAGGAGCATTCTTTAGCCCCTGAGGCATCACAAGCCATTCCCAAAGCATTCCACTGGGCGTGCTGACTGCAGTCAGCGGTACGTCATCCTCCCGCATCAAGATCTGATAGAAGCCGTCCATCAGATCAATCGCGCTGTATGTGGTGCTGCCCGACATGGTGTCGAGCACCATGTCTTTCCTCGGGATCGGCGTCTGCGCCGGGATGGTGGCATCGTTGAGCTTATTGAAGGCGTGGACGATCCGCCATCCACCGGTTGCTTTCTTCACGCAAAATGTCGGACTGGAGTGCGGGGACAAACTCTCACGGACGTGGCCGGCTTGTCGGCGACCCTCGAAGAAGGCGTCGATTGCTTCGACTTGATCACGGGGAAGCGGCCACTGTCTCGTCACGCAATACTTCGCACCAGGCACGAGGTCGATCTCGTGTCGGACTCCGCGGTCCGGTGGAAGGGCGGCTGGCACCTTATCAGGGAAGATGTCGATGAACTCGCGAACCAGGGGGGCGACTGGGTTGCCGGCGGCTTCGAGTGCCGGCAACGACTGAGCCAAGTAGCGAGCCTCGCGGGCGGACTTAGGCTCAGCGCCTTTCGGGCGTTCCCGGGTATTGGACGCTGGGTCACCAGCGTCTACATCGACAGCCGCGATCGTCGCGGACAACACCGCGACGATCATGCAAACCTGCTCGATCTCACCATGCTTCAAGTCGCGGAGAAAGTGTTTCCAAGACAGACCAGGCAACTTGGTGATCTCTGATGCATCGCACGGCGGGCGTGCAACTTCGACATTGTGCATTCGCGGGATCGATGCCGCGTCATCCCCCACCAGAACGGAGATAACCTCGGAGTCAGACGCGTCTGACTCATTCGGAGGAACGCGGGGTCGCCGGGGCTTGCGACGGCCACGGCGACGGACTGGCCGGGTAAACACTTCCGTAGCAGGCAGTGGGAGACCACGCTCGACCAAGTCTGCTGTACTCAGACGCCGAGACACGACATCGGCGTCAACTCTATCAGGGAGCCCCTGCTCAACCACATGCGGGAGCCCCTGCTCGACCGCGCGTGGGAGACCACGCTCAACCACATCTTCTTGTTCATCGTCAACGGAGAGCCGCTGCTCATCCGGGCGTGGGAACCCCTGTTCGACCACGGTGTTGTCTGTTGCCGAGAGCCGCTGCTCATCGGGACGTGGGAACCCCGGTTCTACCACGGTGTTGTCTGTTGCCGAGAGCCGCTGCTCATCGGGACGTGGGAACTCATGCTCGACCACGTCAGACATGTCTTGAGTCACCTGCTCAAGACCGGCACACGTCACAGGCTCGCGAGCACCCGAAGGGCCATCGCTCACTTCGGATACAGCGGGAGTCATGGAGTTGGGGTCCATGACTGCAACGTGCGGCCATCGGTTGGGCGTCCCGCGCAGGGATGTCAATACCGCATTCACATCAATGTCGCGCGGGCGGACGGTTCGAGCCAACCAGTCAATATGAGGCTGGTGACGAGCAAGCCACGGGATACCGAAGACACAGTCGAAGGATCCGCTCAACTCGATCACCAGAAAGTCATCGGACCCATGGAAACCGTCGAACTCGTAAGAGAAGGTGGCAGAACGCCGCGGCTTCCCGTCAGCATACTTTACAACCATGTGGCCGGGGCCGTCCCTAACTCGCGTGTCCGCCGGTAACACCGACAAACTCTCGGCGCGAACGAAGTTGTTCGTCGCGCCTGAATCCAGCAGGGCGCGAAGCGGACGCTTCGCGCCATTGACGTGTATACTGAGGATGATCAGTCTCGGATCACTGCCGGAGGTGGTGGCAAAGAATTGCGCATGAAGCACAGGGGGGCTGGGAGGAGGATCTGCCACCAGAGATCCGTCTTCCACATCACATCCAGTAGGGCGCCCCGCACCTACTGGTCGTCGCCGTTTTTTGGGTCGGCGACCATATCATCCGCATCGGCGGCAACAACGTGTGCGAGTACCGGCGCAGGGGCGCGGCACACAGCCGCGCGGTGTCCGAGTTTCCGACAGCGAAAGCATCGAAGAGGGCGTGAACCGCGACCAGGATTCGGAGCTGGACGGGCAGATGTCGTCGGCGAGCTGTCATGCCGACGACCACGATAATCTTGGATGGCGTCAATCTCCATCGGCTCGGGCTCCGTAGTTGGAGGTCTGGTGAGAGAGAATGCCTCGGAGGCGGACACGCTGTAGTCTTCTCGCAGCGCTGTCTCAAACGCTTCCTCCAGCGAGTCGGGCGTCTTCCGAGTCAGATAGAAGCGCTGGTAACCAGCGTTCATGCCAGAGATAAAGACATGGACTTGAGTCGCCATGTCCACCGGATTTGTCGTGATGCACGACACCAAGTGACGAGCCCGTTGGATGTACTCGAGCATGGACATCCGTCCCTGCTTTAGCGAGAGGAACGCCGAGCGTTGAACACGCTCGTCTTGAGGGGGCTCAAAGGCCAGGCGGAGATCGCTCTTTAGTGACTCCATCGTTTGAAAGCAGGAGGGGTCGGCTACAAGCTTGCCGAGCGCCCACTCCTTGGCCTTCCCAGTCAACTTGGACAAAAGGAACCGGGTACGAGCGAACTCGGTAGACAGCTGCCGAGCTTCGATCGCGATGTCGATCTCGCAGAACCAGCGGTTCAGCTGGAGGCGAGCGGCGCCATCGCCACTGTAGCAGGAGACATCGAGCTTCACGATGTCAGTCTTGTTCTGGTCGGCGTGGGGAGTCGTCGCACGCCGACGCAGGTCGGCGAGCTCACGCGCCATGAACTCGTGAGCAGCCAGTCGTTGATCTTCTTCCGTTCCGGCAGTCAGCAAGGTCTTGATGACTCCTTCTCCGGACACCGCGGCAAGGCGGTGTAGCGCCTCCCACTCGAAGGCGGACAAGTGGGGGAAGCTGGCATGCTCGAGGGCAGCACCAGCCCCTTCAGTGAAATAGGAAGCGTCGTTCATGGTCGTGTGGACGGACTACAAAGTGCTACCAAATGTAACGGGGCGGTGCTCCTTGTTTGTGGTAAATGAAACTCTGTCTATTGAATCTGTGTGGCGCCCGGGTCGGGCGCCGTGGACCAACAAAACACAAGCTAATCTAATTGGTCGCCGTGCACCACGGCGACCGTGTGACAGAAGCCCGTCACAGGAAGGCCGTGTCGAAAGCGAAGTACCAGTAGAAGTCAATGTTGTGCGAGCGAGACACATGGTACAAGTCCGTAAAGTACTTGGCTTGGTTGGCGGGGGAGGCCACACTAGCTCCGGGGTAGAAGCCAGCTGAGTTCCATCCCGTCTCGGAGATTACGAACTTCTTACCCTTCTTGGCAGCGAGAACTCGCAGGTCCTTCAAGTCATCCAGCGTCTTCGCAACGCTCTCGTTCACGTCGTCACCGTATTCGATATACTGGTAGTTGACAGAGACGTAGTCCACAGCATCCACGAGCTGGGGGTTGTCGTTGTAGACATCGACAGTGTCGGCAAGAGTGACGGGAGTATTTTTACCGCGGCTACGGAGGTAGTCGCGAATCTCCTTCACGTAGCTGATGGCCGTATCCGCAATGAACTTGTCGTACATGTAGATGGCAACATCAAAACCAACAACGTTGTCATCGTAAAGTCCCGAGTCAATGAGGGCAGCCAACTTCGTTTTCTCCTTCTGCAGTGTGTCGTGGTTGAACGTCGTCCAGATGCCAAGGTCGACTTTCAGACCGGCGTTCTTGGCAGCCGGGAGAATGACTTCAGCCTGGTTGCAATCGATCAGAGAGTAGATGCGAACCTTGTCGGTGACGCCCTTGAGTGCATACAGATCCTTCTGCATCTCGGATGCTGACTTGCACTTGACGTTTTCCGGTTCGTTGTCCAGACCCTTGCGGGGAATGTAGTTGACACCGGGAAACTTGACGTTAAGAGCGTCGGCATTACTGGAAAGCAGAAGCACCATGGAGGCGACGAACGGGGCGAAAAGGAATCTCATGACAAGAGATTGTCGAGGTAAGTGTGACGAACCCGGGGAAATTGAAAGTGAGAAACAGAATACACGTGCACGAACGACCTACGAATCGTTGGCAACGATAGAGCGCTGCATCCGGCACAACAAGTGAGCTCTGCTGCCTCCCAAATCGCTTTACTGTCTACCTTATAAACGTGGCGTGTACAGTATCCATATTCTGCGTGATAGCTTTGCAGCGAACTTTGTTTCCTACATGTGTTGTGCCACGTTGCATAAGTTTAGTTGTGTCTCTGGCTAAAAATTAATAGTGTTTGAGCTCCATCAGCCAAAGTGCAGTTCTTTACGTGCCTTTTTCTTCTGGGCACACCCTGGCTCAGGTTTGAGTGCTTTCGTTTTGTACATGTACGAGCGCTCACGTTATCACTGGAAGCAGCAAACAGACATGACAAGCAGCTCCTAAACTTTCTCTTGCTTGTCACGCTATCACCTTGTGCATACCGTATTCACCAGGTAACATTTGAGAGTATTGTGCAATCGCCAAACTACATACGACAACCATTGGAATTTGTCCGTGTTACAGGAGATCCTCGCTATCCTTCGCATGCGATTGCTGAGCGACAACTTCTCACAGTAGCCACTACATTACCGACAGCAGAATTCCTTGATTAAGCAGGTCCAACATTGATTGATTGTGGCCGTATCTGCCTCTTGGAATTTGTACCTACACCGCTGTCTGCTCCAGCGAAGAGTAACTGGGCCCACTCAAGAACCGCAATTCGCTTAGCTCGCTCTTCTGAACAGCATATTGTTCGCCACTTTGCATTTCACAGAAGTCCACGGAATCGCCATTGGCTCGAAGAGTCCAGCTTGACACCTCGATAGAATTTCCATCGACAGATTGCACTTGGCCGCACTTCCACTCGCTAAGCACCGGCTGCCACGTTTCGAGACACAGCGTGAGCGTCTTGAAGGCAATTACATCTTTTGGCTCAAAACTCGACGTTTCCGCAGACCCAGTCGGATATGAAGCCAACGCTTTTGCTACATCCTGGACACATCAGTTAGACATTAGAGTTTTCAACCAGCCCAATAGATAAAAGTACATACCGGAGATGGAGAGTTACACCCGCTAGATTCGTCTGCCTCCTTGTCCAGTACACTGGCTACGATTTCGTACGGCCGCTTCCATCGCTCTTCGTATTTACCTTTGCCGTTCCTGTTGGATGCACCGCTGTCGTCGCTGTTTCTATTAGTCCAGGAAGACTGACGATCAGGATCACGAGAGTCTCCTGGTTGGTGGTTACCCGAAGACGAAGGACCATACTTTGCCAATTCTGGTGCTTTGGACTGCCGAGCTGCCGTGCTGTTTGATCTTGGTACCGATTCAGACAAATCCTCATCGCGTTGCACAACAACTTGATCACCAGTCTCTTCATCAAAGAGGACATGACCCTTTGCACGGGGAATGCGTCGAGACTCAGCAACGGTATGATGCACATGTCTCTCTGATGTCGAACCTTGGCTCGCTTGTTCTGAACCAGTCACATTTTGCTCTTGCCCATTCGACACAATATCCTTGCTAGACGGTAGACTTGCGGTATCTCCTGCCATCTCTGTCTGTTTGGTATTCCTTGTTCGTCCTCCATTGCGCTGTCTCAATCGCCGGCGTCTCCTCCGTGGCCCTTTTCCATTTGGTTCTGGACCTTTAGCCTTGCCACCTCCTGCACCATTGGACGGTTTGACAGAACCTGCTGATTTAGCTTTCCCTGACTGCTGCTTGTTTGCGGTTGCCACTGTTGCCGTGCTCTCCTTTTGTTGGGATTGATATGAACCCTCCGAATCGCTACTACTGCTGCTGGAACTATCACTTGGGCTGTCATCTGAGCTGCTACTACTCGAATCTGAGCTTGAACTGTCACTTGAGCTGCTGCTACTCGAACTGGAGCTCTCCACCTTGCTCTTCTGCAACTTTGCAGAGTGAAGCTTCCGAATGCCGCAAGGATTCAAAACTCGCTGACCTTTCACTGCCTTCGCCTTCTTGCTTGGCTGTTTCTCGGTCTTTTTCACACGCAACTTACGCTTTCTCGGCTTTGCACTCTCCGAACAGAACGTATCCGTGCCGTTGTCCTCGCTCTCCAATGGAGGGCAATGCACCACGACTGTATCGTTGTCCCGCACGATGCGGATGCTCTGCGTGGCCAACAACGGCAGCTCCTCGAGTCGGAGCTCCAGTCCCTTAGGGCATCGTTTGCGCAGCTCAAACTCCAGAAGCAGTGCGTGAGTCAGATCGCCCACGAGCTTCGCCTCTCTGGGAACCAGATACCAACACGACGAGAATCCTCTGCGCCGCTGTACGTCGCGCCCCACGTCATCCGCGAACACGAGCCGCACTCGGACGTCCATTATTGTCACCTGTACTAATAATTTATATTTTTGACACGAATCAAAAGTAACAGGTTTTCCCCTCGTTTATGAACCCGACGACGCGCCCTACGTCACTGACTTCAGAGGTACATACGTTGAATCTATCAGAATAATGGAGCGCGTTACCCGACTGCATGCGCAGCTTCGTGCGTCCCCAGGGCCGTCGCCTGTGCCCAATACGTTTGTGTCGCCTAGAGACGCTGTCTGTCCGCAACACGTCTATGATACTGTGCTTTCTCCTGCCGCGCTCGAGTTTGTGGCAGATTTGGCGGCAGTTTTCCAGATAGCAGTCGACCAGGTAACTATGACCATTTATGTCATTTGTACATGTACGACCACTGTGTTATTTACCTCTTTTATGATCTTAAGCTTCATGCAGAGCGTCAAGCTCGACGTCTGGCGACGGAGAATGGAGCTATGCCCCATTTCCTGGAGGAGACGCGCGCGATCCGTGAAGATGCGAGCTGGAGAGTGGATCCGCAGCCGGAAATGCTGAAAGATCGACGAGTTGATATCGGAGATGTGTCTCCTGCTAACAGGAAATTTCTGCTACATGCAATGAACTCTGGAGCTCAGGTATGAGTGGGTAGCAAAGTGTTGGGGGTTGTGTGCTTTTGGTCATTTTGGTTTGGGTGCAAATGCAGGGTGTGCAAGTGGATTTCGATGACGGACACTGTCCGACGTGGAACAACACGATCAAGGGTCATTTCAACGTGCTCCAGGCTGCACAAGGCTTGCTGGAGGTGGGAGGGGAGACAATTGTTGAGAAACCTGCACTTTTGGTCATTCGACCACGAGCATGGAACATGGATGAGCAGGTGCGTATTGGCAGTGTTGATGGTTTGGTTTGTATTGTGCACTTATTACTTTTTCCGCTGCAGCACATGATAGTAAACGGACGCGTTGTGCCTGGTGCGCTTTTTGATTTTGGGATGCACCTATTTCACAGGTATGTGGCATGCCATTCGATTCTGATGCTGTAGCTAACAGAACGCAACCGTGCATTATTCCAGCGGCAAGCATCTTCTAAAGAAGGGAACGGGTCCTTTCTTGTATCTCCCAAAGGTATGAGTGACCGACACATAGCACTCATGTTTTTGGAGAGATACTTACTTAAGAATTTGCGTTCGTTGCTACAGTTGGAAGGATACAAGGAAGCCGCATTGTGGCGAAAAATCTTTGAGTACACGGAAAAGAAACTCAATTTCCCTCATGTACACTCAGTTAGAGTTACTGCTACATATACTGTATATGCTGGGATTCTAAGACTGTGATTTTTTGTCTGACCTTCGCAGGGAAGCATCAAGGCGACGGTGCTGATCGAGAATATCTTTGCTGCGTTCGAGATGGATGAGATTCTTTTTGAGCTTCGTCACCACTCGTCTGGGCTCAACTGTGGCATGTGGGACTACACGGCATCTATTGTGGTTAACTTCCGCCATCAGGCTGCGTTCTTGCTGCCAGACCGCCAGCAATACGTGTCGATGACATCCGATTTTCTCAGGTATGCATGCTGCAAGCTGCATTCTACACTTTATTTGAGATAAGTTCGGCCTTACAATGTTAACACACTGTAGATACTACATGGATCTGCTGATTCTCACATGCAAGCGCCGCCACGCACCGGCAACTACTGGAATGGTTCCGTTTGTGCTAGCAGAGCTGCCATCGGACATGCCACAATCTCAAGCTATTGAAAAGGCTCGCTCTGGAAAAACTCTGGAAGCTTTGGCTGGATCTGACGGTGCATTGGTGTACGATCTTGCGCTTGTCAAATCCATAGCGGAAGTTTTCACAGCTGCAGGTGACCGCACAGCCAAAGAGTTCGCATCCCCTTTTGCTATCGATGAATCACTGTTCACTGAAAAGCTTCTCACCCTGCCTCGAGGGGATGTGACACTGCGGTCGGTGGAAATGAATGTCCGGGTGATTCTTTTGTACACGCTTCACTGGTTGTACGGGCACGGCACAGTTATCGTGAATGGATGCGTGGAAGACTCAGCTACGGCCGAAATCTCGCGTGCGCAGTTGTGGCAGTGGGTATACCATCACGTGCCAGTCACCGGAACATCACAGCAAGTTGATGCCTCGTAAGACGTTATCCTTATCAATTTTCGCTCTCATGGACACATT
Source organism: Phytophthora colocasiae (assembly GCA_018806915.1). NCBI lineage: Eukaryota > Oomycota > Peronosporomycetes > Peronosporales > Peronosporaceae > Phytophthora > Phytophthora colocasiae. The sequence continues at coordinate 1,605,207 of JAGKQI010000101.1, forward strand.
TCCACTCATCTGACACTTGTGGCGTGTTGTTGTGAATGCAGACTCATTGAAGAAATGCTGTTGAAGGTCATTCACGAAAAACGTACGAAACGCCATCCACCTCAGTATATTGAAGCTGCGCGCCAGCTTGTTCTGTTGCTGTCAACGATGCGTTCCCCTCCTGCCTTTATCACGACGTTTCTTTATCAGAAAGAGGCATTGATGAAGACCCTCGAGCATTTTAAGAATTGAGAGTCTCATGAGCACTGGTGGCAGCACGTTTGAAATATACGGGTAGTATTGACATGATTGACATCGAGATCTATAAAGCTCAAGCAAAACTTTCCATTTCCATCGACGCAGACGCATTTTCCACCACTTCGTAACCTTTGCCCTTGAATGGAATCACCTCAGAGCCCACCGATGCTTCGTTCTCATCCCTGGTGTGTTTAACAAAACTCCTGACAACCAACTCGCGATCCAGAATCTGATTCAGTTCGTCACCGGAAATTCCTCCACTTTCGACGCCTGCGCGAATTTCCACGTCATCCTTTAGAAGCAGCTCCAGCTCTGAATTCGTGAGCTTGGCATTTTCTGCTGGCGTTTCCCGCTGCTTGAACCCTCCACGCTGAATGACGACGCGTTCAAGCTTACGTTTCTCAAAAGCTCGTTGAGTCATACGGTCCTCGAAAGAGTTTTCAGTCACAAGACGATACACAATGATCTCGTTCTTTTGACCAATTCTGTGACAACGGTCCATGGCTTGATTGTCCTGTTGCGGGTTCCAGTCGGAATCGTAGAAAATGACAGTGTCAGCAGCGATGAGGTTGATACCAAGACCACCTGCGCGCGTAGACAGCATGAACACGAAAATGTTGTCCTCATCATTAGCCGAAGTTGAACCGGCGGAAACCTTGTTAAACTTCTCCATTTGGTCGACACGGTCTTCCAGTTTCGTATTGCCATCCAGTCTGCAGTAGCTGTAATCGCGCATGAGAAGAAAGTCTTCCAGAATATCCAACACTTTCGTCATTTGGCTGAAAATAAGCACCTTGTGTCCCTTGCGCTTCAGCTCTTTCAACATCCGGTCGAGCACCTTTAGTTTGCCGGAATTCTGCACGATTCTCTCGTCCGTAACTACATCCCCTTTTGCCGACAACGGCTCGTCGAAAAGGTAAGGGTGTAGGCAACACTTTCGCAAGTGCATCATTTTGTTTCTCAGTGTCCTGGTGTTAAACTTCTTGTGAGCTTGAAACTTGCCATACTTTTGTTCCATAGCGTCTGCAAGAGTGCCGTCACAAATCATGTTGTAGTACTCACGTTGCATCGGAGTCATGGAGCAGTAAACGAAAATCTCCGTCTTTGAGACCATTTCCTTCACGACATCTACCTTGAGCCGGCGAAGAAGGAATGGTCGAAGGATCTCATGCAGCTTCGCAATAACTTCAACCTTCTTTTCACCTTGTAGCACATCTTGCGCCGCTACAGATTCACCTGCTGCAGCAGCATTGGCCACTGCATCAGGGGTAAACGAGAACCAACTTTCGAAAAGCTCCAGATCATCAAATACGTCAGGCAAAATAAAGTTGAGCAACGACCACAACTCCGTCAAGTTGTTTTGCAACGGTGTGCCTGTCAATAGGAGTCGGTTCTCCGAGCGTCCACGTTTCAGCTCACGCACGAGTTTACAGTCCATATTTTTCAGCCGGTGGCCTTCGTCAATCACCATGTACTTCCACACAAAGCGAGACCTACTAAAGGTCCTGGAATCTGACAGCATCACTTCATATGAAGAAATGACTACTGGAAAATCCACATCGTTCCTCTTCGTGCTGCTAAGCTCGTTCTTGCGCATTAGCATTCGCTCCTGCTTTGTCCCGTGGTAGATAACCACCGGCATACTCGGAGCCCACTTGCGAAACTCCGTTGCCCAGTTCATCAGAGTCGACAGCGGAGCCACAATGAGGTGAGGACCACGCACACCAAGAGCCTTCAAATGAGCTAGAAGACCAATCACTTGAATCGTCTTACCCAATCCCATTTCATCGGCCAGAATACCGTTGAGACCGTTCTCGAACAAATTGCACATCCATCGAATGCCTTCCAATTGGTAGTCGCGTAGTGTGCCGCCCGTCATAAGCTTAGGATGCTTGAACGCCACCTTCTTAGGCTGTTTACGTGTGTCCATGGCCGTATCTCCCTGCACCTCACGCAGCTTGTCCACACCCTTTTTCGCTTTCTTCGTCGAGTCTTTCGATGATTTCTTACTGCGTTTGCGTTTACCCGTCGTGATCTCTTCTTCCTCTTCAACCTCAGCAACTTCACTGACTGTAGCGGCGCTCTCCATGTTGGAAAACAAAAAGCTCGAGTATAGACTGGCCTTCTCCAGCAGCGAGTCCAGCTTGGCGATTTTCTCGCCCGTCACCTGCTCCGACTCCGCTTCGGCCGGCGCTTCCTTGGCCTCGCGCTCTCTACGCTCCTTACGCTCCTCCTCCTCGATCTTCTCCAAGGCCACGAGGTCAGGCATGGCCTGTTGAGCCCTTGAATCATCTGGGAATGCGCTAGCGACCATCACTCTTCACTTTTGCAACTGCCGTGCAAAATGCGGAATGGGACGCGCCGTTGACCATCCGCTGGTAAAATGGCGCCAATGCTTGTCATTTGACAAAAATGGAGTATTTTCATCCAATAAGAAGATAATGTAGCCATCTGAAGCATCACTTCAAGTACTACATCTGCTGATATTTGACTACCGTGAAGTCACAATATTTTGTATCCATATTGAAGAAGGCCACACTCTTCAGAACACATCCAACAAACCACAGCAGAATTATTATCATATTTATCATATTTAGCACTGGGTTATTCCTACTGGTGTCCCTATGCTACGATATATGGATGTAGGTGGCTACGTAACCTCACAACGCGTACGCTGCGAGTCTTTCCACCCACATTGGTTCCCGAGCCCCCCGCTACTTGTATGACCATCCACGCTTGAACGCCCTCATCCATCTGCAGAAGGTTGTCTTGCTTCGACTGTTGGAATAGTGCAAGACATTTGACTGCATTTTAGCACGACCTTCTTGTTCGACAGGTTCGAGGACTTCTGCTTGGAGACCACCATTGCGCGCATTCGCAGTTCCTTCAAACCATTCACCGGACTCGGCGCGTGGCCCTTGATGCCGATCATAACTTGGCCCTTCTTCGGCGGACTGCGAGTAGAGGTACATCTCGTCGGGCGGGCGGAACTCCGTGCTTGAATGGGGTGTTTCCATCGCGGCAAATTGCGGATTGACAGGATAGCACCAAGGCGTTAGGAGGCTCCGCCTGAAGTCACTTGCACTTCAAGCCTTCGATATTACATGCAGCTGCGCTCAGCCATCAAGCGTGGTGACAAAAAAGGCATACGCCACTCGTCTTTGGTCGTCTTGGTCGGTAGGTTACCACTTGACTTTAGTATACCTCCATTAGCCCAGTTGGTACAGTTTTCTGCCTCAATAAAGAAGTTGGAGTCTGCATGCAATCGACAAGGTTATGCAGCTCGGAAGGTTATCGGTTTTACGGATTAAGCATGAGCGTAAGGTTGGCACTGCTTGTGGCATTGCTCGCGGAGACTGCTAGCTTTACATATTCAAGAAGTGCGATCAATGAAATAAACGAACAAGTTGATGGGAACAAGCGGCTAGCTGTTGGAGGCTGGATTCAAACGGATGAAGACGTGACAACGATCGACAGCGACATCTTGCCAGACTATTGGGTGTGTTGCTTGTTCACTTTGTAGCAGAAGTTAGTATATTTTTTAATGGAAAGTTGCGATGACAGGACCCGCGTGCTGGTCTGAAGATTGGAGTGGATCATCGGGTCCCCACAAATGGAGCGGAACCGCCCGAGCAGCTCGTCAAGGTGACCGACCGCAAGCACAAGTTCCCCGTGTTCGCCACAATCTGCTCACTGACTTTTCTCGCTACTGTTGTTACATTGCTTATTGTCTGTACAAACTAGAAAAAGGAAACAGTAGTTTTCTACATCATGGACATTCCTCATTATATTGTAAAACGCTCAGTGTTCCCGCAGCCGAGATAGAGCGGTATACTGTTGAGCGTGCAGCACTGATTCCAAAAAGAAATCCACAAGCGAAAGAGCAAAGGGACTTCTTCGCCAATTGATCAGCGAAAACTCAGGTTCTGCAGTGCTTCTCAGTACGACTGGATCGGTTGCTGCACACGCAATGGCTCCACAGAACTTGCGAAGAAGTCGACAATCGTTGTCACCAAACCGAGCGTCTCTCCACGCCGCCCTGTAAGAACAGACTGATGACAGAGCATTCACTTGTTGGCTCACGTGCTCTTCGAGCTGGTAGGCTGTACGAAGCATTCTGTGCTGATCTTCAATTTGCTCGATTTCATCAGCCGAAAAATGATGCAGCAGACGCACGCGTTGTGCCTGAACATGAGCCGCGAAGTCTTGATTTCGCGTTTTACACAAAGCTAGTGGTAGAAACGGAGGCGCTGCGGTATTTCGAATTGATGCTACGTTCTCGTTAGCGTCGCAGTCCAGCATAATTTGGTGTGCTTTAGCCATGATGGATACCGCAAAATTCGCCGTAGATTCCACGGCAGCTTGGCTGCACGTCGGGAAACTCTCCTCCAATTCGTTCACAGCACTTATCGCGAAGCTACCTTGCTCTTTCAAGAAGGAAAGTGTCGCGTCTCGACTTAAAGAGAAAGGTCCACATTCAAAATTGTCCCCTTGGGCCATTGCAGCATTCTGCGACACTGTCAAGGGTCCAAGCGCACTTGTCATCGTAGCAACATCGGTCACAAGCTTGCCCACGTATTCACGTCGAGCTGGCCCTGATGCAGCGATAGGTACACGCAACATGTTGAGCGCAACGTTCACACGATCCATGATGCTGTTCACAGCCAGAACTGTGACCCACCACTCCTTTCCAGGGGCTCCAGCCGGTTGTGTTTCCTGAACGAACTTGACCAGACGTGCGCGGTTTGCAGCAAACCATTTGAGCACATTTGCAATTGATCGCCACTGACCTTCTTCAAACTTAGGGCATACCTCCCCTTTCATTTCCCGAATCAGTGCTCGATGCCGACGAAAATGTCCAGTCAAGTCTGTTAATGCAGAAATGAAGCGCTGGTTGCACAGTCCATTGAATGAGTCCTGGATCGCCAGCTCAAGCTGCTGTGTCACGCTCCACTCACAGTAAAAGGGAGCAATACAACCCTGTGCTAAACGATTCACAAATGCTCTTGCACAAATAGGCATCTTCGCAAATGGCTCAGAGGTTGTTACCCCAATAAGCTGCGATTTCCATCCAGGCGCCACAACGTCTAAACACTTCACCAGCGCGGTACTCTGGTGGTTGATAACTTGCTGCGAATCCTCTCGAACCGGGACCGAGATCAAATGAAAACTAAACAGTCGACCGTCACATTCAAAGCGCACTCGAACATCCAAGTAAGGCGAACCAGCTCCTTTTCCTTTGTCCAAAACGATAGCAAATGCCCACACACCACGCAGTGCATCCTTGAGCGTCTGGAAATTAGCGGCGCAAGCAACGCGACACAAACACGATAATTGCTGCTCTGTGAACGTCGATCCACTCAAGCTCGTATTCATTCCTGTTTCCTCAGCCGTCTTTTGGAAAAGCTGGACTACCTGACTGAACGAAAGACCCATTGACACGTACTTCAAGCACATGTTAAACCTCAGCATCGAATCCACGCGCGCCAGATATCGCGACTCGTTTTCGTCAACTTCTGCGTCATTTAGGTCAGTTCTTGCTCCTCCCAGTAACGTGAAGGTCACTGGCACATTCCACGCGTTGCGATACTCGTCATTGGTTGTCTGGAACAGGATCCCAGCAATGAGTTCCTCCACAATATCTCTGTCAATCATAAACGCCCTTGACTGTGCAGCTAGAGCATGCGCTTCTGTACTCGGCGCTGGTTCACTGATCATTGGCGTCATAGCCACAGCAACCTCTCCGGGCAAAACAATATCATCTCTTGCAGGTACTGACGAGAAGTAAACCCGTTTCTCTCCATCTCCAAGCTTCTGATACTCCTCCCAACGCATAGGATGCTGCTGTTCCATGTGTCGTTTCATATTATCAGGTCTCCAAGGGGCCGAGAAGCTGCGTATACGGCTGCTCTTCTTGCGTTTGGAACCCACCGTCTCCTCTCGCTCGAACGCCTGGCACATGAGGCACACAGCCTTCGTCGGCAGCTGCGACAGTTCGTCACGCTCCGTCACAGCTACAGCATACTTAATCTCCCATCTAGGGCCAAACTTACGCTGGGAACCAGTCGTAGTCGGCGCCACCATCGACATTATTAACACACTGAAAAGCAATAGTGATCAACACTCTTTATTATGTATCCATGTACCTATTATTAGGTACACCCGCTGTTTTTATACCCCCATCCCCATTTCTGTTCATAAAAGCTTCAGCCTTTGGACCTCCATTAGGCAGGCAGTTGGTATAATCGCCTTCCCTGGACGTCCAGGCCCTGGGCAATGGAGTCGCGGCGCAAGCGGGTGGAGCAAAAGGGCCGCTTTACTATCACTGAAATCATCTCTGGGTCGCCCTACTCGCCGCGGCTGTCATCGTCCTCGTTCCAGGACGACGAGGTGTCCGTCGCGGACTTTCCAGCGACCGACGACGCTCCGACATCTAACGGCAGCTCCCGCGAGGTGGCAACGATCCAGCCCCAGTCTGCGCTTCCCCAGCAGATTAAGGTCGTGGAGACTCATGATATCGATAGCCCCGCTGTGATTGCTGCGGTGAACACTGTTTTAAAGACGGAAGAGCTGCCAGAGACGTCTACGCAACCTCCAGAGATGGTCTTGGTGCCTGCAGCACCGATAGAATCTAGCCTCATCATTGCACCTGATGTACGTATTGTTTTTATAGTATTGTATTGCTAAAGTTGTACGAGAAATACTGACATGGAACGATTCTAGGTGGAAGCTTCGGTGGTGGAAGCTGTGTGTGAGGTGTCGACCCCGACGGCTGCAAGTGCTGCGGCAGTTCCAGGATCTCCATCGCGGAAGTACTCGTCTCCCAAGAAAAGTCGCGATGGAGTGCAACGCGCTCGCCGGTTCGTTTCTCTAGTCGTGTGGTCGCTTCGCGTCAACGCTCCTTCCAGAAAATTTTGACTCACTGGTGTCTGTTTTACAGAGTAAAGCGCAGAGGACGATTCACCATTATTGAATTAGCGTCGGACTCGCCCACCTCCAGGAAGAACGACGACGTAAGTCATTCTGTCTTGAGCTCGAGGTAGAATTGAAGTTGAGATACTAAGCCTACGCTTTCTGTCTTGAGCAGTTGTACGACCATCGCTTCGTAACCACGACATCGATCGGAGGAGCTTCTGTTGGAAGTGTCCCGGAGCAACTCAGCCGCAACTTCGACGGCTTAGAGCGTCGTACAAAGCCCAAGCGCTCGACTCGCTCTATGCCTCGACTCCGACAAACGTCGTTAATGCGCCGCTCGCGTCGACGTAGCGAGAGTCCAACACGCGAGTTTATCGAATCTGTGGACATGGTGGACCCCAGCGGGAATCAGCAGCAGCAGCAAGAAGCGACAGCATATGCAAAACTTCAAGCTCTGCCAACAGTTGAAAGCGTGGGCTCACTGTCTAATGGCCTTACTGATGGCACACTCACTACTTCCCCCAACCAAGCAGTGACAAGCTTGGTCATCCCTGACAGTAGCGACACTTCAACTGCTACGATATCGCCGACTTCTGTTCGACCAGTGACACCATCGTCACAGCTTATGACACTCTCCGAGACTAATGGCAGCGTCGTAAATCTGCCTCAATCGTCGATTTCGATCTCGACTGCCCAATTCCTGCAGCAACAGCAGACAATTGCCTCGCTCATCCGACAGCAACACGATCTGAAACAGATCATTAGCGTTCTTCAAGAACAGCAGCAGCAGCTCATGACTATTCCGTCTCAGATCAACGAGCTCAAGCGCCAAAGAGCAGGGGTGTACGTTATATCTCGATAGCTATCTTCTGCTTTTGCTCATATGTTTATTGTTTGAATGCAGCAACAGTGGTGAGACCCGAGACGAAGAAATGGTACGTTTAGTATTGAGCTTTTTTTTATATTTACTATTCTCAAGCTAATTTGCTTGTCTTGCTTAGAGAAAACTTTATCTGAAAGCAGATAAATTGACTCGAGCCAACGAATCTCTGCATTCGCTCATCAACGCGGCGGAGCGAGAGGCGCGTCATCGAACCTTGGAAATAGAGTGTTTGTCGGAAGAGAACGACGAGCTCCGTCACCGCTGTGGCCAACTTGAATCACGCTACATGGACGAGCGCAAGCAATGCTTCGTGCTGGAGGAAGAACTCCAGCGTCTGCGCATGTTGTCTCTAACTCAGCAAGAGCAGCAGCTTCGTCACCAGCAACAGCAGACCCAAAAACTCAACTCTAGTGCTGCAGTGTAAAAGTTCTTTTTGCAGATTTGGTTGTCAGTGTCTTCAAAATTCCACACTAAAGTTTTCATTTTCAAAGCAGTGCCTGGTCGCAGAGAGAATTGAATTACCCAGGCCTTGTCCAATTCAGTATTACACGGAATTGGCTGTAGTTGCTGCAGTAGTAATAATCTCAATACAACACGCTGCAATAATAAAAGCGGCCGCAATAACTGCAATATGAATTAATGCTCCTGCTCGCTACCAACTGATGCCAATGTCGTTACATCCCACATATTCCTGTTCGCACGAAGAAACATGACGAGATCAAAATTCGCTGGGAGCATACAAGTGCGTTGGGGGGTGAGCACAAGCTTGCACTGTGAAAAAAAAACGCTCACATGCATTCGAAGTCGGCGGCAGTTCCTTCAACAGCAGACTGTAGTTGGCACGACTGGGACGCTTGTTTGGCCCAGCAAGAAGAATCCGCGTCGCGTAGTCATCTTGGCGTTTCTTGCGCTTGTCTTCACACTTCGCCACCTCGAATGCCTTCACCGCATCTGCCTCAGCCTTTGAAAGCGTGCCACCGTTGATCACTTTGACGGCTGCCGCTTCAAATATAGGAGAGTGGACTATACTAGCGTTCGCGTTAAGCTGGGCACGCATCGTGGGGTACTCGCTAATAACCGAGTCAAAAAGCAGGCGGACATCCGCCAAATCGATATCGTCGCACTGCAGCTTCTTAGTGATTCTCTGGAACTTCTTCATGTGCTCCAGCAGCTCGAGGAGCTTGCGATGTGCTGCTCCTTCGTCATTGTTTAGACTGAGCGGGAGTTTTTGAGAATGAAAAGGTCACCATGCAAAAGGATTCGTACGTGTCCAGTGATTTAAGGTAGTTAGGTGGTCAGTATGGAGTATAATGAACGCAAAAGAGCTGGCTTCTCGGGTTAGGACGTCCATCAGTTCAATTGTGTCTTGCCATTGCTATGCAAGCACTTATGTTATATTGTATTGCAATTTTCGAGAAATATCATATTTTATTTTTTGTGAATATCCCAGTAATCCGTTTTTTTATTTTTAGAAACTGATTTTATCGATACTGAAATTTTTTATTCAGACCCCTGGAATTACCCACAGAACCGCAAAGGATGAAAACACGAGAGCAAGAGAAGAGTCCGGAAAGTTGCGAAAGCGTCAGCAATGGCATTGAGAGCGCGTTCACGACGATGGTTCAGCGGTGGCTTGTCAAAGGGAGCAATGGCACGTGGCAATTAGTGAATACAAAAAAAGAAGTCGGTAAAATGTAAAGCGGATGTCAAAACAACCGAGATTAACACGGATATTGGAGCAGTGGCCTTGCCTTCTGCTGCTACTCGTAAGGATGAACGTCGAGTCCTACCCACAAAATAAAAGAACAACGTGAGAATGCAGACTGCACGTCTTCTGCAGAACGACCCAAACGCTTCCTCATCCTAAACACTGCCACTCCACCACGGTGCGGCAAGGGTGCAGCGCCACTTCCGACTTCACAAAGCAATATTGAAACCAAAAACACCAGTGGAGAAGTCGATGCTAGTGGCGTTACGGGTACTGGTCTTTTTAACGTGAAGCAAGAAGTGCAGTCTGTGTCACCGCGAAACTCTTCTTTCGAAGACAAGGTTGCACAAGATTGCAATTTGGATGTTTGTGGAGGGCGAGAGAAATATAAACCTGAACGCTGCAAGAACTACACGTACCAAGTCTTCCGCAAAGCTCACCTCAGTGGAACACAAGGCAAGAAGACCAAGAGCAGAGAAACGAAAAGTGAATCTCCGAAAGCTGATGGCACTATGAATATGGCTAAGCCATTAGGAGGCATAACCAAGTCCAAGTCGCAGCGCGTTGGCAATCCACCATCTAAATCAACAGCCAAGAATCGGACAATTTTGCAGACTGAAAAACTTTCGAAGTCATTGGCCTCTGACGCCTGGCAAGCGTCAGAGCTGCGAAGTCTTTTCCGAAATGCAGGCAAGCACACCGTGAAGAATTTGAAGAACAAGGGAACTGAGCGCACTACTGGTGAAAACTGCAGCACTGTACCCCCTCCAACAAAGATGAGGAAACTGGTGAGCAGTAAGGACGAAGGAATTTGCAAGGTACGAGCTTGCAAGCTGGTCGCCGTATCCGAAGGCTTTTGCAAGACACACGTGAAGTGCAAACGCTGTCGTAAGGAAGGTTGCAACAATATCGCAGCGGTCAGAGTTCGAGGCTTTTGCTGGTATCACGCCCCCGTTAAAGAGTGCGGAGAAGTCGGATGCACCACAAAAGCCCGCCAATGGGGGCGTTGCGCGAAGCACGGAGGCAAGCACTACTGTCGTGAAGAGGGCTGTTCCAAAGGTGTATACCAGCAAAGACTATGTCATGCGCACTTTGATCAGCAAGAACACCCCGATACCCGCCTTCGGAGCCGCATCAGGAATGGAAGTTAGAGGTTGGAGAACGACAGCTTTGGCAGAAACATTTGTGCATGATAGTGACCAGTGAAGGAAGCAGAACACGATGTGTTCGGGCTCAGGATTTTTCAATGCGCATGATTAGCACTTCAACTTCCTTCCTGTCCACATTGTCGTTGTTCTCCTGTCACTGCCATCGCTGAATCAAAGATGGTTGGATCGAACGTCCACTTGAGGCTGCTGTGTTGATGCTCAGACGCAGCGTCTGACATGACGTGCAGTCTGAGCCTAATTACCCCGAGGTAAGCTGCTACCTACGCTTCGTGGTAGCCACCTGCCACTCAAGTTCAGCTGTGCTGGATGGCAACCACCAGCCAACCATCCAAACGCCTGCGGTTCTGTCGAGCCTCTATTATAATAGTGGAGACTTTGAAGCCACCACCTTTGACACGCTGCATTAGCAGCCGACAAAGCTGTAACGCCACTCTGAACGGAGCTCGTGTCGTCAACACCACGGAAGGATTGAATCAATTCATGCTCGAGCGGCACTACTACTCGGCACCATCACTCATCCTATATGGTATGACGGCGCTCATCCAACGGCCACTACTGACAAGCCTCCAGCAGTAAAATATCAACGGAAAGAACTGAAAATCCTGCCTGGGATTTCCACTGCTCGGTTTGCGAAGGAGCATCGCTTTGCCCCCGTCTGAACCTATTTTAGATCTGATCACGTCCGGCAGAGCCAGCCAGCGAGCACACAGCAAAGGAAGCACTAGACAACTGCCACTGCTGGAATGTCAGCAGTGTGATATATCCATGCACTTGTACCCACACATACCGGTATCGCCCTTTCAGAGAGAAGGCTGAAGGCGTTATGCATCTTTGCTAAAAGTGCTCCAAGTTGTGGCGAATCTCGTCCGACTCCCAAATCTGGAACCATTGACTTCTAAAGGTCAGTTGACTTGATTTTACTATTCATGTACAAAACCAAGTCTGCATCCGCGCACGATGCACAAAGTATCAGAGGTTCCTTGAGAAAAATACGATACAGCTTTCTCCTCTGTCCAACACACGGTTCATTCCTCAAAACGCAGGCTTAAGCGTGGAACTCGTGATTGGCGTTGGGAATTTTTAAGCACAGCGCCAAGGACATTCACTCTCGTTACATACAAACACCAAGTCATTTTTTGTGTTGATGGTCACTCAGCGCGTTACGCCCATACGTTCCGACGACGCGAGCGCTTATCACGCTGGCAAGGCCGCGCTAGACGAAATGCTGCGTCGTGACGAGTCTCCGCACTCAGTGGAGCAGGCTGAGGCCCTGGACGACGCTGGGGACGACGATATGGCGCCACTAGGTCTCGCTGTGAACACGCGCAACTACCAGGCGCTGATGGACAACTTGGCGCACAAACGACGCACGAGCTCAGGGTCATCGATCTCCAGCGGGTACCAGCGCCAGACGGTTGCTTTAGGGGCCGTCTACCAACAGAGCATGGAGAATCAGGTGGAGAGTCCCCTGTACGGTGAGACTCTGGCACAAACAGTCGCAGTTGAAGAAGAAGAAGACGAGGAAGAACGGGATCGGACAGTCGTTGGATTGCCGGTGGATACACGGAACTACGAGGCCATTGTGAGTGGCGGCAGACCGATTCGCTCGGAACCAGGAACATTTAACCTATTGAACCGACGCGCAACTGTAGCGACTATGCCGCAGATGCCACAGCCCATGAAGGAAGAGAAGGAGATGCAAGGTCAGCCTGTCGTAGCTGAAGCTGTGGATGTTGGAGAGGATGACGCAGTTATGGGACTCCCCATCAGTACAGGGAACTATGTGGCGTATCTAGCAGGTCAGCAGGGATCGGGATTGCAGCAGGCGGGACACCGAAATCGAGGATACAGCAATCTCGCACAGGAGAAGGAACCGCGCGTGAGTGACCCGTACCTGTCGTCCTCTCGGCGTGGGAAGTCCCCTTCCGAATCATACACAGCACCGCACAACAACAACCATGATGATTCACGCCCGTCCTGCTTTGACAACCGCCGCGCATCAAATGCGGCGTTTGTTCCGCATGCAGGTTGGGTGTTCATTCAACATGGCGCATTCAAGTCGTGGAAGCGTTACTACGCAGTTCTCTCGGGAATGGAGTTTAAATACAGCAAGGGAGTCGGTCAGTCCCCGAAGGGCTTTGGGCTGCTGATTTCCGTACACAGGATGGACGAACTGCGGTATGGACTTTTGCTGGAGTTTGGTGATGGCAGTACACTTCAGATTCGCTGCCCTGGCGAGAACGAATACGAACAGTGGTTGGGAGCATTGGAGAAAGCCATTGAGCGCAACCAGAACCTGAACTCTCAATCGAAAACTTCGTACACGCTTACTGCATCCGAGCAGCACGAAGGCTACTTGTTCAAGCAAGAGAAGAACAAGGCTTGGAAGCGTTGCTTCTTTGTTGTCCGTATTGATGGATATATTGAGTGCCGCGATCACGAACATGGCACCGCTGACCGGAAGTGTTCTGGCTACATTAAGGCCGTGTCGTTTGCTGACTGCCATGCAAATGGACTTGCGATCCAGCTGAGCACAGATGCGTCCATGGTGTGTTACGCGGATTCCTACGATGAGCAAATGCTCTGGTACGGCGCTATCTCAGCGGCAGCCTCCGCAAATGGCAAGGTTGCTCAGCCTAAGACGTCAGTCAAGAGTTGTTACGTACAAACAGCGCTGTCAAACCATGCAGGTTGGCTCTACAAACAGGCGGGGATATTTAAAGGGTGGAAACGTCTGTACTTCACCCTGCACGGTGTCGAGCTAGCGTATGCGAAGGACACGAACTCTGAGACGGTGTTATCTGATAAAGCGCATTCAGTGGAGGAGTGGGAAGGACATGCGAATGGGCTTTTAATTCGGCTGATTAGCGGGCGGGTCTGGAAAATTCATGCCGAATCGTACGAGACAGCCAAGAGGTGGAGATCCGTTATCAGCAGCGCGTGCCGCCACGCAGAAACGTTCAACTTGAAGAAGTACTTGAACAGCCGGCGTCGCAAGAAACTGAGACCCGTATTTGGTGGTTGGCTTACTGAAGTGCGGAAGGGTTCTCGCTTGCGTCGGTTCTTCCTGGTTGACGGTGCGACTCTAGGCGTCGCCAACGATGTAGACAACCAGCTTGAGCGTCTTGGCACAGTTGTAGATGTTGGATCAACTCGTGACTTGGAGTGCGGCATGGTGTTCACTCTTGCCAACGGAAACAAGCTCAAGGTGAATTGTGACTCGCTCGCCGATTCAAGGTGCTGGTACGAGTGCTTAAACTTCTCGCTCAAGTAACGTGCTTCAGTGAATTTTGTACAAAAGTGACTGTGACGTCAGTCGGTATTAGGACAGCACGGAGGCACGGCCTGGTCGAAGGGCTTCGCCTTCGTGTGGTCAAAGTTAAGCAGGAAGGGAAAAGTATTTAGTTGTTGCAACCATCGGCTTATGCGGTACCTGTACGTGCAAATCCTCGTTCGGTTCCTCACAAAGTGGACATGCACTTTCCTTGCCATTGCATCTTATTCTTGTAGTTGAAGTGATCCACAATGTTGCTCGAATGCTATCGCCTTGTCCAAAGAAATAAATTCCGTTCTAATAGCAGCTTACTTTCTCGCACTGAGGGTTTCAGTTTTGATGGGTAGACTCCGCACAGCTTCCAACGCGAGTTTGATAGCGTCTCGAGGTGGCAAGTCGTGTTCGTTTTCCAGGACTGCTAGTGCAACACGAGCTGTAACCTCGAGGAACTCGCTGAAAACCAGCATCCGGTCTTCGATCTTCTCCACTTCGCGCATACCGGAGAAACTCTGATCGACTGCACGATCGAACATCACTTCCTGCTCGTCAGGTGTGCCCGAGCAGAACATTCCACAGTCGTACAACATGCTCTTGAGTCCTACGGCAGATAGAAGTAGTGGCCAAGTGGACGATGTCGGTTGACTTGACGGTGTAGAAGTTACTCCTTCTTCCGTCTCGAGAGTGTCGATCTTTTTGCGTAGTGAAGCTTTCGGAGCATGCTCTTGCGCGTACTTGGCGTACAACTTGAGAAGCTTCGGCTTAGCTTCCTGAAAAATCGCCACCATTTTCTAACAACACAACAAATACTTTAGACAAAATATCTTAAGTACAGATAGCCGCAAAGCAACTTACATCGTGATGAGAGTGATCTCGGAACGGGCCGCTAGTAAGTCGGGTGATGGTAGGTAGAACTTGCGTCTTGAGAGTATTGTCTAAAAGCTCACTGAACGAGCCTTTCCCGGACTCAAGAGTTTGTACGACCCGTAGCAAAGCGTGAAGATAGCCAACTCTGGACAGAGTGCCTTTATCGTTCATCGCTACCAGTGTATCGTGGCGCAAGCACTGAGAAATGACTTTTTCCACCATCTTTTGGTCATTGGCGTCGTAAAGTTGCGCTAATTTGCATTCATGCAGGAAATGCGCAAACTCCGCTCCAGTCATACCATAGTTGAGCTCACTACTGCCAGCCGCATAGTGCATGTAGCCAAGATTCAGCTCCGAGAATCGAGATAATAACAATTCCTGGAGAAGTTCACGCTCGTGTGGGTCTTTTTCAAGTTCTTCAGAGCGAATTCGGCTCCAGTCGTACATGAAGGCAGCTTCCACCTCCATGTCGGACAAGAACTGGCCCGAATTGACTTGCTGCAGCATCTCAGCACGAGAATATTGCTTCAATTCTTCGGCAGATGAGCTTCCATTTCCTTTAGCGTCAGCTTCAGCCGATGGATCTTCAGGTACAGATACTTGTGGCTTTACTGTGGAACCTGAGGCTGTAGTTTTCTTGGCATCGGCCATCATATCAGGGGCTGAATCCGGAATATCAACTTTCTTTTGTGAAGGGAAGAAAGCGTTCACCGTCCACGCTGTGAACTGAGGTGTGCCGATCTCATTCACTGGCACTTCTTGCTAAAAAGAATTGTAAAAAACTGAATACTTTACATTAAACACTAGCACCATTCCAGCTTCGTACCTGTAGTTGGACAGTCAAAGTCTCATTATCCTTGCAAACTTCAACAATACGTTTCTCGGGACGTAAAACTTGTCCATTCATCTTGATAACAGCAGCAGGGAGGAAGAATCCTTGTTTGATATGAGCATCTTCACGAGTTCGACAACGTCCGTGTGGTGCAGCTAAAGCATATCGTTGAGCAACAGCTAATCCAAGCCACCGGCAGGTTTGAGCTCCTTCCCCACACGGAATAACGAACTGTAGACCATGCACTTTAGCATTCACGCGCATTTTAACCTAATGGGATACGTCGAATATGTTCTCGAATGGACGCAACCAACACTTTAGTTTGTGCGTTTATATTTATTGTCTTCCCTTCATCGCATCTCCCTCTCCATTGTAAGTTAGTCCAGTAGTTTGGACTCAATGTGACGGCCAGCAAACTTGCAGGGTCTCGAAGATAGTTCACGCTTTTGACAGCAACTCCACTGGTACCCTTCAAGTGGGTACTTGCGGGCTACGAACCGACCAGGGTGGAAGGAGCACGAGAGAGAAGTGTTGGACTTGTTCGTGAACGTCTCGCTGCAGTTCTTGCACCGACGAGGTTTGTGCATCATCTCTAGTTCCTTGGAGATTTCCGCACGATCACGTGCGCGTTGTTTCTCGCGTGTCAGCTCGTCCTTCTTCACCTTACGCAGATATTCCTTCTGGGTATCAAGCAGTTGCTGCTGCAGCTCGCTCACTTGGCACACGAGGTCTTCAATGCGATCCTTGGACGAATCGTCGATACGTTCGAGCGTCTTGACCTCTGTTTTCTTGCTGCGGAGTTGTTCAGTCTTGCGGTCAATCTCGGAGTCCTTCTCTTCAATGACCTCTCGAGTGGCAACCAAACTGGCCGTGAGGTCTTCCATTCGAGCAGTGAGACGCGTGACCTCCTTCTTAAGAAGAGCGTTCTTCTCGCGAAGTTCTTCGATCGTACGATCCTTTTGACGCAGTTTGCTTTGAGCTGTCTCAACCTCAACGTCCAGTGCATGAATACGGTAACTGGCGTGCTGTAACAATGGCAAGGAAGAAGTAAGTCGCCAATTCTTTAGGCTGGTGAGTTGTTTTCAGTGTGCGAACCTTAGTTTCCGACTTGACGTTTTCAAGCTCTTTCGAAAGCGATTCCCTATACATGTACGTTATCATCAGTTAGTATAGGCTCAAAGAAGTAAGCGAGACGAGAATCACGCACTTTTTCTTCAATTCATGGAGTGCAGTCTTGTTCTGACCGCGAGCAGCTTCCCACGCAGATTCTACAGCCTGATGTAGCAATGAGAAGTTAGAACCATCCAGTCGATATGTAAACCAAAGCGATATACGGACCGCCAGTCGCACTGCAAGGTTTTTGGCCTCTTCGGCTTTATCAGCTGCGTCTTCTTCTGTTGCTGCGAGTTTACGTTTGAGTTTCTGAACCTTCTCTTTTAACTCGAGAATAGAATTTTCATGCTCAATGCCGACGACCTCCATCCTAAACCATGAGAGCGTCAGTATATCTGATCATTCGAGGACGATCACAACGTACTCTCGAAGTTTCTCCTTCTGGCGTGCATTGCGTTTTTGTGAATCTTCCAACTCCTTGATTAAGTCCAGACGCTTTTCGGTCTCTCCTTTGATGCTAGACACTTGTTCCATGAGGAAAGAGTTCTCTCGCTCCAGCGCAAAGACTCGTTCACATTCTCGTTCGTACTTCTTGATGTACTGCTCCAACTTTGTAGTGGCTGACACTTTATCCTTGTGCTCGACCCTGTCAACAAAAACGAACTTTAAGTATTAGTTTGACCACACCATTTGTTAGTGGTTGCGATGACCACTTACTTTCTGCTGGCAATCTCACGGCTAATGGTGTCTTCAGCGGTCTCTTTGTAGCGCTGCAAAACTCGCAATTCGCCCATCATCTTAGCCTTCTCGAGGCGCAAGTCCTGGTGATCAGATAGCAAGCGCTGATACTGATCTTCCAAACCTTTGGCTTTACGTTTCCACATTTCCTCCGTCACACTCCAGGGCTTCTGAGTCCAGCTATCCATGATGTCAGGCATTCTTCACGAAGGCTGATCCTCTTATCTGGAGTCTTCCGACGGAGGAAGAAGCTGGTAGCAGGCAGCAACAACAATTATAGCGCTTAGGGTGAAGAGAAGATTGGAAGGATGTCAAGAGTGCTACAAAAAGATCCAAACCCATAGGCTATTAGCAGCGAGAAGGCTGAAAAGAGGAAGTTGGTCAACAGCATCAAAGATAGCCAACACACGCGCGTGGAGGGCTATGTCGCTACCAAATAAAGAAACATAGAATCACATACACCAAGCCAAGAAAAAACTCACCTGACGTAGTGTACAGCACCGTAGCTTAGCCCCCAATGTGCTCATTATATCGGCTCATACAAAGCAAGAAGATAAGCAAACTTACCTGTAAATCGACCTTGTGTTGTCGAAAATAGTCGGTGGAATATGACGCTTCCGATAGGCTGAGCAGTTCAAGATCAGAACGTGAGGACGAGATTTTCAACGGCGCGAATAGCACTCTCATTATAGTGGATCCATTGAGACATCATACTCCTGAGGTCCATTATTCATCGTCAAGATCGTCGAGATCGGGCATTACTCGACCGGCGTGTACTTCTTCCACTCCGGCCAGGGTCTCTTCAGCATCACCATTACTTTCCACATCACTGTCGCCACTGTTATCAGCGAGAGGAGGCAGTTCACGACCCAAGTGAACCTCCTCACCTTCAAGAACCTTCCTCTCTGTCTCTGCAGCTGGTTTCTCCTCTTCAGCTTCACTTTCGGAGGATGAAGAGCCGTCTTCCAGCCACTCTTTGAACTTATCGGCCCGCTCTTTCTCCTCGTTTGTGCTTTCACGATGCGTGTAGTCTGTGCCATCCCAGAATCCACATTCGAGTTTTCGACCCGCGAAAAACCGCCCATTCATTATCTCAATGCATCGCGCTGCGCTACCACTTGAAGCGAACTTGATCACCACGACACCATCCACATGCTTGGCAAACAGTGTGATTTTCGAGACTTCCCCAATCTTCAAACACTCGTCGTGGATATCCTCCTGCAGTTCTTTCTCATACGCTTCGTCTGTAAACAGAAATCGATGAGGTCTTTACAGTGGTTGTCAGTGAAAGCAGCAAGCAAAGAGTGTACCTTCAATTTCAGCAGGAGTAAACATGTGCTTGATAACGACGATGCGGAGCCCGGCAGGCTCGCTGACTTCTCCTTCGTTCCAGGACAGAGCCTAACAACGCAACACCAAGCCTCATGTCAATGCTGATTCAACCAGATAAAAGGATACGATATACGCTTACCTTTTCCTTCTCGAACATTTTTATCTTGGCGCGAGTGTCGATTTTGAGTTTCTTCCGTTTAACAAATACCCCCTCCTTTTGCTGGAATACCGCTGGTGATACGTCAATGGGCCACCTACAAGATATTGAATAAAATAATGAGTGACATACCCAATTCAGCTGTACTTGGTGTAGATATGCGTACTCTGGTCGGATCTGCGACTTGTCAAGAAGCTGCACTGCCAGCTCCACCGATGCTTCCTTCATATAGCACACTGAACCATCACCCTGACATCAACAAACCGAATGTACGCGTTAGTCCAGGGTATCCTAATGTGTGTTAGAACTATCAGTACGTACGTTTAGGCCTCCAGTCTCTTTGCTCTGGTAGAGCTTAATACGGGGCTTGCCAGTGACAATATCAGGCTGGATCACGCCGCATTTGGCAAAGTGGTCGTGGACTTCTTTAACTGTGATATCCAGCGGCAAGCCGTTCATGTATACCCATGTGTTCTTCTTGCTCTTCTTCCACTTGTCCGTCTTTTTCTTTTTCTTCTTCTTCTTCTTAGCAGCTTCCGTGTTCGTTTCAGAAGAGGCTGTAGACTTCTCTTCTGCCGCTAACATCGTTGTAGGCGGCTTTTCCCCCACACTATTTTCATTGGCATCCTTCTCTTTCGTAATTTCTTCATTCATTGACTGCTGCAATGACGCCAACTCGTCTTCAATTTTGTCTTCAGGCGTCACATACGTCTTGGATTCCGCATCATAAACATATTCTTTCCCATCTTCAGCCACAAGAGCATCATTTGACCTAAATCCACACAAAATAACTTAGTATATAGCCAGCAACAAAAGTTAATAAACCACCTACTTGTTCTCAAAAACTTGGTGCTCAATTGCCATATCATGCGCTTGTTCTTTCAGCGTCATTTCACGATCCAAATCATCGTTTGTTTCCTGTAAAAACTCCCTTAAAGATGGTACTTCACCTGTACAACAACAAACACAATAAAATAACAATTATAAGTCCGTTTCCTTCCAGACTGCATATTATCGCCATACCAATGGGTTTCCAGTCGTTAAGCTCCTGATTCCACACGAGCGTCATTCCATCCACATCTCCGTCCACAAAGAGGTTCACAAGCTGCTGCGTCGTCACTGGACCCGTTCTAACCGCCTCTTTACCAGGATTTAATGGATCTTCAGCCATATAATACCACACAGCGGTCCAGACACTGCAAAACGCCGCAAATGACTCCACTTTGGCGATTGCTGTCCATTCTGAGAGCTTCTGAGTCCACACCAGCTGCTGAGGCTGAATAATGCCCTTACGCAGGAGCTTCTTAACGATTGGGGCGGGCACTGGGCCCTTCTGCTGCCCTGTGATGGCGTCCAGGTACAGCCACAGCTCGACCATGCTTGGGTCTTGCTGTGCTAGCAAAATAACTACTTTTGATTGGATAAAAGAAAATTTGATAATTTTGACGAATCAGTAATCGTTAGAACAAAAAGGTTATCAGAGAGATGGCTACATTCACAAGGAACTCATCTTGAGCAGCATCCGTGCTCTCCCTCCTTCAGAATGGCCGATACAGAGACGAAGATATCCCACAACAGTGCGGAACCTGGACGTGGAGACTTTGTGGAGGTTGGTTACGAGCCGCTAGACAACAAAAAGGCGGTGGAACTAGTGACACATCCGAGTGCAGGCGCTATATCAACGTTTGTTGGAACCACACGAGACAATTTCCAAGGTATTTGCTCAGAAAATGTCTAATATATGAGTGCAGTTGATGCTAATGATGCCATTTGTGAACGATGTAATAGGTAAGAAGGTGGTACGACTGGAGTACGAAGGTTACACGCCAATGGCAGTCTCGGAGCTGCGTAAGATTTGTGTGACGATCCGCGAGAAATGGCCGGACGTTGTGGGTGTTGCACTGTTCCATCGTCTAGGAGTAGTCGAAGTTGCAGAAGCTAGTGTTATTGTGGCGGTTAGTTCACCTCATCGACGGGAAGCACTGGAAGCATGTGCATTTGCGATTGATACATTGAAAGCCACTGTGCCGATTTGGAAGAGTGAGCAGTATGAAGGTGACTCGAGGGTGTGGAAGGAGAACGTCGAGTGGAAAGATGGAGCTGCTGTGAGATCTATGTGTTGCAGTAGTAAAAGAGTCATGCGTCCTGTAGAAGACAAGTAAATCTATGATCTACATGGTAACAAGTTTAAGCATTATGTAGAGCAACTAAATTTAGTGGCAAACGGTCGCATACTACCTGAGTAAAATGGGAGCTGTAGGCGACATTGAGCCTCGACGACTGGCACTCCGGTACGAGCCACCAGGTATCATTGTCGAGTACATTTACCACAGCGCAGCAGCAAGGCAACTTTATCACCACGAAATTGACTTGAAGACCGAGTTATCGTCATCCGAAGCGAGCAGGTTTAGCGTAAGAAGCCTAACCTGTAGCATTTGCCATCTTCTAACGCTAATAGCTGTGGTTGCTAGGAATATCGCATTGACGAAGTCGTTGATAGCATCATTAGACAACACGCTGACGTGGTTGGAGATAGAAAAGTTCCATCCGCTCAAGTAAGTTCTATCTGTTGTCAACCATTCTTGGGTGTTTCTAACCCAACCATACTTCAGCTTGTTCGTCTAGTACGTAAACTGGTTGAGCATCAAACTGCAGTCCAAGGTCCAATTCTTCCTCAAGCAGACTACAACCGCGTGTCTGAAACCCAACTGAAGCAAGTGAAGCAGAAGATGGACCTGGTATTCGAACAAAACATTATACGTCCCGATCAACAAGGGTACCAATACGACAAGCAGGTAGAATTCCAACCAGGGACAGAAGCCTCCGACTGGGACGACTAGCACTCGACACTGAGCTGAACAGTCATAAAATAAAACTGGATAATTGCAGATTACAGAGTAACAGCGATCGACCGCAGCACACCTGTCCTCTGTCGATCAGCCGTTCGGTCTCCAGACTTGCTGTGTTGTCAACTCTTACACGCCCTTCTTGCGCAGCTGGTGGAAGTGCACAAACTTGGATTTCCTTTTCTTGGTCTTCTTCTTGTCCTTCTTAGCCTTCTTCACATCCTCCATAGTAGCGTCAGCCTCCTGGTTCAGCAGAGCAGCTTCAGCCTCAGCTGGCGTCTGTTCCTTAACGACTCCAGTAATTTCACTGCTTGCCACGGGCACAGCGGAGCCCATGAGCTTCTTAAGACTTGCAACCGAACTGCCAGTGCCTGAAAAATGCAATAATAACAGTTAGAGCGTTGCAAATGCACTAGAACAGCTAGAAATTCCGACAAACCTTGAGCAGCGATCGCCTTCTTGAGGTTCTCCTGGATTTTGGCCTCCTGAACCGCCTGGTGCGGCACGCCAATGCGCTTACGCAGCTCCGTACGGAACTTTCGCTTGATCTTGGAGCGCAGACTCTTGGCCATTTTGTTCCTGTGATGCAGCGAGTGACGGCAACTTCGATGGTGAGGGAAGAGTCAGCGGAGTGCTACAGCTTTGGTCCAGTGGCCAATCAACCCCTCGAAATATACGATTGGCTGTTAATAATAATTTTATAGATTGTGATTGGACTGAATTAAAACCTGTGACTTGTGAGAATCGAAGTGTGGAAGTGTTTGTTGTGGCACGCTGGCGTTGAATTGAATAAAGCACAGCAAGAGGCTCATTAACATGTATTTCGATCGACTAGTATGGCAGCATTTGTGTAGTGTTATACCTCACCAAGAAGGATGAATCAAAACACAACTGATCTACAATTACTTAGGTGGAAGAGAGTTACAGTCAGTCTCTTTGGTTGATTCCTTATCTTGTACCAAAGCTTGATGAACCAAGTACTTGTAATGTACGCAACAGTGTACTTCGAGTATGCTGCTGTTATTAAAACAGTTTGGTATTAATGTTGTAGCTCATGTTGGAGTTTGCATGTCCCGTCACATGCACTTCCGGATACAGACTTCAAAACTATTTACTTCAGATAGCAACACGTCAATTTTCGAAACTAATACATCTCTACCTTCCGGATACCAAACGACACATGTAATATAGCAGTTCATAATGATGCAGCACATGATTAGATGCAACCTGCTGACCTGCCGACAGCAAAAGTTCAACACCAAATTCGCTTTAACCTTCGCCCTCGCATCATGTTGTCGCTCGTCCGTCGCGCCGCCTTCAAGTCTCATCCGCGTCGCTTCTCCTCTCTCGGCTGCTTCCCAGGCACAGACATGCCATTTGTGCCTGATGTGGTGTTCCGCGACCCCAAGGAGAACGCTCCGATTCCGTGTTTTCGGAGTATGATAATTATTATTAACATTTAGCCATAAATTCCTAATTGATATGTGCTTGATTGCAGTTCTGAACGAAGATGGAGACATTGTGGAAGGAGCGAAGGACCCGCAGCTTCATCAGGACGTGTGCACACAGATCTACAGCCAAATGATCCGTCTAAACGTACGTAGAAGGTTTGCAGTAACATTCAATTGCTAACTTGTTGCTGAGGTTTTTTGTAGACTATGGACAACATTTTCTACGATGCACAGCGACAAGGACGCATTTCCTTCTACATGACGTCGTATGGTGAAGAAGCCATCTCGTTTGGAAGTGCATCGGCTTTGCGGCTGTCAGACATGGTATTCGCGCAGTATCGCGAGCCGGGAGTGCTCATGTGGCGTGGATTTACGTTACAGAACTTTGCGGACCAGTGCTTCAGCAATGTGGACGGCCACGGCAAGGGCAGACAGATGCCAGTACACTACGGATCCAAGAACCTGAACCACCAGACCATTTCATCTCCTTTGGCCACACAGCTCCCTCAGGCTGCAGGTGCTGCGTATGCCTTCAAGTTGGCGAAGGAAGACAGAATTGCAGTGTGCTACTTCGGTGAAGGTGCAGCCAGTGAAGGTGATTTCCATGCTGCCTTGAACTTTGCATCCACGAAGGACTGTCCCATCCTGTTCTTCGTGCGGAATAATGGATTCGCCATTAGTACACCGACGAAGGAGCAGTTCCGCGGTGACGGCATTGCGTCCCGAGGCAGCGGATACGGCATTCCGATCATGCGCGTCGATGGTAACGATTTCTTAGCTGTACACGAAGCTACCCAACGTGCACGGGAGTTTATTCTGAAGGAGAACCGTCCTGTTCTTATCGAGGCGATGTCCTACCGTCAAGGACACCACTCGACTTCGGATGATTCCACACAGTATCGAGCTGTGGCTGAAATCAAGCACTGGAAAGAGACCTGCGATCCGATTGAGCGGACCAAGCGGTATCTGTTGGTACGGTGATTAAGCCTCAAGTAGATGATTCAACCCCGGTTTCTAAATTTTTTGTGCATGACTTTTAGAAACGCGGGTGGCTTACAGAGGAACAGGACCGCCACTTGCAGGACAACGAGCGGACAAATGTGCTGGCGGCATTGCAGCAAGCTGAAACGAAGGAACGACCAGCTCTAGATACCATGTTCGAAGACGTGTATGACGCCAAGTTGCCGCATCTACTCGTACGATTCTCTTGTTTATTTATTTGTATGTGATGTGCGGAGGAACTGACTCGCATCGGTTGTGGCATTTACAGGAACAAGAACGTGAGATGCTGGAGCATGT
The DNA here is from genome assembly GCA_018806915.1 of Phytophthora colocasiae. NCBI lineage: Eukaryota > Oomycota > Peronosporomycetes > Peronosporales > Peronosporaceae > Phytophthora > Phytophthora colocasiae. The sequence goes on from JAGKQI010000101.1 coordinate 1,630,025, forward strand.
GGCTAAGTATCCTGACTTCTACGCACAGGAGCACTAGAAAGATACAACAACAGTAATGTTAGTCATTCTCATTTCTTTATACGCACGCAATTTGTGCAGGGTTTTCATGGCCTTGATAAGGAACAAGCAGGAAAACACTTCACAGAGATGAGTCCACAGATACTTTAGATCTTAAAGAGTAAGGATGCAAGTGAAATTCTCGAGAATCATTGAGAGCGATCATCGGCCTGGTCTTACTTAGACCCAGGCATATTTTTCGTTAACTAGCCAGTGGGGTATACCAGTCGTAGGAGTCGAGTCACTGTGGAACACCATGGCACTCGACAGTGAGTCCTCACGATCGACAAACGCAATCTCAAAGTGGTCGAGAACTGCACGATCAGCCAAGATTAACGGTGGGTTCCAGATCGCAACCTTCTTGAGCTTAAACTTGCGAGCTTCCTCCAATGCCTCAGCCAGCAGCAGATGTGTGATCTCAGCAGCATTTTCGCCAGCAGTTGGAAGTCGCGCACGAAGGATGTAGAGAGTCGACGCCTTCAAGCTGTGGCACCAGATGAGGAAGGCGTCCTTACTAGCTGCCACGCCACAGCGAGATGGGAACTCCTCGTACTGTCGGAGCTGAGCGTAATACACACCAACGCAAAACTGCCACTCGATCGAGTCTCGATTCGGCAGCACTGCGAACGCTTCTTGTCCTTCGAACTTGTCACTCTTCAGCTCTTCTACCAGCCTCGCGTTGTCTGCCTGAAGGAACTCATCCAGCTTCTCATCCAGAGTAAACGACACGAAACTTGCGCTGTTCTCACTGTCAACAGGTGCATTTTTCAGGTGTTTGACGTCCAGTGTAGCCATCTTGGACGGATGCAGCCTCCACCCGAGCTTGTCATAGTACGTCGGCCCAATATCCGAGTACAGCACTGATGCCAGTGCCCCTGGCATCTCTTGCAACTGCTTAGCCACTTCGGCCAAGTAAAGCTTAGCTAGTCCACGTTTCCGGTACTCCGGTACTGTGAACACCGAGCCAATATGATGCGAAAAGCCTCGTTCGATTTCCCCAGAGCTGCGACGTACAACGCAATCAAAGCGGTGGCTCTCACAATGGCAGCAGAACACAGTTTCGCCCGCTACCAGATTTGAATCTCCCGTATCTTCCACGAGAGCCCAGACGATCGACCCTCGCTGGGAAAAAGGCGTGGCGCGTTGCACCGCATCCTTCTGAATATACTGCGGAAGGGTTAATGCTGGTGCGCCCCACTCCTCGTAGTCATCCGTATTGCATTGCACCTTGAGCGCTTCCTCCGTCAACTGCACCACTCGATACTTGGCCATTGTCGTTGTGGAAAGGGAAGGGGGGGGGTCCGAATCTGTAATAAGTACGAAGATTACGCAAGGAGCAAGATTACGCAGGGCTGAGCTTCACTGTGATGTATCCACTCGTTTCATGATGAACTTTCGGTCTCATGGGCCATGACGACAGCGAAATGTTCGGAAAACCATCAGGTGAAGACGCAATGGACTGTTTGACGTCGAGGTAGAGCGAGCGTAGTGCCATTTCGACCAGTTCATCCTCTTCATCTGTGCGGTTCCGTTCTGGGTTAAAAAGTGGTGGCACTACGAAGCAGACAAGTGCTTTTCCAGAGCGAAGAACATCTAACGCGTCGTTCACAAGGCACTCGCGGTAAATTTCATCTTCAAATACTCGACGACAGTGCTGCACGTGGATTCTTTGCGCTATGTCGTTCTCTTGGTGCGTTTCATTGTGTTGTTTGGCTTCGTTGTCATTCTCCTCGTTGTTGTCACTCGTTTCGGCACCTTTTGCGAGTTCTTGTCTTAAAGAGATGGAATTGTAGCCTTGAGTCCTTCTGCTGCTGTCGGTGACATTCTCTGTCAACTTTTTGTTGAGAGGCTTGAGCGTTAGATTCTGCCACATCTCTTCAATTCGAGAAGCACCATCCCATTTCGGGAAAATATCATCGCTTCCTGGTTTAAGAATCGTTTGGCTCTCTGGAGACTGGAGCTTAGCTTTCGTTATGCTCAAGAGCAACGGAGGTTCATGTTCTACCAGCATCTTTTCCATCGCTGCCAGTTCGTCCAGATATTTTGGTTGGCATGACGTTGTTTTCGTACTCTTACTTTTGGAATGAGTGCTGAAAGATATAGCTGGAGCTGAAGACGAAGAGTTCAATGGCGTTGGAACATCATGAAGAGCTGGGAGCTTGCGTGGAGCGGAATTACGTAGCGTGTCCTCACTAATAGATTTTATGCAAGAATTTTTCTTGCGGTATCCAACTACGTTGTTTTCGGTTGGTGTGTTCACAGTTTCAATCCATTGTTGACGGAGGAAATGATACTTTTTCACACACGGTCTACATAGTGGTTGAGGCTCATATAGTTGGCTGCGATCACGCTTTGGTAGACGATGCTGCAAGTGAAATGCCAATTCTGAGTGAAATTCGGTAAAGCCACCTGCAAGACTCATATCCTGATGCTGCACAAAATCGTTGTAAAATTCGCAGCTCCGCACCATTTTCTTTGTGAGATAGCCACACGGTTCTTTCTCGTCGACATCTACGCCAAGTTGTTGGTTTACTGATAATATTTTGCCTTTGGCTGAGCAAAAGCGACCAGCACAGCGCCACTTCTTCCAATGGGAAGTTTCAAAACCTGTTGGAGCTGATTGTGTTCGTGATAAACTTGGTTTTTTCAAAAGAGAAGTTGATACAGAGGCAGCAGATGCCGGACGAAGGGAATCAAGCGTGAAAGCTTTCACTTGTAGTAACCACCACGTACCAGAAGTGTCTTGTAGCAGGTCTACTACCAGTTCATTGAATCGTATCCGTAGAGCCTTTTCCAGTGGTACAGTGCACATGGACGCTAGAAGACGGGGCTCAGACCAGGCCTGATCAATCGTACACTTGACTATCTGGCAGTCTGTGCTGCTAGAAGTCGTGATTACACTTGAAGTCGAATCACTGTTGTCTCCACCGGAAATTATCCAGACGGTTGATGAGTTTTTATCCCTCTTTCGCGAAGCACAACGTGCTATCCAGGCTTTTCGCTCAGTTGACGACTTGTTCGAAGCAGAAATGGTGGTGCTTATCGCCCCTTTGAATGGAATGTACTTCTGAATCGCGAGTAAATCAGTGTCATAGTCATCGACCCAAAGTTCATCAACAACTTTTTCCACTTCTTCACGGGATCTTAAAAGTTGTACATCGTTGTTTCGAGATTCAAAATTCTCAGCACATTTCCTTAGTGCACAGATCTCAGCTGATGCGTTTGAGATAATATCAAGCAAGGAGTTGCGATGTTCTCGCCAGCTTTTTGCTTGTAAATACACGTGGCAGTGTAAGGCAAATGATGCGATTCCTTCGACAATTTGTTGCCCCTCTTGATTTTGATCCTGTGAAAAGAACAGGGCAACACTTAGCTTCTTACCACCTTGTCGGTACAGGGGAACTCGAAGTAGAATTGGTGCAACTTGAGCCGGAAAACTACCCACTTCAAAGGATACAACACCTTCATTACCTTCAGGCATAGACTTCGGGAGTAATTGACGCACAAGCTGTTGAAAGAAGGCGATTCCAGGTCGCCACGAAGGTTGAGTTGCATATTGAAAAGCAGAATAATTGGTTTCGGCAACAAGAGCTTGGTGCCTTCGCAATTGAGCGTCCTGGAGGTTTTGCTTGACTTCTGGAGTGTGTCGCAATGATATCATCGGTAGTTTTCTCTTATTGAGAGCGATATCTTTAAGGGCACTCGCCGCGGTCGGTTGTAGGACGTGCAGCATTCGTTGAGATTGGCGTGATCGACGTTTGCTTGTTCGTTTCTTCTTGCTGTCAAGTTTCTTTAATACTCTGTCGGGTTTATCGTCGTACAGATCCTTCAACCATCCTCGATACGCATCCTTCAGCTCCTCATTGTTCAGCTTTGACTTCACCCTGGTAGCTGTCGCCATCACTACCATTTTGTTCTGTTTCTTGGCCACACAACCACTATTTATACCAAAGCAACGGGATGACAACAACGAAAGTGTTCGTATTCAGTGGTCATGACCAATTTCTAAGTCTACCAACTCGCTCGTTTACAGCTGCCAGTCGTAGTTGTCGAGCTGGAATTGCGTAAGTGACGTGATGATCTCATCAGCATTTCCAAACAGTTCCATCCTCTGCGCTTCGTCCGTGTGGATGCGAATATCAGGGATAGCGATGCTGTGCATGTCAGCAGCATTCGCAGCAGTGTAGCCATTCACCGAGTCTTCAAACACGACACAGTGTGGTGGCTTGTCACCGTCTTCTCCTTCTTTTAGTCCGAACAAACGCTGACCGGCAGTACGGAAAATATCGGGTGCAGGCTTGCCATGCTTCACAGCCGGGTCGTCTCCACACACGATAGTAGAGAAGAAGGAGAAGAGCTTCGGGTGGTGCTTGATTTTAGACTCAACGACGCTTTTGCTGTTCGAAGTGGCCAGTGCAATGGGGATTCCACGCGCGTGTAGGGCAGAGAGCAGCTCCACACCGCCCGGGAGCTCCTTGACGCGGTCCGACATGTCCCGCATGCTCTTCTCCCACTGCTTGAACAATTCATCAGGAGTGATTGTCTTCTCACTGAGCCCAGCCGCAGCAATGGCCATGCGCGTCCACTCAACTGCTGGACGACCCAAAATGGTTTTGTGCATGGCCATAGTGAACTCCTTGCCGAACTGACGCGTGACACCGTCGATTGCCAGGCGACTCAGCTCCTCCGTGTCCAGTAACGTACCGTCCATGTCGAAGATGGCGCCATGCACCTTGGGCTTGGGCAGTGCGGGGCTGGCGTTGGTCATTGAACGAGTCACTTAGAGATGGCAAATGGCAGAGTGACGTCAGAAGTTGTGGCCGTTTCTGAAGATTATGCTTTTTTGATGGGAGGACGATGATTACGTTTGTTTACAATAATCAAGTGTAACGTATCGGAATGATGATCGCATAGTTCACTTCGACATGAACTTCATCAGCCTTCACTAACTTTACTGATAGTCTATCACTGATAAGCAGAGAATTAAACAAAGGCTGACCCTACTCGAGTTCGTCGTCAGCAATGTGCTTCTGCTCGATGCCTTGCTCTTCACCATTGTAAATGTGCTCAGCCATCTGCCAAATCTGTAAAATGTTGTCCTCGGCAACGGAGGCAACCATCCACGGCTCGTTTGGATGCCACGAAAAGTCCACAACATTGGCTGTGTGACCAGCATGGACGAAAAGCAGCTCAGGAGGACCGTCGTGAACATCATCAGAAGCTTGTTCTTCCCCGATCTAAATAGAAATCAAGAATTAGCAAAGACAAAACGCTGTTAGATTCCAGTAAGTAGAACATACCTTCGTTAAGTCCCATATGAGCACACGTTGATCAGCAGAGCAGGAGCCGAGGATTCCGTCGTGATGTGGCGACCACTGGACCTGGTAAATCTCGTCGGTGTGGCTCTCAAGCGAGTGAAGCTTGGTTTTTAGGTTACGCAGGTCCCACAAATTAATCAGCTTGTCTGATGAACCTGTAGCAACGAGAAATTCGTTGCACGGACTGAAAGCTAACGAGTTCACTTCAGCTGAGTGCGCAAGTACAGTCGTTGCAGGTCTGTCGTAGCTGTCGGACCGTGTATCCCAACTGCATTCATCAAATTAAACAATTAGTGCTCACATTTGATGAAAGCTAGATTCACCTGTAAACGTACATTAGCATCTTCTTGTCATCACCGACCGAGCCGATAATCTTCGGGTGGTGTCTATGCCAATCCACATCCTCAATCACGTCGCTGTGGCCGGTATACTTGTTCAGTGGTTGCACTGTTTCACCAGCTTCGAAAATATCCCACTCGCAAATGATTCCGTCGTTGGATCCGGAAATGAGGTGACGGGACTGGTGTGGGTCCCAGCAGAGACCGTAGCCTTCCTTGCTATGCCCCAACAATCGAAAGTCGGGGTCGCAACCCGCATTTTCCTTTGGTTGTGATGGTCGTGACGATAAATCGAACACATGAACTTCAGCCTGAGGAGTCTTGGTTGCCACAATGAACTCGTTGGACGGCATGCAACGTGCTCGGTTCACCTCACCTTCGTGGTTGATACGAAAGTTGGGCTCTATCTTGCACTTGGCAGCATTGTTATAGCCTCCCAGCTCTAATAAAAACATATACAGCATTAGAGGTCAAACACTGTACAACACGAACTCAGGATTGGCTTACCTTGTCTCTCTTCATCGAAGACACGTCCGTTGATTGTCGAATCCAGAGGCAACTCTACCTTTGCCTTAATAAGGTGGTTTTGTTCTGCTCCAGAGGTATTCGTGCCAATTAACAAATAGTGGTCGTAGGTCTTCTTCGCAACTTCATCTCTTGCCCTAGAAAAAATATCATTAGATATAATATATAATCCTTGAAAATGCGGGATACTTCGAAGTAGCTGATAATTTCAATACCGATTGAGCCATTGCACAGTAAGCGAGGGCCAGTCAAGCGAGTGGGTCACAACCAAGTCATACAGGATCGGAGTGTTTTTCTTCCAGGCTCGGTACTCGTCGCTCTCCAGTCTCAAATCTGGTTCAGCGTCGTCGTCCTCGTCCTCGACAGGAGCGTCGTCCGTATCGCCTGTGAGGTCCTCCACTTCTATTATTTCCTCCTCGTCCACGTCCATCGCAGAGGGATCACCATGCTCAGCGGCGTCGGGTGTCTCCGCCGCACTGGAGGCGGGTGAGCGAGACATTACAAATACACTTTCTTCATACAAAAAGCTTTTGTTTTAATAATAAATACACTTTATATTAAAAGTGTTTTGTTGACCGTAATCTTCAGCCAATCAGCACCGACCTCGTCTATGATTGGCGGACAGTTTTACACAGCCGGGACAGGTCTTTTAGTCCCGTTTGGTGTTATTGTCTTGAAATTGTGATTTAGTCTAGAAAGGTAGTTTTAATCGACACATCCCGTACCTAGACTTGCATTTGATTGGATGAAAGATCAGTGGTGAAGATTCCTGGTTTAGGATTGAGACCTGAGCATGGAGCCGACGTCCAAGCGATCATCAGCTCTGTAGAAAGAGGAAAATCGCGAGCGTGAACTGGTGTTAGAAGTTTGTCCAGGAAAGAGCGGGCCTCTATCCAATGTGATTAAGCCAAGCATGGAGCCGACGTCCAAGCAATCATCAGCTCTGCAGAAAGAGGAAAATGGCTAGTGTGGACGGGTGTTAGAAGTTTGTCCAGGAAAGGGCGGGCCTCAATCATTTGTGATTAAGATGAGTGGCAAATGCAATAACCATGGGACCTACGAACCTTTGGTTCACCCGTTAGGTGATCACGAGGCATTTTGCTCACTTCCTGCGGAAATTAATCCAAGTTTGCCCTCAGATTTTTTCCGTCTGTTTTGGAGTACGCGTATCCTCGAAGAACTAGTAAAAAAAAACAAATTCCTACGCTGAGATGAACAAGAAGATGATGAAAAAGCCTCCTGTGTACGCGGCTACATGGACCCCCGTAACTCTGTGTGAATTAAAGATTTGGCTGGGGATCGTTGTGCTAATGGGTGTCTACAGAATAAAGCGACCTCGAGAGTGCTGGTCCAAGACTGATGATTTTGTAAAGTTCTCGTTCGTGAAGCATATGTCGCGCGATCGCTTTCAAGCTATCCGTTGTATGCTTCATGCAGCTCCACAGACTACTGTGAAACAAGGATTTTGGATAGATAAACTGGAACCGCTTTCCTCACCTTTAGCACAAGCTTTTCAAACTTACTATACACCGTGAGTGTGGACGAGATGATGATTCGTTTCAGTGGGAAAACATCTCACACTGTTCACGTTCGAGAAAAACCCATTTCGCGAGGATATCGTATTGTTGCGTTGTGAGATCGTGGTTTTTGTTGTGGATATATTTTACAATCTCGTGGAGATGTGACGAAAAAAAAGGAATTTGTGACAACAAAAAAAAGGGATTGGGATTTGTCAGTCTTCTTTAATCTATATATGGTATAATATCCACTCTATTCCTACCAGTCTATTACTGTAAATATATTTAAAAGATGTATCCGCCAATAACATTAGATTATATAGATATTTTTGGCCAATCATTTGAATTCTTGAGCAAGTGAAATTGTTCCAACCCATCTGACCATATTTGGTTGGAATGTTTTAAAAATATGTATATATTCAATACAAAAGCCAATACAAACGCATATTCTAAAAATATACCAAAGTTTCTTACCTTTGTCGACGGTAGTTTCGACTTCACAATTAGAAGCAGTCTACAGAGCAGAAACGATGTCGATCGCATCGCTAGCCCCTGCGAACAGCAAGAAGGCGAGAGCGACGGCGCTCAACTCGTTTTCGGCGTTTCTGGAAGGTGAAAGCATGACACTTGACACAATGAAAGAGCTAATTGATGGCGACAAGACCGGTAAAGTACTTCGTGTTTTGTTAGACAAGTATGCGTATTCTCTAGCTAGATCAACAACCAAGTCTCTTTCGACAAATACGTGTCTAGCTTACTATGGAAATGTCAAGAACTGGCTGCTGGATATGTATCCACAACAAGGGGCAATAGTAAAACCTCAGCTGCAAAAGATTTTGTCAGGGCTCGGAAAGTTCTGCACCAATCGAGAGAATGGAACTTTTGAAAAGAAGGCGCCACCGTGCTCTAAGCAAGATTTAGAAACTATTGTTCGGTTGCTGTATACATCCACCTCTGTGACCAGCGTCTACCTAGATGCCTCACTTGTTGTAATGATGTGGTATTTGTATGGGCGCAGCTCGGATGCAGAGCAACTCGAAAAACAGCAGCTCACGGTACTACCTGGTGAGTATCGTTGTTGTCTACAAAGTTAGTTCATTTAGAAAGGCTTACCGTTTCTTTGGGTTAGGTGGTGTCCTCTTTCTACGACTTAAAAGGGTGAAGACAGCCTTATTGCAGGGCGTGTCCTTGTTTAAGGACCCAAATTGCTTTTTAACGTGCCCGATATTTACCTTAGCCGCATCTCTCGCGACGCAGTCGGCTCCTTCCAAGTGCTTTTTCCCCCCGCTTGGCGTCACGAAACGAAGCACCCCAAATGAAAGCGGCGTGGAAGAGCTGAGCCTCATCGAGCTCCTCGAGGCGGACGACACCCTGGACCCTTTGCATACCACTCAGAAGGTTCCGACCTTACGAGCTGTACCTGGTGCACAAGCATATGTGAACCGGTTGTTAGTTAGAGTCAAGCAAATTGCAGAAGAGAAGCAGGTGGTGCTTACCTCTGGACTCACCTCGCATTCGTTTCGCCGTGGAGGAGCCATGCACGCAAATGACGGTTCACTGGCGGAGAACTGGATCATAGAACGTGGTGGATGGCAGCTGGACCGAGTCAACAAAGCGTTTGGATACATGTTGGGAACGACGCAGGCGGATCAGAGTGTAGCCCGGGTCTTGAGTGGTTGGAGCCCAAAGGAAGGTGCCCGTCTTCCTACTCTTCACTGTCTTGATCCTCCTTGTTTGGTTCGCGCTCTGCAACTTCAAGCACGACTCTTTACAAACTCTACAGGCTTTGCAGACTCTGCACTCAACCTGGACGAAGCGGTGGCCGAATGTTTAGCGGCGACTCTGTTCATGCACTACCCCAACCTGCTGGTGCTGGCAGAGGACTCTGCGCTTGTCACTACGATTCGTGAAGCAATGGCGGCACGGTCGATTGGAGAAACGGAGGTGTTTGCCTGGAGTGCAACAATTCGACGTGGCTTCGATCCAGCTCCACCTGAACACACTAGCCCTCCGGATTGCAGCTGCGAAACCTCGGCGGTTCTGGAGATCGTCAAACGCCAGTCCGAGCAGATAGAACATCTCCTGTTACAAAATAAGCGGCTGGAAGAGCGACAGTTAGTGATGGAGGAGCACATTCGTACCCAGTTCGGTTCATCAGGTACCAGTGAGATATCTAGTACAGTCGGCCCACAAGTCACCCCAACTCTCGAAGCAACCAAGCATCTCGTCCGCCCCAAGAAGAAGTGCTCTCAATCTCTAGCTTCCGTCTGGTACACGTGGTTTACAGCAGAGCCGCGTATATACACCTCAAGATCTGTGAAAAAGACAACGCTTTACGAGTTTAGACACGCCGTTGGATACATGATGCTGCTCTTACCGATGGGCTTCGCTCTTGACGAAACATCCCCTGCTTTTAAAAACGAGGTGCTTAACATTGGGGAGCAAGCACAGGCAAACACCCTTGGATTCTTGAAGGCCAACGGCTCGACAGCACTTGCTGCAGGCACCATCATCAAAGCCCTTCGAAAACTTCACAAAACAGGAGCCCTGGACACACTCATATCCCAGTTCCGCGAATGTGTCGATGCTGGAAACATTGTTGATCCCACACCTGCTGCTGCACTTCCTACTTTTATCCGTGCCCTTCGCAAGTAATAATCTGTACACATAAAAGAACAAAGCATTTTACATAGTTAAATGAAGACGATGGCCGGTTTTGAACCGACCTACAGCAAATGCTGCCCCAACCGAGAGGCATCGCCACGGTATTAGCAGTACGCATCGAACAGCAGCATCACGTGTCAAAGAGGGTAGAACCTGGAGGCTCTTGAAGCGTACCTACACGTCGAGCAGGTGCCGCGCACAGCCTGTCGACCACCATGACGTTCTTGCACCTCGAAAAATCATTCGACCCTTCCTTCAACTGCTCTTACTTGCAGCACGTCTGCACCATCGGCTGCGCATCTGGCTGCGCGACGTCCGGGGCGTCATTGAGAGAGCGGGAGCTTCGTGTCGTGCTGGGGTGCGCTGGGGGACTTCAATTCTTGCTGGAGCGCCTCGGAATGCTGAATGGTTGCAGAGCGATTGGTGTTTCCTTGGTGTGTCACTATTTTGTTTTTAAATGTCACTGAAAAAGTACTGGTACAAGTTGGCACCGGTCGGACCCGGTGGGAATTTTGACGATATGTAAACATACTACAAAGTAGACCTTACCGGTCACAATGAGATAGCCGGGCAATCGACACATAACGACATTTGATTGCTCGATTTATAATAAGCACTGCGTACATTAATTCAAGCAAGCAATGCTTATTATTTATCACTAGCCTAAATTAGGTCGAGCTTTGGCGAGCGAAACGTGTCAACAAACAAATTCACATCGTCGTATCGGAGCAAATTGCGAAGCTACGGGTGTGCCCACCCACCCAACCTCTCGATATCAGTCTTTCCTTGTTTGGCTCTGTTGTCATCACACCTATAGTTGAACTGAAAGGTGCCCACCAACGAATTCTTATCTCGAGTCAGGTCAGGTGTTTCTAATAGCGACAGCATATTGCTTCCCGCCTTCCCTTTTCGAACCCGTGCCAACACTTGAGAGCGTGAGAGGCCCCGAACGACAGTAGTTGCATAAAATTTGTTGAATGTCTGCATCCATACATCATTAGCCGAGACGTTTTGCTCAACTAGATCGTCAACAAATTTCTTCATCGCATCTTCATTTACCAAACACGCTGAGTCGTCATTTGCCAGCGTACAACCCTCCCTATCAGCGCCTGGAGTCTCACACGTATGCGGGGTCATATTGTCGACGTCGAGCGTCATTGTGTTCGCATAAAACACCAGACTGCCTGAACACGATTTCGGTTTACAGTAGAAGCTACAGCGATACGAAAGTTTACTGAAGAGATGTTGTCTCTTGTGTACTGATACCCCAGGTAGTATATTTTCGTGCTTCATCTCGTTTCGTTTTTCCTGTGCTCGTTGGGACCGATTGGGACTGACCTTTTAGCACTGATATCTCCGTTGTTGCCCCAGTATGTTGTGGCCTAGCACAGCTGCTACCTTCGATTGTCACTTCGCCTAAGCGTTGAGATGGTGGTGCAGTAGATACCAGTGGTGGTGGCAACTGCACCTCACCGTGAAAAAGAAGAGGAGTGGTCGTAAGCTCCGTAGAGGTTGTGTCGGACGATGGCGCTGGCGTTGGAGTATCGCTTGGTGGTGGAGTGTCTACAGAAGCATACGTTCTCAATACATTATTCTCAAGCCTTTATGGGTCGAGTTGTATACTGCTCGACCTTGTTGATCGCCTCGACGACGGTGTATATCGGCGGCATCTCCCTCTACGTGACCTTCGAGGCATTGTTGCTGTAGAATATACGGATGAAGCACCAACAGTTTCTATCTGGAAATGAGTTTTATCGATACCTGGGGAACCCAACGGGCAGGCAACACAATCTACCGTTGAGAGCCGTTGGTACGGTGTACACGAGCTCATTGATCTCAACGGCTTCTTCAATGTGACCGCGCCAAAATAGGTCACAACTTTTACACTTGACCAAGTGCCTTGACAACGTGACCAAAGAGGTTTTTGACAGTGTGACCTAATATCGTAATGACCGTATAATTTTCTACTGAATGCTAGCCCCCCTCCACTCCGATGAAGTGTTCCAGACTGGTACTTCTAACACTCCTTCCCGGGTATTTATCGAGACAACATGACCAACTCACGCAGGCCGTGAAGTCGTGGTACTGGAAGTGCTTTGTCAGGATATCCACCCGCATCTTCTTGGATTCACAATAAACTACCTTCAACACGTCCTTCTCCACAAAGTCCTTCACAAACTTGTACCTCGTGTCGATGTGCTTTGCTCTACCTGAAGTGCCTTCACCCTCAAGCTGTACAATTGCTGCTTGATTGTCAACGTGCAGCACTGCCGTCGACTGTACTGTAGTCTTGATCTCCTTCAAAGTCTCAATAATACCGACCAATTCAGCTGTAACTTGTGACACAGCAACGAACTCTGAATCCATAGTCGAGAGTGCAACACAGGCTTGTTTCTTGCAGATCCACGAGACTGCAGCACCGGCCACCAATATGACGCCTCCACTAACAGACTTTCTGTCTCGCTTATCTGCGGCGCAGTCAGCGTCGTTGTACGCTTCAATGAGAACGCCATTTGTGCCAGCCGCGATGTCCTTTGTTTCCAGCACGGGCGTCATCTCCTTCGTGCCTTTTACGTATTTAGCGATTCGTTTTGCTAGCCTCCAGTCCGATTCACGAGGAACATGCGAATTCCTTGCCTCTCGATGCACGGCGAACGAAATGTCAGGTCTCGTGCACCTTGAGATCCACAGCAGACTACCCACCAGCGACTGAAATGTCTGCGCCTTCGGGTGCGCTAGTGCTCCTACTCCATCACTTGGCAGAATCTCTCCTGGTTCTTCTCGATCTTGATCACCTCGATTGGAGTGCGCACCGTCGCAGCCTTATCGACCTGGAATTTCTCGAGCATTTTTTCTATCACCTGCTTCTGGTTAAGCGTCCAGCCGTTGTTTTCATCATAGTCAAATCTGACTCCAAGAAACTTGGAGACAACTCCGAGATCTTCTAGATCTACGACTTGCATATCAGTGAAGAAATTGTCTACTTTCTCGACGCTTGTTGCCGCAACCAGGATATCACCCACATAAATTCCCACGAGTGTCTTGCCATCTTTTTTCAATCTTGATGTACAAACAGCTATCCTAATAGCACTGCAGAAAACCCAGTGACACTAGAATTGAATAAACAGGATGATTCCACAGTCTACCCGACTGCTTGAGTCCGTACAACCCTTTCTCGATAATTAGCGCCAGTTCCTCCTTGCTGTTCACGCCTAGTGATTGGGGCAGCTCCTCCGGTATCCCCATGCTTTCCAGAATATAGAGAAAAATGACCAGGTCTGCTTCCTTCTTCGCCTTCACGTACGCACTTGGTACATCTACATGACGAGTAGGAACATTCCAGATTCTTGACACTAATAGGAAGATTCTGCTCAAAACTAGCTCCAGCACTGCGGGAATGTATACGTGTAGTCGACGCCGAGGCAGGCAAGCTCTATTAAATAGAGCTTGCCTGCCTTTATAAATTTTATAATAAGCATGCGATGCTTAAATTAAATGAGCAGATTCGTCATCGCCAGACCGCTAGCCAATCAGCGGCCAGCATTATGTGAACGCCCTCCCAGATTCCCCGTTATATCGCGGTCGCTGCAAGCGCGTCTCCCTTCTTACCACCTTGCAGGTATGTTCCTGAGCATGCCTTCTATCTGTATGCCAAGTTTCGCCGCTGAGTTTGCAGTATTGGGTGCGGCATGTGCTTGGGGAAGTTGCCCCCAACTATCACTGGAGCCAAACTATATATATAGACTTGAGGATAAAAGTATCGATAATTGCAGTGAATCTCCGGAATGCGCGTCGCAACTTGGCGAGTGAGATCATACTCAGTAGACCTCAGGCGCATCTAAGGAGACTTACTGGAGCAATGATTCGCCAGACTAATCGACCCGAGTTGAGAAGGCATAACCTAATCTATTTCATCCGTCTCGCCCCACTTATGCATCAAACCGGTCGAGGTGAGTGGGAGCTGACCACCACAGGCAATTTCTTTTCGACATTGCGCGTGCCAAACGTTAAATTGAAACCATACCACGGCAAAGTTGCCGCCAAATTCGGGTTTACAACTCAAGAAGTTGGGGATTGTTTCCTTGAGTTGATTCCGCAGATTTCCACAAAAAAGCCCATTCTACGCGCTTTACATCACCAGAATGCCAACCGACCCGGTTTTACTGCGGAGGATCGAGATTAGTGTCAGGAACCTATTCGACAATCTTGGGTTTCGCCTACGGCAACACGCGGAAGGAGTTCAACACCCTGACAACCGATCGATGCTCTCCGAGATGGTTGACATGGTCTACACAGGCTGGCAATGTGACACAGCGTACACCCTGCTCACCTGTTTCGTGGAAAGGCTCAATGCTGCGCGTATGTGGGCGGAAAATCTAGTTCGAGTCATAGACGCGAAGAGAGAGACACATTGAACTTCAAAAGAACTATCTCCGGGAGAGTATGACCGAACGGACCTACTGCGAGATCACATAGACCTGGATGAACAGATGCGAGCAGTCTCGGCACATCAAGGGTGAATGTGCTTTACTTGTTATTTACCATGCTGGAGTATGCAGCGGCAACTGCACTTCGTCGTTCCTTTGTGCATTTGCAGTATGCAGTTGTTGCATCAGTCTGTTGCAGTACATGTGTTGTTTTCGCACTAGATAGTCGTAAAGCAAACTGCAAAGTGAGTGAATTAGAAAAAATTAAAGGTAACAAAATGAAAGAGCTCGAACTACAGCTATGAGCGCCCTCGAAGTAGCTTGAGCTTAAAGATGCAGTTGCAAGTGCAAGCCGTGCCTGGCCGTTGTACTCCTTCCGTAAGAGACACATGGCTTGCCCCTGCGGTCCGACCCCGGCTTGGAATCTAGCTTGTCCGGCGCGACGTCGTAGAGGTTTCCTGTTGAAGATGGCGGTGGCGGGCTTCAATCTCGCCAGCGATAGCTGCAGGAGCCAGCGACAACACCGCCCTCTTAAAATGCTTAATCCTTGAGCAAACCGTGGAATTCAAACCGGTCGCGAGCCCGTTGAATTTCACTGTTTGACGATGAACGCGAATGAAAATTTTCACCATCACTGGCACATCCTCGAGAAGTGTAGTAGCCTTGTTAGAGTCCGCGCCAAGTCACAAGGATTTCAAAACGTTTGTCAGCCTCGCTATACCGAGTGTACAGGACATCTGACACGACGTGACCCTCGCTGTTATGGGCGATGTGGCTGAGCAGATCTTCCGTGACATCTAAAGTGTCATCACCGTAAAATTTGATACTTGATGCATGAACGTCGCCCGCGTCGGTCGAAAGCAGGTTCTTGACCGTAAAAACCCAGAAGGACACTGTCTTGACGAACTGGGCAGGACCATACCATTTAACCTGACGTTTCGCCCGCGTGTGCTTGGTTTAGCCGCTCGCCCGCTTCTGGAATGCAGGGTATATACTCCTCGACAACGTTCTCACGGACGAGATTATGAGTGATGTACTGAAAGAAGTTAAGAAGCTCGACTTCGTGGAGATTTTTGTCACGCTCTACCCTGAAGTGATGGATCAGTTCCGTGAGCAGGCCAAGATCGATTTTGGACACGTCGAACGTGATGCAGGACGTAAACGACACAGTAGTGGAGGTCATTTCAGACTACACGCCAAAATGGAGCGCTGTGACCAAAACATGGCACTGCTTGAAGTCGCTTCCGGACGGCCAAACGCGCCAACTCCATCGCGACTTTCCTGTATTCGAGACGACGGAAGCTGTAATCAAGCACGACTCGGTACAAGCGTCTGTCTTCATTGCTCTTGTAGATGACACGCGAATTCTCGCTCTTCCGGGGTGCTTCGGAGGGTATGCAATCAAGGACAGAGCTGAAACAATTCATGTGTCAAAAAAGGGCAAATGCTTGTTTTCAGAGGTGATCTATCCCACGCAGGTGACGCCTACGATGAGGAGAATCTACGCTTGCACAGCTTCGTTCGTATCGACGGTGCGGATCAAACGGATAACGCGACGGAGGCTGCTGTTACCTGGGAACGCTACCTGTGCTGCTTTTGCTTGAAACCTTGTGAAAACAAGCGCGATATGGTAAACCCCAAGCGCGCGTGCGATGGCAACCTGGCGAAGAAAGGCATTGCGACGAAGAGGAAGATCAACAACGATAAGGCTGTACATGTGATACTGTATTTGCGGCGTGGCCTTTGTGAAGAAGAACGACCTTGTGGCGCACAAGATTCCTGGATGCAAACGGTAAGCAATAGCCGGTAGAAGAGTATCGCAAACCTGATAATACAACCTTGGATTGGTTAAAACTGTTTTAGCACTTACTTCATCGATCCGCATGGTTTTATCATCGATTCGCATGGCCTAATAAATTAAAGTGCTGAAACAGTAGTGAACATTGTATGGTGTGGCGGAACATGTAAGCGTTTTTTTGCGCGCTAAACAATGTCCAGGGCGAGGTGGACGCCCAACAGTAGCTGGAGCAGCGCCAACTGCAGTCGCTTTCGTTTCGTTACCCGCACGGTCAACTAGCACGTCCCGTCAATACTGTTTCGGCGTTGAAGAGCGAAGACTCGGTGCACGCAAGTCCCATACTTGAAGTGATACGCGCATGGACATGTCTGGTTAGTCAAATCAACTGGCCATCCCGCTTTCCGGTTGGTCTTCGCTTTCCGGTTGGTCTTCGCTTTCCATCCGGGCAGTATGAATTCCAAGCTGAGCCGGCACTTGTATCGCTTCTTGGACTGTGATCGTAACGGCGTTGTACGATCTTGTCGGCTGTGTGTACCGCACGTGGGTGATGTCGGTGTCCGCGTCTAGAAGAAGGAAGTCGATGCTCATGCGGGGGATTATACTTTCCTGAAGCAGATGGTTCCTACAAAGAGCTGTCAATCGAGACACGTGTTGTTTGTAGAGGACTGCTGAGCTACTGAAGGGGCGGATGTCAATAGAGAATTGACGGCAGCATGCAGTAAGTTGTTGGAGAAGCTCCCCAACCTTTAGTAGGCGATGGGCGGTGTAGCCTCGCTTCAATACCTTGTTAACCCTTCAACACTTACGGTTGTATATAACAACGTCGCTTTCAGCACCTTTTCATAACATGTTGTTAAATACAACATGTTAATGCCAGCACATTTCGTGCAGTCTCTGCCAATTTGCACGCGGGTAGGTCAAAGAGTTGCAAAAAACGGCTGGAGATGTGATGACTTACTGCAGCGACAGTGTTTTTGAGTTGCAAAGAACGGCTGGAGATGTGATGATTAACTGCAGCGACAGGGCCTTTCGTATGATATTGATTGCTTGAAGACGATGACTGGCTGAAAGCCAGTCAGTTTGAAACAGTTGAGACTTGGAGAGGAGATGGTTTTCCGACGTGAGACCCGACTGGAGCCTGAAGTTTTCAAGGCACGACTTGAGGGGAGAAGCCCCGAAGAACGGCGTAGACTATTAACGGAGCATCGCGACTTTATAGATAGGGCGGAAGAGGGGGCGGAAGAGGGGACGACGAGGAAGAAGATGCGAAGGACGTGGTTGAAGACGCGGTGGAGTAGGCTATTTTTGTAGTGTGGCGCGTGTTTATATAGCGTGATGAGAGTAAGCGTAATGCATCTATTACGTGTCAACTGCAGCTCCGAATATAGTTTTGCTGCACGTTTATCTTCTGTGCAGCGATCTTCCACAGACAATGCAGTTCCGGTAAAAGGGGCATTTTAGATGAAGTCAATAACAGCATGTTTGCTGGCAGGTCTGAAGCGTCGACGTCTTTTACAACATGTTCGACATAATCGTGCGATAAACTTGTCTGTACACGGCCAACCAAATCTTTGTCCAGACGAACTTAAGGTGACCATACAAATATCAAGTATTGCCTGGCATTAACATGTTGTTAAAAACAAAATGTTCATGCCTTTATACGAGGCGAGAAATGGCGTGAGTGTTAGGGGGTTAAACTGCTCAACGGGATCGGTTGTGGTAGCAAATCCAGGAGGAGTGTGGAAGCATTGCCACCGGTAGAAGCGCTCATTAAACCATACACGTGCGAACTACGCGTGGAATTAGCGTAGTTGCGGGTTAGCCTACCAGCTGCCACATGGCTCGTGCAAAGAAAAAAGTACATAGTCAGGTACTTGGGCATGCCTTTTGATCAAAGCTGGGTTTTATTTTTTATATTATAGAACCTTGTTACGATCTGGATCGATGCCAATCCAATTTGCATTAGACATGCCACACGTCTACCCAAAAAAAGGTTGAGCCGCTTGCCCGCTTCTGGAATGAAGGGTATATACTCCTCGACAACGTTCTCACGGACGAGATTATGAGTGATGTACTGAAAGAAGTTAAGAAGCTCGACTTCGTGGAGATTTTTGTCACGCTCTACCCTGAAGTGATGGATCAGTTCCGTGAGCAGGCCAAGATCGATTTTGGACACGTCGAACGTGATGCAGGACGTAAACGACACAGTAGTGGAGGTCATTTCAGACTACACGCCAAAATGGAGCGCTGTGACCAAAACATGGCACTGCTTGAAGTCGCTTCCGGACGGCCAAACGCGCCAACTCCATCGCGACTTTCCTGTATTCGAGACGACGGAAGCTGTAATCAAGCACGACTCGGTACAAGCGTCTGTCTTCATTGCTCTTGTAGATGACACGCGAATTCTCGCTCTTCCGGGGTGCTTCGGAGGGTATGCAATCAAGGACAAAGCTGAAACACTGTCGACGTCCTAGATCGCGCTTGCCTGTGCAAGTTTTGGACAAAGGTCGGATAGTGTATTTACGCACTGTTCGCTATCGAGATCCGCGGTGCATTGGACATCCAAGGAAGGAAAACGCTGGTTAACCGCAGCCGTAGCCGTACGGCAGTGCTCGGAAAATAAAATATAAAATTGTATTGGATTCTGAGCGAAAAATAATCCATCATTGCCGTTCCGTGAAAACAATAATAAGTAATTCAATTATTGAAATAAATTGGTAGGGTCAAAGCGGTGTAGTGCAGTGGTTTGGGATGACCCTACCAATCCACTGCACAGGGTTGAAAAGCTGGTGGCTGCCACCGGGACTTTTGTCCTTGCTTACAGGTACTATCGCAAACAAAAATGAGCCGGCAACGGCAACACAGTCCAAGATAAGGTTTGTATACCCTGTCCCAGGCGCCTGCTTCCGAGTTGTCTTGCATTGCTTGCAGGAGAAGTGACCGTTGCCACAGTCCGTGAAGAAAAAGTTGGAAATTGCTCGAGAAGTCGACATGACACTTGGAAGAAGAGAAAATGACCGATATCATAGCACTTTTGAGTATGCTGGTGAGCTATTGAGTGCATTTAGTATTGTAAAAAGTCAATATAATTATTACTGGCACAATTGCATATTTTACGGAAAGTACTCCTTACCAATAATCCATAATTCCGTCAATACAATTGCACAATAACTATATTATAATTATTTTTTCCGAGCTCTGCCGTACGGGTATGCGTGCCGGGCACCCCAAGAACATTGGGCAATGGAGTAGCTTCTTTGAGTAAATTACCATAAAAGGAACACGCAACATTTTCATGGTCACACCGTTTTGCCCTCGAGGTTACGTTCAGATCCATGCATTTTCTCAACTATCTGTGTTGTACAAGTTGTTCCATACGATACCCGAAAACGATTCCTTACCGCAAATACACTTCAATAATTTTGATACGAGGCAAAATGTTGAGTTGAAGTACCAGTTCATGCAAGTTTAGTTTTAAGCTCAGTTTTGAATGTAGAACCGTTTTACTGGTAATACATGAGCACGGAACACGCTTCAAATGAACTCCCTTGTTGTGCACTGGGCTGCGAGGGTCAGCTATCATTTAGACATCACTGAACATCAACTTCAACTACGTCTTCTGATGGACTCACTTAGTTAGCTCCATGGGTTCGTAGGTTTTGGTGTGGGTTGTGCCCTTAAATCATTCAAAACAAGCGTGTGCGTCCTCTTCTACCATCGAGGCTGCGCCCATTATTTAAACTTACAGCATGTAACGGGGTTACATTGAAGAGTGACCTTTGTCACTCTTCCGAAGTGGATACATTTGGTGTGTCACACATCATGGTGACACGTGCTCCGCACCTTCTATTTAGGTTTCACTATAGATATCTTTTAGTTTGTATTGCAGGCAAATCTAACAAGAATCTATAAATAATAAATTATAGATAATAAAGTTTAGGTAGACTACGGAGTGAACTGCCGTTCACTAGGAGTTTGTATTCTCCAAGCTTTCGAAGGGCTGTGTGACCCCGTCACACAGAAGCGTATACCAGAATTTTCATGTTACTCTTCGGGAGCCGTCAATATTTCAACTTTTTGTGGTCTGGTTTGTAAGGGTACTGCATTGCTACCAGTAAACAAATGTGCCAGCTTTGATACGTTTGGGGCTGCGAGAAAAGTTGATGCTTGCTTTGAAAAAGGACAAATTCACATGATGCAGTCAAAGGACGAACTTCTGGATATTCTGTGTTGCTCTGAAGACCAGAACCAGCTATTACTGACTGGATAATAACCATTATATTCAAATAGGCTGATAGGAGAAAATCGACAAGAACTTAAATGTATTAAGCAACTATGAACGTTTACTTGTGATTTCCTCTCTTCGCGGCGAGCGCCTTCTCCATCTTCTGGTTCTTCTTTCGCTTCTTGTCCGCCTTGGCTGCAGCTCCCGCGCGCGCTTTCTCGGACTTTTCGTCTAGCTTCAGTTCGGACAGGAACTTTTTCTGGACCTGTTCGAAGTTGTCTGGGTTGTAGCTTCCCTCTTCCATGGTGCAGTACGCCGATAGCAGAGACTCCCACGCCTTTCGTGACCATTGCTTGGATCCTGAAGCAACCTTAGTCATGTAGCGGAAAGACTCGATACGATCCGTTGCGCACACGATGATACCTCCCTTAAGATGCCTCCCCATCTATCCTCGGCAGCGGTCTCAGGCTGGTAGGCGTGCAGGACGGAGTGAATGACCAGATTATACAGGCACACGACCTCACCAAGTCTCTGGATGAGAACTCCAGTGTATGTGTGTTCAGCACCCGGTTGATGGAGTTCCTTGTTGCCGTAGTTGAACTGGATCTTTTTCACTGAATCCTTCGGGAATAATACCCACACGTTAAAACAGTGGCGGGCGCACGGCGGGATGTAGGACACGACCCGTCCGTGGTCAACGTGGACTGCAGACTCGCGATTTCCGACCTGTAGCCAGTACTCGTACTTCCACACGTAGGCTTGGTCTCGTGGAAAGCGAAGCTTGGTGTAATAAGTCGGAAGCTCAACAGCGCACTGGTCTGGAGGCAGAAGACGCCCGCTTTGTTGGCCTTCTTAGCACCATTGTGGACCACCTCGGAGATACTGCTCTCCTCCATGCCCTCCAGCCAGTGCGCGGAGTGCAGTGGCATCTGTACGTGACCATGGACTCCTGCCACGACATTGCATGCATCTCAAAACAGAAGCGCTGGTGCATCCGTGGAAATGACCTTCTCCCACAAGAAAGGGCCGGAGACGTAGCGTTCCTTGCCATACTGAAGATTTGTCTTGATCCGGGGGAGGTCGTAGCCCGTGTTGCCGCAATCTCCGTCGGCCACCGAGCGTCGTGAAGAAGGGGTCGCCGCTTGTTTTGAGTTGTAGAGAAAAGGTGGAGCAGCTGACCCAATTAATTCTAAACTTACTGTAAAACATTTGTGCATGCTGGTTGCATACAAATGAAAAAACTCATGATTTGTAGTCAACCTTTTTTCTACTCAAATGCAATATGCAAATCTCGCCGCAGATCCATTGCTACTTATCGTCTGCCTCGTCAATGAACTGATTGACAACATCGTCAAATTCGCTGACAGTCTCTTCAATCAGTTAAGTCGCTCCAGCGCCTCCACAAGTTGGTTTTCGTGCTCGATATCTTTACTTACCGCAAATTGGCGTTTAAACCCGCTTTGTATCGCTGAGGCACCGAGATCCTTCCAAGCTGCAGTAGCCCAGTAGATAGCGTCGCCGCTAGAGGCAGAACTAAGCTGAAACTTGTCACTAGTATTACCTTGGCGAAAGCTTTGCAGATGCTCGGACAGGTGCTGAACCCAGCGCTTTCGAAGGAGTTCTTTAAAAGGTCGAAACCACGAAATGTCAGCTGGTTGACACACGGAGGTCAGGTCAGGTGGAACTTTAAGTAGATTCGCATTTAGCAACTCTGCATGCTCTAAGACTTCGTCAGTTCAATGAGCTGAAAAGTCATCCCACATTAAAAGTACCGGTTTTGGCTCATCTCTATTTGCAAAGTGATAGTCCAGAAAAGCGACAGATAACCCCGAGTTAAACCACGCAGAGCTGTTGCCGTTGATTTGCACGTCAATATTTTTCTGAATCGCCTGCATAGTTTTCCACTCCGAAGCCATGTTGCGCTACATAGTTATACACACCCTTCTTTGCATCGCGCGATGGTTCAGTCTTAACCTAAAAAAAGGATCATACTGCTTTCCAGTGGAATCTGCCCAAAACATCCCTGTCAGGCGTTCTTTGTCATTTCCACCACACCTGACCCAAACTGTGTTCACGCCTTTTTTTGTCCACCGTCTGCTTGGGCAGATACTCAAGCAAGTGTCCCTTTCGTCTGCGTTGTAGAACTTATCCACACCAAGCTCGTTCTTTGCTTTCTTCACATCCTGCCAAAACTTCAAGGCCGCTTCATCCATGGCAGCAGGGGTTTTCTGGCCTTTGACGAGTTTTTGTTCTTAAAGACAAGCCATGACGAGACAGAAACCCCTTCTGCCAGCACCAGCTCCCAGAGAAAACACCATCTGAAACACCTTCGTCACTGGCGACTTGCTGGGCTTGAAATTGAAGCATTAGACGGGCCACAGGAACACCCTCGCCGCGTAGCAAACTAATCCACTAAATAATGCCTACTTTACCTTCCTTGCTAATTGTTGTTGCTGTTTCCTGGTGCTCTGTAAGACTTTAAATTGGCGGTAGCAGAGGATATAACCATGGCCTCAATGTGTGCGTTTCCGCTTAGACACTTGTTTGGTGGGGATAAGGTGGCTGTAGAACTTGTTGAGGGTAGCATTCATGTCGTCATTGTTGTCACGAAGGAAATTTATTATGTCCAGCTTTTTAGAGTAGCTCTCACAGTCGCGTGTGTACCCGTTCGGCTTCCGACCGGCGCCTCCAGGAGCGCGGTTACGTCCTCTTGCCATGCTGTGCTTCCAGGAGATGCGAACGTCTGGACGTCTGATTGCTAGTAGTTTCACCACGGCTTTATCCTGTGCATAAATGGTAGAATGGGTAAATTAGGTAGGTCCGTATGGACAAATGGTGATCAGTAAGGTTTTTTCAAATAGCTACATCACTGTGATTCGCTAATTTTAGCGTCCGGATGGACAAAAGGTCCGCATGTACAAATGTTTTACAGTATTGGTAGATAAACAACCAATCAAAACTTCCCTGTTGTCGACACGGCCACATTACCTGTCCTTTTACGTACCAGTGCTAGTGAGTGGAATGCGGTGATGTGTTCCAAAAGAACAGTTTTTTTTTTGCTATTTCCTCATGTCCATTGCGCTGGGCCCCAGTTGCTTGCTCACTCAAAGCTGGTATAGTGGCCGGATTCGTGAGCAGATCCTGGTAGCCGAGAGTCGGTGCAGATCGACCAGCTGGAAGCGACGATGGTTGGTCATCTGCGCCAGGTGCGCCAACACCGCATCCTTCCATCGCTGAAAGTCGTTCGGGTTGCCGTTGAACTTTAGTTCCGAAAAGTCTGCCTTGTTGTCCTTGGCCATCTTCAATACTTGAAATGTTAAACCCAAAGAAAACTTGTAGTTTAAATTCAATATATTATTCTCTACTTGATTGCCTTCTAATAGACTGAAGAAGAAGTGATCTCCTTTCGCCGGTTCGACCATCATCGCACAAGTGAATTCTTGCCGTCGGCAGAAGTGCCGACAGCATTGATTGGCAGTTACAGACACCAGTATTCACTTAACTTTAATACACTCTGCGACAAACGTTTTCATGCACCCCAGTTTGAATCTGTAGCTCAGTCAATTTGTTTAGTTACGCTATGCTATTTAAGTGTTTCCTGTTACTGCAACCGACTCTGCACTTGTGCTAACGAGCTAGATTTTGCTGTCACTCATGGGGATCCAATACAAGTTAGTACATTTACCACTGCGACAAAATTATCATGCACTAATCCACATACCAAAAATCCATATGTTTAGAATGATGGTAATTCCTAGTAGTGCTTCAAGCGGCTAGGGGTCTGAATCCACTAACTTCTTAAGTATTTTGTGACCGACGAAGAACCTCTGGTATCTATCTGAACCATCGAGGTTCCATTTTTGTTTTGTCCGAAAATTTGAATCATTACTGGGGTAGTATAGCCACGTCTCAGCAAACTCCAAACGGGCTCGCTTGTGCTCTGGTGGCAGGTCTAGTGTATTGTCCATTTTGGTATACTGCAGCCAGTGGTCGTTAGCGGCTGGTCAGTAGGTCTGATGCTCTTCATGTGTGTGACGAGCTCGGTTGAGAAAGGAATCAGCGCAGGTGTACCAGTCGCGCGGGCCAGCGTCTTCTCGGAGCCATTGGAGAAGACATTCTCCTTCTCCTTTACCCAATCGCTAGCTGTACGCCGAGAACACCAAATTTACGTGAGGCCGCTTCTAGACTTGGCTATTCAGTATCGAGTGCTGTCAAAACCTGTCGTTTCAACTTAACCGAGTAGTGTTTCCTGCTTGCTGTGTCATCATGCGAGGTGGAGGCAGCCACGACAGCTTCGACGTCCTCGGAAGCGTCCTCCCTGAAAGGGTTCTGTCGTGTTAGGAGAGGGGGGGAATTAGCAAGTGGTAGGCTGAGAATTAACAAACATACGGCATCATCCTATTGGTGGATTTTTCTCTATCTCCTAATTTGAATTGGTCAAAAATCGAACATAGACAAAGCAAGTGGCAGTTGTTTTGCACGGACGGTCCGTCCGATAAATTCCGTCCGCTTCTGTACGCCGCAAGCCTCTGTCTCCACTGGCCATTTTAACAATAGATAAACAGTCCGCCAGGTTTATATGACTACCCGCATTTTAGGGCGCCTCGCCGTCAATTTTGGGAGTTGAGCGGCGCGATTTAGATATGTTATTTGTATCGTTAAAGCGCGTTTAAGAATTGTTTTAACACGCGGTATATCCTCCTTTAAGACACGGTTATTATACAAGTGACCATATTTCCCGGTGCGCCCATTATTAAGACCGGGATGACCCAATACAAAAAGCAAGATAAGCAGTTAAAATGGCTCCACCAATAATTGGAGCGCTCTCCCCTCACTGTGCAATTCACTACAATGGGGAGGAGGGAGGGGGGCAGCATTATCCGACGGAGAGAAGGGTAGAATCAAGGGACTGTACGAGGCTGGTTTCGGCGAGCGTGAGATCAAGCGCTATGTGGGTCCCGCACGTGGGGCTGTACATCGGGTGCTTATTGGAGTCGCCAAAGAGCGAAAAAAAAGCCGGATCCAGCTGCGGTACTGACTGAGCGGCAGACACGCTTACTGTTGCGGACAGCGGTCAAGGGTGACTTCTCTGGGCGGCAGCTCAAGAGCGAGCTTAGTTTGTCGGCATTGGTGCGCTCAATTCAGCGCGTGCTTGCCGATGTCGACTGGCTAATTTACACAAAAATGGACAATACTCTGCCGCTCTCAGCGGACGACAAGGTCGCGCGGAAGGAGTAGGCGTGGGCAAGGATATTCAACACGGATAGCTGCGGGCCCTGGGACTCCATCATCTTCTCTGACGAGAAGAAGTGGAATCTTGATGGGCCCGACGGCTTCCAGACTTACTGGCGGGACATTCGCCGGCCACCTCGGCAGGCAAAGCGTCGGTGGCGGATCGGTAATGATGTGGGTGGGCTTCAGCGCCGTCGGCAAAACGAAGCTTGCGGTGCTGCATGGCCAGTAGAACTCGGACGACTATGTGTAGGAGACAAAATAGACGACTAAGCGGAGCCATTTTAACTGCTTATTTTGTTTTTTGTATTGGGTCAGGCCGGTCGCGCACTGGTACTAACCCTGTCTTAAAATGGGATATCCCGCGTGTTAAAACAACTCTCAAACGCGCTTAACGACACATACAGTATATGGCGCCGCTCAGCTCCCAAAATTGACGGAGCGGCGCCCTAAAATGTGGGTGGTCATATAAACCTGGCGCGGACTGTAATCCCGCAGACTACGTCGTGAATCAACGGAAGAGTCTTCTCGTTGAAGGAGACCATCTATCTCGACTGCATTGGGTACATGTAGATGCATTGGCAATGTCTGCGAAAAGATCCTAGCCCCGCTTCGGTCTCCAAGACATTGCAGTATAGAATGAGAAGTGTCTGCCTTTTTTTCTACCTCGAGTGTTTGAACGTGTTGCGGGGAACTTGGTCGCGTGTAGAAGGAAGTAGGGTAGAAGAGAGAAAAAGAAGAAGTAAGATTAATGTTTAAGAAAGTAGATAGCTACTCACTAGAAATTAGTATGCGGCATTCAGAAACGTAGTCTAGAATTGCCGCTACCATTCATCGTTCTGATGTTACAGACATTTTAGTACATTATTTATTAGAGTCAAAAGTACCGTGTCTCTTCATTATTAGTTTATAGAGGACACGGTGTAGAGGTGGTCCCTGTGAACGAGCCCTAACCTCAACAGCCTCCCTGGATCGACATCAGGAATCGTCATTGGGTAATATAATACACGTGGTTTGATTGGCTATCTATAAACCTCTTAAAAGTGTTCAATCAATCCACAAAATGGCTACACGAAATCAAGCTTTTTGCGTTTTTGAAGCTCCTGGAGGCCCTATCCGTGGGTGACGACGAAGTGGTCACACCATCGTGTGGTCACCGATTTCATGGAAAATCTCCTTTACAAACATCAAGTATATGTCTAGGCAGTTCCAGATTTGCATCGCGGGAGCAGAGGGACCACACTAGCCGATCGGCGAACCATGCTTTCCGTTAACGTTCCGTGTCCGTGTCCTCCTTATCCGTGTCTTCCTTATCCGCGCCCGTGTCTTCCTGTAATGCAAAACCCAATCTCTTGTTCAGTATCTGTATCTTACTAACCCCTCAGTAACAGTATCTGTGGCACATTCAGTGCGGAATCTCTGTAGGTGGCCTTCTTTGCCCTGTGTCCAGAGCCCACCAACCTGCATACAAAAACCAAGTAGTTGTAAAGTGACTCCTTGCGTGTTTACAGCAAATCAGGTCTCGACCCATTCTATGGTTAACTCAAGTAAAAAAAGAGTGACCGGAAACTTGTCACCCACGGATACGGCCAAACGGAGGCCGGATTTGGACTCTACTCGCCAGGGCAGTTTTCTGGCGAGGCGGAGTCCAAATCGTCATTTGGCCACCTGTGCACCAGGTGGGCAGAATAGAAAGTGCGCCAGAAGTTCAAAATGAATTAGTTTTGACAGTGATAGATTTTAAGAGTACAATTGTTGAAGTGAGACGATACATGTGGCTGTCTTATCTGCACGTACGTGGCAGAGCAGCACAGCTTAGGCAACTACATCTATAGAGACCAAAGCTTCTACATGTTAGAAATGCATGTTTGCGAGTTTCCAGCAGGTCTTTATGCAATAAATAATGTTCGGCAGACGCTACTTCCCTTGGAATGAAGACTGTAAGCCTCATTTCATATTCGGCTCACTCTGAAGCATCACATTCCTTCGCCAGCGTGCACAGAGCCCCCTTCGTCAGTGTTTACTGCGTTTCCAAGTGCATAGAAGCAGCTCATTAAACCCGTCCAGAGTATCCTGCGTCTGCCAGCGTTTGCCAGAGAGCGATTAGAACCTGTACAGCCCATCCAGAGCTCACCAGAATCCATACCTAACTACTCCAGCCTACAGTTCCTCGCTGGAGACCGTGGTGACCACGCGGATTGGTCTGGGGCTCTGTTATTAAACGCCAGCCCCAGAGATCATGCCTCGGTCAACACAGGTTGCCCGTATGGACACTGTAGTCATCGTGGAGAATAATGCAAAGGAAACTTCAACAAGGTTAATTCCTACTGGTACCTCAAGCATTGCTACGGTTACGGAAACAGCTCCATGCGCATTTTCGACCTCTGAGCAGGTATCTCCATCTGCTACATGTTCAGCTACAGACATTGAGTCAAGAACCTGTGCCGAATATTCGACGTAGCATCCGATCGCGGCAACCGGCTGCCTTTAGCCCGTCATTTACACAAGGGTCGCAACCCAAGCGTCAGCGGCGACCCAAGGAGCGTTCGTATGAGCCCCATACTTGGGGTGTAGCATACATCAAGGATCGAAAAACAAATGCAACTGGTGAACTATTCTACAGAGTTCTGTGGAGGACCCACAAGCATGGCCGGCTGCCTCGCACATGGGAGCCCCGGGCCATGCTCGTTGAAGACGGATTTGAGGACGCCCAAAAAGTTGTCGACGGGTGGGTTGACGGAGGTTGTCGAAATGACTTTTTCCAGTTCGTCAGCGAGTTGTACCCATCGGGTTGGCACCAGCAACCGATGGGTACATGCATGTTTCTCGCACTGCAACATGCATTGCTGCTAGTGGGATAACCGTTTGGTGTTAGGAACTCCCGTGTTCAGGTGTTCCTTGCGAGAGCTACAGAATTGAAGCAAGATCTACCTTGTGGAGTATCGTGGACAATTTTTCGAGCTTTTTATTTTACAGTTGCATGTAGGTGGTTCTCGACTATCATTGAAGGATATTGAATACAACAGGCACCGTACTGGACACCAAGGTGTTGCTGCTATAGTACGGTTGCCCTTAGAGGACGGTGTCTACTTGGTTGCTGCCAGCAATACTTTGGCAGTTGGACATGCATTTGTCCTCCAGGTCCGTGGTGCCCAGAGGACAGTTATGGACGACTCTTCTCTGCGCCCTTTGGACAACTACGGTGAGTGGATTGACAGAGTTATGTTCGTTCGTAAAGTTGCACTTTTAGAATAATTTCTAAATACATTCTTCTTTCTTCACGTTTTGTTCTTTTATAAATGAAAATGAAAATTTGGCGGCTGTGTGCCAGGGAAAACTCTTTGAGTATAAAATCTTACCGTAAGTAAATGAGAAAACCTTTTTACTGTTAAAGCACTTAAAGGGAAAAACTCATGTTACTACGTGACTCTTTGTGAAGTAATATATGCATCTCCCTCCGCTTCGAACCAGCTTCCTTCTCTTGGCGGGGGGGGGGGTCTGGAACGTGGCGTCTTGACATACTCTTTTGTTACGGAGACGCCGTCACAACCGACAAGTGTAAAACGCCCACGGTATGACGAAGAAATCGATTTAGGCGCGTTAAATTCCCTTGAAGACATTCAGGAAGTAGAAGAACGCACATGTCTTGTTCTTAGCCTACTTGCAATTCGTCATGTGCCGGAACCAAAAACGTACCATGCGGCGATGCGCTCGTCTTACGCGAAAAAGTGGCATGCAGCTGCTGACTCGGAATACGAGTCCCTAATGACCAACCAGACGTGGATCCTGGCACCTCCTCCCAACAACCGCAAGGTACTCCAAAACCGGTGGGTCTTTGTTGGTAAATACACTGGCTCAGGAGACATCGATCGCTTTAAAGCTCGGTTAGCTATCAAAGGCTTCTTACAGTAATATGACGTTGATTATTACGATGAGATATTTGCCCCCGTCATCCGTATGGAAGTCCTACGCCTGCTACTAACGATTGCAGCTCTTCTTGACTTTGAAATTCACCAGATGGATGTCAAGACAGCGTTTCTCAACGGAACCCTAGACGAGGAAATATATATGAAACGACCAGAAGGGTTTGTAGTTCCTGGTAAGGAAGGCCTCGTTTGGAAACTTCTCAAAAGTCTTTACGACATATAGCGCAATATGTTAGAGGTCGCCCGACTTTACGCAAGAACAGAGACTGTGGCTTACCTATCCCTCCCGTCAACTAATTCGTACTTAGAGTAGACATATAAAAACATGAAGACTAATTATGTTGGTGGCTCCAACATAATGGTCAAAATATACCCCTCGATGTTTGGTCGGGGGTTGAAGGGTTAAAAGCAGTCAAGATTCAAGAAGACAACCAAAGCTGTATTAGGATCTCAAATAATCCGGAACTACACGGGAGATAAAAGCACATTGATATTCGATATCATTTTGTACAAGAGAAGCTTAACATGAATTTAGTATTGTATACTGCAACACCAAAGCGATGGTAGCAGACAGTTTTACTAAAGCTCTTGATAAGCACCAATTTAGAGATTTAAGGAACAAGTTAGGTATGCACTCTCTTGCTAAACTTAACAGTTAAACCTATACTTTAAAATACACGATAAATTACGACAACTGAGCTACCTGGAGTTTCAGGCTGGGATGGATAGGCTTGTGTTTCCGAGGAGACAAATGCTGGAAGTTCGCCAGCAGTAATAGGCGCTTCAGTTAGGTGATCCGGTAGCTGGAGCGGTCCCGACGTTACCTCAATATTTTCAATTGTCGGAAAGTCAATCTCATTGAAAATCACATCTCGACTGTAAACGACACCATGGGTTTTGACGTCCATGAGTCGATAGCGTTTCTTGTGCTCGGCAATTCTAAGATAGATGCAGAGTTTGGCACGGGGATTGAGTTTGTCCCTGTAGATGATGTTGATATGGACATACGCAGCACAGCCAAACACTTTCAGATATTGAACAGCCGGCTTTCGCTTGTACCACAACTCAAACGGTGTACAATCCTGTGTGTTAGCGCTTGGTGTCATGTTGAGAAGTGTCGTAACATGTGTAACACATTCTGCCCAGAGCGGTTTGGGGAGCAAGGCATCTAACAGTAGCGCTCATACGAAGACGTTTGTGTAGTAGCATGAGTCGAGTCGGCTTACCTGTGGTAGCCACGTTAGCTTCGGCCTTCGGCAGTGGAGAGGCTTCGAATTGGTAGAGCTTCGATGTCGCGGATTTCATCGCCTTGATCGAGAAGCGGTGTTTTGTTTGGACAGTACACATAGTACGTTTAAAGCCAAAACGGAAGTCAACGTCGAGAGCGGCAGCGACTGACAGCTGGTTGTACTGTAGTTTCGGCGCAAGGAGGACATAGTGAAGCGTAAGCGTACGCGGTTGGCCTTGGAGTCGGTGATCTGGAGCTCAACAGTACCAATAGCCTCGATGGGGACATGCGATTTTCTACCGACAATGATGCCTCCGCTTGCAGGTGTTTTAGTCTTGAACCATTCCACATGTCGCGTGACGTGACTACTGCAACCTAAGTCAATCGTCCAGCTGAAATCAAAGTCCTGGCGCGAGACTGATAGCGGATGCAGCCGTTTGTACATTCGGCACAACTGCAATTAGGGTCTCTTTGCGGCGTGACTGATCGTATCCACCTTCATCACGACGAGAGGATTTGTTGTTGTTGTTGCCGTTGTGGTCACCCCAACATCCGTGTTTTGCAGACACTCACTAAAGACCAAGACTGGGTGCACCAGCTGTAGTTAGACCGGATTCTTTCTTTTGCACAGCATGTACTTACGCGAAGTCATACACCGCTCCTTTCCCATCCAATAGACATGTTGAACGCTCTATAAAGTTCACTCTGATATTTGTGGCCCTCTTCCCGTCCCTAGCCTTGGTGGCTGCCGTTACTTCGTCGTATTCATTGACGACTTCAGTCGCTACATGTTTACCTATCCGATGAAGGCATAGTGAACTCTAATCGTGCTACAAAGACTTTCGCATGAAAGCTTTGAATATATTCGAAGTGATGTTCATACTCTTGAATATCACTTGCCACCGCCAAATGTGGATATCCAGGTCTTACAGGCTGACAACGCTAAAGAGTACGAGAAACTGGGACGCATTATATTCTCTAAATATGGAACGCATGCTCAATTTACGATGAAGTAGGGATCGCCATGAAAGGCCGCGCCCTCGTACTTGGTACAGATGGCCTGAATGACGTCGAAGGCCGTTGTCAGGTTCTTGACAAGACGGATATGAGTATCATCCATCGTCTTCATCAGGAAATCCTTGGTTTGTGCTTCCATACGACGAAGGTATCGAGCAGACAGTAGGGTTGGCTTACGCCGCTTGACTGGTTTGCGATCCCGGCTGACGTCCCGCTCAGCAAACGGGCGAAGGATGGGAAGATCAGCACGCTTCGTTTTCTTGGATGACGGAGTGTCGTCGTCGTCACTGGGCTGCAGCTCATCCGAGCTTTCCTCGAAGTCGACCTCATCCGAGTCGATACCAGCCGGAGAACTTGGTTTGGAGGCAGCTTCTTCGTCGTCGGAGTCTTCATCTTCGTCTTCACTGACTCCATTGTAGTCCTTCTTGGTGACGAAACCGAGCAGATGTTTGCCATCGAGTGATGCACTGACTCGGGCCTTCCAGACGTCAAAGTTCTTAGCTCCAGAGAGTCGGGGGGGGGGGGGGGGTCGTCACTTAAGGCTTGCTGAGGGCTCATGACCTGTTGCGGGGAACTTAGGCGCGTGTAGGAGGAAGGAGGGTAGAAGAGAGAAAAAGAAGAAGTAAGATTAATGTTTAAGAAAGTAGATAGCTACTCACTAGAAATTAGTATGCGGCATTCAGAAACGTAGTCTCCATTCATCGTATTGTGGGTTCTACTCAAAATTTTCAGGGCCGATTGGTTGAGCTCAATCGCCCGACAATCGATCTACTGCTAAAACGCATACGGTGTGCAATATGGGAGGGTTTCCGCAGTCTTCAAGATGGCGTGAGGTCACCAGTGCAAGCATCCCAAGAACGAGTCCGATTGTCACCGTATCCAGAGCGACGACGCAGCCCAGTCGCAACTGAAGTCTATCGGCTGGCGACTTCTAACATATATCGCCTGGTCGTGCAGCCAATTGTCAAGGGCACTGTAGGCGAGCGCGACACCTCCGGAAACGAGCTTGATCCTTTCGTAGCTAGTGGAGTTTCGTTTCAGGAAATACTGGAGAAGCTTTTGGAGCAATTCATCCCTCATGTGAAAGGTCGGGCAGTCAAAGTTGATGCTGCTTGGGCTCTTGAGCCTGCAATTATTGCCGGTTGGACTAAGTTCATGGCATTCAAAGTGAAGAAGCACATCATCGATAGCGAGAAATCGGAGCAAGACTGGAAGATTTGGGTTCAATCAATGCAGGACAAGACCGTCAGGCTTCTCATCTATGATTATGGCGTTGGGCTTGGGAGGAAGCAAGACCGCCAAGCTTTCCTGAAGGACTGCATCCGACCTACTGACACAGATCGGGCTTGTGCAGCTGAGACTGTAGGCCGACGAGGACTTCTGGGGCCCGCCCTACGACGGAGAAGCTGTTGTTTGGCGTATGTGGGCGGATGAGGTGACTCGCAGTCTCGATCACACCGCATGGAATGACGCGATACGTGCACCGCCTCCTCCACGCATTTTGTGGCTCTTAAGATCAAGCGACTCCCAGATGCAGGAGCATATTGGTGACCTTAACCTCTTGGGAGCTTCACAACCACTTCTAGAAACCCCCAGGGACGACAAAAGATGTCCACTAGAGACGCTACGAGACCACCACACGTAGCATACCGAAGCGAGACCACAGGTACGGTGTCAATTCTGACCAATGAGAGATCCCTGTTGATTGTTTGGTCGATTTTCACCTGTTGACCGGAATTCACAATACTGATGTCACAGACATTTTAGTACATTATTTATTAGAGTCAAAAGTACCGTGTCTTCGTTATTAGTTTATAGAGGACACGGTGTACGGCAAGCTTACAGTGCGGACAAAAATATACAGTGGCTGCATTATTCATGTAGATGAAGTGCACTGCATTACACCTGTCTTCTTCAAGTACAAATAGTACGCATTGGTCTAAGCTTACTGTGGATTCAATTATGCGCTGTACTGCACTGCGTGGGCCCTAGGCTTATTCGAGGTCTTCTTCAGCAACTTCCGCCTGCTCGGTCTCCTCATCTTCCTCGTTGTAAATGTTCTCGGCCATCTGCCAGATCTGCAACACGTTGTCTTCTGCAACCGATGCCACCACCCACTGGTCATTCGGGTTCCACGAGAAGTCCGAGATCTTGGAAGTGTGGCCGCCATGAATGAACAAAAGCTCCGGGGGTCCGTCCTCAGCGTCTTCGGGCGTTTGTTCGTCTCCAATCTGTTTTAAAAACACCAAACCCAGTCAGTCCTAGCAATTCGTCCATCAATAAATGCGATAGCTTTTACCTTGCTGAGGTCCCACACATGCAGACGGCGGTCGGCTGAGCAGGAGCCCAAGATGGTCTCGTTGTGAGGGGACCACTGGATCTGATAGACCTCGTCGTTGTGACCCTCGAACGAGTGCAGCTTGGCCTTCATGTTACGCATATCCCAGAGGTTCACGTGCTTGTCCGCTGAACCCGTAGCCACCAAATACTCGCTGAACGGGCTGAAAGCCAAGCAGTTGACCTCAGCAGTGTGGGCGTACACCGTTGTTGCCGGCTTGTCATAGCTCTCCGAGCGCATATCCCAGCTACAGCACATCACGTATAATGTCAGTAAACGTCATATACATATAAATAAATCCCCAGCAAAACTTACATAAGCAGCTTCTTGTCATCACCAACAGAGCCAAAGATCTTGGTGTGGTGCATGTGCCACGCAACGTCCTCAATCACGTCACTGTGACCACTGTACTTGTGCAGGGGCTGCACAGTCTTACCGGCGTTGCGCATGTCCCACTCGCAGATAATAGCATCGTCAGAGCCAGAGATCAAGTGGTAAGGTTGGTGTGGGTCCCAGCAGAGACCATAGCCTTCCTTCGTGTGGCCCAGCAGACGGAAGTCCGGGTTGCAACCCGAGTTCTCCTCAGGCTGCGATGGTCGCTTCGAGATGTCGAACACGTGCACCTCCGCGTGAGGCGTCTTGGTGGCCACAATCATCTCGTCGGATGGCATGTAGCGTGCACGGTTGACCTCTCCGTCGTGATTGATGCGGATCTTAATATCCACCTTGCCCGAGACACCGCCGAAGCCACCCAGCTCCTGGCTCTCCTCATCGTATTTGCGGGCGTCAATTTCGGTATCTTCCAGAGGAAGACGGACTTCCGCCACCATAAGGTGGTTCTGCTCGGCGCCGGACGTGTGCGTGCCAAGCAGGAGTTTATGCACAGAGAAATCATCTCCAGCCGACCTGTTCAATTCAGTAAAAGCACGATATCTCAATCAGTTCTGAGCCAAAATCTCTACCACGAATTGCAAAATACTGCAAATACATAGTGGAAACTGGTCACGTACGTTTGGGAGTTGGGCAGCCATTGCACACTGAGTGACGGCCACTCAAGAGCATGCGTCATTACCAGATCGTACAGGAACGGTGTGTTCTTCTTCCAGATCTTGTACTCCTCATTGATGAGCTTCTCCTGCAGTGCAGCATCATTAGCAGCTGCAATGTCCACTGCAGGGGCAGCCGCGGCCGCTGGCGTGGGCTCAGAGTGGTCGTTAGCGTCGGCCATGGATAAGGCGGGAAGAGATCGAAATGGCTGGGCTGGTTTTGAGGACGCCGTAGACGACGGTCATTGGTCAATATTGTGATAGTCACTAAATACGTCACTCTTCACTTTTGACAGGCATCGCTTGGAGAAATGAAGCGAAGTGTGTAGATCCTTGGCGACAATTGCGAGAATATCAGTGTGTTGATATGTATGTGGTGTATTTGCAGACGTGCAGTTGAGTGTAGTGGGTTCGCTGCTGCTGTTGGCGCTTGTGGGGGTCATTGTAGCTTCGGCGGCGTACTCGTCTCCATGGGGGCTCTTTGTTTGTACGCTTCGCAGTGGATAGCTGTTGATAATCAGGTCGATCTCATTGTATTCTTGCTGTTGATAGTGTTTCCGTATGTGCTGCTACCAATGACGGCTGCGATCTTCTCAACTTTGTCGGGAGGGGATGACCTCAGGTAAGTAAAATGCTTTTGTGTCAAATTTCTTCTAAGTTAAGTTAACATTTTCGCGGTGCCTGTCTTTAGTGTTTGGACTAGCTTCGGCTGTTTCTTTGAGGCCTTCTTCTGGGTCACTACAGTCGCAATTCCCTCTGTTCTGTATCGAGTCGATGCGGTTGGTACTTCTATCGTGTGAGTATTTGAGGAATTGGTCGTGACAGCCTGTGTGCGCTTGTAGATAAATGGGTCTCAGCTCGGATGGCTCTTAGCGTCCGATGTATTGGTATTTGTGTCCTTTATGAGCTTGGCGTTCATAAACGGAGACTGACTCGGAATTGACTGGTAATGAATGAATCAACGTTCGTTCGGGTGGTCGCTGCGTAAAACTATCCTGTACACCACGAAATGGAGCGCTAACATAGGGGCATTTGTTTCTCGAGTGGCATACCGGTGTACAGTCGTCTGACTGAACAGAACTCAACCAATTGAAATGTCGCCACTCAGTTTGGCTTGACCCCCAATTCATAGGTCTTGTGCTGGATAATGCGCGCGAGTAGTTGATTGGCGCAGTGGATATCAAGAAATCTCCGACACTCGAGTCCTTTGTGAGGCAGTCAGCTTGGGGAAGGTATCGTCTCGATTCGAGAGCTCGCAGGAGATAGTCACTGACCCTGGGTTCGAAGGCAAACTTACTGTCCTAGCTGCGATGCTCTCAACCTGGGAAGTCTAGCCATGTACAAGTTAACTTACCTATTCAAATGCTGCTGAGCCCGTTTGGCTCTGGATCAGATTGAGCTGGCAACCAACTTGAAGAGCAATATCTGTTGAAGTTACTCGGCTAGAAGTTCTAGCAGAACGCGGTGGGAACGTTTCCAACAAAGGCAGCGACATATCGAGCACGAGATTTAGGGGGCAAAGGCGAAAATTGTTACGCCCAAAAACGATTGGTGGGCAACTTCAATTTCATCATCCAATCACCGCTTTCTTTCGCAATGTACATGCATTGGTTAATACACGCTTTATCTGTCTGTACAGAGCTGATCGCACCCGCGAGTATGTTCGTGTTCAACCGTGTGCGTTTGGCTCTTCCATTGCGCTGTACGAGCGAACTGTAACTGCACCGCAGTAACTGAAGCATCAAAACCTGGTCCCGCTCGAGCTTTTTCGGTGAGCCGACGGCGCAAACCCTCTCAAGCAGCGAGACGCCATGCTGGCCGATACCAATGCGCATTGGCGAGGATGCGCTCTGCCTATGATCCACCACGTCGGTATCGTCAAGCCTTCACCTGCTCACGTATCCAGCGCGATGGTTGGTCCCCAAAGCGCCGGCGAGATCAAGCCGCGAAGGTGGTGCGAACAGAGGCCAACTTTTGCTTGAAGGCGCTGGAAATCAAAAGAGTTAGCGACGTAACGGGCCCAGTTACAGCTTGATACGCAAAACGGATGCGACGTCGAGACAGGCTCGAAGCCATTCGTAAGAGGCGGCGCGGGGCCTAGCAGCAAATTATCGGTACTAACTTACATGTATTGCTGGCTTCGTGACATGGCCGACCGCGTTGCTCTTGCAGCACGACCCGAGCAAGCAAGACAAGCAGGAGGTCTTGCCCGTCATTCAACACAAGACGAGCCAGGATGCAGTCGAGCAAACCCTCCATGTAGGTGAGTAAGACAGGCCGACTGGATATGGTGCTTGCCACTGCAGTCCAGCGTGGTGGCAGTTTGAGTTCGGCACGTGTAAAACGCCACGTGATAGCTTCGTGCTGCACATGGTGAGCCTGACTCAACTTGCCCTGCAGCGAACCATCAGGCTAAGAGTCTTCTTAGTCTAAAGACGAACGTTGCTGCTCTCACACTCATCAAGCTGCAGTCGAAGGCAAGCGCGTGTTCTAGATCAATCGCAGCCGCGGGGGCATATCAGGCCGCGGGCAATGAATTTCACTATGAAAGGATGTGTTTGCCTGATTCAAGCAACCACTTGAACAGCAACAACCGCTTGAAACGG
The DNA here is from genome assembly GCA_018806915.1 of Phytophthora colocasiae. NCBI lineage: Eukaryota > Oomycota > Peronosporomycetes > Peronosporales > Peronosporaceae > Phytophthora > Phytophthora colocasiae. The sequence goes on from JAGKQI010000101.1 coordinate 1,668,287, forward strand.
GCATGAGAAAAAAGGCGTCCTCTTCGTTGAGGCAAAGCAGCAGAACCAATAACAATAACGGTGCAGGCTGAAACTTCGTCGGATAGCAGTAAAATGGTGTGGATTTAGCTCGTCAGGCTGACAGTCAGCTTGATGCAGCACCTGCGGATGAGAACACCCCGCAAGATTGGCCAGCAAATTGACCATCATCAGCAGCCAGGACGAGCAGCGCGGGTTGTTCCCGTGAGGTTCCATGCAAATGTGCATGGGCCTAAGGTCAACTTGAAAAACATCTTCCAAACCACAACTTTGACAGCCATGGTTGATACTCGGTGGATTGTTGGTGGAATCACAGCAAAAAATTGTCATGTGAACCTTTAAGCCCCGAACAGCGCGATATTCTCGCTGTATAAAATACATGAAGTTGTTCCTAGCGCCACCTCGACTATAGATCCTCGGTCAATGCCACTCACGGCCGCAGTAGTAATATCAAACCGAAGGCCAATGTCTGGAATTTCGAGACCACCTGGTGGATTGCAACTTGCGCCACCAGCGTCATGTTGCATTGGACTCCCAGACTCAAAGTAATACATGTAGTGATCAATCTCTCTAGCAGCGCAACCTTCCATCCTACACAAAACGTATCCGTACGGTGCATTTGTTCGCGTCGCGGTGTTGTCTGGATGTCTGGTCGTAAGATGATGGTGACGAAGATCTCGGGCCGTAGTGGCCTTTCGCGCCGTCCGGCCGGGCCGTCCGTTTCACGCTGATCCCGTCGGCGTCCAGCTGCTCCAAGCTTTTCATTCTCGAAAACGCCTCGGACGCCGCAGTCTTCCTCTTCCACCCACACAACAGTCCCAGCCAATATGAGCGAGTCGGACCTGAGCTCCAACAGCCACGTCGACATCCACGTAGGCGCCGCCGGCAAAGTCGGAGAGGGCGTCAACTCGTACTACGTATACAAAGTCACGTCGGCCGAGGACGTGGTGGTGGAGCGCCGCTACTCGGACTTCCTGTGGCTGCACCACCAGTTATCTAAGCAGTGCGCGGGCTACGTGATCCCTCCTCTACCGGCCAAGGTCGTGGGCCTCCTGCAAGGCCCGGAGTTCCTGGAGCACCGTCGTGCGGGCCTCGAGCGCTTCCTGCGTAAGGTGGTGCACCACGACGAGCTCAAGAACTCCAACTTCTTCCGCAGCTTCCTGGAATGCTCCATCGTGGAGCTCACCGCGCTTAAGGCTGAAGCACAACGTGCTAACTCCATTAATGCTACGTCCATGTCATCGGTTGTACAGCGTACGCAGCTACTTAACAACTGGTGGGGTAAGACGTACCAGCGCATGGTAGAGAACGACACACTCGGCCTCTTCGCCTCGCGCAACGAGGACGGCGAGAACAGTGGCATCATCGAAGACCCAGAGTTCACTAAGGTGGCCAAGTACGTGTCCAAACTACACGCGCAGATCCAGTCGCTTAAGAGCAAGGTGCGCGCTGCCAGCAGCCAGAACAAATTGGCGGCCGGCGCCCACTGCGACCTCATTGAGTGCCTCAACTGGGTGGCAGACGCTGAAGAGGAGAACGCTGAGATGCCGACGGCCTACTACAGCGCGCTGCTGGCCATGCTGGACACGCGCGCGCGTCAGATGGATGCCGAGCTCCAAGCTTTCTCTGCCAGTGTGGACGACATCGCCCGGTGGATCAAGGCCGTGCAGAACGCGTTGGATGTGCGTGAAGACCGCCGGTACCTGTACCAGGCACAACTCGCAGCACACCGCAAGGCTGTGAACGGCGACGGTGAAGACTCCCCGTCAGCCACCAGACTAAGCAACGACCTGGTCGCGGCCAAGGACGAGTTTGAGCGTGTACACGCGCGCGTGATGCGCGAGGTGACGCGTTTCCGTGGTCAAAAGGCTGTGGAGCTCAAGAAGCTGTTCCTGGAGTTCGCCCAGCTTCAACTGCGCAACGCCAAGGAGATGGAGAAGATCGTGACTCAGAGCACTGCGGAGCTGGAGACGCCGCTGCCGGCCAAGCTCCTGTACGCCGCGCAGACGCCTGCGTCGTGCTCCAACATGTTTGAGTCGCGCGACTCGTTCGGGCTGGACAAGAACGATTTGATTGGCACGACCAAGTCCACAGCTTCCACTCAGTCCCCAACCAGCAGCAACAAGGCGGACCTTGCTGCTGCTCCTGTGGAGACGTACTCGGACGTCCATATTTAAAGCTCCGGGTCTCGAGTCTACTCAGAAGCTGTTGTGCTTCTCTGTATATTGTGCACATATTCGTGTCGTGTTTTAGCTAGCTTTTTGCTGCTACCTCAGAGTCTCAGCGATGGAGCTGGCGCTTTCTAAAGACGCGAGGCAATAGCGCGCCGACCGCCGTGAACTTTCCTCCTCGCTGTAGCGCTGTACATAATTCAAATATCACTATCAATTTGATCCATCATCCCAACCAACCAGTCAGTCCGTTTACGATGGTCCGCCTTGCAGTGGTGTTGCCGTCAAACGCGACGTGGCAATTGGCGATGGATAGGACACTTGGCGAGCAGATCAACGCAGGGTCGGAACAAGTCGACAACGTGGCGCGGAGCGCTGACGTCAGATGTGAATCCCACTTTCGTGATCGTCGCGCAGGTCAACTTGACTGGATCAGAGGCAACACCGAGCGGATTTTGCATTGTGGTCGTCGAATTGCCGCGGTGTAACGAGTGCTACGTAAGACAAGGTACAGCCACGAGCTGTATCGTGCGAAGTATTCGGTGGTCACCAATGATCTATATGGTGCATATATGTACATTCAGCGTAAAACATTCCTTTCACTAGAAACTGTCAAATTGGCGAGGTAGTGTTGAATAGCGAATGGATACCAAGACAAAACCATACATTACAGAGCTCAATTGCCTGTGCACTCAAATGGCCGCTACGGGTGGAAGCTCCAGGGACAATTGGCCCTGCAGTACTAAAAGAAGCAGGCCTCTCTTTGGTGAAGGAGGCGACAGCTTCACGGTGGAAATCGAAGACCTTGAGAGACGCCAACTCGCGCGAATCCTGATCATCTTTGGTGTCGCCTCCGTCCTCCTCAGAGCTGAGCATGTATCCTTGGTCTACATCGAGAAGCAAAGGCAACACGGACGCGTGTGAATAACCTGAATTTCTTGATATTGGCTTGTCGGTCGGTGCTCGGGATCTGGAGCTGAAGTCAATCGCCAGATTCCGAGCAACCGACTTTGTAAGCGTTCTCTTTCTTACATAGCTCGAAAAAGGGGCCGGAATGGGATGCACCAGTCTGCTCACCAAGTGGGTCGCACCCTACTTGAGCCGAGCTCGATGAGAGCACGCTCTTCTCCCTCAATACATTGGCGAGGGTGGGGAAGTAGATCGTTCGAATACTACAAAAAAAGAGTAAGTATAGTGAATACACTCAGTGACCGCTGTTGTTGGACGTACTACTTGAGACTGATGTCAAGGAGATTGGCGGTGAGCGGCACTAACAGTAAATAGAGCCAATACACAGGACTGCAAAAAAATACTGTAAGTATCGCCTACCCTTCAACACATTTTGAGGCAATGGTACAAACCTTGAAAGTAACCGTAGCGATACACCGTAGAGATCTCGTCCCAGAGCGCCCATGAAGGGGAACACGAGCAGGAAGAAGAAGAAAATCCATAAGCTAAACGCCAACACTATTCGGTTGAATTTTGTCCAGGACATAGTTTCCAGCACAACTTTTAGGTTCGCAGACATCAGGAGGACTGAGTAGATCACACTACCCTGCAGATAGAGACCTGCACTCAAACCACCGACGTTGATTGTCCCGTACATAGCAACCATGAAGCAGATGAACGCCTGAATAATCGCGTTGACGAGCCACGTTGAGAATCGCTTCATGTTGATCCCGTCGTTCTTCTGTCCTGGCATATACAACGTCGGATTGCGGAGAACTTGGTCGGGGGCGACATCTTTATCAAAAACGCCGATCGCGATGATTGGCATCGCCAAGAAGAAGTTCCAGCCAGCCATGACAAAACTCTCGAACACACTCGTACCCGACTGCCCATTGTAGAAATTAAATAGGAACAGAGCGATGACGAGTGCGACGTTCTTATAGAACGAGTAGAGGATAACTTTCGAGATCCGCTGGTAGTTGTATCGACCGTGAACCAGAAGAAGTCTTTCAAGAAACCGGAACTGAGCGATAGCGTAGTCACTAGCGTTCACAGCTTGCACCCCTTCTTGACCGGATACTCCAATACCAACATGAGCCGACTGGATCATATTCACATCATTTGCTCCGTCTCCGATGGCCAAAGTGATTGGTTTCTTTGTCGAATTGTACCGAATGAGGTTGACAATGTCTGCCTTTTGGGCAGGTGAGACTCGACACGCAATGACTGCTTGACACACACTGGAAATATCCAAGAGCATCTGGGATAATACTTTGGCAGCATGAAGAGCTCGCTCATCGGACGTGTTTTTAGGTGGAAACACGTGTACCATGGCTTTCCCATCGCAAACGAGGGCGAGATGGCTGGAAACTTTGTTGGAATTGATATGGGATTGGACAACTTCCAGTTTGTAGATTTTATCCACTTGCCGACCCAAATCGTCCAGATCTTCACTGTTGATGATGAGAAGACTCATTCCTTCGTTGATCAATTGACAGGCATGACCGATGTTAATTGCAGTTTCCTCCTTATCACCAGTTAGCATCCAGATTTTAATTCCTGCTTGAGCGAGATTGGCGATTGCAGCGGGAACTCCTGACTGCAATTTATCCTCAATTGCTGTTGCCCCGACGATTTTCATTTCCGTTTCTATGATTTCGGCAACTTGTTCCAACAATTCATCACGGTTTGTTAATGATGTCACAGCTTCCTGGTATTTGACGTCCCATGCCAGATATTCCTCCTCTGTCAGTTGCTTACTGCAAATGACCAAAGTCCGAAGCCCTTCACTTGCAAATCGCTTCAGTTCCTCGTCCATTTTAGCGGAATACTTGTCTGTTTTACTACGGGGCATCATGACATTATCAGCTCCTTTGCAATAGAGGAAATATCGGCCGTCCTCAGTGCGAAGTGTCACTGACATGCGCTTCCTTGTGCTGTTGAACTCGTTCACGTTGAGGATCGAGTACTTGCGAACAACGGATGATCCGTTTTTCTTGGTTACGTTGACTTCCAACAGGGGTGCAGGAGCGAAAAAGTTGTATCCTAAACACTTAGCAGCTTTCACCAGAGCTTCCTCGTCTGGAGAAGAAGCTCTATAGTCGATTTCCCCAGTCTTCGCATTTTTCTCGGGGATCACCGTGTGGCAAACCGACAAAACAGTGAGGAATTCATCAATCGCTTCCGCTTCTGGGGCATTGGAAGCTAGTGCGTTTATTAGCCGCGGATCGTCAAAATGGATGGACGGATTAAACTCAACTTGAGCGTCTCGTGGGTCATGCTGCTTCTCATCGTCCCCTTTATCCTCTATGCCACCGGATAAACCATTCGCAGAAGCGTTTTTCCTCGCCATTTCAGCCACTGCGCGACCAATCTCGGTTGTACCGTATCCATACGACACACCAGCAATAAAACACTTGCGAAACTCCATGATGTTGCACGTAAGCGTTCCCGTTTTGTCGCTGAAGATGTGGTGTACTTGGCCAAGCTCTTCATTCAAATCGGATGTTCGTGCATTCGCGTACGTACCTTCATGACACATTTCTGAATCAGTGGAAATGTTTTTCGCTTGCATAACTTTCACCATATCCAACGAGACGTACAGCGAAATCGGAACCAGGTTGTTGTACAGGATGAGAAAAGTGAAGAAACTCACTAAGTTCGAACCAGAGGAGGTCTGTGTGAATACTGTGCTAAAGTACCAGGGCTTTTCCTGATACTTGTTCATCCAGATCGTATTGCAAATTGTGCTGATGATGCACAGAACGAACTGCGTAATGAAGATCAGCACAATGCAGCGGTTAACCACTTTGTACACGTTACTTTGCTTGGATGGTGTCGACCGAGCGTTCTGCATGAGTTTCGTCTCAGAACCAGTGAAAATAACAAGGCCGTAGATGTATGCACAGCCACGAACACTGCAGCCGCGTAGAATGATGTTTGACGGTCCGATAGGAGCTGCTTCCTTGTTGGGTCCAAACTCAATTCTTCCAGTAAAATTGTATAGTCGGTTGTTAGGCTGCTCATAGTCCATTATCGCACTAAGCTTCATCATTTGCTTGCTGTGGTCGCTTTCGGGTAACGCTGGGTCGTTTAGCTTTCGATAGCCGACATGTTGCGCCACTTGCTCGATAGCAGATCGTCTCTTTAAGTTCGTTTCTCCATCCAAATTGCACGTTTCAACGAAGCAGCGACCTTCTTCCTCGGAAGTAGAGAGGATAAAGACATCTGCGGGAGCTTCATCACGATCTCCAAGATGCAAAATGTCACCAACAACCACCTCTTGCCACTCTTTTGTGACTATTTCTCCATTTCGACCAAGCACTTTGCAATGCCTCGAATTCTGGATACTGTCAGCGTCGTGGCGCTTCTTATCTTCAATACCTTGCTTGATCATAGATACCATCAAGACGATGACTAACGGACCAGCAGTGGTGTACTTGTTGGTTGGTGACCAAGTAGTAGCTACTTGAAGAATGGATATAACCAAAAAATAGCAATTGGCAATAACCCGAAAAAACTCGAACAGCATCTTAGGGACAAAGCTCACGAGTGTGTACTTGGACGTGGTCACGTAGTTGTCAGTGTAGCGGCCTTCACGTCGAAGCCGCTCGTTCTCCTCGTCATTATTGAGGTGGACTTTGCGGAAGCTTTCAGAGGTGGCCATCGCTTTGAAGTGTAGGTAGGAAAAGAAACCGGGAGGTCAATGCTCACAAATACAATAGCTGTGTACTTGTTGGAGAGGCGCAAGAGGAGTTTCGCTGCTTAGAATCTCCAAAATGCCATCTCTATTCACGGCTGACTTGACCAGATATAGTAATCTTCATCTTCAACTTGGGCCTTACAAAAGTTCATATACTAGAAACCTGTATTTTATTATATCGTGAATTGAGAGGTGTCACTCAAGTGAGGTTTTATAACAAGCCATTCCCCAATCCGAACGGCCTCCGTGATGGCGACACTACCTGCCTCCGATGTGGTCATGGTACGCTGTCCCTAGTGCTCCTTCCAGACTTCTAACACTTCTAACACGCTCTTCTGTCCCTCTTTCTATTGTGTTCCTATTTACCACAGGAAAATGGCGCTTTATTCGAGTATGAGGAGGAGGCTACACGACAGCCATTCGCCGTACAGACGTGGACCTCGTATCTCCGTGCCTTAGCCGACTCCCCGCTCTCCGATCGCTGTAAAGTTTACGAACGAAGTCTGAAGTCCCTCCCACGTAGCTATAAACTCTGGAAACGCTACCTGGACGACGTGTATGACACCCAAGTACGTGGTCAACGACCAGACTCACCGTTGTTCACCCAGCTCGTGGCTCTGTATGAGCGTGCATTGGCTCAGCTGTCTACTATGCCTAGACTGTGGCTGAACTATCTCAATGTGCTGCGTGAGATGCGCGTGGTGACTGCGCGTCGTCACGTGTTTGACAGAGCACTCCGAGCACTGCCTATTACTCAACACCACCGCATCTGGACGCCGTATTTGACCTTCGTCAAACAGATTGGCGTACCTCTTACTGCTGTGCGTGTTTACAGAAGGTATTTGATGCTGGAGCCCTCGAAAAGAGGGGAGTTTGTCGACTATTTAGTATCGGTTGAGCACTACGAAGAAGCGAGCTTGCAGCTGGTGAAGCTGATTGAGACCACACAGGAGAAGGAGACCAGCACGGACCGTACGCAACACAGTATGTGGATGCAGCTTTGTGACATGGTGTCCCAGCACCCCACGCGCGTAGCCAAGTCCTTAGATGTGGAGGCGATTTTGCGCAGTGGGATGGCCAGATTCAGTGACGAGGTGGGAAGGCTCTGGTGCTCCTTGGCCACGTACTTTGTGCGTCTGGGTATGTTCGAGTCTGCCAGGGATGTGTACGAAGAAGGAATTCGCACAGTGGTTACAGTGCGTGACTTCAGTATGATCTTCGACGCGTATGTTAAGTTTATTGAGGCAATGTTGACGGCGGAGATGGATCTGGCAGCTGGTGGTGATGATGAAGAGGATGATGAAGGAGATGAGGTGGACCACCAAGCACAGGTTGATCGCCTGCTTAAAGTGTACGAGGATGTGGCGGAACGACGTCCGCTGTTGTTGAATTCCGTACTCTTGCGGCAAAACCCGCACAATGTTCGTGAGTGGGAAAAACGTGTGGAGCTTGTGAAGAACGATCTGCAGAAGGTCATTCGCACATACGCTGAGGCGGTTAAAACGGTGAATCCAGTCAAATCTGGCGGTCGGTTGCCCACGCTCTGGATTCACTTTGCCAAGTTTTATGACGAGCATGGTGATCTGAACAATGCACGGGCGATCTTCAAGAAAGCGGTGGACGTGGAGTTCCGGAACCCTATGGAGCTTGCAGCCGTGTACTGTGAGTGGGCAGAGCTGGAGCTTCGACACGAGAATTTCGATGAAGCTCTTGACATCGTGCGCGGTGCTTGCGCTATCCCGGCTTCACGTACGATTCGTCTGCGCAAGCAACAGTCTCTTACCGCCAAGGATAATGTGCATCTCAGTGTGAAACTGTGGACTCTACGCTTGGATTTGGAGGAAAGTCTGGGTGAGCTCAAGTCGACTCGTGCTGCGTATGACGAGGTATTCGAGCTCAAGATCATCACGCCCCAGATGGTACTTAACTTCGCGACTTATTTGGAAGAGAACAAGTACTTTGAGGAATCTTTCCGCGTGTACGAGCGCGGCCTGGCACTTTTCCCGAAATTCCCACATGCAAACGATCTGTGGCAGAGTTACTTGACCAAGTTTGTGGAGCGCTATGCTGGCACGAAGATGGAGCGCACTCGCGACTTGTTCGAGCAGGCTATCCGCGCTGCGCCAGCCAAATCTGTCCGTGGGTTTTACGATAAGTTTGCAGAGTTTGAAGAACAGCACGGCATGTTGCGCAACGTGATGACTATTTATGAGCGCGCGTCTGACGCCGTGCCAGACGAAGACAAGCTCGCGATCTACGACAAGTACATCAAAAAGGCGCAGAAGTTCTTTGGCGTCGCGAAGGTACGAGAAGTTTACCAGCGGGGAATCACGAAGCTGCCGGATCAATGCGTCGCTCATCTGTGCCTCAAATTCGCTCAAATGGAGACGAAATTGGGTGAGTTTGATCGCGCTCGAGCCATCTACGCCCATGCGTCGCAATTCTGTGATCCACGACAGCATGAGAAGACATTTTGGGCAGTGTGGCATGAGTTTGAGGTGTCCCATGGATCGGAGCACACGTTCCTGGAGATGCTGCGGATCAAACGTTCAGTGGTGGCGCAATACTCGCAGGTGAACTACGTCGCATCTGAAGCTGCTCCCCACGATGGAGAAACGTCCAAGATTGCTGGGATGGTTGCGGCTAAGACATCTGCAGTTGCTGGCGATGCTATGGCCGCTCTGGAAGCGCAGCTTGACGTGCAGCCGGTTGAGGAGGCAGACAACAACAAGAAACGAAAGGGAGAAGCGATGGAGGAGGAGATAGAGCGCAATGTGCGTCAGAAGCAGATCGTGGAAGTGGCGAACGAGGAAGAGATTGATTTGGACGACGAAGATGATGAGGAAGACGCAGCAGGAGAACCTGAGATCGAAGAGCGAGCGCTTCCGTCCACCTTGCTTGGAGCTGTGGCGCAATGAAGGTAGCTAGTGCATACAAAAGACGGCTTTTTCCTACTGATCGATCTATTTTGCATACTGTCTATTTCGGCTGAACGTTGTCTGTTGCATGACAGAGCACAGCTCCTGGTTCACTGATGGCTTTCGATCCGTACCAATCCTTGCTAACCAACGGAAGCCGAGAACACTTAAAGCGCAGTACAAACCTGAATACTCACTTAGTGGGGAATGTTTTCCTCCCAGCCATCGACGCACAGCACAAGAAGATTTCTTCGGAGTCAACTGCTTCTCTAAAGCACTTGAAAGTTATTGAGCAGTGCATTAAGGCGGAAAACACACGAGAGGAGCGGCTGTCAAATTGCACGACGATTAAGGAACGGAGAATCATGACGACCAAATTTCAAGCCCAACGAGAGCGCGAGAGGGACTTGATTCAAGCTCTCATGCTCGGGAATTACCCAGACCGACAACTTGAAATTGAGCTTGTGGAGAAACAAGCAGCTATTGCGACTTCTCCTCGTCAGCAACTTAACTTCGAAAACATTGGACTCAGCTCCAGAGTGGCAACTCCCGATCGTGTCTTTCGGAAAGCGGATTTCACTGGTGGATCTACGGCGAAACCTCATGCACACAAGAAGTTTAAGCTTCCAGAGTGCAACGGATCTCCTGGGAAGAAAGTGGATGCGAAAGAGCAACAAGCTGCTTCTCTAAAGCTCAGTTCCCCACCAAGAAAAAGCCCGGCTTCAGCAGAGCCTCAACCAGCGCCAATTCAAAAGAAACGAAGTCCGTCGAGATCAGCAGGTGTAAATAGTGTGTGTTCTCCAAAGGTCCAAGCTGAAGCAGCGGCCTCTCCTAAAAGAGCGCCATCACCATACATTTCGCTGCACCGACACCAAGCCAAGTCTGCCAAAGCTACTGCTTTCATCCCTGCCTAGTAAAACAACAGAAAAGGTCGAGGATACCGACACAGTCACTGCACTCAATGATTTCCCGGTTGTTCTTGAACGAGCTGCCAGTTTCTCTGAGGCCCATCGACTGGCGGACGCAATGGGGAGCGATGCCCAACTGCTGAAGGAGAAATGCGAGAGGATTTTAGCTGAAATGGCCACACAAACGACAGCGCGATTAGCCGAAGTTGACCCTGCGATTGAGGAAGCCCCCTCACCGCCAGAGCTTCCTCCAATAGACTTAACTTTAACTGTGGTTCAAGATGTTCCAGCCACCACACCTCGTCGTCCTCAGTCTGACCGAGTTCAGCGGCCTACACGGCAATCGTTTCTTGAAAACCTTGCTAGAGAGGATAAAATCCTACAAGAACGAAAAGAAGCTGCAATTGTTTGCAACGATACAAGTGTTAGTGAAGCCACAGACGACGATCAAGAAGAAGATAAAGCCAAAGAAATTGCAAAGGAAGGGGAAGGCGAAGGCGAAGGTCAGAAGAGTACATGTGAAGAAGTTGAAGAAACCCAACACAATGCGGTTGAAGAAGAAGACAGCAAAGAAACTCCCAATTCTGCTGACACTGCCAGCGAAGAGGAATACGGCGACGATTTCACTGAAGCAGACGCCTCCAGTGATGACGAAATCGACCTGGAGACCGATGTGGCTGATACTCTGCTCACTCTCGTCAACAACGTAGAAGCTCAGGTAACAGAGGAAGCGAATCAGAAGGTCATCGATCCTAGTCCACGCATCGTCTCGCCACGGCCACACCCGTCAATGGTAACAGTTTTCTCTGTCATGACTACCATGGTAGCACGTTCGACTTACTGTACTGTTCTCTGATACAGGCTCAAACTACCATGCACTTGCACATAATCCGCATCCAGTCCGTATTTCGCGGTTATCGTGCACGTATCGCGTTCCGTCTCGCTCTATATGAAGATGCACTTAGCTGCGGCGTGTTAGGAGCGATGCCCGGTACCATCCAAGGTCGATCAGGCTGGTACTTGGACCCGAAGCGACTCATAGCCTACTACTTCGTGATTCCCGACCCCGACGGCGAGTGGGAGCAGAAGTTCTCTATGCGCTGTGGTCGAATGGTGCTAACGCCGTACGAAATGCGCGCTGAAGTGCTCAGTAAAGCACCGAAGGATTTTTTCCTACATGTAACATCAGCAATGAGTCATTGAATGACAACTTCAACATACATTTGGACTCAGATCTGATTCGACCACCCTTTTTCTGATTTCGACTATGAAACAGCCTTTTTCGAAACGTCGCATTTTATTGGTCATAAAGCCGCCGTCTTCCCCTTCATCCAGAAGGAACTGCTGCTGGTTCCGCCGCTGTAGGACATCCGTCAAGCCCCCGTACAAGCGCATTTAAAGCTCCTTTAGTGTCTGCTGCACTCATCAACGTGTGGTGCTGTTACTGTTCCACTACTAGAGAGCGGTGTGCATGTACGTGGCTATAAAGAATATTTTTTATTAATTCTTTTGAAAAAATGTAATCAGAGACCAACAATATATTGAAATAGCAGAGCGATATCAAAATAGAGAGACAGAGGTGTATTGCTATGGCGAACGAGCGAGATAGCGACTTCTACGTGAACGTGACGAGTGACGGCTGTCGAGACGGATTCGACGAAGCTGAAGAGAGACTTGGTACGCCTAACGCCCGGCAGGAAGGCGAATACACCAATATCCTGTACCCGAGACCGGTGGAAAACATGTCACCTACGTCATCCAGTAGCAATGGCTCTGGGACTGAATTCTATTCGATGCAGCATCAGATGAAGCAAGGAGATACTGGAGTTCGACCGTCAACTGCTGCTCCGACGTCAGGTACAGCCACAGAGACAGACTCCGACTTGGAAGAAAGTCGAAGTGATGCAGATAAAGAGAAGGAACACGCAGTCAGGACAATGAGCCCTGCAGAGGAGAAGCAAACAGTGGGAAATGCTGACATTACAGATGACGAGGAGTGCAAAGGCCTTGGAGATGTCATTTCTGCGGAGGAAAAGGACCAGGACAATTTTAATTTGGCCATTGCGCTGGACTTTGAGACCGATACTAATGCTGCCTTAAGCATTGGCCCACCTAGTGTTACGCGAAAAACGTCGAGTAGCTTTTCAGATCTGGGAGATTATGACGACTTCTCGTTCTCGGACGCGATTGCAATCCCGAATAACGGAGGTGCTGGGAGTGTGGGGAGTGGCAGCAACAGCAATGCCGGGACTCCGACCACATTTTACCCTATTTATGAGAACGAGGCCTTTCGATTCACACATGCGAGCGTGGGAAATTGCGGGTATGGCAGCTATGACGCGATTGAGAAGATTCCAGGAGTATACACCAATAGTCCAGCAAGGAGTGCACGTTGTGGTAATTCGCCAACGATGTTACGTCTCGATAACTACGGATATAATGGAGGGCGGATCACGCCAACTTTTCAACTGACGCAACCGGCTGATGAGTCCCAACCATTGATTGGAGATATCTACCCTGTTTCCGGCGAAGTAGTGAGACTACGAGTTGATAATGCTGCTTATATCATCTTTTACAAGAGTGACGATAGCGGCGAAGAGCAGAATACGAAGAACGAGATCCTAGCCATGTCCTCCTCATCCGAGGATGATGCCGATGTTAGTGAATGGAGTGAGGACGGCCCTGGACGGATAGCGCCACCTCGTTCGTACGCTTCATTAGGTGCTGCTGGGCACAAAGTGCAAACCGACAACTGCTACACTCGTGACTACAACCATCCCACGCGGTCTCTAGGTAGAGGTCTGTATCGTGCTTCTACGAGTGTTGGTAGTGCATTCCTTAAGGGGGCAGCCGGTTTGGTGAACAAAACGTACCAGGGTGGAGCAAGTGGCGGGGTATTTGGGTTTGCTAAGGGGCTGGGAATGGGAATGTTGGGGTTGGGGACGCATACGGTGAAAGGTGCATTCCGGGGAGTGGGGCAAGTGACCCATTTGGTCGGAGAAATGGTTCTGGGGACTGCTCCTCATTTCAGTATTGACGGCACGCTAGTGCTTACTAACTATCGTATCATTTGGCAAGCACTGAGCACTAAGGATGCGATGGAAATCCCTTTGGCTTCTATCTTGTCAGCTGAAAGTTCGACGACAGCGCCTCACATCGCAGACATCGAAGGCAAACATCTCTTGCGAGCCTCATTGGCTTTTCCGGATGAAACTACGTGCACCGACTTTTTGGGCTGCATTTGGGAACTATTCTCGACAGGTGGATCACCCCCGCATTATCTTTTCGCACACTTGCATTACCAAGCACTGCGTCACAAGGAGGTGAAGACAGTAAATGGAACTGGTCTTGAGACACCAAGTGACTTGTTGTACGATGCTGAAGAAGACTACCGCCGACTAAAGCTGCTGGACGAGGACAGTTGGATGCGCATGTTTGACAACTCGGATTACACCATGTTTCCGTCCTATCCAGACACGTTTGTGATCCCGTCGGTGCTTGATGAGGACGATCTCCGGGAATTAAGTGCTTATCGGAGTGCAAGTCGCATTCCTGCAGTAGTGTGGCGTCATCCACACACGGGTGCACTGGTATGTCGATGTGCTCAACCTTGCACAGGGCTAAGCGGGTACGTGGTGGAGGCTGATCAGAAAATGGTGTCGGCGCTTCAGCATGCTACAAGTGCGTATGGAGACGCTAAGTTTCACTTTTTCGACGCTCGAAGCCAAATGGCTGCGGCAGCCAACTCGGCCCAAGGCAAAGGAACGGAAGACCCGCGAAACTACCCGAACTCAGAACTGCACTTCTGTGATATCGCGAATATCCATGCTGTGCGTTCATCATACGCTTCACTTGCGGTAGTGTGCCAGCCTGGACAGGAACGTGAGAACAGTAGCTGGTTATTTCAGTTACGAAACACCTTCTGGTTCTTGCACTTGTCGAGTATTCTCTCCACATCGCAGGAAATCTGTCGATATCTTGGCCAAGGGGACTCTGTGATGATTCACTGCAGTGACGGATGGGATCGTACACCCCAGCTTACAGCTATGGTTCAACTGTTACTGGACCCGTATTACCGCACTATCCGTGGGCTGTTATGTCTGATTGAAAAGGAGTGGTGCTCGTTCGGACACCTCTTTCGTTACCGCTATGGGCATGGTGAAGGTCCTGGCCAGCAAGAGCTTGAGGAACAGTCTCCTGTGTTCATTCAGTGGCTGGATGCTTTGTGGCAGATTTGGCGCCAACAGCCTTGGGCGTTCGAGTTCAATGAAGCGCTCCTATCGGCACTTTACGATAGCGTTTTCTCTGGGCTTTATGGAAACTTCCTGTACAATAATGAACGGCAGCGGAAGCAGGAGGAGGCAAACGCACCTACGCGATCGCTGTGGTTTGTTCTGTTGGAGCAAATGGAGAAGTACATGAACATTGAATACGACAGTGCCAAGAACTTCAACAGCATCGGGTTGGTGCTCCCATTTTCGTCAGAGGAAAACGACTTGGTGATGTGGGCAAACCACTTGGTTTACGCTGACCCTGTCTGCCGAAAATATGAGTGAAGGATGCCACCTATGGAGGCCATAGCTTGTCAGGGCATTCATAGTTACAAACGCTTTACGCGAGCATCATATCGAGAAATTCGAGAACAGGGAGCTCGAGCTTGTCTTCCACTTCCCTGATGTGCCTCTCACTGCAGAGAACAATGAACATAGTTTTGGACTGTCATCGGTGGGCTTCAAAAGTGGAAAATTCGAAGACAGCGTACAGGATTGCCGCTGGATCAGGGTGAATTACAGACGGGTGTGACGATGTGGAGCTGCGCTGATTTTCTCCATCAGGATTGCTGCGTGACAGAACTAGCGATTGCAATGAGGTAGAGTAGTTAGCAGTAGGTAAAATAGGTAAGATAGGATAAGTTGTTAGTGTTGTAGAGCTAGTTCGATGAAACACGGGCAATAGCGCTGACCTGGTGACGGTTCTGATATCAATGGGCGTTTTCGATGCGATACGGGCCTTGGTTTGGATTTTAGACTGGAGTGCTTGACGTTTGGCTCATGATTCTTGAAGTCATCAGTGATGTGCACAGGCAACAACTGGAATTGTGGAGCTTGGGCTTCGGATTCACTATAAGGGCTTTTATCAGGTCGGTTGAAAGCTGGGTTACATTCAAAGCAAAGCAGACGAGTAAGATCTAGCCGTGAGTTGCTCGCCTGACAACGTTACCTGACTTCTCAGGAGAAACTTCGTGATTCTTCTCCCATTCTATGATGTCTGCTGCGGCAGCTAACTCTTGTGAAAGCGATAGAATTGTTGGGGCTGCAAGACGCTGAGCTTCGGCCCTCCCTTGTTGCATTTGCTGTCCCAGCCCATACTCTGTCGTGCCAAGATGCCGGCTAGTTGCGTTTGTTGGAGGCTGCACAAGCGCTACTTTAGCCATGCGATCGTTTTCCCACTGGACAATTTCTGCTGCGGCTTCCAAGTCATCCCAAAGGAGCTCTGATCGTGCTTGGTCCACTTGAGCTATCGTATGGGCAGTTGGAAGATTTTCTGGAGTTACGACGCGGCTCCGTTGCTGCACTGTTGAACTTGATTCTATCCAAGAACGCGACTGATGTTGTCTGTCTTTGCCCGTATCTGGAGGTAGTTCCGCAACCACAGAACGAACACTATTCATTCCAGCAGATTGCAGCGTATGCCTCCTTTTCTTGAGCGCTTCTTGCCTTCTCCTCTCGATACGTTCTCTCTGTTGCTTCGTTAACATTCCAGGCGAACTGGAGGGAAGTCTACGCCTTTCAAGGGCCGCACGTCTTCTCTCCTCGATCAGCTCTCGTTGCTCCTTTGTCAACGTATCTGGCGACCTGGAAACAACAGCGGCGATCCATTTCTCCTTCGCTGGAGTTTTAAACCCCACCTCTCTGGCTGTTTCAGCTGTTGGTAGCAACCCGTTCTTGATCAGGATGTCGCGAGCAAGATCTTGCGGGGTCTTCCCATCCTTAGCTGCCGCTTTCCTCCTCCTCTTGGGCCCTGAGGACGCTGGAACCTTGCGCTTCGGCCTCGACGAATCCTTCCTAGCCGGCATATTCGATTCCGCACTGATGTTGAAGTTGAAGTCAAAAGTTGGAGCTAACAAGAAATGAAGTCAAAAGTTGCAGTTAACAAGATGGCTACATTTATCCCGGCTCAGTTCTGCGGAGTAGGCAGCATTTCGTCACTCCAGAAGCCCCAGCAATTGCCCATGCACGTATCTAGACCACAAGTACGGCAGTGAATAGGACGAGGATCCAGTGCCAATGTCGCCAT
The DNA here is from genome assembly GCA_018806915.1 of Phytophthora colocasiae. NCBI lineage: Eukaryota > Oomycota > Peronosporomycetes > Peronosporales > Peronosporaceae > Phytophthora > Phytophthora colocasiae. Next base: position 1,685,250 of record JAGKQI010000101.1, read on the forward strand.
TGCAGTCTCCGGATCAACGTCGATCGTTTCCAAGCGAGCTGTGATTTTGTTGAGTTGGTTGCGGATGGAACGACGCTTGTTCTTGCTGCTGGTCTTGTCTTTAAGCAGATCAGCGAGGATCTTCTCAAGTGCCTTCTGGTGCTCCAGTAATTCAGTGCGTGGTACGTACTGCAGGAATGTTTTGTAGCAGTGCTTGACGTACTGATGGTCTGTACAGTGGACTTCGCCGTGTTGAGAGTAATAGCAGCTATCGCACACCAGCACGAGGTCGCGGCACACAGTGCAGACCTTACGCCCGCTGAACTCGTCGTATTGTGTCTGGCATTCGATGCATTTGCCGACGATTTCGTTGGTGTTTTGAGCTCCTCCCATCAAAACACTACAGAAATTCACAACAAACACATTAGTGATTCAAATGGTATAAATGATAACGCATAAGCACTCACCGCTTGTCAAAGACGAAGTTCTTGCCGCGGAAGAAGCCTCCATCCTGGTATGCCTCGAGGTACTTGTGGATGCCTCCCTTAAGGTGATGCACATCGTTCACCCCTTGACTGCGCAGGAAGTTGGACGCCTTCTCACAACGAATGCCGCCAGTGCAGTACATGAGCACTTTCTTGTCTTTCATCTCGTCCACTCGGTTCTGAAGAAACGCGTAGTATTCCGAGAAGTTCTTCACCTTGGGGTCCACTGCATTTTCAAAGTGACCTGACAAAGAAAAGCAAATTCGTTAAAGCTACTCAACAATGAACGAATGCTTGGTTGAGTTTACTCACCCACTAGGAACTCCTTGTGTGCTCTCACGTCTAAAACGACAGTTCCTTCCTTGTCCTTCACCGCCTGACGCATTGCCTCGTGGAATTGCTGGGGTGTCAGGTATCCTCGTTCCTCGTCGGACGCCGTCATGTCCGGACGAGCGACGATTCCCCCCGTTGAAACGATCTCCTTCACGTGCTTGATAATGAGTCCCACGAACGGCGGTTCCTCGTACGGATGGAAACTGCGCTTGAAGTCCTCTGGACGCATTGCAAACACCTCATGCGCGCACAGGAAGGCAGTGTACTCATCGATTTGGTCACGGGACGGACTTGAGAGCGTCGCGTTGATGCCTTCTTCGCTAATGAGAATGCGGCCTACAAGACCCAGACGTTCGCACAACTGCTGCTGCTCCTGCTTGAGCTCCAGCGGAGTTTCCACCTCCACATACTTGTAGAACAGGATAACAGAGTGGCCAGCAGCAGTCACCATTATTGGTCTTGAATGAATGGTGTCAAAGGTTGCAGACGTTCGTAATTGTAGTGAGGGTTAACCCTTTTACCCATAATGCAAATAAATTTAGATTCACACTACTTACAATGACGACGACGGAAGGTGGCGAGCCCAGCAAGGAGCCCGCGGTCAATGGAACCCCAAGCCCAGCCAAGCACAATGCCAACAAGACAAAGAGGCTCCTGCCCATGGAGCTGAGGGTATGAATACTGTTGGCTGGTTGAGTTTCTGCCGGAAGTTCGACTGATTGATGGACGACCGATCTACTGTAGAAACGCCGTCGAGCGGCCAAGCTGCAAGTGTCTGCTGAGAAGAAGACCAAGGTGGAGTTTAAGGCGACTCCAGTGCCACCGACACCTTCATATACTTCAAGGTACAATTTCAATATTAGGAGATGATGCGGAGTGTGAATATCTGATGTCAACTACTTCTTTAGCTCACCGGGAACAAAGAGAAGTAAGGAGGAAAAGCAATCGGAGAAGACTTCACCGGTTAAAGCAGGGAGGATAACTCCACCAATGCAAACACCGTTGCTACAGTCAAAGGGCTCCGGATCGACACGTCTGAAGATGCTGTATGCTTCATCGATAAATCCACAGAGACGGCAGCTAATTCCAGGTGGAAATGTCCCGAACACCTTTCGCGTAAGTAGCCGAGTAGGTATTTTGGTGGGGATTGCGATGCTCACATTGAACTGTTGACACCAGGTTGCTGAATTGCCTCTGGACTTCGTACCGAAGACAAAATTGACGATCCTTACGGCGTTCCCTTATCCTTTTCATCGCCTCAGGTTAGTTAGGTAGTTGATGTGCAGCATTTGATTCACTCTAATCTTGTTATCATGTACTAGCTCTAAAGTCAAGAAGCAGGCGTTGAAGGACTTTATGTCTGCAAGTGATACCAGAGCTAAGCAGCCTTCTTCTCGCAACACAGCGGTGCGATGGCAGCAGGCGCTGCATTATTTTATGCACCCTGCAAATTCCGTTCCAACATCTCTACTGCTTAACCGTGCCACTACAGCAACCACAAGTGAGCCGTTATTAGGAGGCCCCAAAGGCGAGCGCAAGCGAGAAGAGAAGGCGTTTTTCACAGCGCGTTGGAACACATGGCAAGAGGCATTCCGTGACGTGTACCTGAACTTCCGTCGGCAGTCGAAATGCAGGAATGACATTGGTGCTCTGGATGGATCATTCTACCTCCGTTCAAGTGAGTTCGTGGTGCATTTCCTGTATGATGCGGGCAGCCAGCATGCTGGTACTTCAATTATCAAGCTGTGTCGGCAGTATGAAGAAGAAAAAGAAACTACTGAAGAAGCTAAGCGCACGAAGAACTGCAGTCTTCGCGCCGTGATGTCGCAGTCGAGTGCAAGGATCCGCAAGGTGCTGCATCACCTCAATGTGGACTATACCATGCCGTATATCAAAGCGAACCAGACGCAGCAGGAGGCCGGCGAGTTTCACTTGCTCAAGGAGGAGCTGGAGGCGACCCGTAAACGAAACCAGGACCGTAATGGTGGTTCGGTGATCGCACCCGTGACTGGCTCGACCGCACCTGAGAATATGCACGGTGCCGACTCACTGCTGCTTTTCCATGGTCACGACGCTGTCCACGGGCTGTACGAGTTCCTCATCAACCGAGCACGTAAGTGAAGTTTACTCAGGTTTAATGTTCAGTTTCTAACCACTATTGCTATTGCAGCCATGTCAAATCAAGACGTACCGGAGCTGTACGCACTGCACCCGTTTGCGAACGCTTCCATTCAAACTTTACAAGCGAAATCGTTTGGGTGTATTGGAGTTGCTGCACCAGATTCCGTTTCTGAGGGTTCTTCAAGACCCCCAACACTCTTTCGGGTTGAGATTTTGGGCTTTTGCTTCCCTTCGAGTATTGCAAGACTGCTAGCTGTGCTCAAGGACGAGTGGGAAGCGGCGGGTGCATCCTACGACTCGTCAGTCAGTGGGGCTGGTGGAAATAATGCTCAGGTTGTATTGCGAGTCTACATGGAGGCGATAGCGGGCGCTGAGCGGTTGAACGCCGTCAATTTGGAGAAGCAGGGTGTAAACGGTCGTGGCGACCAACAAGAGCAACAGAAGTGGCAGCAGCAGCGCGAGTATTCCAAACGGCGGATGGAGACTGCTGTAGTGACGAAGGTGGAAGGCCACTACGATGTGGAAACTACTATCCGGGCGATTGGGGGACGGCGGTGAACGGATATTTTGTGGATTGCTTGGATGATCTTGTGGAAAGAAGATTACACGTTGTCGGAGTTCAGTGTGCAAGTCGTGCGTGGTTGCCACGCCGTGGCAGTGCGTGCTTCACCGAAATTTGGGCGTGTATGTGTAATACACTGCACCGATAAGTAACTTGGCGATGTTGTGGACAAGATCTCTTCAATGAGGCAAACAATCGGACGTAGAGCAGTCCGCCGTTGAATTGCGCTTTCACAAGGAAGGGCCCACAGGGCAGTAGTGCTGTGCCGAAGCATGTTGGTCATGCTGCTTGAATCAAGCCTTAATGACATGGTACTCGACGTACCGGCAACAGGCTCATGCGTGGCAGCAGATATGAGACGCATACAGTTCTGTAGGTGTCCGAGACCGTATAGTCACCGCCGTCGGCATACCATTACCCGAGTAAGGTACAGGTGTACCTTGCCAGTGATACTCCGAGCATTTTTCACCACACACAAGGGGAGGGGGGGAGGGAGGACTCGAACCCCTTATATTAGGTACTTATTTCGTAGCCTACCACACACAAGAAGTTCTTTTCGAGAACTACTGTACAGGCAATTAATATCCATGGTATCCACCAGGCCGAACGAGCGCCATCCAATTTCTCCCAGGGTGTGATCTTCCGTCACTTCACAGCCCATGCTTTGAAAGCACTGCTTTCCACGTTGCCCGCGAACGGCTCAACGGCTCAAACGATATTCGGTGCAGCCATCCATAAGAGCTCTTTTTTGTTGTTATCAGCAACTTTGGTCCACTCTGGCTCGCATGAAAGCGATGCCGTTTTTCGGAAACGGAGCACTTGCTCTCGAAGTTGTGGCACCGTGCCACTGGCACGACGCTGCCCATCAAGCGCGCAGTGCGGATGGCTGCCGCGCGAGTGCCAGGGCGGTTCGCGTCACTTCTGCAACGAGAAAGCTCCTCAAGTCGGAAGAATACAAGTTCCGGCGATTTCATTCGCAACGGAAAGCAAATTGCAGTCACTCTTGTTAGAGTTTGAGTTGCATATACACGTACATGAACCCGTTGCCATTGTGGGTACATGTACGCGGTCTTAGGCATATACCGCCCTGATTGAAGACCGCGTTCTCCTTCCTGGCAGGAACATCTTGCGGCTTCGAATGGGACGCACGGCGAATGCATCGAAGGTAGGACGTGGCGGTTGCTTATTCCATCCATCTGACAGTGCAGCTGGATACGGCAACACTGTGGCTCCACTACGGAGCTCGTCATCGGCACAGACAGCAAAGTTCTGGCATCTTCAATTGAGCCTCTCCATTTTGCGTGATCACTTGATTTCACTATGCCACATCGTTTTGCGGACATGGTGTCTTTGCAGTCTGTTTTGCCGATCTCGCACGCGGGAAAGCACGTGCGTCACCTATCGATAGGGCTCAGCAATGGACTTGTCCAAGCCAACAAGAAGCACTGGCAGGTATTGATACATGTAGATCGATAAAGGTGTTAATCTAAATGTACCAAGCCACCGCACCAGAGTTGCTGCAACTAACAGGTCGAGAACCTCGGTGTGGTGGCCAATTTTCGACAGCATTTCGCGTTGATGACCTGTGACCGCTCGTTCGCCACGTCTCTGCCCTCTCTCATCGTCGACTCGAGTCACTGAACTTGCCGTCTCTATGGACTGGCTGGCTTCTGGCGATTTCCCTCGGTTGAAGGCAACAGGCCCCATCCGAGAAGAGTGAACTACAGTTGAGGAGAGGAGAAGCTTACCACAGACAGGAAAGCACGAACGAGGGAGTAGGAAGAGCAACGAAACAGGATCGGCGCGACCACCCACCGAGGCGGATCATTGTCGCTTCAGGGGTCAACAACAGAGGTCCATGGGGATCATCGCATGGTTCAGCCTCTTCAAGTTTAACTGGTTGCGCAGATGTAGGACGTGCGGCGTGCGCGGCTCCAAGTGTCTGTGCCGTCGGCCGTCGCTCGCTCTTGAGCACATTTTCTTCCTCGAAGAGCGTAAGAACAAGTTCGGCGCGCGCAACTTCAGCCACGTGAGCGAGACGTCCAACAGCACCATGTTCACCAACAGCACCAATGGTACAGGCCTCAACAGCAGTCATAATGGCTCTACAGTCGTTATGCGAGGAGCAGGGTCTTTCGTCGATAGTGAGGTGAATCCGACGGACTATTACTATCAACCAGGGGCCATCCCGCCCTCGAACTCCTCAGAAGGTGAGCTCTTAACGCCTCGTATGGACATGAAGACGGAGAAACAATTCCGTGGACAGAGCAAGAAACAACGCAGCATTAGCCACAGGAACTCCAAGGTCTCGGGCGCAGCTGACGTTCCCCATACTGCTCTCGTCCGTAAGCAATCTGGACGAATGATGTCTAAGGCAAGGCATAATGGAGACAAGAACATGCAACCTCCTATCAAAGAGATCATGACGGGCGAGTACATCCTCTACTCGGAGGAGAACATCCCCGTGTCGCTGCCGCACCGTCAGCAGCAAAAACAACTCGTACATCACAACCGGAGGCGGTCGCGATCTCAGGGAAATAAAATGAAACACACACTCCCGCAGCACAAGGAGGAGCCTGGCGTTTCCTTCCAGTTCTACGGACGCAGTGGAAATGGTCACGGTGCTGCTCCTGGCCCCGCCCCCACTCTCATGTCGAACCGGAGCATGAGCAGCAGCATTAGCACCAATGACTCGTTCATTATGGGCTCAAGCTCCATCTCGTCCTCGCGGGTATCCCAGTTCTCGGATCGCGCGAGTATCGAGACGAACTTCGGCTCGTTCAACCCACAATCCAACCTCGGAAACACTGGCGGACGCTTCATTGAAAGCGGATACGCCCCGAGTATCAAGGAGGACGAGGAGGCACAAGCTCTGGAACAGCTTCAGGGCTGGTTCCACGCGTCATCCGTGTCGACGCAGGATTCGTTCATGTTGTCGCGGTAATTGTTTGCTCGTGAAAATCGAGGAAAAGACGGTCAGTGCCTGCCCATTTTTGATGGAACAAGATGGAGAGCGTCCTTCTCCTCAGCAACTAGACGGCCGATTCAGTGTATGGAAGAATACCCGTGCGGTGCCGCAGGTGTTCACTAATTTAAAATACTATAGTGCGTGATGTAAAGCCCACCGAAAGTCATCGAGTTCTTAGCCTGACTTCTGGGCAGTTTACCCTGCACATCGCACATGCAACGCCGCAACTTGTTCTCATACCACCGGTATGCGGTCAGTGGAAGGGCAGTGAAGCGAACTTTAGTGCGCGGAAAAGAGAGCACGTCATGGAGCCTTCATACAAGGCAGGCTCCGAGCTCGCTGACGATCTCACAGATGTAGATTCACGGCAAGTCACCTTTACTGTGTAGAAAACAACGGCTTCCAAAGCCTTTTCGGCTAGCGCCATCAAGGTGAGCTGTCTGCAACAGCACCGATTGATACAGCGAATGAAGACAGTCAGCATCCCGATCTTCGAATCGAACGCTACATGGATTCACAGACATCAAAGTGATTGTTCGTCGAAAAGATGGCAACAGGACACTACGTTGGTGTCACCAGCCACAGTGAATGCAAAGGTCGATGATGACGACCCCCGTCCTCGATTACATGGTGGACAACGTGCAACTTGTCCTGGTAGCCTATTGTACTCTGCAGAAGTGAAGACACCAAGATTTAGCGCCCAAAATGAACGCTTTAGCTTTATAAAACCTGTAGTGATAGTTAGATATATAGGGTAACTTTGCCCGCTGAGTTCAAAAATGAGGTCGGTTTTGGCTAATTCGGCGTGGTTTTAACGCTACGAGCGCGCAAAAAATGTAATTCGGAACTCGCCAAAGTCTGGTGAGTAGGGTTGCTTCAAATACAGCCATGCTATTGGCTAAGCAGTGCAAAACATGTGGGATTTCACGTGAAAGGGCGGCAATTGCCGATCAATTCGCGATTGCACACTTTCATCTACAATGATTTGAAATTTTTTTAAAGAGGTTATTATAGGTCTCCCCCTATTGCTTGTATGTTCCTGTTTTTAATCAGCATTAATTAATACAGGTCTTGCAGCATATCAGAACAGTCAATTACGGGGAAGTCGGTGTCCGGGTTGGCGTTGTAGTGCGCCATTACGCGCGAAACTGTTTGGAGGGAGCAGCTAAGACACTCAGCAACCGATTCCCTCGTGCGCTTTCCGCGATAGAGCCCTTGATTTTTCTGTAGAGTGAAAAATGCATGGTTCTTCACCATCATTTTTTTTTCTCCACTGCTAAACTCGTGGCGTTCGGCGTTCATTTTTGCTGAATGAACGAACTTATGAGATGAAAGAGCGTGCGCATAGCGTGTAGGGCGCCCCCAGCTATCAATTCCATGTTTTATTTTCTATATAGCTTTAATATTCGAACCGCAATGCGTCAAAACGTGTGCGGGAAAAAGTTACTGGTGTCTTCACTTCTGCAGAGTACAATAGGCACCCGTCGATCAGCAGCATGGTTCTGAGTGTGGGTTTTTCGCTTTGGAATAAACCGTTTATACCGCCCACCCACCCCGAGCAGCTGTGGGGCAGGCATTTTAGGGATTTTTAAAAAATCCACCCACCCGCAATCCTCGAAACCACCCGGCCACCATATCCGTGGGTGACAAACTTCCGGTCACTCTTTTTTAACTTGAGTTAACTATTGAATGGGTTGAGACCTACACGTAAGGGGTCACTTTACAACTACTTGGTTTTTGTTTGCAGGTTGGTAGGCCCTGGTGTGGCCATGCTGGAAGGCCTCTGCGATGGTGTGACCACTTCGTCGTCACCCACAGACATGCACTACTAAAAACAGGAATAAGATGCATTCAGTGTTCATTATCGATTTTCCTTGTTTCTGCAAAGGGGGCGACGGGCAAAAGTATTGTGAACGTTCGCACGCAAACCCCGCAGTACGTCGGTACATAAGGGCCTCCTGGCGGTCCACTGGTCAACGCACCACAAAGCAACGCACTTGGCAGGCGTTCGAGTATATCCAGGGACTTACTTTCCAGGTATATAAGAAATTAGCATTCGAAAAATCCCTTTCAAATTCGAACTTAATCGAGTCAGATCGCACCTAACAGGCTAAATTCCATATGTTTTATTTATCCAAAAAAACCACCCACCCACAGACAACAACAAACCCCCCAGGCATCCTTGACTTTTGGGGTTTTCCGGAACCCTGATCAGCAGTGCTGGGTATTTATTATTTAAATTGTGTAAATATTATGTACTGCATCACCACTGTAAAGTACGTTTGTAGTGTGGCGCACACCATGTTTTCTGGACGGCCTTCCGCCACGCATTACGCTGAGACCCCTAGCTTCGTAGCCGCAGATCCGTCGGCCCCTTCTCTTTGTGGCTCTAGCCCTATTTAGCGATGGCTTCAACGTCTTCATCGACCGCAGTGACCGCTATGGTGCAGCGTGCGTCCCAGCAGTACCTCGAATGCCGTCGTAATGTCACAGCCAAGGTGGACGAGGTGAAGTTGCTCGACGAGCAGATCGCCGCCTTGTTCCAGCAGATTACGGCGCTGTCTGAAGCCCCCGAGGGCGAGGAGGAGCTCTCCGAAGAGGCTAAGAACGCCGCCAAAAGTGTTGGTCGTCTGGAAGTCTCTCTGGTTGGAGTGGAGGGAGAGGAACCTGTACCTAACGCCACTATCACTGTCGCTATTGACCCGGAGTACGAGGATGATGAATACGAGACTGTGGAGGAAGTAGTGGAGAAAAAGGACGTGGTAGTGACCGATGAACATGGTCATGTGGTGGAGGACGGCCAAGTGCCCGAGGAGGACGGCGACAGTACGCCCCGCAAGCTCAAGACGACCACCAAGATCATACGCACTGTCATTAAGAAGCGTGTGAAAAAGGAGAAGGAGCCGGTAGTGCGTACGGTGGCCTGGAACGCTGACGATGAAGCGGAGGCTAAGTTCCCTGCTACGTTCGTGTTCGACCCCGTGCAGTCCCGTGAGGCTGTTGTGATTATTACGGTCGCTGCTGCTGCTTCCGAAGAGGATGAGGAGCCGGAGCCTGTGAAGGAGATCGAGTTCCCCATTTCCTCGCTGTTTCAGGACAATGTGCTGGACAAGTGGTACAGCACTGCGGACGAGGAGGAGGAAGAACCTACGACCATTACTGAGCTTGTGGAGGAGGCTGTGAAGGAAGCAATTAAGGAGGAAATTGCTGCTGAGAAGGCTGAGGCTGAGACTGAAAACAAGGAAGAGACTGAGGAGGCTGACAAGGTCGAGGAGAACGAGAAGACGGAAGAAACCGAGGAGAAGGCCGAGATTGCTGAAGAGGCTGAAAAGACCGAGGAAACCGAGAAGACTGAGGAAACTGAGGAGGTCGAAAAGGCTGAGGAGGCTGAGAAGACTGAGGAAGAGACTGAAAAGGCCGAGGAGACGGAGGAGGCTGAGAAGGTTGAGAAGGAAGAAAAGACCGAGAATGTTGAGGAGGCTGAGGAAGCTAAGGAGTCTGAGGAGGTTGAGGCGACAGAGGAGGCCAAGCCTGCTGGCAGCCGCTTCCATGTGAAGGCTAGCTTTGAGCTGTCTGAGGCCGAGAAGCTTAGTATTTCGGTGGTGTCGCTGTCCAAAAAGAAGCAGGAGGCTGAGGCTGCCCTACAGGTGCTGGAGCGTGAAGCTGCCAGTCTGCGCACCAAGTACGAGCGTCTGAACGCGAGCCAGCGCCAGATGAGCGCGTCCATTTCCAAGCCCAAGTCGAACCTCCTCGGCGGCCGCTTTGGCGCTGGTGGCGTACCTGTGCAGCGCAAGTCGTGGTACCAGACCTCCCGCGAGCGTGCAAACGCCTTCATCACGAAGCACCAGCAGCTTCTTGTTAGCGTCGCCATGTTCACCGGCAGCGTGTGCCTTTTCCACTACAACGGCGAGAACCTGCTTGCTTAAGCGCTGGATGTAAAGATGCTAATCTCTACGCTCCACGCGCTTTCGTTTTTTTTGCTGGGTGCTGCGTTCGACGTTAAGACGGCGATGCACGAATGCAAGCTAGTGACGATGAAGCTACGCTTACAGAACTGGACTGCAGTCGTCTTTACTAATAGATATCAACGGGTGTTTGACCTCGCGCTCAATGTCGTGTAGAATTAATCGCGATCGCTTTGAACCGAAGAGAAGCGACCTCCGCTTTCTTCGTACGCGTGATAAGCCACGTAGTCGGTAACAAGCCTGTGGTTCCACAAACTAAGCGTGAGTCTTCATTTTCAAAGTGTGAATATTTGACAGCTTACCGAACCACCTCGTGTCCAAGCTTGCACCGTTGGAGATCTTGCCACGTGATCCTGGCCGGATGTACTGGAGCTACTGCATCAAAGATCTGGGTCTGTACACAAGCTGCAGTGTTCAGTTGAATGATATCCTGTATAAGTTAAATGTACATACCCGTAAGCGATCGATGGTCGGTGCATCGCCCTTCCCTTCGTGCACAACAATCTTCTCCAGCAGGCTTCGTAGGAAATAATCCAGAGTGAAGGCGTCCAGAAAGCCTTGCTTATGAAAATCGAGCACTCCCCAAAAGAACTGCGGCAGACGAATTTAGTCAAGAACAGTGAAAGCCTGCACCTGAATCTACAACTTACTCGAAGCGAAGCAGAAGAAACTCTGTCACTCACAAGTAGAGTGAAATCCAAGTACGCATGATAATCCATCTCGCCGTTGAACGTCGGCACTTCAGCGAATACTTGCGTCACGAAAGCATCCGTTAGATCGTGTGTAGGCTCAGAACCTGTGGGATTGAAGGCACGCTTTTTCCCAAAGTCTCGGAGTTCACTTATGCTCAGCATGCCGTTGCCGTCACTGTCTAGCTGGATATACTGTTTGTGTATATTCCTCACTTGTGTCAGGTGGAATGCGTTCGCTTGCTGGTTGTATCTTTCACGCATCGATTCATCCATCAGTCGGAAAAACTCGGTAAAGCGACTGCACGTTGCCACCTGATGAATCGACAATCCACGAGTGCGAATTTGCTGAAGGCCATGCGGCAACAGGAGCATACGAGTACAGATTAACTCGTAGTACTGCTGGAAATCTTTCTCCTCTTGAAGTCCAAGAGCTGCGCTCGATCCGTGGATTGTATCAGCGATGAGCTCCACGTACTTCTTTTCTGAAAGCATTTCGTCGTCTTGATCGACACCTTCTTGAACTACTCGCTCTAAAACAAAACGAGCTACACACAGAGACAATTGTAGCTGGTGCAGATACTCAACGAACGTGTATCCATTCACTCTCCCCTGTGTATCCTGCGGAAACTTCATTTAATGTGAATAACAAACACGGTATCACATCACCACAACACGAACGTTCTGTACCATTAGGAAATGTTGAGCAGGCAGTAAAACTCTCAGTTTCGTACGTAAAGCAGGTGGATCGTCTGAATAGCCTCTAGACAAGTGTCGATAGTCTTCATATGAGAGCATGAGGGTCATTTCGCCATCAATTAGTCGATCTACCTCCACGATCCCTGTCTTTTTTGCTCGCTGCTTCATCTCGCGCTTACTATCCAGTGACAGTCTAATAGAGTCATCTGATTCCAACACCATCCATTGATATCAGAATATATAGGAATGGTAATTGTTATCTACTACCCACAGGCAAACGAGCAGATCCGCTCTACTATCAGACTAAAGTCTGTGCTCGACAGAATAAAAGAATCCAGACGAGCCTTCACTCTTCCACGTCGAATACGCTCACCACACGTAAATGGCGTCCTTTTACGCGGGAAAAAGAACCGCGGGATACTCGATGCATTGCTCTTCCTCCCGCTCGAGACGTCAATAGCTGGCGGAAGCTTCATCCTTGTGTCGTTTCAACCAAAATGGCTACATTTCATTTTATCCAATCAGAGGCAATTGATGTGGTGCACATAATTCCATTCTAGAGCCAACGAAGTCCCCACTTTATTGCTCGACCATGGAGGAGCTTGACGCGGCGCTCGACGCGAACGTCACTTCAAACGCTGCACCGAGCGAGCAAGTACATGTAGAAGAGACTATAGTGCCTGAAGTAACAGAATGCAATGCTGATTCTGCTGTTATGGACGTGGAGGAAGCACCAGAGACGACGCAAGTGGATGAAGCACTTAATCAGGGTGAACAATTACTGCAGAACGAGTCATCGCATACAGTTACGGGGGAAGACAAAGCTGAAGAAGCTGATGGACAACTAAATGACGTATCCACAGTCTCAGAACCCGTTCAGGAAATAAATACTGCTGAAGACGGTAAAAATACTGAGGAGGATGAGGTACCGGAAGCTCCACCAGAGAACCATGGAAATACAATTGCGGATACTGTACCTGCTTTGAATAATGAACAAGAAGCAGTGAAAGATGCTCCTGTGGAGGTTATGGAGGATACGGAAGACGAGGACGCGGCAGCACCGACACACGACGAAAGAGAATACGACCCGTCCGCTCCTACACTTACGGTGGATGCTGTTCCTCACGGAATGGATGAATACGACCCTGCTAATCCGTCTCCCGCTGGAACGCCAATGGCTAATAACCGCTCGGTAGCTGAACAGGAAGAGTACGACCCAGACCATCCTGCCATGACGGTTGTGGATGAACCTGCTGCGATGGATGTGGATCAAAATGCTGCTATTGATCGACAGTCTACTGTCACACCAGCAAAGAGGAAGGCTGAGGAGGAACTCAATGCTTCTAGTGTAGCAGCAAATGGAGACCCGAAGCGTCCTCGTCATGTTGAGGATATCAAAAGCAGTACTCACGACGAGGATCACAAACAGGGTCGTCATCGTCGTGGAAGCGGAGACTCTACAGCATCATCCAGCAGCAAACGTAAGCACCAGGAAGAAGACCACAAAGGGCTTTCGGCTGCGGCGTGGGACCGACTCATGGATTTCCAGACGAGCGGCGAATTCCGAGTTACTCAAGTGAGTCGTGCTGCCTTTGCATCTGTTGGTGCTATGCCTGAGTTTGCTCAGATCTCTATCATTGCCCGGTTCGTACGCACACCTATGAAAGAGATTCGCGACAAGAACGGCCAATTGATGCGCATCTACCGTGAATACCAGAAAGAAAACCCACAGGTAGCAGCGCTACAGCCTGTTGATGTGTTCATTTCAGACTACAAAAGCGATCCAGGACTCTTTCACTTTGGCTACGCTCCCCCACAACCTGCCACTGGTGTCTCTAATGTTCAAGTGCCGTATCAGAAGGATCAACCGAAAGAAGATTCGCCAGCAAAGAACTCCCCTCGACCAACAAGAACTCCAGCTGGACGACCTGAGCCTGAGCGCCATCCGAAAGATGTCGATGAGTTCGGACGGGCTGTCCACCAGGACAAGCCAACTGCACCGGAGCCCGCTGAACCCCCACGCACAACTAACCAACGACCAGCGACAGACCCTCGTGTTGCTCCGCGAAGCCGCCAAGGTCCGGCTTCACCGACTGTCCAAGCGATGCCGCGTGCTTCGACGGGAGGAAGAGCCGAAGACCCGCGTCGTCGTGATCAACCTCTTCCTCAAAACAGCGGAAGTGCTGGACGTGATCCCCGTCGTCGAAGTTCAATGCCAACCCAGCAGGCTTCACAACGAGGAGGTCAACCAGATGTGCCTCGTGCGGCAGCGAATGAACTGTACGAACGTTTACCACCTCCAGTGAAATCTGTAGTCGACAGTATGAGGCGTGAAGGAAGATTGCAAGAACCACTTAACGACAATGTGGTCACGCGGTTGCTGCACCTGCCTGAGCGTGTGGCGCTTCAGGCCGTCGAGAATTTCAGCAACGTGGATCTGTCCCAAGTGGAAAACTTACAAGGCTTCCTGGTAGGAATCATCAACCGTGTGAATGAGAAGGCAATTGCCTCGGAGAAGCAGCACCGACCGCAGATGCCATCTCCTCGTGGACAGCCTCCGTCAACGATGCCACGAGGCGGAGGCTACGGAGTACCTCAACAAGGAGCTTCTGTTCTTGGTGGGCCTCCTCAAGGCGGTCGTTTGAACAGCAATAATGGTGGAAACGCTGGTGGCTACCGTGGTCAACAAGCTCCGATGGTAGCTGGACCTGGACCTGCGCTGTATGAACGGCCGTACGAAGCCCCACAGGATTCTCGGGACCCACGTCGTCGTCAACCAGCACCACAAGTACCTCCTCAATACGGTGGACCAGTACGAGGACCTGCTCCTGCCGCTGGAGGGCGAGCTCCTGTTGGGATGCAGTCGTTTACTGCGCTCCCGATATCTGTGCAGAACCACGTACACTCGTTGGTGGCGAATCATACGTTAGCGTCGTTGGAAGAGCTTGGTGGAAAATGCTACGAAGTACTGGGGCAGCTCTCAGAGCCGTTGGCAAACCAAGTTCTAGATCGGTTCGCAGGTGCCAACCTCTCCAATGTCCGGAACAAGAGCGGGTTCCTCATTGGTGTCGTCAAGCGAGCTCGCCAGGAATACGGCTTCAACTAAAGCCAAGGTAACCAAAACACGCATTTGAGACCAGTCCTCATGCTTTTATCTCTTTTCTACTCGTCCCCAACCACACTACAGCACTGCTTGTGCTTGGAGACTTACTAACTGTACCATGACACGAATGCGATAGAGAACGAGCAAGACGTTGGTTGACTATTTCACCACTTACTGTATCGGTTGCAAATCTCTCATCTACTGCCCCGACATGACTCCAATTCTGCATCATCTACGGAGCCATACGAGGAACAAACGCCGGCAGACCCGTGATGGCACGGCCGAGAATCAGCGCGTGCACATCGTGCGTGCCCTCGTACGTGTTCACAGCCTCAAGGTTCACAACGTGGCGGATGATATGATATTCGTCGGAGACACCGTTGCCTCCAAGCATGTCTCGGGCATTGCGTGCAATCTCAATGGCTTTGCCACACGAGTTGCGCTTGACCATGGAGATCAACTCCACTGGAGCCTTGCCCTCATCGAGCAGGCGGCCAACCTGCAGGCATCCCTGAAGACCGATGGCGATTTCCGTGTTCATATCGGCCAGTTTCTTCTGGATAAGTTGATTGCTGCCCAAACAGGTATTGTCAGGCCTGCTACGTCTTAAACGGATGTCCAAATACCAAAACGTACGCTGCAAGTGGTGCGCCAAACTGGCTTCGGTCGATGGTGTACTGGCGGGCGATGTCCATGCATGCGTCTGACCAATAATAAAAAGATGATGTAAGGTAATGCAAGTAACTTCGGGAAATAGGCATTCAAGTCGTACATGCTGCACCAAGGGCTCCCCACGAAATTCCGAAGCGAGCACTGTTCAAGCATGTGAAGGGACCCTGTAGATTTTGAAAAAAACTTAGGAGTTAGCACCGGATAAACACAAATTAATAACATCATGCACAGCATTACCTTTAAGCCCTTCACCTTGGGCAACATATTCTCATTGGGAACTTCAACATCTTCCAGGAAAATCATACCAGTAGCAGACGCCATCAGGGTCGCCTTTCCGTCAATGTACGGAGCCGATAGACCGGGGAAGTCCTGTAGAAATAGACAAAAGTAATCAGATAAGTTCCAGATGAATAAAAAAAACAAATGCAGCAGCATACCTTCTCCAGAATGAACCCACGGATGTCCCCCTCATCGTCTTTGGCCCAGACGAGGAACACATCAGCAATTGGAGCATTCGTGATCCAGTTCTTGGAACCGTTAAGGATGTACTTGTTCCCCTTAAGCTTGGCACGTGTTTCCATCCTATGTGATAGATCAAGAGGGTTAGATCCGCACCAAATCTTAACGACTAATTCAAGAAACTCACGAGCCAGGATCCGATCCGTGGTTAGGCTCCGTCAAACCGAAACAGCCAATGAGTTCACCTGTAGCAAGACGCGGGAGGTACTGTACAGCATCGCCAATATCATTAGAAGATGCTTATATAACAACAACAGCAACAAAGTTAGTACCAACCTTCTCCTTCTGCTCATCCGAACCAAATGTGTTGATCGGGTGCATCACCAATGACGACTGCACACTCATCGCCGAACGGTAGGCACTGTCCACCTGTACACACAACAGCAAGTTAAAATCTTCAACTCCCCACTCCTATTATACCTATAGCAAACGTACACGCTCTACTGCGTTGGCAATGAGTCCATAAGACACATATCCTACTCCCGCACAGCCGTATCCTTGGATCGTGGGTCCTAGAAAGCCCATTTCTCCCATTTCCTTCATGATAGAGCGGTCAAATTTGCCCTTACGATTAGCCTCTACGATCCTCGGCAGCAGCTTCCCTTGGCAATAGTCGTTGGCCGATTTCTGCCATAAAATAGTGTACATTCAGTTCAAAAATCGCTTTACGACTGTAGCTGAGACCGGCGCACCTGGATCATGGCCTCCTCGTCCGTCAGCTGCCCCTCCAGCATCAGTGGGTCGCGCCAGTTAAATGCTGCGCGACCTCCAGCCATAGACCGAGCGGATCCGAGCGCACGACGCCCAGCGGCGGACAGAGAGAGCGACTTGGCTGCGAACATGTCGAAAAGATGTTGCGTCGACCTTGAAAATCGAGATGTGACTACTTGTACGTACATGTTTGACCGGCGATGCTGATTGGGTCGTCCTATATCGAGATTGGATGATTGTATGTGGGGATGGTGTGTACCACATGAACTTGAAGATTTGGGTGTACAAAAAGGTACAGCACAAACCACTTCAAGTTGGTCTGGTGGAGGCATTGTAAAAGCCAAAGAAGGCGAGGGCAGATGTATGGGAATGCTGAATTTGAGAATGCCGTGGACATGTTGAATAGCGAGAGACTGATGTTCGGAGTGTACAGTCGAAGCAGCAGCACTTTACGTCATTTAAACCAATTCTAAAAGACCTGTGGTATTCGATTTACATACTATAGATGCGGACTTTGCTAAGTGTTTACACCTTTGTTACTAATTGCACCACTGCGATCACATCAGTACCGGTAGATACAGCGAGGATGGCTCTACGACGCTAAAGGTGTCGATGCTGAGGAAAAATAAAGCATTTTAGTGGAAGCCGATAAGTGGTCATTGGTGCAGTCGCAGTCCAGGGACGAGTGTATGCATGGCCATCCTAGAATAAAGTCCCAGTAAATTGAACTGACAAATAAACGAGAATCGTGGCGTGCCAACTTCACTTTATGTTCTCAGTAGTTCATTTTGCTCGGTTCTCATTTTGCATGCTCCTTCCAAACTCGTAACTCCTACCTTTTCAGCGAATCACCATTCAGAATCCTCTTATCTCTCTCATTGGTCAATATCCTCTCCATCGCCCCTTTGCACAAAGCTCGCAGACCTGCACACGTGGGGAACCTAAGCCGAAGCTCCTTTAGCTCTCCGCTCTCCCCCTCTCTCCCCCTGCGCCTTCCAGAAGCCGAGAGACCCTTCGAGCCATGAGTCAGAAGTTGCGCGACTTAATCCGCGGCGTGCGAGCCTGCAAGACGGCGGCGGAGGAGCGCGCTGTGATCGCCAAGGAGAGTGCGCTCATCCGCACAGCTTTCAAGGACCAGGACAAGCAGTACCGTCACCGCAATGTGGCCAAGCTGCTGTTCATCCACATGCTGGGCTACCCGTCGCATTTTGGTCAAATGGAGTGCGTCAAGCTCATTGCTAGCCCCTACTTCGCTGAGAAGCGCATGGGCTACTTGGGACTGATCCTGTTGCTGACAGATCAGGAAGATGTGCTTACTCTTGTGACCAATTCCGTCAAGAAGTAGGTTTTTTTCTTCTACAGTTTTTATTGATGCAGTTAGTTGCTAACTTGTTTTTATTGTACCTGCTATTTTTTTTAGTGATCTGAACAATCAGAACCATTTTATTGTGGCCTTGGCACTGACAGCAGTGGGCAACATTGCCTCGGTAAGGCGTTGCAATATTCCACAGGGGGAGATAAAGTTGCTTATTGGCGTTGAATGCAGGCGGACATGGCACGCGACTTGGTGATGGACGTGGATCGTCATTTGCGCAGTGACAATGAGCATTTACGCAAAAAGGCGGCGCTGGCTGCCATCCGGGTGTTCACTAAGGTACCGGACCTGGTGGAGGACTTCACAGAATCGATTTTGGGCCTGCTGCGTGCCAAACATCATGGCGTCCTGCTGGCTGGCGTGCAGCTAATCACTGAGGTGGTGCTGCTGGATGCGGAGAACCTGAAGAGGTTTAGCACTCTCGTGCCGAAGCTTGTTAGGCAGCTGCGCAATCTGCTGTCGATGGGATACTCGAGCGAGTACGATGTCAGTGGAATTGCCGATCCGTTCTTGCAGGTGGCGATTCTGAAGCTGTTGCGTCTGTTGGGCAAGGACAACGAAGAGGCCAGTGAAGCTATGAACGATGTCTTGTCTCAAGTAGCGACGAATACCGAGACGGCCAAGACAGCTGGCAACGCCATTTTGTACGAGTGTGTTCAGACTATTATGACCATTGAAAGCGACAGTGGACTTCGTGTGCTGGCTATCAACATCCTGGGGCGTTTCCTGCTCAACCGCGACAACAACATTCGCTACGTGGCGCTCAACACATTGTCCAAGGTTGTGACGGATGATATTGCGGCGGTACAGCGCCACACAAACACCATCGTGGACTGTCTAAAGGATCCAGACACATCCATCCGCCAGCGTGCGCTTGAGCTTATCTACTCGCTTGTGAACTCCTCAAACATTCAAACGGTGCGTTCGATAGACACCATTTACTGCTGTAGCGGATGAGACTAACTTCTTTTCTGTTCTGTTTTGGTACTTCAGCTGGCACGTGAGATGCTGAACTACCTCGTGATCGCCCCGAACGAGCAGAAGCCCGAGCTGTGCTCGCGTATTGCAGGTAAATCCTAGCTGTATCCACTTTTGCCGTGCTTGATTGCAGCATTCTCACAACAATTGTGATTGTTAGATGCGGTGGACCGCTACGCACCGTCAAGCCGGTGGCACATTGACACATTGATTACAATGCTATCGATTGCTGGTTCGACGCTGCCGGATGAGCGGATATGCAGCTCGCTCATTACGCTTATTCAGCGTAACACCGACTTGCACCCGTACGTAGTCCACAAACTTTTCTGGGCACTTCACGACGATGTCTCGCAGCTATCTCTTGTCCATGTTGGGATCTGGTGTGTCGGAGAATACAGTAAGTTCTTGCTGCTCGATGCTCCCGCATCCGAGGAAACCTTGAGCGACAAGAGCCGTGTGGACGAGAACAGCATCGTGGAGCTCTTCAAGACAATCCTTCGCCACCATGGGGCTACGGACATCACGCGCGCGTACTCATTGAACGCGATGGTGAAGCTGACGACCCGTTTCAGCTCTTCGAGTGAAATCGCCAAACTGAACTCAATGATTTCCTCGTTCAACTCGTCGATGGTGCTCGAGCTTCAGCAACGTGCCACAGAGTACACCACTCTTGGTCAGCCGCAATGGTCCTCTCTTCGTAACGACGTTCTTACCAACATGCCTGCCATCGATGCGTCAAAGGTGCGCAGCCGCAACGATAATCTCGCGTCTTCAGCTGTTGGTTCTGCTGATCTACTGGGTGATGACGATACTGGCGCCAACTCGAGCAGCGGAATTGCTACAGCTACTACAAAGCCCGTTCAAGCTGCCCAATCGAGCGCCAGCGCCAGTCTGTTGGACCTGGACGACATTTTTGGTGGCGGCGGATCGACGTCAAGCGCGAACACATCAATTTCAGCCTCATCGGCTGCTCCAGCTGCACCACCCGCGGTCGACTTACTAGCGGATATTTTCTCGAGTGGTCCGGCGCCAGCTGCCCCTGCTGCTAATTCCAGCAATGGTGGTGCGGCTGCAGGTGCAGGTGCTGGTGACTTGCTAGGATTGATGGACTTTGGTGCACCAGCCACGACACCAGCACCTCCCGCAGCAAACCCACCAGTGCGCGCGTATGAAAAGAACGGCCTTACTGTGGATTTGGAGATTACGAAACCTAATGCCGACGACAAGTCCGTGACGTACATCACGGCGACTACGCGGAACTCCACTGCCATGCCGATCGAGAAATTTGTGTTCTTGGCTGCGTTCCCCAAGTACATCAAGCTGAAAATGGAGCCCCCTACGGGTGACTCTGTGCCGCCAAACAACGGAGGCACTGTGACGCAGGTCGTCAAGATCCAGAACAGTATGCAGGGCGAGGTACGACTTAGAAGCTGGACTTGTGCTGGTTTGATTTGGTGTGCTAACGTGGTTGATGTTTGCTGTTACAGAAACCTGTGCTCATGAGGATTAAGCTGGAGTTCTTCGTAAATGGCAGCAAGGTGGAAGACATGGCGACAGTGAACAACTTCCCATCCAACATTTAAGCAGCCAAAGTAGAGATGAAGCAGCCTGGCTAGAGTTTATGACCGCAGCATCCGAATGACAGGGAGCTTCGGACTGTCCTCGTGTCCAATCACCGCACACTTCTAGCTACGAAGATGATCAAGACCAAAAGAATATAGTCGTCCTTGTTTCCTGTTGATAGTCGCCATGTTCTGGTGGTTTATGCTGAACAGACTCACTATTACGAGCGGCGCTTGATCGCCGAGAGACGGAACTGCCAGTAAGCGCTCCTCACTTTGTCTGTGTCGTTCATGAGCGCCTCCAACAGCTTGTTAGCCTTCTCAACAGCCTCATCCGTGCCTTCCTTGGCGTAGAAATCCACCAGCAGTGCTGCCGCAAAGATACAGTCCGGTGTAGCTTCCAGCACTGCCTGAGCCTTTTCCTTCACCTGCACAGCGAAAGTCGCCTCGTGGCCACGAACGAGACCACGGAGGTAGTTCCACGGACTCTCATTGTGCACTGCCACATCAATTTTCTCCAGTGCGTACTCAACCTCTCGTTGACGATCTTCAATTGCAGCAAGACCCGATGTGTTACTCAGTACGAACCAGCGGTGGTTCCATGCCGAGTTGTTGCGCACGTCTTCGAGCAACATTTTGTCCACAAACTCGATCTCCCCGTCCCAAAGGCCAAAGGATTTGACTGCCCATTGACGATGGGCCCAGGCGTGATAGTTCTTGGAGTCGCCATCAATAGCCATAGCACAGAATTCCTTCTCCCCTCTACCGTCCTTCAGCATATCGCAGATCTCGCGCCTATGGTGCCAGATCTGGTAGTTCTTGGGGTTCTGCATGGCCATGTCGGCCGTGAACTGGAGCTCCTCCCGTAAGTCCGAGCCCAATGCCTCCAGCACACGACGTCGGAAGTACCAGACCGTGTAATTGGCTGGGTTAGCGTCGATTACGTCTAGAGTTAAAGCCAGTGTGCGTTCACTGTACTCGTTGAGCTTGAGAACGCCTCGGAAGCAGTCCATGACGTCCGTGACTGTGTGTTAAATAAAAAACAATTAGAGAAGGAGCGAGATGGAGGGGTGACACTCAGTGTCCACGTACATTCGGAGGAGTAGGCGATGCTCACGATCGGCTCGGGGCCGTCATCTTGCGGCACTTTGACCACATCTGCCCATGCAGGGTCCTCGCTGTACCTCATCCTGGTGCTAAAGAGACTTTGGGTCATATTAAATTTGGGATTTTGGTGCTTGGGTTATTTGAAATGTAGCCATATCTTACCATAGCGCTACGAGTTCCTCTATCTACGCCGATACTGTCCCCTCTTGCTACCAGCTTGCCTTGATGTGATGGCTCCTTATTAAGCGTCAAAAGTTACGCAGTCTTGCCCTTCAGCACGGCGCGCATGTCTTCGGCTGTTTGCTTGGCGATATCCTGCGAGCGCATCATGAAGCGGTCCGAGACCCAGCACACCACAAAGTACACAAGACCGAAGGGGATCTGCTCGGCCAGGAGGTCTCCTGCTTGACGTGGCATCTCCATCATTCGCGAAGAGAGACTGGCAATGAACCAGAAGCCCTGCAGGAGCGAAAACGCGAAGGCCACCTTGAACGCCAGCAGGGGGTTAAACCACCGCCGGATGAAAAGCACCGTGCTGACCCCAATAACTACGGAGAGAGCCTCGAAGCCTGCGATGAATGTGATACCGCGCGTGCTATGGCGCATGCGCTGCACCTCCAGGTAGCTCATGAGAGCCACGAGTCCCGCCATCTTGCTGAGGAAGGACACCCACAGGTCGTTGAAGTACACCGTCTTGGCATAGTGCTGTAGCACCTTCTGGTTGGCCGCTTCCTCTGCCGAAAGCTTCACCGCCTCCTGCTTGATGCGCTCGGCGCGCTGCCCTGCGCTCGTCTTGCTCGCCGCCATCTTTGATTGACAAGCGGTTCGTTCGTGAACGCGGTATACCGGTACAACCGACGGCTACCGGTAGCGATGTTAGTATACCATGGTAGTACTACTAGCAACCAAGTCTGCCAGCAGTGGATCGAAGCCCGCGACGTAGGTCGTGTCGTCACACAGGCCTGTCAGGCTGGATACAAATTCCGTTGACCACGTATGTGCAGATCCAAATGGAGCTGAGCAAGTTGCTTGATGCCGAGCCGGCGAATTGATTTACTTGTACCATATACTGTGGAGGCTTCTAGGGTTCAAAAATGTGTCTGTGATGAACGTGTGTTTCATCCAGCTGCAAAACACTGGGGTAACGATGCAAAAGAAGACTCGCTCTAGTTTGTCACTAGAGACTCGCGCAGATTGCTCTAGATTGCAGGAGCTCCTACGTGCTCGTAACAATGAATGTGAACAGGTACGGACTCCGTAGAGCTCGCTGGTCTAGATACTCGCGTGCGAAAACCTCCGTGTGAAGAGGAGTTAATGGCACCAGCTCAGATTTGAAACTGTCGGCCCCGAGCAAGAGCATCGAGGAGGTGAAATAGATCTAGCGACGAGTGATTCCATCTATTGCATGAGCGATTTCGATTGCAGCGCTAGTTTAGTTGTGAGGAGACCGAGAACTAGTTAGACGTGGCTGGAGAAATACAAAACACTTTTTTTAAAAAAACATTTAAACAGCGCAGTGAGGCAAGTTCGACTGCGTGTGCGATCTCTCCGCTTCACGGGCTTCCTGAGCTTCGCGCTCCGTGCGCTTCTTCTCCAGGAAGGCGTGCCAAATGGAGCGACCACCCTTCCTCTGGTACCAGAAGATGGCACCCACCAGTGCAACCACCACAATGGCACCGATGATGTAGCCAATCACCTCAACGGCAGTGCTGTCGGCCGTGCACATGTAGACCAGACCAAGCAGAACTCCAGGTGCCAATAGGAACAACACCACGAGGAAGAGCACGGCGGTCATCGGCCACGCAGCACTGGAGAAGGCGAGCGAGCGAGCCCAGCCCAGAATCGGCTTGCGCGTGATTGGGATCGGGTAGAAGAGCAGAATGCCAAACACGTTGAACCAGAAGTGCACGAGAGCAATAGCGACCGAGTCGGACTTGCCAGTCACCAACGCAGCAAGAAGAGCCGTACCAGTCGTACCCAAGTTGGCTCCGATCACCAACGGGTATACCTGTTCCAGCGTGATAACACCCAGACCTGCCAGTGGGGTAAGGGTGGACGTAACAACCGTCGACGAGTGGACACAGAATGTGATCAAAGTGCCGACGAGGATGTTGATGTAGCCGTTGTAGTTGAGCAGCTTGGAAATGAGACGCTTGGTGGGGCCCATGAACACCTTCGCAAGCATCTTCACCAGTGTGAGCAGGGAGCAGACCAGGATACAGAAGCCGATCACGACCGTGATGGCACCGATGCTGCCATCACTCATACTTGAGCCTTCGAAAGCACCTCCAGTGACAAACGACTGACCCGGCGAGCACACCACATCGCCTGTGGCGACGTCGTAGATAGCATCCTTGTCAACGACAATCAGCTCCTTTGCGAGCGGGTTAACGATGGCGTCGACGGGGCTCGAAAACGCGCCGCTGTCCGTCTTGGCATTCGACATGGCCTTCGATAGCTCCTCGAGCGGGTGGAAAAGGACTTCAACAGGGAACAACACGAAGACCGACCACAAGTTGTACATGTCGTGGACCGTAGCGGCGGCCATGGCACGCTGGAAACGGGCACGGTCTCCCACCTGACCGAAGGCAACCATGATGCACGTGATGCACGTACCGATGTTGGCACCCATGATCACATACACACCCTGGCGAATCGTCATACCACCGGAGCCCACCAGAGCCACAACAATGGACGTCACTGTACCCGAACTGTGAAGCAGGGCGGTGGCAATGGTACCGATCATCAGACCTGCTACGGGGTTGTCTGCAAAGTCGAAGGCTCCCTTGGTGTCGCAACCGAGTGCCAGCGTGAAACCATCGCCGATAAGCTTGACAGCGACCATGAAGAAGTACAGCGCTGCCAGCGACAAGATGCCGTAGATGACACCCCAGACAAGCTTCTCCTGGAGCGACTTCTTGGAGTACGAGTCTTCCTCCTCATCTTCAATTTCGACGTCTTGCTTCTGATTGCAGTCGCTGACGATCGTGCTAGGACGAGGGTCGAGAATCGGTGTGGTCACCTTCTCGTAGTCGGTAGCTTCGTGGATCATGGTGACTGGTTTGAACTTGCTGGTCAAGTGTCAAATCGGAAACTGAGGTTGAGATGGATGAGTGGAACAGTTGTCGAAAGAACCCCAACGGCAACCAACCGCGTACAGTAGACCCAGACCATCTACAAGACAGTGTCTACTGTGGAAGGTGGTTCAATCAAATTGGCTGTAACCAGACCGGAAGGTCGCGATTCAAGTTGACGGTGATAACTTCTAGGAAGTATTTCCTAGCTCACCTAGAATCTGCAACACGCTCTGCAGAGCGGCGGTAGTGGGCGCAGCAGGACAAACACTCGCATAAATGCCGCGCAGATGTCAAAGGCGGGCATTGTGCTGCACAATGTGCACGCATGAATCATGCAAATCGACAATGATCAGCCCACTCTTGTGATTAAAGTGTGATTAAAGGTGAGCTTCAAGATTCGTCGTTTTGGCTGCGACACCTTACAGTTGTAAAAACAAGGGAGGATCGGCCACGTTGAAAAGAAGAGAATCTTGGTGGTTTGGCTGTGATGCGTTCGACCGTACGTGGAGATTCAAAATGCTTGTTGATCGTTGTGTGTTTCACCATAGCCACCTCGGGAGGTTGGCGAGCATGTGCGTATTGTGGGGCAGTGCTTTCACGGTTTAATAATATGTTGCCGCACATGCGCCTCACCTGACTGCAGTTTCGCTGCACAACCACACACCGAAAAGACATCGATTAAGCAGAGATTAAAATCGCCTTTTTATGAGAGTAACTTCAATTGAATCTTCGAAGGTCGCTCCGTCTCCGACGCTGGCTTTGGGTGGACGGCAGGCTGCCATCGGCAGCAGACAGCGGATCTGCCTGCGATTCGCACAGTGCGCAGTCTCACGCCACCCTCGCTCAGCAAGTGCTTGCGACTATCGCTGGTCAGCAACATTGGTGGTGGTTGGACTCCAACTTGGAGACAGCAGGTTCATCCTGCTCTGCGGTTTGTTTGACGGGACAGACGATGCTTCGCCACATCGTTTGATGACAACTGAATGCAAGATACCGTCCATTCGGTTGTATCGGATAGACCCTCACCTCACGTCGGTCGAATCAAAGATTCAAACGCAGATAGAGTGTACCACGTGAGCAAAGGCGATGGTGGCATAGTTTCACTCGAACGGATTCAGTCACTCCAGAGAGTTACATGCACATTAATTCTGTGATTAATCGAGTTGGTTGGCACATGTAGAAAACTACTTGTATACATGCTCTATCATGTACATGTACTTGTACCTCTGCAGAGTCCATTGGCTTCGGCGATAGAGCCCGATAGGCTAGTTAGACGACGACACAGTCTGTGCCACAGATGGGATTGCAACCGACAATTTGCTGTCGTTGGAGGAATTCCGGCGAGGCATGTGAAAACACATGGCGATCTTTCTGTTTTAACAACAAAAATTAAAAACGAGAAGAAAAGGGGTGATTAAAAACTCGGTATTCATTTTCTACCGTCGCCAATATGGCCACCGAGGTCTAGCTCAACTTGATGATCAAAGGTTTTCAATGCTATCTGAAGTGATGTAACAAAACTACTTTTTGTGTCCTTACGAGTAAGATTTTAAAGCTTGCCTTCAAGCATGAATACCTTGGTAAGGCGAGGTGGTTGCATTACCATAGTATGAGTTATACATTGCATAATATACTGTACCTACACGTGCTTGCATGATCTTCTTTTTCAGGCGATTTCAAGCTTGATATCTTAAGTTTTCGTTAGCAAACTTTCGTTAGAAAAACGAGAAGTCTGATAAATGTTAACCAACTCATTCCTTTTCTACGAACCTACTTCTGAGGTAGTTGTGTTTTGTTTCTACGTCGAGAAGAAGTAATAGTTATTGGACTTCTCGTCTTGCTAAAGAAATCGCCTGAACCAATCACTATTACGTACGAGCGATGTTCGGGAGGAGGTAAAGTTTCAGCAGTAGGTGGATCGAAGTTGAGATGTCCAAGGGTTTCCAATCTCAACTACATGGGGGAAGATGCATTGGTGTTTTTTGAATTAGACAGGTGTTATTAAGTGGGCACTTCATGTACATGTAGAATGCAGCCTTTTATTTATGACGAGAGCTTCACGATTCCCTTGCGTCAAGTACTCGTGGTAGAAATAAAGGCAGGCACTTCTCACTCTTTACTGCAATTGCTTTCATGCTACGTGGAGACCGAGTACACAAGTGGTACTAGGCTCTTTTCGAAGACATTGAATTGCACGCATTACTTGTGAAGAAAATAGTTGAGGTGCAGGCTCGTTTGATTCATCAGTACTACATTATTGCTTGACAATTGAAACGCATGTAGTATTGAACAATGCATTGTAAGTTGCCAGCTAATGTCTGAGATGATGCGTTCTACGTTAGGTGAGTCAACCACCGCAATGATATCACTGTTAGATTCACGGTTTGCAGGGTTGCTCCATTGTGGAAAATCAACAAAATGACTTAGGCTGGTGCTCGGGTGGTTAACGGTAGTGTTCTTTTTCGGTGAGCTACATTACTGTCACTTCGATCTAGCTAACGACTCTGATGACCAAGTAAACAGAAGTGTTGTACCGCGTTGAGGAAACCAGTTGCGGCTTTAGTGCTCGACACAAAATGAACACTGTTCAACCGCACCAGTTCCCACAAAATCAACTAAATCGAAAGTGCGTGTACTTCAAGGCGAACATTTACAGGTCTAAGCTAAGCGCCACAGACAAAAATCCTGCTACGAATGCGAGCTTTGCGCTGAAGCTGTGGCTGACGCAAAGGTACCTCCACCAAAGGTAAATAGTTTTGCGCAATCGCCTGGATGGAACGGCGTTTTCATTCCTAAAGAGTAACACGATAGGAAAACTATCCTACATTACATGTACTGGTACGTGAGTGAATACACCGATCGACAGAATGCAACGACCACTTTCCCGCAGGTGCAAAGTCTGTTCGGCGCGTGTAGACTGGTTATGTGAGAGCGAATTAATATCGATTTTGGTAAAAGATAGAGAGCAGCTGTATTTTGCACTAAAAATTGCACTAGTGACGGTTTAATGGATTCCCAGGCTGAAATGGCACGCTTTATCGTAGCCAAGCGCTCTCCTTTCGCCGTCGTAGCAGTAGCTGTTGCTCTTGCGTAGCTTTGCGTTGGCTTAGCCCCTCTATAGCTTAAAAGGACACGTCGTTTTTCTTGTATTGTGTAGTGCATGCGGCGTTGTTTGGCTGGCGCGTACACCTCGTCAAGGAGGCCTGTGTGTGGCAACCTCCTTTGCTTCCTGCAATACTGTCGCGGGTGGTGGGGGCTGCGAGGACTCCTCGTCCGCTTCCTCCATTTTATCGAGTGGCTGGTGGAGACCTCCGTTTTATCGAGTGGCTGGTGGAGTTTTATTTTAGCGATTGAACGCTGCATCGGGCAATTTGATTGGTTGATAACAAAATGTGCACACAATTTTATATCACAGGCGCCCTTTTTATATGGACGCTGCATTCTGTCGATCGGTGTATGCTCACACTTTACTTTGACAAACACTTACTAGATATGCCGCAACTAGAATTTTAAAACAATTCCAAACTTGGAAACGTAGAGCTTCATCGCCTTCAGTGCACTACACTTTAGTTACTATCAGAAAATAATCTGTCGCAGTAACGTGTATGGTACAAGTATTTCTAACATCGGTGAAGGGGGCTCACTTCTGAAGTGTGTCGAAGTACGTAGCCTGGAGTTGCCAATGTAGGCGACAGCTATCCCTGTGGACATTTAAGAGCGTTGGGTGCGTTCAAGTTTTCTCTTCTTCTTAAGAAAATGATAGATCTAACTACATTTATTCTTCAAACAAAGTTGCTCACCACAACTTGTTTTCTCCGCTTTCAATTCTACATGTATACTACGTAGTAATACAAATGCTTTGGTCGCATCCTCATATTTCATTTAACTTATCATATCGCGTGCTAAACCAGCTCTAGGGCAATGTCAAATGTAAGCAGCTACTTAGTACCGACACGCCGCCGATGCGCGTATCGTTGGCAAGTTCATGGGTTACTAGTTGCTGACAAAGCTCGTTGAAGTTATAGTGATACCCAAACCAGCGAAAATGGGCTCGTCGTCCGTTTATACACAATTAAAACCACGAATAAACGTCTCCTTACTGGTAAGTTTGAATAGCGACTTCAACGCATTATTGCTGTCAATGCGATCCTGGTATGCATACATGTATTGTACATGTACATTAGAAATTCACCGATGCCAGCACCGACACCTACAGTCTTGTTAGCGCAGTTTCAGCAGCAAATCGTAAGCAAAAATCGGCAATACATGCGGACCATCAGAACAGAACCGCATGTCTGCTGCCTTGTGTGTTTTGCCTCGTTCATACCCGCGGTGAAAATGACGATCTCCAAACGAAGCCTGTGACTCGCCGATATCAAGACGTGTCATCTTTCTCCAATCTCGGTAAGTTAGCGATCCAATTCCATGCATTTTCCCGCAATGTATCACAGCCAACTGGAAACGAATGGCACAGGGAAGCTGGACAACGTGCAAAGTTATTCTCAGTGCTACAGTGTAGTGATGTACATGTACTGTAGCTGAAGCGCAAGAAGACGGCAAATTGCTGCGCATCCAAGCAGTGCAGTTTCGGATACTGCAGCTTTTTAGAAACGCTTTTGGTTTTACGTGATTTAATTAAGGAAATTAAACCTGCGCAATGTGAGACCTGGCAATTGTGGGTCATACATAAAACGGGCACGTCTCTGTTAATCGACAACTTCAATTCTAAAAAACGAGAAAGATCGCCATTGGCTGGATGGCCGTGATGGCTCATTGAGCTTGTCGCCGTACCGCAAGAGCGTGTCGCGCTGTAACGCCTACTCGTGGAAATATACGTGTGCAGGAAGGTGGATCGACGAGAAAGAAAGCTGTTGTGTAGGTCCATCTATTCGTAGTATTATTAGCTCGACACGAGTTTGAAGAAGAATGGCAGCGGTTTGATGGTCACAGCCCTACTACCGTAGTCTAGGCTAGAGACTACTACAGTAGTACATGGAAGTGCCCACAGGGGTCTGATCTCTGCTGGATTTTATGCCGGCTCGACATACCGAAGCCAGCGCACTGCAACTGGTTGCATATCACTCCCGATGCCTCTATGAACAGGCTCGATTATTAGAGACCGCCACATTACCTCAGATTTTGAACTTGCCGTATTTCGCGTGCCTACTGCCCAGATGTGTGTGCGTTACGAGAATGGTAGCAGACTCAGAATAGACCGTTTGCTTCTCTAGGCAACGAAGCAGGTCAGATAGAGCCGCACTTGTGGTGGAAACGCAGAGTTCAGGTCCATTCGCACATGTATCAGCATGCTCTATTCTTCAGTATGTGTGGCGAATGCAGTGAGCTTTACTAATTCTGGACATCCATGAGATCCGTGTTGATCCTGCAAGCGATCTTGTCTTTCAACTAAGTGCATAGATGCGTCATTAGTGAAACGGTTTCGAATCGTGCAACTCCTGCGAACCCGCCTGCACGTTGCTGCCACAGAGTCTGCATTGCAGCCTGCCTCCAGTGGATTCGCTTGGGCCCTTCACAGGTGGCGCCAATATCCACGGCGGCTTCTGTTTCAACCTAGTTCAAGGCAATCGACTCAATCGCTGCGCTCGATGGTCACTTATCAAACTCAGCCAAAGCCCTCTATGATTGAATTTTGAGACATTCAGCTCGAAAATCCACCGATACGAGATAGTGAGATCCAGTCAAATCGGTAAGATTCACCTCTCAGACTCGATCTCCTCAGGTACAGGCCAAGACCAGTTTGCATCTACACCAAAAGAAACCGCGTTTCCATAACCACTTCAAAACGAAACTCCACCACCGCTTCAAGACCAGTCGTTTAGGGCGATTTCTCTAGCTCTCCCAACGCGCGAGCACCTTTCCATCAGCCGTCGCCACCTTTGCTGGCTGCGGTTGTTGCTTTGCACTCCTGGGCTCGATTTGCGCGGGACGTTCCTGTCTGCCACAAAGTCCCCCAAACTCGTGCCCCGTCTGGTGCGCACCATCCGATACGCTGGCTCCAGACCACACGACCGACACACCAACGACACAAGAACGAGGGAGGCGTCAGCTGCTGCGCTTAGTCGAAAGCTTCAGGTCATTTCGGAACTTCCCTCAGCAGAGTCAAGTCGCCTAAAACCATTTGGCCCAACCGCTTTACCGCGTCTTGTGCCTTCAGTTTTGACCGGATCATTCTCCCTTTCACCTGCTAAAGTGCAAGAGACCAATGGCTTCGTTTAAACTGGTCACGGGAGACCTCATCCGTCTCGTGGAGACGCCCCATGAGAAGCAGCAGGACGTGCTGGCCAGTATGGGCGGCCTTAATGGCATCGCTGCGGCTCTCAACGTCGATCCTCGTCAAGGTCTGGACAACAACAACACTGCAGACCTCGAGAAGCGAGAAGAATGCTTCGGCAAGAACTACGTCGCCCCACCCAAGCCCAAGAGTTTCCTGGAGCTTATGTGGGACGCCTACCAGGACATCACCATTATCGTCTTGACCATTTCGGGTTTCATCTCGATCGTCCTGTCCGTCACGGTGGGTGACCACCCGGAGACTGGCTGGGTTGAAGGAGCTTGTATCATTCTGGCTGTGGTCGTGGTGACGATCGTCACGGCCATGAATGACTACCAGAAGGAGGCGCAGTTCCGCGCCCTGAACGCTGTCAAGGAAGATGAGAAGATCAAGGTTATTCGCAATGGACAGCCTGCTGAGGTCAGCAAGTGGAGCCTCGTGGTCGGTGACATTGTCCGTGTGGACCTGGGAGATATTATCCCCGCCGACGGTATCGTCTTTGACGCCAAGGAGATCAAGATGGACGAAAGCGCCATGACGGGCGAGTCCGACCTCCTCTCCAAGAACGCAGAGAACCCATTCCTTCTCTCTGGTACCAAAGTCATGGAGGGACTGGGCAAGATGCTGGTTATTTGTGTCGGTGAGCACTCGCAGGCTGGTATTATCAAGAGTCTGATTAACGGCAACCGCCCGGGTGCTGCTGCTGCCGGTGGAAACAGCAATGCCAAGAAGAACCCGGACACTGATGAGCAGATCTACGTTGAGATCGAGACTCCGAAGGACGCTGCTCTTCTAGAACCTGAGAACAACAAGAGTGAGGAAGACGAGGAGAGTCAGTCGCCTCTGGAGGCCAAGCTGTACAACTTGACTGTGCTGATTGGCAAGCTTGGTACGCTTGTGGCCCTCCTGGTGTTTGTGATCATGTCGATCCGCTTTTCCATTGACACTTTCGGCAACGATGACAAGCCCTGGAAGAGCGGATACATCAGTGACTACCTCGGCTTCTTCATTATTGCTATTACGGTGCTGGTGGTGGCCATTCCTGAAGGTCTGCCGCTTGCTGTAACTATTGCCCTCGCCTACTCCGTCAAGAAGATGCTGGTGGACAACAACTTGGTGCGTCACCTGGACGCCTGTGAGACCATGGGAAGTGCTACGACAATCTGCTCTGACAAGACCGGCACACTGACGACGAACCGCATGACGGTGATGCAGCTGTGGATCGGCGATCAGGAGTTCTCGTCCGCTACGGACGGCATCGGAGCTCTGTCGGACTCAACCAAGGAGGCTTTGTGCACGGGCATTGCAGTGAACTCGACGGCTGAGATTCTTCCTCCCAAGGTGGAGAACGGTCTGCCGGAGCACACGGGTAACAAGACGGAGTGCGCTCTGCTGCAGTACATCCGCGATGGTGGCGTGGAGTATCCTGAGATCCGCACGAACAACGAGGTGGTGCACATGTTGACGTTCAGCAGTGCGAAGAAGCGTATGTCGGTGGTGGTGCGTCGCAGTGCGACGACGTGCCGAGTGTACACGAAGGGCGCGACGGAGGTGGTTTTGGGTCTGTGCCAGGACATGCAGCGCGTGGACGGCTCGATGGAGTCTCTGGACGACGCTCGCAAGGCGAAGATCGGTGCGGAAGTGATTGAGAAGTACGCTTCGCAGGCGTACCGTACGCTGTGTCTGGCCTACCGCGACTTGGACGTGCCGGCTGAGGAAACGATCAACTGGTCGGACGAGGACGTGGAGAAGAACTTGACTTGTGTGGCCATCGTGGGCATTGAGGACCCGGTTCGACCGGAGGTGCCTGGCGCCATCCAACACTGCTACCGTGCCGGTATCACGGTGCGCATGGTGACGGGCGACAACATCACGACTGCGCGTTCGATTGCCAGCAAGTGCGGCATCACGAACCCGGGCGATGGCTCTCTTGTCATGGACGGCCAGACGTTCCGCAACCGCGTGTTGGACGCACAGGGCAACATCATCCAGTCGGAGTTCGACAAGATCTGGCCGATGCTTCGCGTGCTGGCCCGTTCGTCGCCCAAGGACAAGTACACGCTGGTGTCTGGTTTGATGCAGAGCAACGTCGTTCCGCACGGTCCTCAAGTGGTTGCTGTGACTGGTGACGGCACGAACGACGCTCCTGCTCTGAAAAAGGCGAACGTGGGTTTCGCCATGGGAATCAGCGCGGCACCGCTGCCGCTGGCGACGCGTCGGACATTATTCTGATGGATGACAACTTCAACTCGATCGTGAACGCCATCAAGTGGGGTCGTAACGTGTACGACTCGATCGCCAAGTTCCTGCAGTTCCAGCTCACAGTCAACGTTGTCGCTATCTCGCTGGCCTTTATTGGTGCAGTTGTACTGGAGCAATCTCCTTTGTCTGCTGTTCAGATGCTGTGGGTGAATCTGATCATGGACTCGTTCGCGTCGCTGGCTCTTGCTACTGAAGAGCCAACGCCTCAGCTACTGGAGCGTAAGCCATACCCGAAGACTCAGCCTTTGATTTCGAAGAAGATGACCAAGCATATCATCGGACAGTCTATCTATCAGCTTATCCTGCTGCTGGCTATTGTGTTCACTGGTGAAAAGTGGTTCGACATCCCGTCTGGCCGTATTACCGACCTTCCTGAGGACATTGAGGATGACCCGACGGTGCACATGACCATTGTCTTCAACACTTTCGTGTGGGCGCAGCTCTTTAACGAACTCAACTGCCGCAAGATCCATGACGAGATCAACATCTTCACGGGTATCACGAAGAACCGCGTGTTCCTATACGTGTGCGTGCTGCAGGTTGCGATGCAGTACGTAATGGTTCAGCACACTGGCGACTGGTTCAAGTGCAAGCCTCTTGATGTTGGACAGTGGTTCGCCTGCATTGGTATGGGCTTCGTGTCGATGCCTCTTGGTCTGGTACTGCGCAAGATTTCTATGAAGAACGCCCCGAACTGGATGGCCCTTTGCC
Organism: Phytophthora colocasiae; assembly: GCA_018806915.1. Lineage (NCBI taxonomy): Eukaryota > Oomycota > Peronosporomycetes > Peronosporales > Peronosporaceae > Phytophthora > Phytophthora colocasiae. The sequence goes on from JAGKQI010000101.1 coordinate 1,719,420, forward strand.
GCGAGGTGGACGAAGACGAGGTTCGCAAGATGACTTCGGGCTCGACCCGCGGGCAGGAACTCTGGGTGCGTGGCTTCGCTCGTATTCGCGCTCAGATCCGTGTTATCAAGGCGTTCCGGAAGGGTATTCAGGCGAAGGCTCTCATTAAGGGGTAGATTAGTACTATCATTGTGCCAACAATAATGATTTGTTTTTCTTGTATCTCGGCGTGTTCTACTAGGAAGTGCAATATCCTACCTTGGTATATTCAAAGAATTACTGTATTCATCGTATACTACGTAGTACGACAGATGCACAACGTGTCATGTACTACTACGTAGTACGACAGATGCACAACGAAGTATTACGTGTCATGGATGTTGATGCTGTGATGTCAGTCGTCTTTTGTAATAAAACAGAAGCTCTTGCCTTGTATAAACTTCAGTGGGAACTATTCACTTTGCTATTTACCAGCAACACGACACAGCAAACCTCCAGGTATTCCGCAGAAATCGAAGACCTCATGAAGTTCGCCATCTTTCCCGTGCTCGCCTCGCTACTCATCGTCGGCACCTCCGCTCTAGAATTTACCTGCACCGCTGCTCGCTACATTCAGTGCAACAACATTGATGGAACGGCCGGCCCAAAAGTCTGTGCAAGCAATGGCGTCACCTACGAGAATAAATGCTATTTCAACCTGGCCAATTGCGACAACAAGGGGATGCGAGTTCTCCACAACGGCATGTGCAGACGGGATGGAACGCGCTAAATCCTGAAGACTTCTCGACCTGGACCGCAGTCAATCTGAGGACCGGCAAAGGAGATGATGAAGGTTTGTCGTGATTTTCCTCCTCGTGCTTTTGGCGATCACAGTGTACTGTAGCACCGTGCGTTAGACAAGAATTAATCTTGCGAAAAATTACTCTACGTGTCGTGGCACTGCCCACTGTACGTAGTGCTTGATGTAATTGCTACTGTAGTCGACCTTTCTTTTGTTTGCCTTACGGTATTGTTTTTCAGCAAAGAGAAGAGCAGCGTGCAAGACACAAGCGAAGAGAAGAGCAGCGTGCAAGACACAAGCGAGATGATTGGATCGATGTGCTCTATTCTACAATGTAGTACATGTCATGTACTACGTCGGTGAAAAACAAATTCGTACATAATCGGACATCAAAAGTTTGAAACCAATAATCACTGGGAAAAGGCTTAAAAGTACTCTAATTAACCTGCTATTCACACGTTCTTTCCATCAATATACAATACATTAAAAAAAAAAAAACGAGCAATAATATTGCTCCATCTTGCTCCATCTAAAAAATATGTCTCCATTTTCAATGTTTAGGAGAGCTGACAAGTCAATAATACTATATTATTGACTCGTCAGCTCTCCTAAACATGTCGAGATTTTGGGGCCTTGAAAATGGAGACATATTTTTTAGATGAACACAACTGATCGGCTATTGAATAGCTCGAGACGTACTAGGGCTTAAAATAAGCACAAGACGCGGCTCTATCGAGTAGTGTGCTTAGTCGCGATTCGTATTTAAATGCGATAGCATCAGTTTGTTTTGCGGGGTCTCTATATATTATATGGTTAAAACGCAATTTGTTGTGGTGATCTGTAAGTAGAGCTTACTGACCCTCATCCATTGAAGGAGCTCGGATGCCCTCAAGCCCGAATTCACAAGACATTATCGGAATATGTGTCGCTGCGACGCTGTCTTCTCCCAGTTGTCCATGAGATGCTCCGAATGGTTTTTGGAGATCTACTTGGCTCACGGCTATATTTCCTGAAAAAGCTTAACCCTACTGTCCAGCAATGCGTTCGAGAATCATGCACATCGATCGAGACAGTTGAACACTGCTTTTTATTATGTCCAGCGCTATGGCGATCGCTTTGGGCTACATGGAGCGGTTTTTTTACAGTGGCATTAAGATTGGCGGCTGCTACTATTCACGAAACCAAGCGATCTTAAGCTGGAATGAAGACAAAGACACAAGACTCTCGATCTTTGGCGGGTTCATACTGCAATTGTTTTTCATGCAACGTGAAGACTCCGAAATGATATACACTTTCGTGAAACGCGAGTTGAGAGACTGTGGAGTATTTGACCAGACGACGGACACATCAGACCAAGGACGACACCGACGCTGCAGCCCGACCGACACTGACAGCTCGACCGAGCAGAACGCACGGACCGCGTCAACACTACATCTGCATAATCGCCGCCGCGTCAACGGCGGTACTGCATAATCAGCACAAGTGGTTGGTGCTGCGGAGCTGGAGGGCGTCCCCTGTGGCAGCGCTCTCCTGGACGGCAAGTAGTTAGGGGTTTTGTGTCTAACTGCTTAATGAACTCACTTCGCAATCTACTTTACAGCGTGCAATGATGTAACGGGGTTACACGTACAAGTGGTTGTACCACTTGTAACTGTAACAGTTAGGATAACTGTTAGAGGTTGGAAATGGACCTCAGACCTTGGTGTGCTGTACACACCAATGGCTACATGGGCGAACCACATTATTGGGTGATTAGTGTGCACTTGTGCATATTATTGGTAGAAAGTAATGGATTTCTACCAACCACAGAGCAGAGTTTCTGCCAACCACACGTTGGTAGACCCTTTAGAAATAGATAACAACAGTTTTAGGAGGCCCGTAATTGGCTTTGTGCCAAATTCAATAACAGTTCCCATTTTACGGTATTTCGCAGTTTAATTGCTTATATTTGATTTAATTATACTTATTTAAATAAGTATAATTAAATTAAGTCTATTCTAATTGCACGCTTCCTCATACACGTAAGCGCACGTGTACACCACCTAATAGGTCTAAGCAGACCAATTACAACAACTATCGCGTGGAGATGCTGGGATCAGGACAAGAGCTAGTCACACATTGCTCATTTCTTATCAGTTACTATTATCCCACTCATTTGCTAGACGCTACGGCTGAGGACATTTCTGCGGGTTTATGTGAGGAGGCAGTTGCAGCAGCCGACATTGATTTAGAAGACGAGGAAAGTGCTGTGGAAGCAAACCCAAGGAAAAGAGCACAAAACGCAGACGCAGCAGGTGTTTTAGCAGCCGATGGCCTAGTAGCCGAATCTACATTAGCGAATTTGGAAGCTGAAGATCTGAAGAGTGAGACCAAGAGCCAAACGACTACCATGTCGATGCCATCAAAGATTTCGACGCAGCAGCAGCCTTCACAACAGACCCCGATGGAGAGGGCGATGCAGCGGCCGAAGCGACAGCCGAGAGATTAACGTAAGAAGAAGCAGAAACAACCCGCAAGAAACAGCAGCGGGCGGGACCATATAGCAAGCCGAACCCCTTCGAAGATGCGTGGAGGAGTACCTCGGGACTCCGAAGCCGAATTCGATGTGGGAGTACGTGCAGGAAAAGCCGAGCTTGAAGGCGCGATACGTGGCGTTGCAAGAAGTGATCTTGAGACAGAACGACGTAATGCCGAGGCTGTCGGAGGAAGCCGAGCAAGAGCGGCGGATGAACGAAGCCATCGAGCTGGCCAAGACAGCCGCAATCAAGCGCGCCAGACGAGCGGATGTGGACTTGTACGAAGGCGTGAACAGCATGAACTTGGGGTTAAGCTCCTCGAGTGACACCTTTGATCAGGGTGGAGTTCGTGGCTGTTTGAGGTGGTCCCAAACTACAGCGCTAGTTAAAGAGAAAGCTTACTAACTTAATATATCAAAACTGGACTTGATCAATCGTAATACGAATCCAAATTCGATGAAAATTCATGTACATGAATTTAAAGTCTACACATCTTCTATGCGTTGACTGTAGCGTCGTTACATTAACCCTCTTTTGATAAGTTTGTTCTGCGAAGAATAATACTGTTCACGTCAATGGTATAGATTCATCACCAAGTTATCATCGAAACATCCAATTTTTCGTGGGATACGATACACTGTTCCAAATTATAGTCGTTGTCAATGTTATTAACCCCTTCGCGAACACAGTGACTTTGTATACTATACAAACTCAAGACAATTGATAATGGAAGGTAGTAAAACGCCTCCTCCGACGTGTAGCCATTTCAAAGGGTCGGCGGCCGTTGAGAGGGTTACAACACAGATGGGAGCAAAATGCTAGCCTTTTAAATAAGCTCTGCTATTGGCCAAAAATAATACTTTAATCTGCTAGTTCCAAAACACGGTAGTGTTCGAGTGGGTCAAAAATCATCCACTTTTGTCGTTGGCAGCAGAATGCATCCATGTGCGCGAAAGGGTTTATAATTTGTGAAGACAGAAGTAAAACGTTGCACTGAGTTTAACTCAAAGCGGTTGTACGAATATTTTGTTACACTTATCGCTTCACAACAAAATTGAATAAGCAACTAAGAGAGTAGCGACCACAAAAGAACCAGTTAATCACTTTTCCTTCTTGTTCAGATTAACCCTTTCGCGCACATGGATGCATTCTGCTGCCAACGACAGTCTTTGCAAAAGTGGATGATTTTGGACCCACTCGAAGCAGCGTTGGAAAAAGCCGAATCGATCGGTTTTATAAATTCCACCTCTCCGGGTTGATTTGCAAAATAAAGCTGAATGGCTACAGCCGAATATAAAGCCGCAGCCCAAAGAGTAAAGCCGAATGGCTACATTAATGCCCCAATTTATACGCCGTGCCGGATTCTACTACATGTATTCAGCTCTTCTGGGTTGTAGGCCTCAGAATTCCCCCTCCCCCCTTGCCTGGGCAGAGTTGCGGGTGCCTGTACTACAGGCCGTAGCGCTCCTTTGGCTTGATCTTGATAATGGGGCGCGCTCCAAGCTACGAGAGACAGCAGTTTGATGACACCGGTCTACTCAAAGAGAACGACAGAGCTCAGCTAGTGTGTAAACACTGTCTTGCAGCGTACACTGATCCAGCTAGAACCGACGACCCACCAGTTCCTAAAGTTATCGCTGCGCGGTCCACGACGTTTAAGAATCACCTGAAGACTTGCAAGTACTACAAAGAGGCTCTCGCACGGGAAGTAAGGCCACCACAAATTCCGCCGAGAGCTTTAACATATAACATCAAACCCTTCAGAAGATGCCTCCTCTACAGCTACCGACAAACGCCAGCGCTTCATCCGTGACTACTTTGACAACTTTTTACGGACGAAAAGCATGAAGAATTTGAGCGGCTCCTCATCCAGTTCTAAGCGGACAACTACTTGCCCGATCGCTTTGTGGAGAAGAAATCCACTATCCGCCTATTTACATTTCTAAACAAGGCATGTGCTGTAGCACTTCCTAAGATATAAGATAGGAATCGGATCTTGGATAAGTACAGCCGTGCAGACGAAGAAGACTAGTTCGTCGCTCTCAAAAACAGACTTGAATTTAGTGGTGGACGATTGAATTTTCTATCGGACGTATGGCAGAATGTTGTCAAGGTGCATTTGCTGGGATGCATGCTTGCTTTATTCGGGACTATTGTAAATTTTGGTTTATTTTCAACTGGGTCGAGGCATGACGGTGTTGGGATCGGAGAACAAATGGAATCCGTCATGGAAGACATCACTGCGAAAGGATGGCAGATTGGCGCGGTTGTCACCGACGACGCTGGCCAGTGTGGCCGTGCACGGCGCATTCTAGCGCTTCGTCACCCTCGCATTGCGTTTATACGTTGCTTTGCTCATGACGTAAATAACTTGGTGAAGTCTGTCTTGAACTCGTCATTTCGGACGCTGACCAAAAAGGCATCTCTTGCAACGGTAACATTAAACGCATCTTCGTCGAAGTGGCTAGTTCGGGCTCACGCTGTTCTGAAATCTACGTACGGGAAGTCGCTGGGATTTATCAATCTCTGTGAGACCCGCTGGAACAGTATGCAAGGTTGCTTCGCTTTTGCGCGTCCAAAATGGTTTGCACCAATTTGCAGTCAAATACATGGATGATGCAGAGTTTCCGTAAGCTCTCCATGTCTTCAAAGATCCAATGTTTTGGCAGCAGCTTGAAGCAGCAGAACGAGTGATTCGACCCCTTTCAAATGCGTCCTACAAGTTACAGTGCTACAGAGACGTTTACCGCGGCTTCCTGGGAGATTTTGACAATTTGGAGCTCGTGTCGATAATTGACAAAACGTGGCAGAAGTGTGAGCAGCCGCTAATGTTGCTCGCTTTATTCTTACACCACAACATGTACATGTTGCTGTTGCAATGCATCAGGAGGCCCCCCAGATGCGGCTTTTAGAGCGGTTGTGCGGCTACGGTGTCTACTACTACAGGAGATTCGTTGCTAGTACCGGAGAATCTGACGTTGAAAGCATCCTAGATGATTTTCACGCTTGGTATCGTAGGGTCTTTGTGGACGCAACGCTGGTCCGCTTTAATGGTGATGTAGGGCATTTCTGGATCTTTGCAGGGAATATTAAACGCGACTCGAAGTTGCCAAAATTGGCGTCGGTTATTCTCTCAATTGCGGTTAACACCGCAACGTGCGAAAGATATTTTAGTGAACTGGTAGCAATTCACACTGCTGTACGAAACCGAATGAAACCAGACAAGGCTCGCCAGTTCTCGCTAGTTCGTCAGGCGATGCGGAAGAAAGACAGTGTGGAAATCGAGGGGGATGAACGCACTGAGCTCAAGCGCATCGTTGATTCCGATGAGCGAAAACGTATAGGAAACTGTGATACGACTCCATCGATAACCATGCATGAGATAGAAGAAAACACCCTCGTTGAAAATCAGGAGGCTCCTGGCGTGGATACAACCGAGTATTGGCAGAGCATTTTTAATGTACTGGAAACAGACTCGGACGACGACGAAGAGCATGAATCTCCACAAGACAAAGAACTTGAACAGATTTTATACCATGGGTTTGACGAGGTAATACCAGCTCCGGATACGACTGAATTCCCTCGGACAAATGTGAAGACGTTCCCTCAAGAAACGAGGCTGACAGGAGTTCGAGGACAAAATTTCAGCCTTTCAACGCTATTCACATCTGATAGGACTTTTGGATTGACATCGTACATGATAAACGATCGCACATAGCAAAAAATAAAACTGCACGTACTTGTAAAGACCAAGGAGATGCTGCAGCCAGCTTCGTCCGACGTCGTGACTGTGGCTCTACAGTAAAAGAAATAGCAACACAGTCAAATATAACACATAAAATTAATAAAACACACCTCATGAGCATATTCCCGATTCATCCAGATTTACCAGAGCTGATTTAAGCTACGATCTCGTTCTTGGGCGTAAGAACTTTCACGTTCGCGCCAATTTTTTTTATTGCCAGTTTTGGCAGAGTTAAACCACCTTTCTTGCCGTCCGTTAAGCCCAACAGAACTCTGTTACGTTCCCGCACAATGGCTCGAGAACGCTCACGTTCTGGATGAACTTCCCCACTCTCCTGGTTCATACTCGGCATCTGGCATCGAGCACAAGGTCTGACGTTACGGAAACGTGTTCCATCGATTGCGATACAGCTCCAATGTTCGTCAGCAAATGTAGGACAACCACGAAGCACAATACTGAAACAAACAAGCATGAGACTCAGTTTTTCTAGCAAAAAAAGCAAAAGCAGCGAAACGTACTTGAGACGGAAGCGGTTCATGGGCACAGGAGTCTTCAACGTCGTGTTGAAATCTTCCAGAGATTCCTCCAGTGCCAAAAGGAACGGGAAAGCGTCGGCAAAGTTGGTAGCGTACCTGGGTGCATACTTCGGCTTGGTATGACGTGTGTACCTCGTGTAAAACGGAATTTCTTCTCCCATGAATTCATCCAGCCACTTGTTAGTTAGCTTTGAATCATAAGATTCCCAATTCATTGATCATTATCTAATTGGTTTGTTTACGTATTATTATTGACAAAGGATGCTACTTGATGAACTAAAACGAATCGTACATTTGAAGACCAGCATGTCAGCAATGCTATGCATGTTGAAACTCTGTCATCGGCTTCTTATTGATGAAGAAGAAGCAAAAAGAAAAAAGTGGATCGCGCGGCAGCATCTAAACAAAAATATAATAAGTAATCAGTTTTCAGATTTTACCGAAATACGTAGTTTTTCCCAAATCCTAGAAATATATAACTTCAACTTACTGCTTCCATGTCATTATTTATCATGCCCAGGAAGAACAAGCGCCGCTCGCAGATCGCCCGTTTAGCGGCCAGCAGGTGTCAGCAGCATCGACAGCCTACACGACTAATGACAATGGCCGAGTTGGTGGGCGAATGGGAGGCAGGAAGCCCCGTTGAAGAAGCCACCCTTTCCGACGAAACCTCCTCGGAGAGCGATGGCGACGAGTTTCAAGGTGACAATCTGCATATAATAGAGCTAATATATGCAAAGAAGATGGATGCCAGAGGAAGAGCCTATTATCTCGTTTCCTGGGTCGGCTTTGAGCGCCTGACGTGGCAGCCAGCGGCGGACTTGCCTCAAGATTCGTTGGCCCGCTTCGAACAAGAGGAGCTGGGAACGGCCTGGCCTGTTGACTACAGAGCGACGATTCCAGTTGGTGTTCGTGCTGGAAGCCTAGGACGAAGTAGACGAGGACGACGTTGATAAGCAAGATTGCGGAAAATTTTATTATTGCTTCAACTATAAATTGAAGCATGTATTATTTCAATGAGGTGGCGGACCTCTGCTTGTTACTACTCTTTCAACTTCAGCACACAAGAAGTCCAGGACACGCGGTAGATTCGAGTTGGCTGCTCCTTCGCCATGTAAACGTCGATTCTGGTGCTCCACCTCCTCTAGCGGTCGTAGAAGCCGCTGCTGCAGTCCGTGCTGAAGTTTGTTCAGGAGCTTCTGATGCCACACAGGAAGCACCGGAACAATCGAATCCATGTCCATCTCCGACCAGAAAAACTCCACTACAACACGACTACAGTGCGGCAACAGCGTCCACTGGTCGAACGGCAGCCGATTCGTCTGTGAAAAGAGTCGCAGTCTTCGGCAGTGTACGCGACTGAGCTCCCCACTCTTCAGACCTTGCAAGATATCAGTGAGCAGCGCCATCGGATCCACCGGTCGGATCAACTGCCTAGCACATACTGCAACAATTTCGCCAGCGCGAGTGTAGATGACTGTGACGTGCTCGTACAGTTCGCCTGGCAGTGGCTCTCGCTTCTTCCCTGTTGATTTAAGCAGTGAATGAATGCTTTCACCTTCCTTCAGAGTCATCACAGTGGCTAATTGCCAGCTTTCAGAATTTAGAAGTATCTTCATATTCTCCACAGTGACACGAGATACTTGACGAGTAAGAATGTGCAGCATTCGACGAGGACATTCTGGTTTCTTCAGTACTCCGATACTATGCAGTAGTTCTTCATCTTCCTCTCTAGGTCTCCATATTCGTAAGACATGAGCGCCCCACAGTGCATCGCTAAAAGCCGACGGTGTCGTGATCAGATCGTACCAACAACGTGCTGTCATACTGAGTCGATGCAACGCACGCACAGTGAGGAACTCGTTCAGTCGAAGGAAATTCCCATGTCCGTAGTCAACTACCCGCACACCACTGGCAGTCAACGCGTGTGATCGGTTGATCATTGGTACAGCCCCAAAGCAGCTTGAAAACGTCTCTTGATGAGTCTGGAACAGTTCTGGATCCAGTTTGTATCTCGACTGCTGGTACGTTTTGGACTCTTTGGGCATCCGTTGCGAACCGGAGTTGGTAAGTATGGCTCCGGCCTCCCATTATTAGGCGACCACATGCCATAGCAGCTCGGTACACGTTGCTAGCTTGCACTGGAGCTTGATTTACTTCTGCATAGGTTGGTTGTGGTGATATCGTTAGGAAGGGTTCAACTTCGCGTTTGGGGGCTGCAACGTGCAAGAAATTGAAGGTATTGGGGTCTTTATCTGGTCGAGATGGTCGTCTCGCGAATGTTTTGGCCTTCCGACGGCGCTTGGTCTTTGCTACTGGACTCTTGTAATTGTGGTAAAGCACATCTCGAATTTTCGTACTTACTCGAGAAATACATGGGATTAGTTTTGGACGACGCTAGTTCAGTGAGATCTCGCTTGATCCGGTGCTGTAAACCCATGATCACTGCAGATATGGGTGGATATTTCTCTATCACGCTTCGAGTGTATACAGTATACTCAGTCCAAGTCAAAGTGTGATCTGCTGATGATCAGCGTCGACAGATATTCTTGAGGTCGAAAGACTGTGATCCTCGATGGAGAGGTACACGTGACACCCCAGGAGTGAAGATCACCGAGGATCCAGTCGATTCGGCAGTCATGAGGAGGAGACCAACTAGGATTGCTGACGATCTTGAGTTTAAGTGTGATCCACGGAGGCAGTCATGTTTAAGCGATAGGCGGTGGGGTGGAGTTCACGTCAGTGAAGATCATCAGCTCGAACTAAGTGTAATTGGCCGACGCGATGTGAAGATCGGCGAAGATTGACTGAGAATGGTGAACGGAGACCGGTGATCTTACATTATGCCTCTAAGAGCAAGGATCGATGCTCGCTAACTGTGGCACGGGTTCGCGAGCGGATATCACGGTTAATCAAGTGTAATCTGTGGTAGTGGAGTGGTGATTGACAATAATCAAGTCATATCGAGTGGCAAGAAGGAAGGAGCAAGGGTGTTGCCACGTGATCGGCTATGGCATGGTCCTAGGTGGATACGATCTTGGCTCACGGTCCAGCCCGACGCTCGCGACCCTCCATTGGCCTGATCCTGATTCCCTGGAGGACGACCAAGCGGGATCACGCGCCGATCACCTCCGACTAAGTACAATATCGGTTCCCGATTGACTCACGGCTCGACCCGAAACTTTGGACACCTCCGTTGGCCTGATCCTGACTCCCCAGACAAAGACAAAGCGAGATCACGGGGCGATCACATCCCGGTTAAGTGCGAGATCACGTCCCGGTTAAGTACGAGATCAGCTCCCGATCAGGGTTAGGGGAACCAAGCTAGGGATCAGCTATGTAGCCAGTGTCATGTGATCGTAGGATAGTAAATCAGGATGGGACCAGTAGGCATAGGAATAACCATAAACAGAATCGAATTTGCCCTGAACCACTCAAGTGTCTTCGCTACGCCTGGAACCGGGAACTACATTGGCCCTACAAGCGTCGAGAAGGTAAGGATACGTGACCTAGTATAGCGGTTAAGACTGGACAATATATTGGCCAGCTTTGCCCTATCTAGTGAACTATCCTTTAAGTGCATACCTCGGATCGGAAGGAGTTGGTTGTTTAGCCTGACGATCCCGTCGAATCTCACCCCCTCAAGACCCCCGCTAAAGGAAGCGGCAAGCAACGGAAAGGAAGGGACCAGATCCCGAATATTGGATTATTGGAAGACCTGGATCAAGGACCAGGCACCCGGATCAAGGCTCGAGGACTCGCCTACGACCGGGATCAAGTACCCCGAGGTGGAGTGAAGAACTTCCACGCTACCTCAAATCCCTGCGTCACACAAGACTTTCTTCCGACCTACAAGACACCTTCAGAAGTCACCTGGAAGAGCGTAACCCGCCTACCGACGGGTACACAAGGTGAAACTACACACAGCTAGATCACGGATCATCGGGGGACCCCCTCCGTTAGTCGGTACCCAAACCAAGAAACTTACCCGAATCCAGTGACCGAATATGGACTCCCCGTATGTAAACTAAGTTGTCGTGAGTAGATATTACTACATCGCTAGCTAAACGATATGTCCACTACGTAGTTAATCAACTTCTTCTTCTTCTTCTGGTACGATCGCTAAAATCGTTATCCCACGTCGATTAATGTTTTAGTCAAAAGCTACTTGTATGATATCTTCTCAATTAAAAAAAGTGCTCACTGGTGCGTTTGCTTGGCACCGTAGCTCTATTGGTCTATTGCTACATTTATGCTACAGCACCCCGCCAACAAATACGGTGCACTCGCATGTGATTTACCTGTGTGGTAGTACAACTGAGTACTAGTAAGTACTGTAACAGGATTAGTGCGCATCTTGAAGAGACAACGGCCAATGATATCGGACGGGTGAATGTAGCTGCCGTGAATGATCGAAGAACGCCACAAGTTGAAGTTGGCCTTGATGGACGAACGCTAGACAATCGGGACGAAGGAGAAATAACGACTTCGGCTCACCCCGATGACGGTGATTGGCAGACGACGTCGCAAACGATGACAATTACTGGAAACGACGAAGATCTGGGTGGTTCCGACGTGGATCTCAGTCAGCCTCTTCGCATGTGGAAACGAACGATGAACGGAAGCAAGGAATCGAGTCTCAGTCTGGAATTTGCAACGACAACGACAGTCTGGAATTTGCAACGACAACGACAGTCTGGAATTTGCAACGACAACGACAGTCTGGAATTTGCAACGACAACGACAGTCTGAAATTTGCAACGACAACGACAGTCTAGAATTTGCTCGACAGCGAGAGCATCGAATTGACGTTGACGGAGAGAGGCCCCGACGGTGACAATTGCTGTAGTCGGCCGAAGGCACACTAGTGAAATTACCCCGACACTGAGTCGACGAGCAACAAGAACGGACGTTGAGTGTTGTCGGTGACGACCGATTGACTGACGGACGGACGGACGGACGAACGAGTAAGGACGAAGGTAAGTAGGAGAGAGCGGGAGTAGAACGAACGGATTGAACTGGTAGCTTAGGACGACAACCGAGTGGAGGCTGATACGATCGAGACTTGGACGGGAACCCCTGTGCGTGAAGTTGGTACTAGTAGCGACACCAGCGAGGAGCTCCAAGGAAGATCATTAGTGCTGACGATACGAGGGAGTTGTTCGAAGTGAACGATTGATTGAACGATTGACGGACGAACGATTGAACGAACGGACGGACGAACGTAAAGGGTGAAAACTCTATTACATTTGAATACAAATAGGAACGAAGTTCCGGCGCAGGTGACTGAGCCAGCAGAGTGTTGTTGTTATTGATCGTGAACTAGCCCTAAAACAAGAACCCGGCGAGACAAACGTAGATAAGTACTGTCAGCCATACGATCCGCTAGCGAACAGGCGTATTGGGTTCGTCACATGGTGGTCATACAGGGGCTACTAACGGAAAAACGTGAGCTACGAAAGAAACGACGCACGATGGGAACGAGAACGGCAACAGTTATGGCTACTGCGAAAACTGTTCGAACGACGCGAAGCAGAATACAATCGAAGTCGAAGAGAAGACTGAAGATAATGACGTTGACGATGGGACCTCGACGCCACTGGGTGTTGATCAGCCGCGGAACAATGAGGCATCAGGAACTGAGATGAGTGATAGATCCTACCAGTGATGCCGCTACGGAACCGTACGAGGAGCTATCCGACAACACTCAGGAACCCACGGAGGCAGAAATCGTCAACCTGACGCGTACAATGAGAAAGTTAGCCGCCAGAACCGGAACGGGAACGAAGGTTTCCACCAGGTTGAAGAAATTGGCAACTGACCTGCAACAAGTAACCGCGGAATTGAGTAACTCAGGAGCCGAAGCACTTGATGAAGGTGACGTGTCGAACGATGGCGAGCTTGAACGAAAACCACCAAGGCGACGCGTAAAGCACGGTGAATCTGGAGTATTTGATCGAGCTAACCAACGTGACGAAAGGGACGACCCGGATTCTGAACGCCCAAGTAGTGACTCTGACCTGGAAGAACGACCCCGACGACATGCGGCGAGGTCGCAGGGACAGAGGCGACGTCAACAAGTGAAGAACTTAGCCACCCGAAGACGGAATAATGACGATAACGAACGAAGGCCACGAGGACGTGAACGGAGCCGTGAACGCCGACGAAGAAGTGAATCACGCAGGAGAGATCGCCACCACCGGGAACTACGAGAGGAACGACCTCAACGACACCGACAACAAGGAGCCCCACCAGGAAGAGACTCACCCGATGGAAATGGTAGCTCGAGCGATGACGGTGCTGATGACGAGCGACGGGGCCGACGTGAACGGAGTAGCAGCCGAAGCAGTAGCTCTGAAAGCCAGGATAGTTCCAATGAGTCTAGCGACTCACGTGATTCGGAACGTGACGGTCGGCGAGAACCCCGAAGACACGGTAGGCGACGTGGACACCATGAACGACGGCGACACCATGGAAGACGAGAACCACGGCACCATGATGAATCACGACGACGACGAGTGAGGAACATCAAGGACTTAGAACTTCCGAGCTTTACACCGACGCCACGAGCATCAGTATCGACGTGGGTAGATCGAATTGACTTGGCACTGAAGGGAGCCAAAGAATCGGGGCGAGGCGAATGGTCTGACCACTCCTTGTACTTCATCCTTGGGAATAAATTGATGGAGAGCGCGGCGAGATGGTGGGTGAATATGGATAGAAGACTGCACCGTCGAGACCGCACTTGGACGAAATTGAAAGTGGCCTTGTTGCGACGATACGGACCTCGTGTGGATAAGTCTGCTGCTGAAGCTCGAGTAAATGCACGATGCCGATTCCACCAGGAACCATATGCGGATTTCGCGGCAGGGTTGCGTGAAGCGGCCGACAGGAATGAAGTCAGCGAACGAGTGTTTCTGGCGCAGTTCTATCGATGCATTGATCGGACAGTAAGACAACTGGTCAAACAACCACCGGTACCTCGAACCTTGGAAGAAGCTGTGGAAAAAGCAATCGAAATTGACGACCCGATGGATTATGTGGCTGGAAATCAGCTAGCGACGCAAACTCAATACCGACCACCAGCAGGAAGCGAAGGTCGCATGGTAGTGATCCCGGGAGTTGGTACGTTGACGTTGCCGACAGAAGGAAGTGAGAAAGACGTGGAAAGTAGCAAAGCGACGGCGGAAACCACGGATGCTCTTGCTATCTGTAACAACCAACAGGGCGTGTACAACTGGCCAGCTGGAGTATTTGAACTTCCACCAGGGCAAAAGTGGAATGGACGATTCTGGGCGCCGACTGGCAACAGTGGAAAGAAACGAGCTGAGAAAAAGAAAGGTAAACAGAAGTCCAAGGTGGATGCGCCGTTAGCCAAAGAACGGAAGAAAATGAAACGTGAGATGCTGGACACAAGTAGTGAAGATGAACCCGACGAGAAGCGAACGAAGCGACAGAAGACGAGGACGATTCCACCTACTGCAGCCGTGAAGCGGACATCAGCAGAAGATCAACCCTACGGAACAACCCGAATAGTGGAGGCACATTCATCGACGTATGGAAGACAAGGACGAAGTGATAACACCAATCGACCATGTTTTCATTGCGGACAGAATAGTCACTGGTCATCGCAGTGCCCAAATGAACCGAAGTGTTTCGCGTGCTACAAGAGAGGACACTTCGCGAGAGATTGCCCTAACGAAGACGCCAAGAAACGCAACGACGAGTACTTGCAGAAGCGCGCCGAAGAAACAAAGAAGGCGTCGGGAAACGATACCCGGGCGTAGTAGCGGAGGTACGACGTCCGGTAAACCGAGAGACTCTCCGACAACGAGATGGTGATGACGGTGGTGTGCCCAAGAGACACGAGCTGCCGGAGATAACGTCTCAAGATGATGGTGTGGTACGAACGATGGAGCAACTGAAGAATGAAGGTGAGGAACGCGATGGGGATCGAGCAGCGATCTATGTGGCTACGGTACGACCTGCTATGGCAACGAAGAAATTCAGACGAATACGACTAGAGGAACTGTCGGAGGTTGAGACCCCTGGTGCGAACGAAAACGGCATTAGTTCGAGTATGGAGGCCGGGAATCCCGTGGATATGAGGATGACGACGGAGCTTAACAACGAACGAACTTTGGAACTGGTCTCGACAACAGCAGTGAACGGATCAACCGCTGAAGAAGGCGCGAACAGTGCAGCTGAAGGCAGTCCTGGTACGGACGGAGTTGAAGCTGGAGAAGGCGCGTGCGAACCCAGTGACGACCAGACTACTACCAGTGGTGAAGTCGCTACTGGAGAAGGCGAGACGGAACCGGAGCCGGATGGAGAAGAAAGAGCGATGAAGCGACGACGGGTGACTGCTGAACGACGGTTGCAACGACGACTCGCGCGACGAACCGCTCGACAACGACGACGGGAGAAGCAGAACCTCCAGCGAGAATGTAAACAACGCGAGAATAGTCGACGCGAACGACTAATTCAGGCACGACGAAATGATGCACACACAGCGTTGCAGAAATTGGCGGAGAGACGACGCGAACGGAGAGCGAATCCTTTGTCGACCGGAATCCATGAAACGTGTAGTGGGTCGTGGTGTGAAAGCCCAACCATGCCCACGCAATGCAGTCGGGTACGACAACAATGTTGACCGGCATCATGTGGTTGTAGTCAGCCACATTGATGTGGCTCAGAGGACAATGGCGTTGAAGTTGAGCACCTACTGTTAAGTCATTGTGGTTTAACGCTCTACCGGCTGTTCTCCTGAGTTGTTCGTCTACCCAAGCTGGCACAGTTGAAGTTTTATCGTATAGAATACCATCACTAGGACGCTGGTGATGGTAGTGTAGCGTAGCAAGTCGGGATACATGTTTTAGTTTTCTCAGTTTCATTTTTGACAGCTCGTCGACAGCTCAATACACTCGGCGATAATACTTTACAGGAAGTGCCAGCTTCTTTCGAGTGTCTTTGGGTTTTCGAGCGCTACCTACTACAAAGAATTCTTTAGCAGTTAAGGCCAAAGATGACAAGAACAACACGCAACACCCCGACTCTTCCGACACCAGCAACGGCAGGTTCTTCTGGAAGTTCGACTGTACCGATGGCTTTGTTCATGCCACTCGCTGCTCCGCAGTTGAAGAGCACTTCGCATGCCGCCTTAGTGCGGTGGCGGAAACTTCGACGCGAGTACGAGGACGAGGTGGCGATGAGATGCAATAACGACACGGATAAAAATGGCGGAGGTGCTTGTCAGTGTGAAGAAGTCGTTCGACAAGCGACTTCTTGGAGTTTGGTGTGACTTCGACTGGAATGTCAACGTTGATACCGTCAGTGATGATTTCATCCTGACAAAAATTGACGAAATCATTTCGTCAGTCAAGAACAACTCTGTTCCAGACGTCGCGACTGTGTTCAAGGAAAATGTAACTATCGACATGACCGAGAGCGACGTAAAAGAGCGCATAATGCAATTTTTGCTCGAAGCAGAGAATTCATAGAGGAACAAGGTTGGCAAGAGTTTTTCACCGGAAACGAAGGCTCCGTCTGAAGTGCAAGTTATTGATGGAGTCACTCCAACCGCGCAGCTTGCGTGACGAGGTGACAACCACAGTCAAGTATCAGGCTAGAGTGGCCAAGGATTGTGAGAAGGAGCTGTTCAAGCTCATACTGGCGAAAGCATTTGAACAGGACCGTGACTTTCAGCGTCGTAAACGCTCACGGACGAAAGACCAGAGCGACCGCAAGAGGAAAGACAACACGAACGACAGTGAATCGCCCCAACCTCGGCTTAAACACCGGAAAGTGGAAAAGTTTAACGGCAAACAGCCCGCTAAGGCTGCTTCCTGGAAGCAGAATAATGGGAAGGCAGTAGACTCTAAGCCGCCAACCGGTGGGTGCCTCAAATGTAAAGGGGACCACTGGCTCACTCGGTGTCCAAGTGCAACTGAAGACGAGAAGAAAGTTCTTTTGCGTGAGATGCATGAACGCCGCGACAGTAATAAAGGCTCGAAACGCCCCAAGACTGAGGCGTGAAGGTTGAAGCGCATCAAGGACTGTCTCTGAACACGACAAGATTATTGTCCTCGAAGAGAGACTGTCCATGCCCCTATTGCGCGGATACTGGGGCCGAAAAGAGCATCATCAGTGCTCGCAATTTGATGGAGCTTCAGAAGTTGGGTGGTCTTGTGAAACCACCACGCTGACTAAACCCACTATTTGCAAGACTGTGGGCGGGCACACGATTCAATCCAAGGAATCTGTGCAATTACAGATCATGATCCATACTGCGGCTGGGCCTGTGAGACCCGTTAAACCGTATGAGGTTCTAGTGATTCAGGAGAATGAAGATGAGTTTATCGTGGGCGAGGATATACTTAACGATTTGGGTATCAGCATCGATAGGCAGCTGGAGCAGTTAGCTGAACAAACCTCAGCGAATGACGACGATCCTATAACAGTTGAAAACGACTTCTGCAGTGGTTGCACACCTGACCGAGAGGTCCGTCAGGCTGTTGAAGGAATGATTGCTACAGCTCTTGAGAATGGTTTCCCGGTCGAAAAGGAAGACAAACTGCGCACAATTGTCTACATGTACGATATTTGGAGGCTTGTCTTGGACCAGATCCACCGGCAAAGGTGCCACCACTCGAAATACGATTGAAGAAGGGCTCTACCCCATTTCTGATGCAAGCCGAGAGCGTATCCACTTCACATAAGAAAGTTTCTACGGGAGTTTAATGAGGAGCTAGTACGATTGGGGTGGGCAGGTACGAAAATTCCTCAAGTCGATGGGCCTGTCCAGCGTTGCTCGTCAAGAAGCCTGGCAAAGGGTGAGCTACGACAGACAAGTGACTATCGACCGCTGAATGCCATGACGGAACCCATTGCAGGCGTGATGCCTATCTTACAGGTGATTACAGAGCACGTGAAAGACATGCTGTTCTTCGGTTTATTCGACTTCAAAAGGATTTTGGCAGCTTCCGTTGGCAAAGGCAAGTCAGGAATTGCTGAGTTACATGACAGATGCAAAAGTGTGCACTCCAACTCGCGTCCCTCAAGGATGCAGTGACGCAGCGCTGCACTTTCAACGAACTATGGAGAGTTGTTTTGAGAAGCTGCTATACAAACATCTACTGATTTGGATCGACGACTTACTGCTGTACGCGAAAGACGTTGACACATATCTGGAGAAATTGGAGGAACTGTTTACACTGATGAATGACTTCGGCCTCCAAGTTGAGCGCCTCGAAGTCGTCTCTTTTCCAACGCTCGGTGAAATGGTGCGGTAAGATCATAGATGGCGAAGGAGTTCGTCATGACCCAGGACGAGTTACAGTACTGCGTTCAATGCCGTTACCCACTACTGCCGGAGACCTACAGCAATTCCTCTGTGCGTGCAATTGGTTACGTGACAGTCTTATAGGCTATGCTGGAAACGTGAAAGTGCTGCAGAAGCGTCTTGATGTGACTCTGGGATCAGGTAAAAGGACGAAGCGTGCTGCAGCACGACTACCAGTGGAGTTTACTGATAATGAACGCGATGCATCTGCTAGAGTAAAGGAGTGCTTGGCGAGTGCTGCTATGTTGGCGCACCCCAGCAATGACGGAGTACTGTCGGTGTTCACAGATGCTTCTGACGAAGCGTGGAGTGTTATCGTGACGGACGTTGAACAATGGAGGAACGACAAAACGGTTGCATCACAGAAGCATCGACTGTTGCATTGCCTTAGTGGGACGTTCTCAGGTTCACAAGAAAACTGGTCCGTCATTGAGAAAGAGGCATTTGCCATTGTGGCAGCTTGTGATAAGCTACCACACCTTCTTCTCCGGCCAGCAGGTTTTCGTCTATTCTGTGACCATCGCAATTTGATACACGTTTTCGCCCCCGATGAAACAGTGAAGAAGCACATACGAGGAAAGTTACTTCGCTGGGCTATGAAACTTGGAGAGTTCCGCTACGAGATTCATCACATCGCCGGCGAAGACAACGTCTGGGCTGACATGGTATCCCGATGGACACGCCCAACAACGACACTCAGCGTGCGTCGAGTGACGACTCCGCAGACAGCAGCAACAAGAACGGTTACAGCTGCGACCTCCTCGACGATGACAATTTTGTTTGGCCCACAATGGACAGCATATCGGCTGCCCAGCAGCAGTTTAGCAACCTGTCTGAACGGAGAACTTTGGATAAAAGGTGACGACGGGGTGATACGAAAAGACAAGCGCTTGTGGATCCCTTCAGAGGCTGTAAACCTTCTCCGTCGCTTGTGTATCATTGCACATTGGCCCATAAGGTCACTGAGGTCGAGATGCTATGTTGGCGCATCTTGGCCGCATCTTTCACATACCTCACCTTCGAGAATGTGTGGACAAGTTCTTGGCGAGCTGCCTCTGTGCTACCATGTAAAGGGGGAAGGTAGCAAGGCCATGGAGCGAAACATATCGGTGCAACGAGCGAAATCAAGCGTTGCATTGGGACTTTGTACCTTGGCGAATCTTTCGGTCAATTGAAATACCTACTGGTGTTGAAGGACGATGCAAGTCATTACTCTGAACTCGTCAAATGCGAATCGCCTACAAGCACTGTTGCAGCAGACGCTCTCATGGACTGGCACAGTCGCTTTGGAATTCCCAGAGATTGATTAGTGATGACCAAGGAACTCACTTCAAGAACGAAGTGATGGAGGAACTCTGTACTAGACTCAAGTGCAAGCAAATCTTCTCACCTACATACAGCCCATGGATCAACGGGTCTGTTGAACGCGTGAATCGAGATATATTGCAAGTGTTACGGGTTTTAATCCTAGACTACAAGATCAACCACCGAGACTGGCCAAGGTTGATTCCAGTGGTACAGGCCAGCCTCAAACATACTGCCGTGCCGTCATTGGCTGGTAAAACGCCAGGCGAGTTGTTTACTGGTCTAGACCCCGTCACCACTGCAAGCCGTATACCTCCGGGCCTGAAGTCAACCCAAGTGTGCAACCAACGCGCACTTCAGCAGAGATTGAGGAGAGCTTGGCGCGACTACGTGCAAGTGTGAGAGACATGCACAGGGCAGTTGAAGACGTCCGCTAAAACAAACGCTACTCAACAAGAAGAAGGAACGTGGCGACAACATCATCAACTTCAATGTGGGCGACTATGTACTGCGATCACGTGTCGATGAGAAGAGACAGACAAAACTGCTCGTCACGTGGCTTGGCCCATACGCGGTAACAGCAGCAGAACCGCGTGACGTGTTCAAGGTCAAGCATCTTGTCACTGGCGAGGAACTTGTTGTACATGCCTCGCGGCTTAAGTTCTTCGCCGACAAGGACCTAACAGTTACTGAGGAGCTCCTGGAGCACGTGGCTGCCCAGGGCATCATGCTTCGCGTGCGCGAGCTGATGAAACACCGTTGGAACGACCGGAGTCGTTGCTACGAAATCCTTGTCGGGTGGCATGGATTAGAAGCAATAGAGGACTCGTGGGAACCTCTAGCAGCCCTACACAAAGACGTGAGTACGTTAGTGGAAGGCTATGTTGCGAAATGCAAAGACGCTAAGCTAGCATCTCAAAGCGCTAGAAGCGATGCCAAAGCGGCAATGACCATGTATACATGTATATCCTTGGTATAACGACTGTATAGTCACTAAATAAAGGTTGTTCCTTGATTTTGTGATTATAATGGTCAATATCTTGGGTGATGTGCAGGTCAAGTTAACTTCAACGGCAACGTGTTGAAGTTGAACCAATTATGTACCCGTGAGTGGTGCTGACGTGATGGTGACTCATGATACGTTGGCCATAACGTCATACAGTGATGATTCACCGTAATCAAATTTGTACAAGCAAATATTTGACCGTGTTGGCAGATTGGGCTTGAAGGGGGACTGTAGTGGGTCGTGGTGTGAAAGCCCAACCATGCCCACGCAATGCAGTCGGGTACGACAACAATGTTGACCGGCATCATGTGGTTGCAGTCAGCCACATTGATGTGGCTCAGAGGACAATGGCGTTGAAGTTGAGCACCTACTGTTAAGTCATTGTGGTTTAACGCTCTACTGGCTGTTCTCCTGAGTTGTTCGTCTACCCAAGCTGGCACAGTTGAAGTTTTATCGTATAGAATACCATCACTAGGACGCTGGTGATGGTAGTGTAGCGTAGCAAGTCGGGATACATGTTTTAGTTTTCTCAGTTTCATTTTTGACAGCTCGTCGACAGCTCAATACACTCGGCGATAATACTTTACAGGAAGTGCCAGCTTCTTTCGAGTGTCTTTGGGTTTTCTTTCGAGCGCTACCTACTACAAAACGGAAAAGACGATCCCGGTGAAGCTGGTGAAGAAAACCCGTGAAACCACAACGACGATCGCAGTGCCGAACGATGACGGTGACGAATATGTGCGTTCCAAAGATGGTTTACCGACTGCAAAAGTTCGGGTGAATCGCAATTGGAAGGACATTAAGCTCGATAGCTGTGCGCGATACACAGTTGCCGGCACAGAATGGATGCAACATGGGGACCGACTGGACGTTGAGCCACCAGTGGACTTTGTCGAAGGGATCGGTGGATTCTTGTTGGACGTTGTTGGTATGTGGTGGTTCCATATGCAAACGGTGTTTGGAGAAACTGTTTGTGTGGATGCGTGCATTGTGGATGGATGCGACGACGAGTTCTTGCTGGGTGTGGACTTCCTGAAGCAACACAATGCCAAACTGGATTTCGAGCGCAATGAACTGACGTATCGAGAGAAGCAACGAAGATTCATTATACCCTTCCGGACGAACGAAATAATTGATGACGGCGCGAGGGCACGCATTGCAAAGGTTCGGATGACGAGACGTACACAGTTGACTGGAAATGCCGTAACGCCTGTTGAAGTATCGGTTGCTGCTGCGGACGGTGAACTTGGCATGTTTGTGCCAACGCGATGTACAGGAGCAGTGATGTTGGCCTCAACGGTAACACGAGCGAAGAACGGTAAAGCAGTAGTACCCATGATCAACGCAGCACCAGGAAGAACGAAGTTACCCTCGAAGAAAGAGCTTGGAGTCTGGATACCAATTGATGATGACATGGAAGTCCTTGAAATCAATGGTGAATCGAGTGAAGACTTGGCTGAACGGAATAAGCAGTCAAGAACCTCTCAAAGACGAAGACAACGTAAGGATCGGTGTGGAGGATGACGACAGCCGAGAGTTGGTTCTGAAGTTGTTACGAGCCTATAGGAATCTGGTAGAGACTACGGGTGATTGTCCGCCACCGACGGCACTACCAGTAGAACATCACATTGACACAGGGGATGCTGCTCCCATCATGCTGAAGAGGAGACGACAAGCACATGCTGACGACGCAATTATCGAGGAAAACGTAAAGAAGATGTTGGCGGCCGGAGTGATCGAGGAGGGAAACGGTGCTTGGGGTTTTCCTGTCGTATTAGTACGTAAGAAGGATGGAGAGGTCAGATTCTGCGTGGATTATCGAGCACTGAATAAAATCACACGGAAAGATGTCTATCCCTTACCACGAATTGATGAAACGTTGGAAGCGCTTGGTGGAGCACTGTTATTCTCAACACTTGATTTGAAAGCAGGTTACTGGCAGATTCTAATGGCATTACGAGACAAAGTGAAGACGGCTTTCATGACGAAACAGGGACTGTATCAATTCCTACGAATGCCTTTTGGACTAATGAACGCACCTTCCACGTTTCAGCGAATGATGAACGGAGTATTGCGAGGTCTTACTTGGTCGACTTGCTTGGTGTACCTGGACGATATCGTAATCTATACGAGAGGTGGCATTGAGCGACACGTGGTCGAGCTAGCTTGTGTGTTAGAGCGACTGTCTCAAGCGGGTTTGACGCTCAAATTGAAGAAGTGTGTATTTGCAACTGAATCGATGGAGTACTTGGGCCACGAATTGTCGAAAGAAGGTGTACGACCACTGGATCGATTGGTGACTGCCGTGCGAGATTTTCCAAAGCCGAACGATGCTGTGGAAGTGAAGAGATTCGTGCATCTCGCAGGTTACTACCGAAAATTTGTGCCAGGATTCGGTACTTTGATGGAGCCGCTGACGACGCTGCTGCGTAAGAAAGTGAAGTGGAAATGGGGAGCTTCACAAGAGGAAGCGTTCCTCGCGGTAAAGAAAATATTGACGACGAAACCGGTGTTGAGGTACCCGGATTTTCGATTGCCATTTCGATTGAGTACGGATGCTTCTACGATAGGACTGGGAGCGAGTCTGATGCAGGATGGAGGCGACGGATGGCAACCTGTGGCTTATGCAAGTAAAGTGAACAATGACGCTGAAGCCAAGTACGGAATTACTGAGTTAGAATGTCTCGCGGTAGTATGGGCTATCAAACTTTTCAGACCCTACCTGTACGGACGACGATTTGTAGTGGTGACGGACCACGCAGCCCTGAAATGGTTGATGACTAGTACGAACCTGACGGGTAAATTACATCGCTGGGCGCTGATTCTTCAAGAATATGATTTTACTGTTGAATACCGGCCGGGCAGTACGAATGTAGTTGCTGATGCGTTATCCAGAGCTCCGGTCGTATCGAAGACGTTGGCTGCAGCAGGACGGAGGAAACGAAAGAAGCGAGGGACGGCGGACGATCAAACGAAGAGCACGGAGACGATTAAAGCGACGAGTACGAGTGGCGCACGTTGTATGACGACAACGGAGCAGGTTCGAAGTGCTAAGACTGGAAAACGGCAAAAGAAGAAGGACAAAAAGCTGTTACCGAACGACATACACGTGAAGAAACCAATATCGCGGAGCGAAGCATTGAAACGGACCCCTAACGAGACCAATGAGGTACAACGAATGTATGAAGATGCTGAAGTGACCGTGAGTGGGTCGATGACTGACCGTGGACGGACAACGAAGGAAACGAGGAGCGGGTCACCAACCAAAAGCACCTTGTCAGTTGAAGTTGCCACCACTAATGCTGATGACACACTACGAACCGAAACCAACGAAGTGACGGAGTTGCGAACGACGAACACGGTGCCGATACGAGGACCGGCGACCAGTGTAACGATTCAGCGGACGAGTACGAATGATGCGCGTTGGGGTGAACACGAACGAGCACGTGATGAACGTCAACGGAGACGGGAACAGGGTGACACCTTGCAGTTAACGGACGAAGAAATCTGTGAAGCTCAGATGCAGAGTAAACTGGTCCAAAGATTAATCAAAGACGGCGAGTATCGAAACATGCGAGTGACGACGAGCTACGGTATGGCTGTGATCGAAACGACGAATGGCATACGGGTGATATTACCTGCAGTGTTACGACCAATTGCATTCAAAGAATGTCATGACTCAATATGGGCTGGACACTTACGGACGACGCACACTCAAGCGAGAATTTCACAAGTGTATTGGTGGCCAAACTTGGCAAAAGACGTGAAATGCTGGATACGAGGATGTCAAGAATGTGGTAGCCGGAAAGCGAAGCCGAAAGAAATTGTACCTCCGTTGCGAAGTTTACGAGGAGGAGACGTTGGCGATCGCTGGGCATTAGACGTAGCAGGGCCCTTACCTGTTGGCGAGAACGGACAACGGTATGTGATTGCAGCGCTGGAGTACGTGACACGATATGCAGTTGCCACGACGATGGAGACCCATGAAGCGGACAAAGTTGCGAGCTTCCTGATGAAGGAGATTGTCTTGAAGTTTGGACCTTTTAGGGAGCTGTTGACGGACGGAGCCCCAGAGTTGACGGGCAAAGTTATTGATGAGCTGGTGAGACTATTGCAGGCTCAACAGACGAATCCAGTGCCGTACCGACCTCAGATGATTGGACTAGTGGAACGGTTCCATAGGACTTGGAAGGATTGTGTGGCGACCTACATGAGTGACGAACGGCAATGCGACTGGGATAACTGGGTGGATTTTGCTGTCTACTCATACAACTCGGGTAAACACTCGACAGTGGCGTTGTCACCTAACGAATTGATGATGGGACGAAAGTTGAGGACACCGAACGAATTATTGCGGAGTACACATGTGACTGAAGCAGGTGACCTGTTAGAACATCATCAGAAGCTGCTAAAGACGCTGAAAGCGGGACATGAATGTGCGGAAGTGGCAAGAGAGCGCGAACAAGCTCGACAAGCAAAGTACTATGATAGGAAATCAAGAACGGGACGAGACTTTGAACCAGGCGACAGAGTGTGGGTGTTTCGACCTCCGAGAGGATCGAAAGCTTCTAAATTTGTGCACTCTTGGATCGGACCGGTACGAGTACTTGAACCCGCGGGTTATGATAACCTACTGCTACGAAGAGAAGATCAGGACGGAGGCGGGGAGCTGTTAATAGCTCATGTTTCATTTCTGGTGAGATACCACCACCCCGGCCAAGTGTTGCAAAGCGTAGGAGACGATATCATTGACGAATTGACGGATGAAGGTACGCTTGAACGGGAATCGAGTGCAACGACGACCGGAACGACTGATCGAACAACGACGGCTCAAATTAATGAAGTCGCGGCTGGACGAGTATCAAAACGAAAGGAGCGAACAGTTCCGAGTGCGAATGAAAACGACAAACAACGTGGCATGTTGGTGGAACTTCGAAGACGACGTCGAAGGAATGCAGCCGGACAGTATGTCCTTGAGGTTGAGTTGCAGCCGCTACGTGAAGATGACGAACGAAGAAATAGTCAGCGATCTGGGCGCGAGGACGGAACGTTTTGGGTCTCAATGCGGGACTATGAACAGTTCTTTCAAGCCGCCAGAGTCGTGGAAGACTCTGGAGAAGGAGAAGGCGTGTAACAGGATTAGTGCGCATCTTGAAGAGACAACGGCCAATGATATCGGACGGGTGAATGTAGCTGCCGTGAATGATCGAAGAACGCCACAAGTTGAAGTTGGCCTTGATGGACGAACGCTAGACAATCGGGACGAAGGAGAAATAACGACTTCGGCTCACCCCGATGACGGTGATTGGCAGACGACGTCGCAAACGATGACAATTACTGGAAACGACGAAGATCTGGGTGGTTCCGACGTGGATCTCAGTCAGCCTCT
Source organism: Phytophthora colocasiae (assembly GCA_018806915.1). Lineage (NCBI taxonomy): Eukaryota > Oomycota > Peronosporomycetes > Peronosporales > Peronosporaceae > Phytophthora > Phytophthora colocasiae. The sequence goes on from JAGKQI010000101.1 coordinate 1,746,018, forward strand.
TCGCATGTGGAAACGAACGATGAACGGAAGCAAGGACTCGAGTCTCAGTCTGGAATTTGCAACGACAACGACAGTCTGGAATTTGCAACGACAACGACAGTCTGGAATTTGCAACGACAACGACAGTCTGGAATTTGCAACGACAACGACAGTCTGGAATTTGCAACGACAACGACAGTCTGAAATTTGCAACGACAACGACAGTCTAGAATTTGCTCGACAGCGAGAGCATCGAATTGACGTTGACGGAGAGAGGCCCCGACGGTGACAATTGCTGTAGTCGGCCGAAGGCACACTAGTGAAATTACCCCGACACTGAGTCGACGAGCAACAAGAACGGACGTTGAGTGTTGTCGGTGACGACCGATTGACTGACGGACGGACGGACGGACGAACGAGTAAGGACGAAGGTAAGTAGGAGAGAGCGGGAGTAGAACGAACGGATTGAACTGGTAGCTTAGGACGACAACCGAGTGGAGGCTGATACGATCGAGACTTGGACGGGAACCCCTGTGCGTGAAGTTGGTACTAGTAGCGACACCAGCGAGGAGCTCCAAGGAAGATCATTAGTGCTGACGATACGAGGGAGTTGTTCGAAGTGAACGATTGATTGAACGATTGACGGACGAACGATTGAACGAACGGACGGACGAACGTAAAGGGTGAAAACTCTATTACATTTGAATACAAATAGGAACGAAGTTCCGGCGCAGGTGACTGAGCCAGCAGAGTGTTGTTGTTATTGATCGTGAACTAGCCCTAAAACAAGAACCCGGCGAGACAAACGTAGATAAGTACTGTCAGCCATACGATCCGCTAGCGAACAGGCGTATTGGGTTCGTCACAGTACGTGTACACTTGGCTCAGGCCACAGTCATTTTGCATTCGCAGTCCCACACGCATCCAGCAGTCCAAGTCTTCGTGTCAAAATGGCTTCGTTCAAGCTTGTGACGGGGGATCTCATCCGGCTTGTGGAAACGCCACATGAGAAGCAGCACGAAGCCTCGGAGGGCTAGAAGGAATCGCTAATGTGGATCTGAAACAAGGCTTTGGATTCCGGTGATACGGGCGACTTGCAGAGACGGGAACTCTTTCGGCAAGAACTACGTACCACCACCAAGATCGAAAAGCTTTCTCGAGTTGATGTGGGCTGCGTTCCACGACATTTCCATCGTCATTTTGACCATTTCTGGTTTCATCTCGATCATCTTGGCGTCCACGGTGGGGGGCCATAAGAGCACTGGCTGGCTGGAAGGTGCGTGCATCATTGTCGCAGTCATTGTCGTCATTCTTGTGACGGCCACCAACGACTACCAAAAAGAAGCCCAGTTTTCGTGTGCTGAATGCTGTTACGGAGGATGAGAAGATCAGACAACCAGCGGAAGTCACCAAGTGGAACCTTCTAGTCGGAGATATTGTCCGTGTGGATCTAGGAGATATTATCCCGGCCGATGGTATCATCTTTGACGAGAAGGAGATCAAAATGGACGAAAGCCATGACTGGAGAGTCCGATCTCCTAAGAACGCTGAGACCCTATTCCTTCTTTCTGGTACAGCTTTCTGGCTCAATAAGGAAGTCTGAAAAACCGATATCCTTCCGAGCTGCATATCACCATTTTTTGACCTGACAATATTTTTAAATCGAACTATATTGTTTATTTCTTATAACCTTTCCATTTGCATGCAGACTCCAACTTCTTTATTGAGGCAGAAAACTGTACGAAAGTTATGGAGGGATTGGAGGTAAAAAGTTGGATCCCCGCAAACATTGAGGATGAGGCGTATGTAGAGATCGCGACACCCAGAAATGACGCCGTCGACAAGAAAGACGAGCAAATAAACAGTATGGAGAATTCTACTGGTAGCAGCCGCTGTACAACTTGACCATCTTGATCAGCAAGTTCGCAGTGTTTGTAGCGCTGTTGGTGTTCGTGATCATGTCGATTCACTTCTCCATCGACACTTTCGCGAGGGAGGACAAACCCTGGAAGAGCGGATACGTCAACGACTACATGAACTACTTCATCATCGCTATCACTGTTCTCGCAGTGGCAATTCCTGAGGGTTTACCACTCGCAGTGACCATCTCACTTGCTTATTCCGTGAAGAAGATGCTGGTGGACAACAACTTGGTGCACCTGGACGCCTGTGAGACCATGGGAAGTACTACGACGATCTGCTCTGACAAGACCGGCACGCTGACGACGAACCGCATGACGGTGATGCAGCTGTGGATCGGCGATCAGGAGTTCTCGACTGCTACGGACGGCATCGGAGCTCTGTCGGACTCGACCAAGGAGACTTTGTGCACGGGCATTGCGGTGAACTCGACAGCTGGGATTCTTCCTCCCAAGGTGGAGAACGGTCTGCCGGAGCACACGGGTAACAAGACTGAGTGCGCTCTGCTGCAGTACATCCGCGACGGTGGCGTTGAGTACCCTGAGATCCGCACGAACAACGAGGTGGTGCACATGTTGACGTTCAGCAGTGCGAAGAACGTGTGTCAGTGGTGGTGCGTCGCAGTGCGACGACGTGCCGAGTGTACACGAAGGGTGCGACGGAGGTGGTTTTGGGTCTGTGCCAGGACATGCAGCGCGTGGACGGCTCGATGGAGTCTCTGGACGACGCTCGCAAGGCGAAGATCGGTGCGGAAGTGATTGAGAAGTACGCTTCGCAGGCGTACCGTACGCTGTGTCTGGCCTACCGCGACTTGGACGTGCCGGCTGAGGAAACGATCAACTGGTCGGACGAGGACGTGGAGAAGAACTTGACTTGTGTGGCCATCGTGGGCATTGAGGACCCGGTTCGACCGGAGGTGCCTGGCGCCATCCAGCACTGCTACCGTGCCGGTATCACGGTGCGTATGGTGACGGGCGACAACATCACGACTGCGCGTTCGATTGCCAGCAAATGCGGCATCACGAACCCGGGCGATGGCTCTCTTGTCATGGACGGCCAGACGTTCCGCAACCGCGTGTTGGACGCACAGGGCAACATCATCCAGTCGGAGTTCGACAAGATCTGGCCGATGCTTCGCGTGCTGGCCCGTTCGTCGCCCAAGGACAAGTACACGCTGGTGTCTGGTTTGATGCAGAGCAACGTCGTTCCGCACGGTCCTCAAGTGGTTGCTGTGACTGGTGACGGCACGAACGACGCTCCTGCTCTGAAGAAGGCGAACGTGGGTTTCGCCATGGGAATCAGCGGCACTGCCGTTGCCAAGGACGCGTCGGACATTATTCTGATGGATGACAACTTCAACTCGATCGTGAACGCCATCAAGTGGGGTCGTAACGTGTACGACTCGATCGCCAAGTTCCTGCAGTTCCAGCTCACAGTTAACGTTGTCGCTATCTCACTGGCCTTTATTGGTGCAGTTGTACTGGAGCAATCTCCTTTGTCTGCTGTTCAGATGCTGTGGGTGAATCTGATTATGGATTCATTCGCTTCACTAGCTCTTGCTACTGAAGAGCCGACGCCTCAGCTACTGGAGCGCAAGCCGTACCCGAAGACACAACCATTAATCTCGAAGAAGATGACCAAGCACATCATCGGACAGTCGATTTTCCAGCTCGCTCTCATGCTGGCACTTGTGTTTACTGGTGAAAAATGGTTCGACATCCCTTCAGGACGCGTTGTTGACCTCGATGAAGACGTGAAGAACGACCCGACGGTGCACATGACCATTGTCTTCAACACTTTCGTGTGGGCACAGCTCTTCAATGAACTCAACTGCCGCAAGATCCACGACGAGATCAATATCTTCACGGGCATCACCAAGAACCGCGTGTTCCTGTACGTGTGCGTGTTGCAGGTTGCGATGCAGTACGTAATGGTTCAGCACACTGGTGACTGGTTCAAGTGCAAGCCTCTTGATGTTGGACAGTGGTTCGCCTGTATTGGTATGGGCTTCGTGTCGATGCCTCTTGGCCTGGTGCTGCGCAAGATTTCTATGAAGAACGCTCCGAGCTGGATGGCCCTTTGCCGCGAGGTTGACGAAGACGAGGTTCGCAAGATGACTTCGGGCTCGACCCGCGGCCAGGAACTCTGGGTGCGTGGCTTCGCTCGTATTCGCGCTCAGATCCGTGTTATCAAGGCGTTCCGGAAGGGTATTCAGGCGAAGACTCTCATTAAGGGGTAGATTAGTACATGTACTATCGTTGTGCCAACAATAATGTTTTGAATTTCTTGTATCTCGGGAGTTCACGAATACTACCAGTTGTACTAGGAAGCACCCTTGATCTTCTTACTTATAAGTACACTGAAACACTGCCTCCCGTTTTGGAAGCTGTCTGTTCTGTCGATTTTCGGCGTCTGTACTGACTTGTGCATCAAGTCCATACAGGAACAATTACTTGCACATACCATTATGGTCGGTTAGCCTTGTATTCGCGTAAGTGACACCGTTGCTAGAGCAGATTTGTGAGCCGGCAGTGACATCGATATTGTTGCAGGAACACGGGCGCAGTCAATTTAAGCGGAGTTCCTGGCGATCAAGAGGTGAACTTCAATGCGGCCTTCACGTTGCTGGTAAATGACAAAGTGATCACTGATAAGAGTTACATGAGTACTAGGGCATACGAGCTATGCCACCAGTACTATAAATGTATACGTGTTGCGGAAGTTGAGTCACTCTCGCGAAACGCGTTTACATGCATGCATACATCATTTACCTAGGTCCGCAACACCACGTAAGACTCCCCCATGGTTCGAGTCACGGCTTGCCGCTTCTTACGCATCAGCTGCAGTGAAGACGACCATCCGCTCTTCCGTCGCTACTACGCCAGGTACGACGCGTCCTCATTGAGCCATTTTGTCCAAGCGGTGGACTCACAATTATCCGTGTCAGACAAGTTTCCGGTCACTCTTTTTTTACTTGAGTTAACTATAGAATTGGTCGAGACCTGATTTACTGTGACCACGCAAGTGGTCACTTTACAACTACTTGGTTTTTGTATGCAGGTTGGAGGGCTCTGGTGTGTGCCCCTCTGCAAATCTGGAACTGCCCAGACGTATACTTGATGTTTGTATGGAGATTTCGGTGACCACACGATGGTGTGACCACTTCGCTGTCACCCACGGATAGGGTTATGAAAAATAAGATTGTTATTTTATTGAGCCCCCAGACTCGGGTCAATCAATAATTTGTTTATTGCAATTTTGTTTTCAATCATATCATCGAGCTCTGATTGGTATAAAACCACCTAGCCGTAACCTTAACCCAAACCCCTTGACGCTCGCTAAAGCTTTGCGAGAACTTTCAAAGCGTGGCGCTTTAACGACGACGGCTTGTGGGCTGAGGTATTTCGCAGTTATCAGTCGAGCGGGTCTGGCTCGGGTGCAACCCGCAGTGAACTATCGCCAGTGTCGAGGCCTGTCACTCAGGTGCCGGGAAGGCTGGGGACCGTTCTGATGGACGTGATCTGCCCTAGTCTAAAGGGGGTTTTGATGCCTGATGGCTTTCCTCCTCTTGCTGTAGGTAACACGCAGTAAGTAAGAACAAATACACTTTTGGTTTTACCCCACAACACACACTCGTGCCATTCCTTACCTTTCCAGTGACAAGAAGGAGACTCACGGTCCAAGGACGACGCTGAGGTTCCTGCACGACACAAGAGCGGCAGAGAACAAGACGACGCTAAAGAGCTGCTAGCAGTTGGTGTGAACTCCTTCGTAATGGCATCAAACAGACACCGTACGTCCAATATAGTCGCATGTTTGGGTCTTGCAGAAAAATGCAAAGTGAGGAGACTGCTGGAGTGTCGAGCGCTACCTCAGAGCTGTCTCGTCGAAGTTGTTTACGTCGTACAGGCCTAGAAGACCACTGCCTGCTCATTATTGATGCGTTAAGAGTACTCAAGTAGCTCGTGACTTCACGATAACGTGCAGAACGCGAGCTAAACGCCACAGTGAAATGGAGGATGATTTGGACGTGATTGAGACCTCGCTCAATCAATAATTTAGTGTGTTTTAATTGAATTATTTGAAAGTCAAATTGTTTTTTTCACAACCCTGCTCACAATCGAACTGAACACTTTGGCCCTACAACGTTGAGTATTCAGGAGTAACAGGGAACGCGGCGTCAAGGTACTGACTGTCCAAAGGCTTTCGTTTCGCCAGCCAAGAAATAACAGTCTCTCTTTCTAATCCTTCCAGCTCCTACGCTGTTTCCCACATTGCTGTCCCGAACACGTTCAACGCTGCTACTGCGGCTCCTCCATCCACGTGCTGGTGACCTTCGCGGAGGAGCGAAAGATGCACCGATATGTTGCTTCCTTGAGTATTTAAGTTTGTATCAAACTGGTATTGTCAACGGTGTGTGATACGAGCCTGCTTACTTGTTGCTTCCTATCCCAGTATTTAATACTGAGTATTATCTTATCATAATCACCATTTTCATCATAAACAACAGATGCACTACGACGTATTACGTGTCCATGGATGTTAATGCTGTTGTGGGGAAATTTGGGGTGATGCTAGTCGTCTTTTGTAAAATACAGAAGCTCTTGCCTTGTATAAACTTCAGTGGGAACTATTCACTTTGCTATTTACAAGCAACACGACACAGCAAACCTCCAGGTACTCCGCAGAAATCGAAGCCCTCCCAACTTACTGCTTTTCTAGTTGTTCGGCCACAGCATCAGCTGCCTTGATGTCTTCAGATTTAGCAACAGACTCGGCTAGAATTCCTTTAAACCCGTTGCTGATGGTTGATGAGCTCAAATCGCGCCATGCGTCAACAGTCCACTCCACAATGTCAGTTCTACCAGGGGCCGTTATGCGCTGTCTTTCATTGCCACGGAGCTGGTCCCCCGGCCAAGAAATCCATCGTAGTTGTAGGCGGCGTTTCAGTGGGCGATTCCACGCAACATCTGCCGGTTGGCACACTCCATTATCGGAAGTTGGAGGGGGACGCCGTCCCCTATTTGCACCCGTCTGGTCCCCACACCGTCACCCTGATAATCGGTTATCATGAAGTCTCCACTACTTGATAACAGTGCATATCAAACTCGCGTCTAATACAAATTTGCCAGTTGCAAGTAAAATATTACAGCTCAGAGTTTTTTTATTCATTACCCAAAGCGACGGCTTACACACAGGTACGAGAAGAGAATTCCTCGTCACCACCCCTCATTCTCATACACTTATATGAATTCCCTAAGCAGAGACCTGTGAAGCTGAGATTCTACGGGGTAAGCTGGGCATGACATTCGCCGACGCGGCAACACGCTGGTGGTGTTAACGCGCTCGGGCGAGTTCGTCTTGGTACTTAATTGGCGATGATCATGTACCTGCTCGACATCATCATCATCGTCAAGTTCGCGATCAAACAGCAGCGTACCGGAGCTGCCCCTTTCTGCTGCAGGAGTACGTCACGATGGTGTTGAATATCAAGCAGGATGACTTCGGGAGAAGCGGTCGATAACGAGACACACAAAAAAACGTTACGGTCAGCGGCCTGCAGGATTGATTACAAGATTACAAGGCAGTAAACGAGAAGCACGATGCTGTCCTGGAGGGCGACATTAAGCCGATTCGGATCGACCAGGACCCCCAGAGTTGTCGACAAACGGTATGTACTATAATGGCAATGGAATCATTGTTTTGATTAAGTTTTGTTCACTTACTTCTTTCTGTCCAAGGTATAACTTAAACCATTTAATGTAAGTTTCGAATTTGCGCGTTGAGCCTCTAGTATGCCCATAGCTTGTTCATGACTAACATTCTGCTCTTGTGCGATCAGAATAATGCGGTCAATGATTCTTTTTCTACGAAAGAAAAAACGTTTTTCAGCTGTACTGCAGCGCCATTTTGAACCATGAGTTTGTTCTAGTATACGGACGGCGGGCCCACCATTTAGTCCTACCTCCCACTCCTGCCATACCTGATGGACGGTCTTCAGTGACCTTACCTGCTTGTACTCAGTTGGAGGTGGTGGATGCGAAACAACTTCTGAAACTCCAGATCCATTAGTCCCCACTCCCCAATCAACAGCAAGACGAAGCGATGCAGAACCCGAGGTAAGTCGCGTGAGAGCTTCTTGTAAATGATGCACGGATGAGCCAATCTCGCTAACTCTTTTGTCAAAATGCGATAGGGTCTGCTGATGCTGCTGGTTCAAATGTTCAATTAGATCTGAAACAACGCTGTGTAAATTCATTGTGTGTGGTGATTTTTCCGTCATCATTTTGGTTTTTAATTTAGATGCAAACTCATTGAACGAGCTGCTGTTGAATGGAGCCGTTGTCCATAGTTTATGAGTAGGGTGAAGATCACGCAAAAGAGTGGCGTCTTGGAGAAGCACTACACGAAGGTACCGTAACAAGTCCAAAAAACCATCGGTTGCGATGTGAGGTGCCGACGCTTGCGTGTACGCTGCCATGTAGGTCTCAATGAACGGGAAAATCTGTGTTTGAAGGTGCTCTGGAGGAATGAGCGATGCGCGCTCCAAAACAAACGTGCATCTATCTGGTGTAAATCCAGCAAGTGACCGCATGGCTTCTCTCGGTAACGCGCTAAGGTAACACTCTTCCATAGTTGATGCATTCCAACGACCTAATCGACGTATCTGTGACTCTGTAGCACCAGCTAATTCCGCCATCCGAGCTCCTGATCCACGTGCAGCATGAGTCTTTGCCTTTGAATGCATGCCAAGGGCAGTAAATGCTTTAATAGTAGCATCATAATGGGCACGGTAGGTCATTGAAATCGTCGGACCCTTTCCTGACTTCAGGACTTTAATGTCATACCAATTCTCCGGCACTAAGAAATTCGGAACATCCTCCTTTTGTACAGACCATCGAAAAAAAAATACAGCGCAAGGGACCCAACAGGACACACTTCAACGTTGCGATGTCGAATACTTGAACCAAATTCACGACGGCCGTACTGGTTAGTTTTGCCCTGCCCCAGGATCATCACGAGTGCTCTGCATTCTGTGAACCCTTCATTCTCCAGAATCACACTGAAAAGGTCAGGTAGTTCCATGTTGCGAGCCGATTCTCCTCGAAGTAGACACGCATGACATAGGAAATGACTCATTCGATTTCGTAAATCGGGACCAGTGTTGAGGTTCATGTAGTAACGAGAGATTGATACGAGGTCTTCAGTCGTACAGTAACCATCCAGCAAAGATCCAACCCCACGGTCAACATAGTCACGCTTATTCTTTTCATGTCGCTCACGTCTCAATGACGACAACAAGGCTTTGATGAGTCTGTTCCGCGGATGCGGGTGTGAATTCGCACCGCGACTTTGCTGATCGCTGAAGAGGTCTGAGATAGCGTTAACGTACATTTCCACTGTTGCTACACCAACTTTCCGGTCAATGCCCTTAAATCGAACTTGACGATCCACTACTTCTTCTTGTAGGAAGAGATGCATCTTAGCGACTGTCACTTGATAGCGAGTAGTTTCGTGGAAGCATTTACGATCACACCATGCTTTAAATTCGCGTTGCTTCGGAGCATATGCGCGCGTGGTATTGGCAGGACGTGCCTCACGACAGCGGTCTAGCGTTGCGTGTGCGCTCTCCTCAAGCTCCAGCTGCAGTTCTGGTGGCTCCATCGCGAATGTCAAAGTTAAACTTATTTACAAATGTTGAAATTCAACAGATTTTAGCTATTCACGTTCCTCATCTCTGACAGAGGGACGTCGTCCTCAGTTACTTGGTGCAGTGAAGTATAGAAACGCCTACCCCTAAGAAGATAACCACTCAGTATGCCCTGGTGGCACTTTGAGCAGGTGAACGTTGATTTTGGCCGCATAAGAAACCACCTCATCTGTCTAGTGACCCGAAAAGTCGTCAGGCAGCAACAGAAGAGGAACGTCGGGGTTGCTGCGATCTTTGAAATGGTAATCCAGCAAAATGATGGTTAGTTTAGCATTCCTCCGTCTTCACGTAGCTTGACCCGCCCCCATTGTCGTTGAACGAATGGCTGTGTGCTTTTAGCGGCCGGTGAGGTCCATTTTATGCCGCATTTTTATGAGCAATCGGAAAATATCAGACGTCGGAATTGACACTGGTTATACGGTACTAGTTCGACTAGTTCATGTATTTTCGGTAAATGCACGGTACTACAATCGAGCAAAGGGAAAATCCCCGACATACCCCGACCTTCTCCATGGTGGTCCTCCGAATGACCACAGCCTAGACTGGAGAAGAAGTCTCGCTTTAAGGTCGGTCTTTAGCGTGTTCCATCCCTTCTGCATCTGCCGTTGTGGAGTATTCGCATGCCCTTGTTGTCGCAATTGGCCAGGTTGAAATAGCATCCATTCTCGTAGGTGACACCGTTGCTTGCACAAACCAGAGGGCCAGCAGTACCATCGATGTTGTTGCATTGAATGTAGCGAGCAGCAGTACAGGTAAAGTCTACACCATTGCACGGCGTTATTCACAAAGTGCGCACTGGAAATCAAACAATGCGCATTCAAATTCACAAAGCGCGCGCTGAAAATCAAAAACACCTGTTATACTTTATACCTTTTAAAGAACATTGATTGTCAAATCTAATTGGAATTATTATGTACCAACTTCCATGTCAAGCATGCCTAATGCACGTTGATGATGAACCAGTGAGTGGCAAAAGGCGCGGTTGCACAGCTCTGGTGTTACCACCTCCGCAAAGAGAGGGTCAGCAGCCATCTTAAGAAATTCAGAGCGGTGCTCTGTAATTGTTGTTCCTGCCGGTACACGTATGATGGCAGGTCGTTGCCGTGCAAGAAAACGCTTGACTGCACTTTTGTAGACGGAAAAAACGTTCTCAATTGGGCTCAACATTGGCGAGTAAGGCCCAAGTTTTAGCATTTCTGCACCCTCGAATTCTTCTTCATCGAAAACGGCATCGGCGCGAGCGTGACACGGCGCATTGTCGAGCACCACCACCACATTGTCCAGCGAATGTGTCACTCTGATGTGACGCAAGAAGCGCCGGATGAACTCGTTGGCTAGGTCGGCAGTGAAGGAGCCAAACTGCGACTCTTGGTAAGCAATCCCAGTACTCGATATCACTGCAATTACGTGAATGTTTCTGCCTTTGCTAGCGACGACAGTCTGTACGGCACGGGTGCCGCGTGCGCTCCATCCAGTCCCACGTGAACACCAGAAATTGAAGTTGGTTTCGTCCAGATAGAACACCGTCTTGTTGTTTGCTAGCGCTGCGTAGAACTTGACCACGTAGTCTGCTCGCTTCTGCTTGTTGACTAGGCTATTGAGCGTTGTCACGTCACGGTGGAGCTTCTTTACAGTAAAATTGCAAGCGTCGAGTTCACGGCGAACCGTTTCGCGATTTAGCTTCACACCAAACTTCTGGTCAATCATTCTCGCCATGTCGACGCACGGTAGCTCTGGTGCGGTAGCTAGTTCGTTGAGAATGTAGTCCACGTGCTCAGGAAGTATCTTTTTCTCCGATCCACCACGCTTGCCACTCCAGTCGCCAGACTCCTTAGCAGCCTTTATCCACCCCCATGCTGTGCGCTCACCAACATCGTACAGTTCTGCAGTTTCCTTCCAGTTGCCTTCGCCCTTGGCTACAGGCAATACTGCTGCCCGAATGTGGAGGGGGTATCTCTTGTAGCTAGTTGGCATCGCGCCAAAATTGAGAATCAAGTGTCGCCAGAGGGAGAGTTTGGCGCCAAACGTGCCGAGCCCAGTCAATAAATCTACTTTATAATCTCATAATTTGATGAGTATGAGTTCGTGCAGGTGTTTTTGATTTTCAGCGCGCGCTTTGTGAATTTGAGTGCGCATTGTTTGATTTCCAGTGCGCACTTTGTGAATAACGCCGTGCAATGGTGTAGAGCGGAGGTGCCAACGATGAGGAGCGAGGCGAGCACGGGAACAATGGCGAACTTCATCGTTTCGGACTTCGAATTATCGTCTAGTTGCCCTGTTAAACGGTTTTGAGGTAAGGCCTTTAAACGTGGCTGGCTTGTGCAAACCTCGGCAAAAAAACACTTCATTGGAACTCCCTCTCTTGCTATGCTATCGATGTACGGTTTGCCGTGCATTGGTGTCCTAAGTGCAGATGCCGCTTCTCGCTAGAGCTTTCAACGAGAATTGCGTCTTTTTTTTCGTAGACGGATGCACAGTGCACTGCACTCTCTTTTTTAGAACGAGTGTTTGTTCCGTCGTCCTGTGCTTGAGCTCAATATCCACTTGTGATGAATCCTCTTTTGGTATATGGAGCAGTTGCACCCCCGACAATAATGTTCCTCTGGTTCTTATGTCGTTGTTTCTCCGTTCTAATTTTACTGTTGTCAAATAGTTTAGATTCCTTGAGTCGTTCAGACGTGATAGCTGCATGTCCTGATCCGCAAAGTTGAGTCGGCAGCGATACAAGTCAACAACTCCATGTGCGTACCGATAGAGCGTAACGAACTGTTCAATCAGAAGTATTTTTTCTACTAAGAAGAAAAGGCAAATCACATCAAATCACATCAAGTACCGTATAACCGGTGTCAATTCCGACGGGTATACTCACAGGAAAGAATTGCAAACGATTATGACTAGCTGTTAGCACATAATCTATGATGTCGTTCTCTGATGTAGCGTCTTCGTCGATCAATTGCAATGTAGTCTCTTTCTTGTTTGTATAAAACAAATGTGTCATCTCGGGATCTGTTCGAGCTGAATGTAACGTCTGAAGTACATGTAACAAGTAAATAAGCAATACATGTACTGTAGAATACAGTAGTCTGAGTCTCTCTCACATTCCTCTAAAGTATTGCTCTTTTTGATAGCACATGTATTCTATGATAGAATTTCTATCCTACATGATACTTTACCAAGCATATTACGGGCAGCAATGCTGAATAATCTCGTCGTTGTTTGTAGAATACCGATACTGAACTCTTGTCCTGTGCATTCAGTTTGCTATTTACCAGCAACACGACACAGCAAACCTCCAGGTACTCCGCAGAAATCGAAGACCTCCCAACCCACTGAAGTCTGAAACGATGAAGTTCTCCATCTTTCCCGTGCTCGCCTCGCTACTCATCGTCGGCACCTCCGCTCTAGACTTTAGCTGCGCCGCCGTTCCCAACATTCGATGCAACGATATTGATGGTACTTCTGGTCCTCAGGTCTGCGCAGGGATAGGAAAAATACAATATCATACGGATTGGAGGCCTTCATCCAAGCCAATAAATAATTGAGTTATTGCCACATTTTTCGACAATGTCAACCAAGTCAGTAGGTCACATGAATATTTGACACTATGTCGTCTTTTCTCATGAGTTTTTGAACGAGTTGGTTGCTGTCGATGCACCTGGATTCAGGAGGGGGGGGGTTACCTCGAGAACCCTCCCACCGCGTCCAACCTCTCCAACCAGTCATAGTCATAGTCCGATTTCCTCGACATCATGCATACAACACACAAATCAACTGATATAATATACTAAGTAATTCAGTTAGGAAATGACAAGCAACTGTAATAACCGGTGTGCCCTGTGTGCAAACGTGGCCACACCACCCGTTTGGCGATAGTTCTCGCTACCATCCATTGCCAAAACAACCACACATGTCAACGACATTTGGCTATAGCCAAGATTGACCTGTATAAAAAATTGCATGTTATTGGGGTTGAGGAGCAATAAATTATGGCAATATGACATTGCCAATATCGGCAATAGTGAGTGACAGTCGAAAACACTTTACTACAGGCTTTCATCACTGAAACATAGGTCTCCATCACTGAAGGGATAGGTCGGTCGAAAGTACTGAATAGATAGGCTTGAGGCACTGAAGTATACCAACGGGCAATTTTTAACTGCATGAAGTGGAAGCCGTTGAAGAAGGAGAAGGCGGCTATTCGTGTTGTTCGAGGAGCTGTTACTTTTGTTTGGATCACTTTATTGTTGTAAGCACCACGCGCTACAGGAAACCAAAGCCTGTGGTAGTCGGTAATATCATGGAGGACATGGTCAGCTCAAGTAGCCACGCCAGTTCGGACGATAGCTTGAGCAGCTCAGGAAAAAGCTCAAGCAACTCGGAGGTACTGCATCCCCCATGCATTGATGAAAACTGTGGCTAACAATATGTAATGTAGTCAAGCGGAAGTACTGTCTCGACGAATAAACCTTTGAGAAGCCGGCCTGTCTGGCGGCTCATTTGGGACTCAAGTGAATTTACTGGTAAAATGTTAGAAGAATTTATGGAGACATTACCAAGTCGAGCTACAAGAAAAAACGACTGTTACCCATGTACAATGAACCACACGTCTCGTGGTGAAGACATCGAACCTCAAGAACGCCACCGGATGCGAACAATTCTGACGAAATGTACCTCTGCCCGCTGTTCTCTTGTAGACACTGCTTGTGGATGCCGCTACAAGATCAATACGTGTGACTTAACTGGTCTTGTGTTCGTATTCCAAGACGGACAACATGCTATGTTGGATGAAAGCGAAAGCTCACCGCGGGTGCCAAAATTGACAGCAGCGATGAAAACATTTATACAGAATGAAATTAACATGCATTCTGGTGTAACCCCTCACGTCGTGTTTACCAGATTGTGTTCCGTACTGGACGGGTCACCGCCTCTGGAGACACAAGTTCAAGGGTATATGAAGCGTTGGCGTGCAAAACATCGAGATGACTCAATGCAACCGGTTATAGAGATCTGTGCACAATCAATGTTCGAGCTCAAACGAGATCCTGCCCAAGACAGAGATGGCTTACTAGTGTTTTGCGACTCTTTTTGGGAAAATGGTACTCTCGTTCCAAACCTTGGAGATGCGTCAGACGAGTTACCTTTCAGAATGGGCCTCACATGCTATTCATTGCTGGAAGCTTATGCTAATGTACAGCAAGACCCACGTTGCACCTCTCTACTTCATGTGGATAGTACGCACAACTTGGTTCGACAACGCTATAGCGTATTTATCATTGGGTACTCGGACTGCTGCGGTCACTACTTCCCCCTGGTGTATTACTGTGCTTCCCAACGGAGGTCTGAGGACGTTGCTTGGTGCCTATCATATTTAAAACGGGTGATGCTCCAGCTATTCGGAATTCGTTTTTCTCCACAATATATGATGACGGATGCTGACAATGGTCAGTACAATGCATGCACCAGAGAGTTACCTACCACCAATATTCTAATGTGCTGGTTTCACGTTTGCCAGAATGTGTGGAAAAAGGTTCGGAAACTACCTAAGCAGCAGCGTGACCGAATATTTAGTGATCTGAACGACCTGCATTTCTGCAGAACTGAGAACGAGTTTAACCTGAAGAAAGTGGGTATCATCCAGGAATGGAAGGCTCAAGCGAGAACCTGCCCTCGATTCCAAGCTGTCACTGGAAAGATACGCCGCCAGTGGTTCGACAATCCTCGCTTCTCGAAATGGCAGGCATTTCACACTCCTCCAGGTTACGCAACAACCAATAATCCAGTGGAGCAGTATCACCGGACAGTTAAACTGGTGAATAGTACAGCTCGTGCTACACCAATTGAAATGATACAGCTATTGGATCAATCGCGCCTCGGGTTTTTAGCGAAGAATGTGACGTTTTCGAGTACAACGCAGGCATCAAAGCGTCTAAAGGCACACTACAACAAACTGAAGAAACGAGGTGATCTGTGTGCTACTGCTCTACTTCCCGTTGGAGATCTACGGAGTCAACTCGTGCTAGTGAAGCAAGTAATTCCACATACAAGACCTTCCGCTGCTGAGGCGTCCACAGTATTGGGCGTAACCCCGAACACAGTTGCAACTTCAAAAAGAACCAACGCGACGAAGAAGAACAAGAAACATGATTTTCACGCTGATGACGTCAACCAGCCAATTAAGTCTTCCCACACGCTTCGTATGCAGTGGGACGGAATGCCGGAGGACGGGTGGGTAGTTGATGCGACGACCAGAGCATGCCAGTGTCGCTTTCACAGCAAGTACAATTTATGCCCACATATTATCGAAGCTACCATGTTGGTAGGTCTTCCATGTCCAGGGTTTAAGCCTCCAGTTCGCAGGTTTCATTCACGCGACAAGCGTCAAAGAAGTTCGGCTGTCCGACCTTCTTCAGCAACCACTTATCGTCATATACCAAATCTAAGTTTCGCTGCTGTACCTGCATCCATTCGCTGTCCAGCGGTTCCAGACGTTGAGGAAGTTCATGTACAACCTATGCGAGCATCAGCGTCGCATTCTACACGAACAGAACGTCCAAGCTCAGCACCAAGTCGTACTCTGTATCGCGATGTACCTGTTCTAGACAATTCGCACGCGCCGTCTACAACTTCGCTCAATTTGACACTTCGCGAGTCATGTGAGCATACCAGTTTGTAGTGTGGCCAGACTCAGCAGAAAGAAGACGACTCTCACGCCGCATGGAACACGAGGGATTTCCAGTTTGTGTTGGGTTTATTGATGGTTGGAAGATTGGCATTAGTTATGTAAGTATTTAAATATGCGGCTAGGTCGTTGAAGGCCTGCGTCTTCGTCCGCAGCGGTTTACCAGAGAATGTAGTCTTCTTGTTTGTCCCGTGAGTAGCATTAAAGTTCTCTTGTATCTCCATCCAAGTCACTAGAAGGCCGTATTCTCCTCTAAGATGCACCTTCGCGGACGCGCCGTGCTCATCGTTGGCGGTCATGCCTACTTGCATGCAGCATTATCATAGCGTAGCAATGCATACGGGTGGGTGTACGTACTGGAAAGTAGCGTATGGCGGAGGGAATCTAGCTAGTGGCACGGACCTTGTGATGATGAGTACTCGCCAGTGCGGAAGGCCCGAGCCGTGTTGGGTACAGGCGTAAAATACCGACTGACAGCACTTTGTTATTTTCGGGCCGATTTTGCATCTCTGGATATCACCTGTTCAGGTCTGGGGCTGAATGATTTCAGAAATCACAGGTCATTTGGCTGAAAAATGACATATTTCGCGCCAAAATATACAAATAAACGTGCCAAAATATCACTGGCAAAAATGCCAACTTTGACTCCCTAATGAATCCGATTGATCGATCGATCGGATCCAATCAAAAATGTATAAGATTCTAGGAGAAACACAAAAAATGATATAGACCCTAGTGTTGGGATTCACAAGAAATACGTTCTTGTAGGTATAGAGTCTACCCAATGACATTTAGAACCTTTACGATTCTATGAAACGATTAAGACATTCTGAATTAAATATTTGAGGTCATATTGTCGTTGTTGTTCGTCTCCAGGATGAGTTTTTTTGCAGCAGGATCCTAAGAAGTTTTCTGTTAGGAAGTGTTTATCGTAGGAGCCTAAGGTAGAGGAAAGTGACGAATTTTATTGTGTGTGGCTCTACGCTACCCGTCGGGACGCCGTCATGAAATCGTCAGCAGACGCACCTTCCGTATATTCAATGCAGCATCTCGTTTTTCGCGGAATACCAGCAATACAGACTCCCGGAACACATCCGAAAACTACGCCACCGATTACGTCTGCGGCTAGCCTACTGCAGACTCCGGCGGAAAATTAATGAGCATATATCCAACAGCGTCGGCGACACGCCTACAACGCTGTAGCCACGTCGTACCAGCACTTCTGCCTGCTTGTTGTTGAGCACCACCCAGCTCATCGAAGTGCCCGGGAACTTCCACGTCCCGTTGTGAAGCTGTCCATGGCGAGCCGAACATGTACAAGTCGCTCATCAAGAGTCTTGATTGGCGACTTGTACATGTACTTGATTCACAACTTGTGGCCGCTTCAACGACTACCACACACAGTGTACTTGCTATAGCACATCATTGCGCGAAATGCAAGTGCACTGCATTTGTTGTCGTGGTGCTGTAGCGTACAATGTACGCCGTACATGTAGCAGTTCTAACTCAGACCAATTGAGCTACAGTGCCAAGCAAACGCATCAGTGAGCATTTTTTTTAATTGAGAAAGGAGAAAAAGCCTCGAGCCGAAAGGATATCATACAAGTAGCTTTTGACTAAAACATTAATCGTGGGATAAGGATTTTAGCGATCGTACCAGGAATGAGAGGCGACCGTCTCAATTATTTTGACAGGGTCAAATCAAGCGGATTGACCAAGGTACGATATCCACAACGCAATTGGCGTAGGACACGTGCCCACCAGCTTCGCTGTTAGTGGACCGATCAGGCTGGGCAACCGTTTTTTAGATTCACAGTAAAAGCCCTTGCCACTCACCTCACAGTGAGTAGATTGCGGGGCCATTTATGGTAATCAATGCAACAAACAAAGTCTAACTATAAAGAATGTTGGTCTCGCTGTAACTACGGTGAGTGTTTACAAGTTGTAGAGCTATGTACAACGGGATCCCTAACGAGCAGTGTGAGTTGCAGGGCCCGAAAAATGCATTGCGCTCAAAATTATTGCAGTAAAAATAATGTATTACCATCGTTTATAATAAAAAGTGGTTTACTGCTGCTGTGAACGTACATTCATGAAGTAAATCCACTCGATTTTCCAACTCCTGTTGTGATTTTAAAAGCGCCTACTCTTTTTACGGACTCTTGGACTCTGGCCGAGAGACCAGAGCAATTAGTGGCAACTTGTGGTCAACGCACCACAAAGCTACGCACTTGGCAGGCGTTCGAGGCTCGATAATAAAAGTGAAGTGCATACCGAAATATTACCGGTATCATTTGCACAAAAACACGAAGAAACCTTGTAATTTCCACTCGTTGTCACTCATCACTTTTCTCTTCGCAGGTCACGTGCATATCCGCTACATTCCAATATGCTGCACTTCCGACACTACATACTACCTGGTACGCCCAGTTTTCACGACAGCGTTAATCCTTATCGAAAAGCCTTCCTCACTTCATCGGCCTTGTAAAGTGTTACCGCGTCCTACCGGTATCTATTCACGATGGTGCAAAGACTATGCGTCGAAGCTCAACGCGTCTTTGAAGCCGCCACTTCCAGGATCAATCGGAGCGTTCAGCACTTTGACACTCGACACTTTCACCTGGTAGGTGATGATGGTCTATTCTGCTATTTTCCCTGGCCGACAGCAACGTCGTTCGCCTGCTTTTGTGCTGCTAGTGGCTCTCCCTGTGCTGCTCAGTCTCAGCCTTTTTTCCTATTTGTATCTGTACCAACTGCCCTCAATGGCCGGTAGTGATCGGATCTCTACATCCACACGCGCAACAATGGAGAAACACGTGGGCCTCACTATTGTCGGCGCTGGATTGGCTGGTACGTACCAAAACTGGTATCCTCTGAAATAATTTACTTACCGAAAATTGATTGATGAAAACTATGCTGTAGGTTTGACTGCAAGTCTTGAAGCTGCCAATTTAGACCCATCGCTCAAGATTCTGCTCGTGGAGAAAGAAAAGAAGGTCGGAGGTAACTCAGCTAAAGCCTCGTCCGGTATTAATGCTGCGTTGGATGCTGCGGATGAGCCGTTGTTCACTCAAGACACTCTCAAGTCGGGTGGTGGCCTTGCGGTTGAGAAAATCGTTGATACGTTCATCCCTAAGGTACGTCGAGAAGTAGTTAACTTTGATGATCAAGAGCTGACGATATTTTTCATTGCTATGACTTGGCGTTCTGCTTTGATTGCTCGTTGTTGTGTTGCGTTGTACGTTTCTATAGACCCCCAACGCCAAAGAGTTCCTAGAGAAATACAGCGTGGATCTTTCGGTACTTTCACAGCTTGGTGGACACTCGGCTAAGCGTACGCACCGTAACAAGAGCGGTCCTAATATTGGTTTCGCTATCATCAGCACCCTCCAGAAAGAGATTGCAACCAGAGACAACATTGAGATCCTCACGGGAGCTACAGCCAAGAAGCTTCTGCTAGCGGATGAGACGCAGTCTCCCCCCACTGTCACCGGTGTGCAGGTAAAGCTGGTAGATGGAGAGACAATATCCATCTACAGTAAAGCCCTCATTCTGACAACGGGCGGATTCTCGGCCAGCCACCAGATGCTCAAACGCTTTTCCCCTGGACTGGAGGTTTACCCGACCACCAATGGCGTTTGGGCACAAGGTGAAGGCGTTCTGATGTCAGAAGCTATTGGTGTGGACCTCACGCTTATGGACAAGGTACAGTTACATCCGACGGGTTTCATCAACCCGAAAGACCGCGAGGCTGGCACTCGCTTCCTAGCCCCTGAAGCTATCCGTGGATCTGGTGCTGTTCTGCTGAATAAGAACGGCAACCGCTTCGTGGATGAACTGACAACGCGTGACAAGGCGTCGGATGCTATGTTGGCTCAGCCTGGTCAAGAAGCTTATATGCTGTTGTTTGAGGACGGTGCGAAAGCTATGGCTTCGGAGCTCCCGTTTTACAAGCACATGGGAATCGTTACAATGACCAACTCGGTGGAGGAAGCTGCCAAGTTTTGCCACTTTGATGCAGATTCTCTGTTGAAGGAGCTAAACAACTATGCCGACATTGCTGCTGGTGAAAAGGAAGATCCGTTTGGCAAGAAGACATTCCCGTACCCGATTCAGCACATCTCCAGCGTTGATACACCAATGCAGATCGTCGCGATGGAAGTGTCCCCCACTGTTCACTACACGATGGGTACGATGCATTTGAGCTGATCACTTTGTGTGCATTCTAACTTTCATTTGCTTTGTAGGTGGAGTTAAGATTACCGAAAACACGGAGGTGGTCCACAAGAACGGCGAGATTGTACCTGGTCTGTTCGCTGCTGGTGAAGTTTCAGGTGGTCTGCACGGTGCTAACCGTTTGGGAGGCAATTCTCTGGCAGAGTGCGTGGTGTTCGGTCGCGTTTCGGCCCAGAAGGCTGTCAGCACTTTACGTCAGTAACCATGTTGTACTTTGAGTCTTTCGAGTGACTACAGCCCCAAGAATCAAATGGGCGCACTGCTTTGATCTGTTACGCCGTAGGTGCCGCTGCGTCCAGGCTGTAAAACCAATCGTCCATATCGGATTCTGTAGTCTGATTGATGATAATTGCTCATGAAACTCGTTTGCCTCACAGCCGTTTCTTGGTTTTGTGGAAACGTCGCACATGGTTGATCGTTATTTGCAAGGAATCGCAGTGCAGGAATGGATTCCACCGTCTACGATTCAGGGAACGCAGGAGACAGTGAGTCCTGGTCCTCATCAGAAGGGGAACAAGTGATCGAGATCTCTTCACACAGTCGAATCCTCATTTCTCCTCGAAAAACTCGTGGATCGAATTGGAATAACAAGAGCACGCGTTCTCAAAGCAAACGGATAACAGCTCGAGTAGATTATGAACGGGAGGAAGTGAAGAGTCCAGGCTCCCAAACAAGCCGTCACTCGTTGAAAACTCGACAATCAAAGAAGAGTTGGGTTAGTCCACGAAAAAAAAAATCGGACAATCAACCAGTGAGCTCCAACAATCTTGAAAATCTCTCGGGGGGTGAAAGTGATGGATCTCCCCGAGATGACAGTGATAGTGCTGCCTCGTCGGAATCAGATGATGAACCTCGAGTATCAAGAAAGAAATCAAAGAAAACCTCAAATCCATACAAGTACCTGGCAAGAAAAGCGTTAGAAGACTCAATACAGTCGCTTGATTCACCCACGACACCGGGGAAGGAGATGGCGGAGCTCAAGGCCACATTGAAGAAATTAGCTCGCCACGATGACGGCAACCAGAACTCCATTATCCAGAAAGAGGCCAATATCTCGTCAGCTACAGCTCTGCGCGAATATCTGACGGCAGCGACTGCTGTTACTGCTGCGAACCAAAGCCGTCCGATAGAATACACTAAAGCAAGAGCAGCTTCGTTTCACCAGCCACGACCCAAATCCAATTTATCCAGTGGATCTGCAAAAAGCAAGCCAAAGTCAATGCGAGAAAATGGCAATGGAGGTGGACTTAGCAGCTTCAACAGCAAACTTTTCAGTACGCCACCACCACCATTTAGCGGGGCAGGATTTGCTCTTCCAGGTCAGAAAAGTAACTTTACCAGTGGTAATGGAGGAACTCAAGCAAGTCGAGCTATGTTGTCCGCTTTGAAAGCTCTGCAAGACAAGATCACTCGACTTGAAGAAGAACGCGAGCGTTTAATGCAGCAGCTTTCAGATACCAAATTGACAGCACGGAAGAGGGAAGCGGAGTTTGCCTCAACCGAGAAGAAGTACGCGTACGAGCTGGGACAGACGAAGGAGTCGGCGAGAGCAGCGTATGACGCACTGCGCTGCGACCGGGAGGAACTCAAGCTGCAACTGGTTAAGTCTGAGGAGCGGAGGAAGGCGATACAGACTGAACTCCAACATTTCCAGGAGCTCACAAAGAACTTATCAGCAAAATCTGACGATTTGCAGTCACAGCTTCAGATCTCGGAGTCTCATCGCACTCGCCTTAGGGCTGGTAGGACTTGCCTTGTAACTTTTAGTTATCACCCTGTAAAGTATCCATCATGTTTCTTTGTGTGCAGAATTGAAGGAGTCCGAGACAAATCATCAGCGTGCTGTTAACGAGCTCCAAGAAGAACTGGCTCAAGTCCGCCAGGTGCAACAGACTGCAGTCGAAAGAAACGAGTTGTTGGAGGCGCAGTACCAGCGGGAATCCACGAATCATGCCGAAAGTAGAGAGCGGTTGAAAGACTCTGAGGTACACCAATATCCACTTGACAACCAGTAGCAATGGTTTGCCTTGGACGGGACTTCTAACGGTTTTATATGTCAGCAAACGGTAGCGTCGATCTCCCAGCTCAACGAAAAGCTGGTAACCAAGGTGATGGAGGCAACCGAAGCTGCCAATCAAGCAATGAAAAAGAACAAAAAGCTTCAGCAACAAATTCGGCCATCAACATTGCTTCAACCCACAGCTGCAAGTCGAGCGAGTGCAGCAGCAGCCAGTGCTGCAACTTCAAGACGAGCAGCGAATTCCCAGGGAGGTACTGGAGTCCCCTCAGCACGAGTGGCGAAGAAAAAGAAGACTTCCACTGAAACAGCATCCTCAACGGCAACGAAGAAACCCAAAAAAGTGAAAAGCACCAACAATATGACTCTGCTGCGTGAGGCTAACCTCGGCAAGTACGTCACTCCTCTGCATCTGGATGCCTGACCAGCTGAAATGCTAACCGAGTGTTATTTGTTCAGGGAGATTCCTTTCTTGCTCGGTAACTCTGCCCAGCCATCATTTTCACTAATTGGGAACATCCAAGATGCAATGCGACGAAGTGATGCGACGTATGCTATGCCAACACTTCTCAGCAGCGCTCCAACGACTCCAAATTGTATCCCAATTCCCCGACCGACAAAGAGAAAGACCCACAGTTCTGCAAATGTAAATAATTTGGAAACAGAGGCTGACATCCCACAGAATCTGTCATCAGGCTCTCTGGATGAAGATGTCTCCACAGCTGAACAATTGATATCAACCTCCACTTCCCCTCCAGGATCCCATCGCCATCACGACAAACAGAAGCCACCTGCGATCAACGTGTCGAGTGCTCAGACGAAAACGTACGTCAGCTCCATGCAGGTACGTCAGTGGTCCGTTGCTATCCAAAGCTAAGCCACCAGCTGAATGTCTCCATTTGTGTCTCTTTCTTCAGTCGCAGATTATGGAGGACCTGCACGCGGCTGTTACAGCTGCCGAGAAGGAATTCAAGGGGCTAAACAAACGTTATAAAGATCTTGTGGCCCAGATGGAGGAAAACAACCGCCGAGGATCCAAAAGCACCAAAGCCGATAGCACCACGTCAGCACAGTTTTCACAAGCTCTGGGCCCACTACTTGACGAACTGGAAGCGAAAGCGAAGCAGCTGAACTTGCTCAAACAAGTTTACCAGCAAGCAGCGAGCAGCACTATTAACCCCTCTAACCCGGTATTCTGTATCCTACAGAATAATATATTGTACAGGATTTAATATCCAGCAAACTCATCAGCGCTCCAGAACTCCGCATGAAGATTATTGTATGGTGTCTGGATCAGTCCACTTTCCTAACAGATCGGCGATGGGATGATAGACGGGTATTATTCAAGGAGGATAGAAAGACGCATATAAATCCCCAACAGGTTTGAAAATTCTGTCGAAAGCCCATCGGTTCACGTGTCAGAAGCTACCTCACATTGTCATTCGAAAAAATGAACGGCCCAGCAGAGAAGCCGTTCAAGCAACTATGGCGCGAGATCTGCGAGGAAGGCTGGAAGGCTCGTAAGCCGACAGGGATGACCTAGAATCAACGCTACGTGAAGCCGGGGTGAAGGGCCGTCTCGACGAAGCCAGACGTGGCATAAACTTCTTTGAAGGTTAGTGGCCTTATTTTTGTGCCACCACAGTTGTCGACACAGAGGAGGTGGGCGCTACAGGTGAACTACCAGCAGCTATACCGGATGATACGGAGCAAGACGGCGCGACCAATGCCTTTTTTCCGGATGATCCAGAATTCGATTCAAGTGAGTGCATGGCTGCTGATGAAGAAGCAAAGAGCGAGACCGATGAACCAAACGGAGCCGACGGCCTCATCGACTCGGACGTGTTTGGTAGCGACAATTTCATGGAGAGGCTCCGAAAGGAGCGACTGTTTGGCTCTACAGCTATCGATGACGTGAATCTCGTGGAGACCGCTGATGTCAGCGATTCCGATTCCAACGCCGACGAAGAAGACATTATGGCAGACAACGAGGTGGTCCACTTGAGGAAAGTGTAGAAGAAGATGTAGAAGACCTGGAAATAAATGACAACGTTCCGGAAACTAGTAACTTTGACTTGACAGGTGATCTCTGCGATATCCCAGAGTATGGATAGATCACATACAATGAGGAGCACAGCCGTAAGCCGGGATGCTACAGAATAACTCAAGTGGTGCTTTACTAATTCTGGATGTTGCGTGTGCACACGGAATTTCCCATAGCCGTAAGTCAGGATGCTACAGAATAACTCGAGTGGTGCTTTACTAGTTCTGGATGTTGCGTGCACACGGAATTTCCCGTAGCCGTAAGTCAGGATGCTACAGAATAACTCGAGTGGTGCTTTACTAATTCTGGATGTTGCCCGCACAGGGAATTTCCCACAGCCGTATGTCGGGATGCTACAGAATAATTCGACACATCCAGCTACTGGCGCTGCGCAGAATCAACTTTAGACTCATATCAACGCCGAGGAACTGGTGTTTGTCATATCACGCTAGAAGCACACGTTAGTGAACACATCGGATCACCAAGCAGAACAAACGCAGGCAGTACTTGTGTAAGGTGCGTTCCGCCTTTGAGCACCTTCTGTCAGCAATGGTTTAGGCGGTCGTGTACCGCTCTGCCACGGTCACGCTCACGTGCTATCAGAAATGGCACGATACCTCGGGTGACGGGAAGAGCATTCCACCGAGCCTAAAAGATGATTAGATTCCGCAAACGTAGAGAGAAAGTAAAGACGAGGAATAAGAAGGACAACTAGTTAGCACCACGTACTTTGCAGTAGGTCTTGCTGGAGCCTGCAGAGAAGTATTTGCCCAGTTCCTCCTCACTACTCCGTTAGTTAGGAACTGGGCAAATTCTTCCTCTTCGCGCGCTTTGCACTTAGCGCTTTTGGCGGAATGGTTGGTTGGCGCCAAGAGTGCCGCACAGTACGGAGTCGTTTCAAATTTGACGGGGGTTGCCGAGTGAGAGGTTTTGAACATGTTTTGTCCGCCAGGGATCCAATAGGAGATCGCCAGTTTCGCAGATGTTGGATACATTGTGCATGCTATAGCCGATGATGTACACTTTATGTACAGAATATGCCTCGCCGAGCACGAAAGGGCTTCCAACGGCATACTTTTCGCAGGTTATCGTTCATACTTTAATCAAGATAATTGCTTATTCTGTAGAATACAGAATAACGGCTCGGGTTAGAAGGGTTAACCCACAACGACATGTTGTCATCAGTCCAGAGGCTGTTAGACGTAAAACCGCATCTTTACGAGTGCTGAACGAGTACCGACAGCTGGAAAGCGACTCCAAGAGTAAAGGTAGTGGCTTGTCAGCACCTCCGTATCAACTAGGAGCCAACGGCTTCTTTCGTTGACCCATTAACCAGAATGTATCCACAAAACAATAGTAAAACAAGACCTAGAGTAGAACAAATTAATTAGTCCAAATCTGCAACATGTCTGCGTCTCTTCTTGGATCCTGTCGATGTTGAGGAGCTCGAATTCAGCGTTTCTCGCTGGTACTTTTGTAATAAATTCGTCTACAAACATAAAAACACAGTAACAGTAAGTTATACTATCGTAGATATGGTGCTGGTCGAGCTATTGCTACCAGATTGGGGTGTTTCCGGGCGAGTAATGTGACGTCCTCTGTCTTAATAATCTTCCGGTTGGCATGGCGTGCGAAGAATTGGAGTTCCGTTGCCATTACTAGAAACAAAAAACTTTAGGATTAACGTACTACATTGAGGACTGTATGTAGTTATGGCAACCTTCAGACTGTTTGTAGACGATATCTGCTAGCAATGCCATGGCCTCCTTTGACATGGCAGGACGTACTCGAGCATGTCGTTCGTTTTGCTGCTTCTGAGCTGCACAAGGGACAGGACTCGTGAGTGATGAAGCTTAGAAATAAGGTTCAGATATAGCAGAGAGACCTTCGTCGTCGCAGATGCGGCCGACGGTGTACAAGATGCTCTGGCGCACGCGCAGTTCCTCGCTCTCGAGGCCGCTGTTCATTGTTGTTAAAATAAAAATGATGAATACTTTGATTGGCTGGATTATCATTTTTTTTACTAATGTGAGAAACATTAAATAAGGCTTCAACTGCTCCCCAACCGCCGCAATTTAATCCCGTAATCCAGTGCATTATCGTGGTGGAGCGCTCGCTACAAGCGCGACTCCGCTCTGAAGCGAGGCAGGTATGTTCATGAGCATGCCTTTTAATTGTATGCCAAATTTCGCCACTCATTTCGCTGTATCGAGCGCGCTAGACGGGTGGGATTTTACCCCAACCATCTCAGTGAGCTAGGTCGGCCTTAAATAAAATTAAGCTATTTTTAATTGAGCTTAAATAACATTAAGCAATGCTTAAAACTACTAAAGTACATACATGTACTTGCAGAGTTTAGGCCCGACTGAGCGAACATGGCTAAAACTACAAGGTATTAACATCATGATGGCGGACACGCGTGTCTTATATGGTATTTACAGCTATGCGGGGACGACAGCACTTGTTCTCTAGGATTGACATGTATCCACGAATGCAGTGCTTCAACTTGAAAACGAGATGGATAAAAAGTATTCTGCATGCTGTAAACGTTTATGCGAGCTACATAAGAGCAGTATCGGAGACCTTAACAGTTTATGTAAGATGTAGTCGAGTGGCTTTCTCTTCATCCTCGCTTCATCTGGGCGCGCTTCGGGGGCGAAAGGTTTGCTCGTCATGTCATGTAATAGCATCTCAATCGACGCTACAGCGATGATGAGCAACTGAAGTGCGTGGTATCCATACAAGGTGAATCAGCACCGCATTTCCGTTCAAGTTAAGCGGAAAGCAGAGTGAATGAACTGGTGTAACTTGTAGACCAATTGTTGCTGATAGCCATGTGGACCAAGGACACATGCCGTTAGAGGATACCCTTGACATAGCTGGCTGCAGATCGATGCCAAAGCTGCAACGTGCGTGTGGAAATGCGCGGTAACGAGCAATCCGGACGAGTCAATTGAATTTCGCTGGGGTGGGACCTTGAGCGTCTCTGATTGGCTAGAGATTCTGTCTCATCCCTGGTACGCAATCATATTGCGTGTTGTGCCCACATACTGAATCCGAGATAATTAGCTGCCTCTTTTTTCTCATATGTGGACCACACCAACTGATCGATGTGTAGGGTTACATCCCACATAGTGAAACGCCAATCACTCCTCAATTCGCTAGCTCAAGCCTTTACGAGAACAAAATGAGCCAGGTATCGATCGATTCAGGTGCGTTAAGTGCGGCCCTGTGTCTCCCTCCTTAGCCATAATGCTCACCTCCTACTTGTTATTACGATGTAGACTTTTTACTTAATGCAGACATGGACTTACACGTAGCTGTGGACGGACTGGACGACACGTTGCCGCTGCTGGACGTCGGATCAGTTGATGGTGGCGCAATGCTGGGGACGTCCGTGGACGACGTGGACCTGAGCTTTCTATCTGAGCTGCTGCATCAAGGAGAACCTGTACCGGAGCCAACGTCGCCCCTATCGACGTTCTCTTCAAATGGAAAGGAGCTCTCGGCCTCGTCTCCTAGCGACATGTCCGAGAGCAGTGACGACGACTCGACTGCTGTGGCTGTCGTAATGCAGGCAAAGGAACCTGCTGCCAAAGAATCAAATAAAACAGAGGATCGCAAGGCCAAGCGCAGAGCTCAAGTGGCCATCAGTGCCCGGCGTCACCGTTCCCGCAAGAAAGTAAGTTCCTGGAGGCTATAGGAAGAGTAGGGAATGGATATTAACTGGTTGTGCTGCTGTAGAACGAGATGATTAACTTGAAGAAGGAGGCTAGCTATCTGAACTTCCAGCTGGACTTCCTCCGTTCAAAGCACAAACTGATGCGTGCGGACGGTGCTGTTGCCGAGTGGGAAGAGAAAGCCATTTCGCAGCGTCACAAGCGCCGCCAAGCAGAGGAGCTCAACGCCCAGCTCCGTCATGCCTTGTTCCAACAGAATGGATACGTGCAGAACTTGAAGAAGATGTTCTCACTGAGCTCTGCGGATAACATGGAGCTGAATATGCGTCGCTTCTTGCACACGTACACACACCTGCGGAAGGACCCTCAATCTCGTGCGCGTGACCTTGCGGCGGTGTGTACGGATGCTAAACTGGAGCTGGGAATGCAGACAGTTCTTCGTGAGACAGAGGGGATACCAGTGTTGCGTCCGCACATCAGCACTCGGCAGATCAGTACGAGCTCGACCGAGTTTGGCGCATCTACTGTGGCCGTGTACGCGTTTGATACGATGAACACTGTTCAGATCTTCCTTGCTGCGTGTGGAGCCATTCTCGGATGTGGCAGTGCGTGGCCCAAATACACGCAGCTGGAGTCGTATGGCAACGTAGTGGACGCTCCTACGGACAGTATTCGGTACGGCGTCTCGGGATGCCGATACCGCAGCGATGATGGCCAGGATGAAGTGGCTGTTGAGAGTCGAGGTTTGTCGTACTTCAAGATAATGGACCGATGCGCGGTTCTCCTCTGGGACTACGCTGATGATGATGACATGTACCCCGTGAACAAGAACACGTTGATGAAGCGCGACGTCATTGGAACGTACGTCTACTTGGGCTGGAGTGTTTTTCGGAGTAGTTTTCTAACGTTTTGTTGTCTTATGTGACTACAGTGTGGTGGTTCGGCCTGAGATCTGCGAAGATGGCGTCGAGCGCGTGGTGTGCCGCAGCATTTGCACCAAGGTGCACTCGGCTGCTATGGCGCAGTTGTCCCCAGACATTCGTCGGTTTTCCGAGTCGAAGAAGATGGGTGCGCAGATCTGTGGCTCGATGGTATACCAAACCATTGTGGGTCACTGCCCCGATGCTCGACCAATCTCGGCATAAGAAGTTGAGGTGTGTTTCTCTATTTACTCCATTTCGTTTCCAGTCATGAAAGAGGATACGTCCAAGTAATAAACTCTTTCTTGTCGAACATCAGTACAATCATGACGACTGGGAAGAGCAAGGTTACTCAGCACAACTAACCTATCCCAGCAAAGCAAAACGGATCACGTGGTCCGAATTCACGCAGTAAAATAATCCCTAACCGCAAAATGAACCGCATTTCTTGCCTTGCCAATTTGCCTTGTACCTGGCAAGTGCTTCCTCCTTGTTGACATGGATACTGCGGCTCGAGGCGCGTTTGACATCTCTGGGGACGTCTCTCTAGATGGCGGTACGTGCTTTCCTCGTTGTATGCTGATACCAAGTCATAAAGGAGCTAACAAATCGGCTGTTTGTGTGTGTGGTGTCAAGACGCGAACATCCTCAGACTCCCCATCCCTGGTAACGGGCTACAACAGGGATCCACCAGCCAAATGGATGATGTGGACTTGAATTTCCTGTCTGATCTTCTGTCCCAAGACTCAGGTGTCCTTAACTCCGCCGTTCCTTCGGCGAGTATGGCTCCATCCCCTTCGTCATCGAACCACAGTACGGCCAGTAGTGAGAGTGTGGACTCGACCGAGTTGATTCTAGCCCTGGGGTCGGAGAGGAAAAGGAAGGCAGCGACGTCCCCAAACTCAGCAGAGAATGACGACCAACTGGACGAGAAGGATGAGAGACGCCGAATGCTCAGTGCCAAGAACGCTCGTCACTATCGCTCTCGCAAAAAAGTATACACCTCCTGGAAATATGAGAGTTGGATTTACCTCTAACACCGTTCTTTTTGTTTCAGAACGAGCTGGTGACGTTGAGAGAGCAAGTGCAGCGCTTTGAAGAACAACTGAAGATGCTGCGTATGAAGCACAAAGTGTTGCGAGCTGATAGTGCAGTTGCGTGTTGGGAGGAGAAAGCTATCGCACAACGACTCAAGCGGCGTCGCGTGGAGGAAATCAACGAGAAGCTGCAGCAAGCGTTGTTCACCCACACCAGTTATGTTCGCAATCTCAGGTCCATTTTCACCGATTCGGCACCTCCGAGCTCAGCTCTCAACATGCGGCACTACCTTCACATGTACACGCAACTTCGGAAGAGTCCCGAGCTCCGTGCCCGAGATCTCGAAGCCATTGGTACGGCTGCTAAAGTGGACAGAGCGATGCAAGTTGTTCTACGTGAAACTTCGACGATTCCAGTGTCTACTGCCCCTCAAATTCTGTTCCAGGAGCTCGATCTCGGTGTTGAAGGACTGGGAAAGACCAGCACAGCAGTGTATGCGTTCAACACAAGAGATGCAGAGAATACGTTTAGTGTGGCGACCAAAACTATTCTAACAACTTGCGGGGTTTGGCCGGATCACACACGAATCGAGTCATCGACCAAGTTTGTGGATGTGCCACCGACGGAGTTCAACATACAATACGGTATCACCAAGCATCGATACGAGCACAACATCACCAAGGTTCAAGCTTGCACTGAAGCGAGAGACCTCTATTATTCGCGTATGATCGGATCCTGTGGTGTTCTGGTTTGGGACTTCGTGGACACTGACGACTTGTACCCTTTGAAGAGCACCACGTTTATCAAGCGCAACACTATCGGAGCGTAAGTTTGTCCAGCGAATTCTATAACTTGAAAACTCTCACTAACCTTTTGTGATGGAATAGATTGGTGTTGCGTCCTGAAATGTGCCCGGACGGTGTGGAGCGCATGGTCTGTCGAAGTATCTGCACAGATATGCAGATTTTGAGAAATTCACCCAAACCAGCACTAGACGTGGCCGAGTTCGCCCTTCTGGAAGACATGATGGTGTACGAAAGTATCAAAGAAGGAGCCACAGACTGGCAAGACGATGTGGTGAATCAAACCTTGCTATCATGCGACTATGAGCAGCATCGAAATAAAACTACGTTGGAATGACTAAAACGGAGGCTAAAATGTAGGTGTGATTACCGAATCATGACATCCGTTCCCATTTTGCATTTTGCATCGAAGAACGCAAGGCTAAAATGGAGATCTCTAACGACGCCTCCTCGAGGCGAAAGACGCTGCCTACGACGTCTGACGAGCCACTTGGTAGTGGCAACACATTCGGTCTTCAGCTCTGCGGGTCGTCTGCGCTCGAAGACCTCGATGTCGGTACGAAATGACCGCAGTAGTGTCCTAATTCTCCACTACACATTTTAGTCGCTAATTAATTTCTGTACTTCAGATTTCCTGGTTCCTGGAGAGTTAGAACTACATACAGAGACGATGGAAGATGTTCCACTTCAATTGAACGTCTGTGGCGTTGTGGGACCTTGTAAAGAGGGAGAATCGATGGACGATGTGGATTTCAATTTCTTCTCGGACTTACTGCAGCCTGACAAAGAGCTTCTGCCCATAACCAACGAGTTCGGGGACGCGTCACCAACAGCTGACACTGTCAGTAGTGATTCTGCCGATGTAAGCAGCACAGAGGAGATAGAGAGGCCCAAAAAGGCGAAGAAGACACTGTCGTCCGCTTCATCGTCTTCTTCGATGGAGATGGTCGAAGCTGAGGCTGAACGGGAGCAAGAAGGTAGGCCAGTCGACCGCAAGGCGAGACGCAGAGCTCAAGTCGCCAGTAGTGCTCGACGACTACGATGCAAGAAGAAGTACGAGATGATGACGCTCAAGACAGAGTCCAATTGCTTAGAGTTGCAGTTGGAAGCTCTCCGGTCGAAGCATAAACAGATGCGAGCCAACAATGCTGTCGCAGCGTGGGAAGAAAGAGCTATTGCACAGCGCCATAAGCGGCGGCAGGCTGAGAAGACCAATGAACAGCTACGACAGGCTCTTTTCCTTCAAAGTGGCTTTGTGAGGAACCTCCGGTCGATGTTCTCTGATTCGATGCCTTGCAGCATTGAACTGAACATGCGCAACTTTCTGCACACGCCTACGCGTTTGCTAGAGGATCAACATTCACGTATCCGGAATTTGGAGCAGGTGTGCACCGACGCTAAGCTCGTGATGGCCAAACAGATCATTATGGAGGAAACGGGCGGTATTAAACCGTGTACGACACCACATATTGCCTGCCAGCAGATCGATCTAGGACGAGACGGCTTCGGGATGACTACAGTGGCTGTTTACGCGCTGGACACTCGGAACGCGTGCAAGACTTTCAAGGCCACGTGCAATGCCGTCATGAACTGCGCAGCGGTGTGGCCACACTATTCGCTTGTGAACTCCTCGTATAAAGCAGTGGAGTTACCTGCGACGGAGCTCAATATTCGATACGGAATTTCCCGCATTCTCTACGAAAGCGACGCCACAGGAGATCGAGTACCTGTAGAGAGCCGGGAGATCTCGTACTACCGGATGACCAAGGACTGTGGCATCTTCTTGTGGGATTACGTGGATGCCGATGACGTTAATCCGCTACAAGAGGACACGACTGCCATGCGCTGCACCATCGGAGCGTAAGTTGATGCTGATTATGTGTTTGTGGTCGATTGAACTAACGATTTGTTGGCAGAGTACTGGTACGACCTGAGATCTGCATGGACGGCGTCGAGCGGATCGTTTGCCGTAATATCTGCACGAAGGTGCACATGATTGACCCCTCCACTCGCACACCAAGCTTGGACTCCAAGTTGGAGCGATTCTCCCAGTCGAGGCAGCAGTGTGCTCGAATCTGCGGGTCCTTAGTGTACGAGACCATCAAGAACAACGCAGGAATTGGTCAGTGAAAGTTATGTGTGCAGACATGTATAATAAGCGTTCCTACTGCAATTCTAATTTTCCCTCCGCGACAAGCATTGACCCGTGTGATCTTTACCACATTGATCGTGAGGAATTTCCATAAAGGAGTACATAGGTACTGATTTTTGTTCTACCACACCAAATTGGAAAAGTTCACTTGTATTTGGCCGTGTAGCTTCTTACAGATGTACTTAAGATGTACTTGGCGTTGCCTGAGTTGTTCCGCCAGGTACCACTACTATGAACGCGAATCTGAAACCCACACTGTTCTGCCAGCAATTTGACCCTGGTTTGAATCGCTTTCTGTGAACCAAACGTTTCGGTGCCAATGTTTCTGTATTTGTCATACGCGACGCAGAATAGTTCATGAGCGGGGTCAGAGGACTCAAGTTGCGTATCTGGTTGGCCCGAGGGTAGCTGCTTTCCCAAGGTGTTCCTCTTCTAGATCGAAAGGAGCCGTACCAAACGTCGACTTCTTCTTTGCGTTCTTGGTCATGGAAGTGAGAGTGAGGAAGTGAAAGTATTTGCGTTTCTCTTTTGAGTTGAAGGGGTGACTTACAGGAAACTAAAAAAGTAAGCAGGCAGATAGGAGCGAGCAACCGCAGTAGCGGAGAAGACCAAAACACACTTGTTTTCCACGGAGAAGCTTTGGGATTGAGGGGGAAACCTCGCAGGTGACAACCCCCTCTATAGTTAAGAACACGCAGTATCCTAACTGTCATATGTAAGATAGTCACTCGAGAACTGAGACTGGGCACAGGCTTCTTCAACTCTGGAGCTGGAAGCTGACGGAGCTCGACACGTCATCTCCACAGAAACACTAAGTCTGGATGCGAGGATTCTTATTTACCGGTGTACATGTACATGTATTGGGAAAAGCAATTTGGTGTGGTAGAACAAAATCAGTACCTAGGTACTCCTTTATGGAAATTCCTCCATTGATCGTGCAGTGCACGCCAAGTTGAGGCCAATGCTGATCTTGGCACTGACGTGTGATGTGCTTCATTACAGTTTTGATTGGTCCATCTTGGCGCACCATCAAGTTCCGTCCTCGATTACGTGGACCGAAATTGTCAACGAATCTCGTGGTAGCGGTCCGCAACTTGCGGAAGAGCTTACAACTCATTCTCCGAGCACCGCGCACGTGATACCAAAGCAGCATGGCGTATCTTGGAGAGGGATCGACCAGCTCAATCGCAGTTGAGGGTATGGATTTCGACATTAATTTGCTCAGTGACTTCCTGTTCCAGGCGGATGAATTGCCCAAAGTCGATGATGAACGGCCAACAGCAACGGATAGCACCAGCAGCAGTGACGACGCAGGAGCATCGCCTGATTCCCCTGTATTTACTGGAAGCGAGAAAATATCGGCTCGTAAGGCGAAACGAAGAGCGCAAGTCGCTGTGAGTGCTCGACGTCACCGATCTCGTAAAAAACACGAGCTGCTGGACTTGCGGAAGGAGGTGGAAGACTTTACTGACCAATTGCATTCACTCCGCTCGAAGCACGAACTATTACGACCAGATGGAGCTGTGGCGGTGGTTCAGGAGTACACTATGACGCAGAGACACAAGAGACGACAGGCTGAGAAAGTGAATGAGCAGTTGCGGCGAGCGTTGGTGATGCAACGGCGCTTCTTCGCCTCCATGCAGAGTCTGGTATTGAACTCTTCAGTCACGAACGCCGAGCTCAACATGGCCACTTTGCTACATACGTATACGCACTTGGGACGGACTGGATATGCACGTCGAAGAGACTATTTGACAATGTGCACAGACTCCAAGGCTGATTTGGCAGTACAGATCCTCCTTCGTGAGACGGAAGGGATCAATTTTGCTGGATCGCCGACAATTGTTACGCGGAGTGTACCAGTATTGACAGAGCAACAACAGATTGTGACGGCAATCGCTGCCTACTCGCTAGACTGTCTGGATCTTAAGACTGTGTTCGTGTCTGCTTGCTCTGCCATTCTTGGCTGCGGCACCGACTGGCCGCAGTACACTACGGTGTCGAAGGATGGTGAGATTTTGGACAAGCCTCAAGGACATATCAGCTATGCCAAGTCGAGTGCAAGTTACCAAAGTAGAGTTGACGCTCAAGTACATAAGGTGTCAGTGGAGTCCCGCTCGCTTGTATATTACCGAATGACCGACAGCTACGGCGTTTTGGTGTGGGATTTCGCGGATGAAGATGACCTGCATCCTGTTGAACCGGAGACGAAGATCAAGCGCGACCTCATAGGAGCGTAAGTATTTGTGATGGCGATTATTTTGTAGTTTTACTAACATTACGCTTGACTTTCGATAGAGCTATGGTGCGCCGCGAGGTGTGCTGCGATGGAGTGGATCGATATGCACGAAATTGCACTCCTTTTCGTCGCCTTTAGCACCGGAAGTCGGAGATTATTTACAAAAGTCGGAAGAGGGAGCCAAGGCTTGCGGTGCCACCGTGTTCAACTACATTCGCGAGCAGGCTGTACAACCTTACATGGTCCGAGTTTGAAGCTGTGTTTTTCGCAAAATAAATTCATACATTAGGGATTATTATTCTCTGCACTTGCACACAAACATACACTTTCTACAATGGTTGTGGTCTAGCTCACACAACGACTTCTGCTTTGGGCATTCGTTTCGGATGTGTTTTCACCAGCAAGTTCCACGCAGAGTTCTCGACAATGTCGGCGTTGCGGCAGAATACGGTCAAAAAGGCCTCGTTCACCTTGCCACGAGGGTGGGTCATGACCCCAACGGGTGGTGTGCTGTGCGTGATGGAACGGAATGTGGTGCGTACACTTTGGTCAGGCGTGGGCTCCGACTCAAGAATCATACTGCACGAAACAAAATGAGGCGTTAGTACAAGTTCAAGCATAGGAAACCCAAGAGAAGACGTACCATCCAACTTCGTCGTTGCGCAATGTCGTCTCTGGGTTTTCGTCTGCTGGAGGAGGGTACAGGTCGTCATCTGTGATGGTTTCCCACGTGATCATCACGTAGTCATCACGCACATGTCGCCGAACCAAGAAGTACGAGTGGAAGTAGACGATTTGCCCCTTGTGATCACGTAGGAGCGGAACGATCGTGCGTCCATATCGAGTGTTGGAGTCCAGCTCCATTAGCCGTTCACACGTCACGTGGCGTCGGAATCGCTCCGGAACGTCGAAAATAAAGTTCGAGAACGAGTTCCAGCAAGCCTCACCCACTTCGTGGT
This sequence comes from Phytophthora colocasiae, assembly GCA_018806915.1. Taxonomy (NCBI): domain Eukaryota; phylum Oomycota; class Peronosporomycetes; order Peronosporales; family Peronosporaceae; genus Phytophthora; species Phytophthora colocasiae. The sequence goes on from JAGKQI010000101.1 coordinate 1,782,395, forward strand.
GAGTAAATCCCGACACGATCCGTCCACGCACTTGTTTGATCTCCAGATCAGGTCCGTTCGAGTTCAACTTGATGTCCGTCAAAGGATACGACGTTTTAGGGCCAAACTCAGCGCGAATGTACTGCTCCCCAATGACCATCCGCTTGTCGGCAATACGGGTCAACATATTAGACCGTTCGAGCGTATCGATAGGCAACCGGTGGTACCAGTGTTGAATATGCGGTTTTTGCGGAGGCATGGAGATGAGACCAATACTTGGATTGGTGAGTACTCCTCCGCCCACTTCTTCGTTCTCTTCATCAACTTTCTTGCGTTTCCGGTGCTGTGTGATCACATCCTGCTCACGTTTGATACTGGTGGGGGAGGTGGATCCTTGGTGGTGGGTCATGATGGCCATTTGCTCCTGCAGCATCTGCACTTGCTCCCGAAGTCTCGCCAACTCTTCCTTCTGGCGGTTACGGTGCTTCCTAGCCGACTTGGCCACTTGGGCACGTCGTCGCAGCTTCTTTTCTTCTTCGGTGAGACTCTTAACAGGAGCGTTCAGGATCTCCTCCGAGTCCCTCAAACTCGAACCTCCACCGTCGCTACCGCCATGAACACTCGACGGTGGCGAAGATATGGGCGAATCCGAGCGTGTAGAGCTTGGAGCCGATGCAACACGAGGTCTTGGGCGTTGACGACCGCTTACCCGGGAATTCTTGCGTGGAGAAGAGCCGAAGAAGGTCTTCTGCTGCTTCGGAGCGTCGTGGAAGGCCGAAGGGGACAACAACGCGCTGTCATGAGCGTGTGGGAGGTTCAGAGGCTGGTGCAACAGACTGTCGTCGAAGGTCTTGAGCTGCAGCTGCGAGGCGGACGTGTCCGTCTGGTGCGTAGGCAGCGCCTGTACCGTAGCGGCAAAGTCCAAGTCAGCGATGGAAGAAGGGTAAACGCCCATGAAGAGCTCATTGTCGGATGAATCCACGGACTCCCCCTCGAGGAATGGGTACAGGTCGTCCGGGTGGAAAGTGTGCGCTAGTGGCGTCTCCATTGTCAAGCAGGAAGCGATCGATCTGCGCTGTGGCTGGTCTCTTGAGGACTGCCGACCCTGCTGTCGAGAGCCGTAAATTGTCATAGATTGGGTTCTTTACATTTGATATTTTGGGCTGCCTAAACGACAGTTCAAGAGCATATGTAAAGAAATATAAATGTAACTACATATAAACAGCAGTTAACTTTACAAAAGACAAATGTAGTTGTACAAATCAAGATGCTCTTTAAATATTTGATTTCTAACTGTGATTGGGAACCTAACTCAAGAATATCGAACGCGTTCACATCATGCGATGTGTGGACGCAGGAAAAACACCGAATCGAGTGTTTCCTAGACATTGACAAGCACTGAGGACAATGAAGCTGTTTCCCTGCCTTGAATTCTTGCCTGTTGCTCGCCTCATGCAGGCGTAGCGGAGGCTGTCGAGCCAGTCGAGTGTAGTGCGGAGCAATCGGTCTCTGGCGCGCGTAATCGCAACTGGCCAATCAGAGCGCTGCAACTGATGAAAGGGAGCCGCGTCAGCTCATCGGTGCAGCGACGGTCCGTCACTTGACAGGTTGAAGTCCTTCCTCGACTCGCTTCAACCACGCGTCGATCATCCACTCCATGACCATCTTGGACAAAGAGAACGTTCTCCGCCTTGGGCAATGCGTTTTGTGACGAGCCTTGCCAGCAAGATGACACCAGTGCTCAGTACAGGGCACTGCGGCCAGGAGTGCTTGTAGCAGGTGATGCCAAGGCTCATGGTGGGAGGTTCCGACGGTGATTTAGTGGCGTTAAACGGGGCCATGTAATCGAGACGGATTTCATGAGCGGAGACGGGCAGGGAGGGGTCCGACTGTGCAGGTTGCAGTTCAAAGTCGATCAGCGTCAGCAGAGCAGCAGCCACTTTCTGAAGCTGCAAAAGCTCAGAAATGCTCTTGTCATGGGGATTGAGCACTGTCGATGACAAGCTGCCACTTTGACAAACTTCGGGGTCCCGAGTCGAAAGATTTGAGTCGAAGCTAGCGCCGCGCGGATCAGGAAGCCGACAACTTCAACGTGTTAAAGCAGGTCGTGAGACCGCGGTCCCAGCAAACGCGCCGTGCAGGCTGCAGTGCAATCGGACCGTGGTCGCGTCGTGGCCCACGACTCGTGGGTGAAGCGCAACACAGTGTTTAACACGGCCAGCGTAAGCCTTGATTGCGCGCTGGTTTGCCGGCGGTGTGGTGGTGATCGCGGTCCTGGTCCAGGCTGGATGTCTGCTCCGAACTTCAAATGCTCGAGCTTTGCTAACTCTCAATCGACTGATGAAACACCCTGCGCACTAGAATCACAGAACTACACTGCGGCGGCAAAACTACATGTACATGTGCTAGCCCAAAATCTACAAGTTTTTCTTTAGTGTTGAAGAGCACGGACAGCAGACATGGTTGGAAACCACGTTGCTCAACGGAGCTGCTGTTAATCTCTGAAGCTGTGCATCATCACCTACAGGCTGATGACTGTACAGCAATCGTCATGCTTACGCGTCCTTGGTCTTCGGAGCACGCAGTCTTCTTACGAATCTGACGACATGGGTCAACATGACAAAGACGGCTGTCGCGACGTACGTAGCGAAGATAAACGGCTCGTGCGGCAAGCTGCAGGCTATCACCGATGGTTTTCGAGTACCATAGTCGTCCACACGTGGCAGCCGCAGTAGCGCGTAGCTCGGATCGGGCCGCTGTCCCCACGAAAACGACGGGACGGTGTACTCCACTGCAGGTGCGTCTGGGTGCTGGTACGCGCACCAAGCGTGCGTATGTCCCGATAGCACCAGATCGGGCTGCACCTTGTCTAGTAGCTCCTTGGATAATTCGCTTGACAGAACGTGGTGGTGGCTCTGGTACTTGAATTCGGGGGCTTCGTACGTGACGTGACCCGATTCGCGAAGACGTTCTTCTCCACACTGTAAATCGTCCAGGCGAAAGAGAGGCAAGTGTGTGAGTAGAATCACACTTCCCTTCGTACGATCCCGTAGATCGGCAAAGTTGACGCTGTTGAGGAAGCTCCTGGCCTCCGTCTTGACCTCTTTACTGGCCACGTCCGAGTCCAGTGCCATCGTATTGAGACTCACAAAAGTGTGGCCTTGAATCTCGTCGATACGGTTCGCCTTACCGAATGTGACTTCATATCGCTTGAGATCCTCAACGCGCAGGTCCCGACCGAAAGCTGCGTCATGATTTCCAACTAAATACAATGTTTTCAAGGGCAACAAACTTCCAAATGCTCGGAAAAACCGGTCCGTGTACTCGTCCCAATCCGCACGCGGCGTCCAGCGCGTTCCCTCGTCAAACTGATCACCTAATATCAAAGCCACCTCTGGCTTGTGCACGTCCACCGCCGCCCGTGCGGCCATGCGCACTTGCCAATCTACCCACAGCCGTTCGACGTAGTGACGTCGTCGTTTCCCCAAGAGATGCACGTCCGTCACGACCAGTACAGTGAGTGCATCGTCTCTAGAGGTTGGTAATTGACAGCGCCACGCCTGCAGGTAGAACACGCCGCCTTGGCACAGCAAGATCACTACAGCTACAAGCGCCAGCTCCCATCGACTCATTATTTTATCGAAAGTTTTTTTTTTACCATATCAAGAGTGATGGTCTTTTTATTTGACCATTTGAAGATGGCGCAGCTTGAAGCGACTGCTGCGTTGGACGAGCTGTTGCTAGAGCAACGAGCTCTTGTGGATACTACGCTGTACCCACTACAGGAGAATACGCCCGTGCGTTGTTAATGTGTATGTTGGAAAGCTTTTGTATTCTAACAGTGCTTGTATTCCGATTATGACAGCTTGAAGACTTGGTGAATCACTTCCACTCGACGATTCTGGCTCTACAGCACCAGGAACCCTCTTTCTGGCAGCTGCAAGTGGTGGAGTACATCAGAAGCGTGTTAAAGTCTCAAATAGGTCGTTGTGTTGGCGACACAGTTGCTGGAGAGCAGCAAAACCAGGTGCTAATTGTGCCAGATGCCATCACTAAAGTGAAGACGAGTGTTAAATTGGAATCAACGCTGCAGCAACTACAAAAAGACGTGGAGATGCAGATAACCAGATTCAAGGAGGCTTTACCTGCTGATGATAAGCTACTGAGAGGTGCAGGAGTGGACAAACACTTTTTGGTTGAATTCTGGGAGAAACTTGAGGAGACGAGAGCTTTACAACAGTCAGAGGTAGAACGAGGGGTAGAACAAGAGGAACAGACATTCGAAAGTGGCTCCTTCGAGAGACTTTCGTTCGATGAAGATTTTAACGATATGTCGAGGTCGGCAATAAGGTGGGGAACCAGTTCATCTCTCACTGTGAATGATGGAATTAACCTGCTAATTGCACTCAAAGTTTCCCGTGTATGGAGGATTTCCCCGCAACGATACGGCGAATGCAGAGTGAAGATATAGTTGAGCGAGCGTTTGGCCTGGGCGAACTGATGCAGGTCAAGTTTCTATTTTTATATTTGCCGTCGATTGTTTCTAAACGTCGTTGGTACTGTAGATCCCCGTTGTGGAGATAATTCATTCCGGGCCGATGTTTTCAACTGCTTGTTCTGCAATCGTTGATTTGTTCTTGGACACAGAAATTCGAGGCGAACGATGTGAATCCGCTGAACGAGCCAAAAAGGTGATCTATGACTTGATGAATCAAGTTGAAGATGCGACTCAATTTGCCGAGTTGTTTTGGGCAGTTCTCGATTTTATGGGGACACACCTGGAGACTGAAGAGCTTTTCCTGCACCGCCAAGACGTTTATGAAAGCACTGACAACCGGACAATCGCCGTACTAGATTGTTTTCGCGTATTTCACTCTCTCTTGAGCAAGACTATGCATCACTGGGTCTACTTTTCAGCTGATACACTCGCCCAGCTTCTGCACTCGACGTTCCGGCTCCTGACGACGTACTCGAAGAGCTCAACTGAAGTCGAAACGAAGCAAATGCATCCTCTTACGATGCTGTTCCTAATCGATAATCATTCAGTGCGATGGTTTAAGCTGTGGCTACTCAACGCCCCAAATTCACGACAACTGTTTGCTGCGCTTGAAGACTCTGGCTTCGTCGCTGATATCCTCCAGGGCTTATCTCGAGTGCGACCATTGTTCAAGCCAGTGAATTCATCGAAATATGGCATTGAAAAGCGCACCATTCAAAGTGTACGCTGACAATTTATTCAGGCGTTAAGGTTGGTGTTTCGCTAACGTTTTAATTCCGTGCAGGCATTGCTGGTCTTATCATGCATTTGCGAGTATCGACAAGGGCGGGAGTTGGTCAGTCGGTGGCAACGACTGCCTGCTCGCGCGTATATTAAACGGCGGCGTACGACATGGGAGAGACCTGAGCTGGAGATTGTTGCGGCGGAAAATGATTCAGTATACCGCACTATACAAGTTCCAGTGTCTGAAGAGGTAATGGTAACTCATTTGAGAAAATTTACTACTAACCGCCTCTATTGACTGTCGATAGAAGCTGCATGATGGCCTGGACATCAATTACGAACACCTCGGGAATAAAGTCGTTGACGCTGTCGTGCTTTCTGTCGGAGTGGTTTGTTTTCTTTCAGTGTATGTCACAATGAATTGACGTTCTAAAGGATTTTTATGTTTCTGTAGTTTTTCGTAACGGAGCCGAAGTGTTTACAAGAATGCAGCGAGATGCTGTACGAGCAGTGGTCGACAAGTATCTCCAATAGTGTAGCGGCTTATCTCCATGATACAGCTCTTGACGATGTACTTGCAGTTCTCGTGAAGGTATGCACCAAGATAATTTTGAAATTTCTTATCTCGGTTAACTAACAAAAGGTATATTGTAAGATTATTGAAACGTGCTCGGCAGACCTCTGTGGTGAAATTATGCCTGCTTCTATAGAGCTGGAAGAAAAGAACCCGTGGTTCCCATTCAGGCAGCCAAAGAGTGCTGTTGAAGTATGCCAACTTGTAATGGACAGCATCTCATTTCGAGCCCGACGTGGGGTTCTTAATACCGCCGATCTTCGAGTTGCTGGCCATCGTATATTTCGCGTGGTGTTGTCGAGCAAGTCTGTGGCAAAAGCTGCTGCTAAAATGCCCACCTCTGACGTCGTGAGACGCGTGTTTGAACTTTGCAAACGTTCCCTACAATTGATGAAATGTGAGGTGGAGTCCTCAACTGAACGATGGAGTTGTGGTTCAAGCAGACTTCTCGAATTAATCGCGAATTTAGCCGTTTTGCCGCAATCCCTTAAGGTCGCGAGTGAAATTGGGCTTCTCGAGGTGCTCTGGACTGTTTGCGGATCACTTTCACTGCAGAATGATAACCCCGAATTTTCTCATCTCAGTAATTGTATCGCGACTGCTCTCAACCGCTCGGTGGAAGGTGTACACATCATGAACGGCAAGTCACGTATACGCGTCTACCAGCAGCTTGAATTACCAGCCCTAAGTTTTCGAGAACTATTGGGTTGTTTGTCTTTCTCAGCGTTTGCAGTGAGATACTTTAGCCTCCCTGGTACCCAAGAAACCCCCTTTCAACTCATCAACGAACTCCAAGACTCAGTCAACTTTACAGTGGCTCTAAACAGCCCTGACGACGAATGGCCTGAGCTGTTGGTGTCGCCCATGAGACGCTTGCAGTGGCTGCGGTGTTGCTTGAGCTCTCAATTCGCGTCGTCGGCACTTCTTTCACTTGATCGCAGTCCAATAATTGACTTCCTTTCGAAGACAATTGCCATTCACAAAGTTGGATTCTGCACGAGTTCCTGCCAAGCAGAAGACACCTGTTGCGTGGCGTTCCAGTTGATCCTTTCGCTCGTGTCAAGTTTGCCTTCCATGCTCGAGTGCAGCAGTCTGCTTTATGAACTCAAACTGATGGGCTATAATGAAAAGTGCTCATCCCAACGCACCTCGTTTTGTTGTGATAACGAGATCCTGGGGTCGTGCTCGTTTCTGGAGAAGCAGCTTCGCTATGAATTGGAGGTGGTTGGTGGTCCCAGCGAAAAGCTACCTCAAAGTGAACTTTTCGCCTTTGACGCGACGAGAACCCTTTACGAAGCTTCAACTGAAGAGAAGATACCATCTGCGTTTGCCTTCACTTTGCAGAAGAAAATACTCCGAGCTATTCAATATGGCGTCGAAGCTGGATTATCAACTCCTGTGGATTTTGTGCTGATCTCACAAGCTTCATGGGAATTGGTTAACGCTCTGGAGGCTGAACAACTTGCTGTAAACCGTCCTTTAGTCACCTGCAAACCAGCCACTGCTTTCACTGTGATCTTCGCCAAACTCATTTACGATCTGATTATGAGCAAACGCAGTCGTTTGGAACGACCTGTTAAACCCAACGAAGTTGAGTCGAGTAGAAAGTCTGTCACCAGCTTCACGCAAAGTGGTGAGGAGTTTTTCCCGACAGATTCGGAGCGCAAACTGATGAATCGTTTCTACAAAAATTACGCACATGATTTATCTCTTGAGTCATCGCCCACGATGTTACACTGTATTATCAAGAAGTTTGGCAAGATGGCCATGGACTGCTTTCCAGTAACAGTATTGATGCTACTGCATCCGACGTACAATGAAGTCGAGATCTTGAACTTCTTGTCACTCTGCATTGCGAGTCCATCTGCTGGGTTTCTCTGGCCGAGAAGCAATGACATTGCTGAAGATGTTGTTCCACCTGCAGTGCTAATTGCCAAAGCGGTCCAGAATATTTTGGAAAAGGAATTTCCTCAGGTTTGCTGTTTACTGTGCCATTGAAGAAGACAGAAGTGCTAATTGTCATGCTTGCCTTACAGATTTCGCAAACCATTGAGCAATGCCAGTGCTCACTGTTGAGCTTAGTGCAGCGATGGCACAGTCAGAGCTTCTGGAACTACTTTGATTGGGAAAATGTAGTACTCTACATGTATTTCAACGCCCTCTATGGCGCTGAGTTTCAGGTACGTGTGTACAATATGCTGTGCCGAAGAGAACTGAAGCTCATTAGTTCTTGCTTTCAGGTGTATGTTATCGTCGCAATTCTGAGGCATCTGGAGCCTACAATGCGAGAGCTGACGTCCAACCACAACGGTCAAAGTCTCGCACCTTTCCTCACGCTCATTCGAAAACCTATTCGAGGTTTCCGATTCAGCCCGTGGCGATCATTTTTGCTGCGCCTTCGAAGTGAATATCATGAAGCAGTGGAGACTCTTCTATTCCGGACGGGGGGAGATATAGATGAAAGCGATTTGAACCGCTCAGACTCTCCGCTTACGCCCAAAGTGAATGCTTTTGGGAATTCGCAGCTCTCTCATACTTTCCTCTAGCTCCACCATATCGACATCGGTAACCTCACTCGACTTTACTTCACAGTTGCCATTGCCTTGCGTTTCTTCCCCCGTATCCACTTGCATGTTGGAATCTTGTAGCTTTGCCTGCATCAGCTTCTTCTTCTTCTGTTGACGTCTGCGTTTACGTGCTTCGCGTTTCTTGCTCGTCTCAGCGTCCACCTCCGGCTTATAAGTTTCCTCTCGTTTGGTTGTCTTCTTCTTGGCCTTTTGCTGGTGGAACGAAAAGGACTCCGGATACTGATGAACTTGGACCAAATGCCGTGTTCGCTTGTCGTCGTGCTGGAAGGTCTCAGGACAACCGTCAACCAGGCAAACGTACATTGGTTTCTTCTTGGATAAAATCTTGAAGAATGCGTCGTGGGTCTCACTACGCAGTACAAATGGTCAATAATATGCAGTTCCTCTTCAAATTCAATGCAAAAAGCCTCACCTAATGTGAATATCCAGCAGACGCAAGCTCAGGAATGACCGCGAACACTCCCGACAAACGTTCCGATGCATCCTTCAAGCAAAATATCCCCCTTAGCCTTTAAATTGATTGCTCCTCAAAGCTGTCACGTACATGTCATAATGCTCCTCGTACGCGGCCACGGACTGAAAACCTACATTACAGTTTGCCAGTCGGCAAGTGAGCGACGATGCTCGCTCATCTCCATCTAACTTTTCTTCCGGCTGCACCATTAACCTGGAAAATCACGAAGCCATTACTTTTCCTACCCTCGTGCTTCGTCACATCCATACTCGGCGGGGATGACCCCGGCTATCGACGTACTCTGGCTTCTGGTAATACTTGGCCGCCCATAGACGCGTACCGGCATCGAACAATGAGTGCTCAGGTGAGTACTTGCGGATGCATTTCCCGTTCGTGAGCTCCCGGATCCGCTCTAATTCGAACATCCCTTTGTTGAAAATAGGTAAACGCCTACCGAAGTTGTTTTAGGCTTCACTTCAGTCCACGAGGTTAACCCTTTTTGTCCTCTGCTCACCCTTTCTGTGCTGACAACAAAAAAAGAGCACTTCTTGAACTGTTTGTCTAGATGGGTACACTAAACGTATCTTGTTTTGTATGGCAACATTGCCATACATCTCCCAACAATGTCGTCCATTGACACGGGCCGCTCTTCGCGACGCTCATCCTTAGTCCAACCGCACAGGGCCCTCAACAACGACAGAGGGTGGCACGCGACCACTACCCTCCACCGTCAGCCTTTTCCGCACTTTTTGTCGCGAAATGCGACCCGCATGGACTCTAAATGCTTCTCCCAGTACCGTAGTGTTGAATGCGAGTACGCCTTGCCGTTGCAGAAGGCCACACGCGTCTCGCCCGATGAAAGGAAATCTTTAACCGTCTTGATCTTGAACTCGATGGTGTGTGCGAGCTTGATGCGATGAGGTGGCATGGTGCCAAGAGCGCGCCATTCGATCGCGCATCAAAATGCTACCCTCTTCTGCAAAACGAACTTCCCTACTTTTGAGAATCAATGGTGGCCATCCATACAAAAAAAACTACCGTCAATATCGGAAAGACTTGGCACCTGTCAAAAGTGCTTTAGGGACGGGTGCCAAATCTATTCGATTTTTGTGGCAGATAAATTGCATCCATTGCCTGTCGAACACAATGACGACTGGTTTTCCTTCACATGTTCCTTGTTTATGAATAAGTTCGTTCTCGCGGTGCACCGGTGGTAACGTAGACGTGGAAATTTCTTCCACTTCAACAACTGTAATCTCATCATCTCAAGGTGCTGTAGTAACAGCAGTCGTATCGGCGCTGAAGTTAGTAGAAGACTGATCGCGGCGATTGCGGCGAGCATGCTTCTCTTTGTTCTTGAGCTTATAACATTGCTCAATGACATGGCCGGACTTCTTGCAATAGCGACATCTCTGGCTAGAAGAGGGTGACAAAGATTGACGACGACTTCGAGTACTCCCAGAATCGATTTCCATTGATTCTGGCTCATTGTCTTGTCCTCGTGTTGTTGTAGACTGTTGCTGATGCTAGTTACCGTTGGAAGAGGAATAAGATCGATCGTGAAACGGTAACGGTGGACGATAGTTCTTCCCACGTGTATGATGCGATCGATCATATTCCAAAGCAATTTTCATTGCCTGTGACACGGTAGTACAGCGGCAGTATTGAACTTCTTCACGTGTTGGACTAACAAGTCCACGCGTAAAGTACGTGATCTTCTCCAACTCAGTCATCTCTGTGACTTGCATGACTGCTTCACTGAAACGAGATATATTTTCCTCCAGGTTGGGACAATTCTTCTGCTTGAGCGCGTACAGTTGATCACGCAGTCGATTTTGCAAATCCGGAGGCACAAATTCATCAGTTAATTTGGCGATAAGGTCTTGCATGTCATTGATATCACGCTTGTTCAGCTTGTACCAAGCAGCTTTTCCTTTAAAGTTTGCAGTTGTAATTGCCAAAATTCGGGAACTTTGGTCGCCATTCTTCCAATCAATATTCTTTGCTTCAAAGTACTGAGCAAGATGTTCGAAGTACAAATCCACAGATTCACCCATCTTGCCATAGAATTGCGACAAGCGGATTCCTTCCACTTTGACTTTACGTTTGGACATGGCTTCCAGCAGCTGTTGTTGATTATCGACCATTTCCATAATTTCCCTGAGTGATGGTCGCAGAGGACCACCCTTGCGGATTTATAGAAGTCATCAGTGGTAAAGAAAAGGTTCAATTTGCCGCGGGGCTGCGTAGGTGTGCACGGCACAGAGGAAGTTTAGTTGACTCGTAGAGTCCTGCTTGCAAGGCACTTGCCTTCGGTTCTATACAAGAACCAAGTAGTCCACTAAATACGGGACTCACAGAGTCAGTGTCCCTATAACAAAGGACTAACACTAACTATGTAAAATGCAAACTGATTTTTATTGACTTTATTGCCCTAATCCTAAATGTAACGGATTTAGTATCTAACATACTAAATCCTAATCAAAATGCAACGTGAGGCTCTGAGGCCATCTACGTATCTACTCGTGTGTGTCACACCATTATGTACCCACATAAGTGTATCATGAGTGTCACACACCATTATGTACCCACATAAATGTATCCACGTGTGTCACACACCAACGAGAAACATTCGTGTAACATCCCCGTTACACTCTCCCCCACCAAGATTCCGGATACCGTATCCGGAAAGTGTAAACACGCGACGCGATTATCGGCCGATTGCCACGGCACCTTGCCTTGCGCGGACGGCGCTGTCTCTCGTGCGTGTTACACGCCTCCGTACGCGATGCCACTTGGTACACACTTGGGCCCAATGCTTACCAAGCATAGGGGCCTACTGGCTCGAGTCAAGGGGCTCTACGGGCATGGAAAGAAGGCCACAGGTGGCGTATCTATGATACTACTGGATCAGTGATCCACAGGGCAAGCCTTCCAAGCTACCAACGGTTCCACGAACCACACAGCAGTGGGGCCCACTCGCTTCACAGTTAATGTGACCCTCGGATGAGCACTGTGTGCAGGGCTTGATGCCCAAGTTGTCCTTGAAGCAGGCGCAAGCGCCACTATGTGTCACAGACACTGTGTCTTGTGAATACACGTGCTCAGCACAGTCGTAGACACGACAACGAGCACCAGACAGCTAAGCTGTCGCTCAGGAGGTGCATATCTACCTCCTACTGCTATGCAGCATGCGGGGCCCAATGCCTTGGCCTCCCTGGCATCCACAGTGCCTCATGACATAGTCATACCCATTGAACGCTTCTAGCGTCAGGTGATCGGATAGAATCCGTTTCCATCACCACTTGCCGTTTAGACAGAACGTCATTAAGACGGTTGTTCATCACGAACCATCTTCGCTTCATGATCGCGAAGCTCCGGGCCATAGGCCAGTGTTGTTAAAGGGTCAAAGACCCTTGAAACACGCGCGCGAGGCGCATGTAGCTCTACTGCGCTTGCAATTTGAGCATTCGATGCCACGTCGACGGCACCGACGTGCTCGCTGCAAGTATTGCAGCTACGGGTCAGAGCCTGAGCTCAGCAACGACCCTGTGGACTCCCACCTTAGTGGGAGGTGCTTGGCACCCGGCGACTCCGTCGCACGCCCACCGGGCGGTCTGACACCGGGTGTGCCCGATCATACGCGTCAACGACGTCGGGGCAATCCTGCCGTAGTGGCACCTCGAACTCCCACGAGTTCTGTGAGTGAGGGTAACCTCGCCACTTCACCAGATACTGGTTGTGTCCTTGGCGACGACGCCGCGCCATCAGGCGATCCACGTGATAGTGAAGCTCACCTTGCTCATCGAGCAGAGCAGGAGGAGGACGAGCGGTCGATGGGTTCTCGCGCTGCGAGTGTAGACGCGCTGCATTGCTTGCAGACCCGCGTCGGCTCGGTGAAGGAGCACGACCACCACGTTGGTCATCAGACCCATCGCTTAGCGACTGGTCTCGAGGAGACCTAGAGTCGCGGGGACCGGTATGAGTCGCGTCTGGTGCTGCATCAGCGGGTCTAAGACCTCGAGCATCACGTTTCTCCGGATTGACAAGACCTGTTGGTTCGGATGCAACCACCTGTGGCTCTGCCACCTGCTGCCGTGCAGCCTTCGTCCGACTCGGCGCCAGCGCCTCAGAACTCACAAGAGCAGGGTCCCGATATGGCTTAAGCAAGCCCACGTAGAACACAGGATGTGTTCGCATACGCTTTGGCAAGTCAAGCGTGTATGCCAGGCCCTTCTTGGCCACGACCGTGAACGGTCCAATGAAGCGCGGCCGCAACTTCGTCTTGAAGACGGCTGACACTGCGTGTGTAGGCAGGTTCTTAGCGTTTAATAAAACGTGGTCGCCGACCTTGAACTCCCACATGTTGCTTCTGCCTTTGGCATCAGCTTGTTCCTTTTGAACATCTTGGCTTTCAGCCATTGCGTCACGCACACGGCGTAAGACGCTAAGCCTCATCGAGAGGAAGTCATCGACTTGCTTGCGAACAGCAAGGGGGCTGACATCAGCAAGCTCGGAGTCGAGCGACGGCACAGCCTCTCCCCCACCAAGCCCAAGGCTACCGCGTGGCGGAGTGAGCGGGACGCGCGGATGCGCAAGGCCGTTCACGTAGAACGGGGTGAAGCCTGTCGAGGCATGCACCGCGTTGTTCATTGAGAACTCAACGAGAGGGAGCATAGCGCTCCAACGCTTCGGCGTTTCAGCGCATACGCTGCGGAGGATGTCCTCCAGGACGCGGTTCACGCGTTCAGTCTGACCGTCGGTCTGCGGATGATCCGCCGTGGACATGTCCAGTCGAGTGCCAAGCACTTTGAAGACGGACGTCCAGAAGTGACCCGTGAAACGGGGGTCTCGATCCGAGACAATGGTCTCTGGCAGCCCATGCTGGCGGAAGACCCGATCGATAAAGATCGTCGCTGTACCAGCGCCATCGACGGTGTCCGGCACAGCCGCTAGGTGAGCCATCTTGCTCAGACGGTCAACAAAGACCACAACGCCTGTGTTGCCTGCCGTATCCTTCGGCAGGCCAAACACGAAGTCCATACTCATGGACTGCCAACACCCAGAGGGTACAGGCAAGCTCGCCAAAGGCGCTGCCGCATGCGGCGAGGGTTTAACCCGCTGAAACGTCTCGCACGTGTGCACATATGTGCTGACCCACTTGTAAATCTTCGGCCACCAGTACATGGAGCTCACCGAGCCGTAGGTCTTCTCGCGACCGAGGTGGCCGCTTGTGGGCGTGTCGTGGGCCTCATAGAGGATACGATACTTCAGGTCCTCATCGTGAGGAACCACCACACGTGGTGGGTCATCCTGACCCGTGCTGTAGTACAGCAGACCGCCTTCCAGGCTATAGCGTTGGAGTCTCGCCTTTAGGCGTCGTGACAGAGTCACCTTTGAGTCCTTAAACTCATCGCTCCCTAGAGCTTGAAGCAGCGCGACACAAGAGTCGTCCTGAGCGTACGCTGCTCGAACCATGTCCGTCACGGACGACGTCACCGAGGTGACATGAGATAACTCATAGTCCGGGCGACGTGATAACGCGTCAGCGAGGACGTTCTGCCTGCCAGGCTTGTACTTCACCTCGAAGTTATACTCCGCAAAGAAGGAGAGCCATCGGGCCATCCTCTGCGAGAGGTGAGGCGACTGCGTCGCTGTGCGTAGTGACGCATGATCCGTGTAGATCACAAACGGCTTGGAGCCGAGCAGGTGAACCCTGAATTTGACGAGAGCGTACTTCATCGCAAGTAGCTCCTTGTCATGAACTGGATAGTTCTTTAAGCAGCCTTGAGCTGCCGAGACTCAAACGCAATGACGCGTTCGCGCCCGTCGGCGTCGACTTGTAGCAAAGCACTGCCGATGGCAAAGTCCGAGGCGTCACAGACGACGATGAGAGGACGATCGGGGTCTGGCAACGCCAGTATCGGTGCCTGAAGCAGGCTATCCTTGATACGAGTGAACGCACTCTCGTGCTCAGCACGCCATACCCATTCGGCATCCTTCTTAAGGAGATCCGACAGTGGCCGAGCCAGCTCAGCGTAGTTCTCGCTGTACTTGTGCAAGTAGTTGGCCAAACCCAGCCACTTACGCAAGTCCTTCTGGTTCAAGGGAACCGGCCAGTCCACAATGGCCTTGACCTTTGCTGGATCAGCACGAAGGCCATGCTTCCCAATGAAGCACCCTAGGAAAGGGATTTCTTCCGCGCCAAAGACGCACTTGTCCGCGTTGGCGTACAACTTGTTGGTGCGCATGCACTCGAGCACTGCTCTCACGTGTTCCACGTGTACCTCGACATCAGTCTTTCCGTGCTCAGCACGACTGTGGACGAACACATCGTCAAAGTACGTCTGTGCGAATGCCCGTAGGGGCCTGAACAACTGCGACACTAGACGATTGAACGTTGCAGGCGCATTCGACAGCCCTTGGGGCATGACGAGCCACTCCCAGAGCATACCGCTCGGGGTGCTCACCGCTGTAAGCGGAATATCACTGGCTCGCATGAGCAGCTGATAGTAGCCATCGACTAAGTCGAGCGCACCGTACATGGTGCAACCCACCATGTTGTTCTGAAGAACATCCTTCCTAGGAATCGGCGTCTGCGCCGGAATCGTGGCAGCGTTGAGCTTGTTAAAAGCGTGAACGATACGCCACTTGCCATTCGGCTTTCTGACACAGAACGTTGGCGCGGAGTGCGGAGACTTGCTCTCGCGCACGAGACCCGCCGCGTGCTTAGCACGGAAGAAGGCGTCAATGACGTCGCATTGCTCTTTAGGAAGAGGCCACTGCCGGGTCACGCAGTATTTAGTTCCGGGAACTAAGTCGATCTCGTGACGAACGCCTCGGTCAGGAGGCAGGCCACTCGGTGGTTCCTTTGAGACAACGTCTCCATATTCCTTCAGCAAGGAGTAGAAGGGATCCGAGGGATTCTTGAGGATCTCCGATCCACTCCTGGCGCTCAACGCCTTCTTGACCTCGGCCAAGACGGACTCGTCCACGACGGACGATGAGTTTAACTCCTCTTCAGGTCGAACGATGACCTCCTCGGCGAGTTCGCCAGCCTTCAAGGCATCGCCAAAGTCGGCGAACGACATCTCCTCTAGCTCAAGGAGCTTGTCAACACTCGGCAGTCCGTCCAGCAGGACGCTGCCTTCGGCACTGCCGTCCACTCCATCAACCAGAGTGTATAGCTGCCCACAGCCCTCCCGTGCGTTGACACTTGACGTCACGGACGACTCAGACGCAGAGCGTCTCGCCCATAGGGTCTTACGACGTCGTCGCCTAGCCGACGAACGTCCACTCGACGGAGTACGTGCCGCCGCACAGGTTATGGCCTTGCCCGGCCCAGTGTCAGTGACACTCAGTGACTGACTCGGTCTACCGCCGACGTCACTAGACGGAGTACGTGCCGCCGCACAGGTTTCGGCCCCTTCAGGCCCAGTGTCAGTGACACTCTGCGATCCACTCGGTCGACGACCGATGCCGCTCAGCGGAGTACGTGCCGCTGCACAATCAATGACCGTAACAGGTCCAGTGTCAGAGACACTCAGCGATCGACTTGGTCCACGACCAGTATCACTCGACGGAGTACGTGCCGCCTCACAGTTCACGGCCTGGTAAGGCCCGATGCCATCGGCATCCAGTGACGGTCCATGACCGGCGTCACTCGGCGGAGTACGTGCCGCCCCACAGGGGTTACGTGAGCTTTGCCCACACGTTGACTCACTGTCAACCAGCGCTACGCGCTCAACAGGACTGCGGTCCTCGCACTCGGTGCTGTCCACCAACTCGGACACACCGACTTCCAGCATCATAGCCGGCTCGGCTCGATGCTCGCGCCAATAGCGCTTCTGCTTCCTAGCAGAGGTGGGTTCATGACTCGCCAAAGCTCCACTAGGAGAGAAGTGCGTAGCACCTAAGGTCTTCGACCTCCAATCAATCCATGGCTCGTGGCGCTCCAGCCACGCCATGCCAAGGATGAGGTCGTACCTCGAATCCAGGTCCAGGACCAAGCAGCGTTCCACGCTATCGAAGTCCAAGAACTTCAGCCGCAGGTCCATGGGGACCTTGGCCACCGTGACACGGACGCCCGTCGCTAGACGGACTGTGACTGTGTCACCTCTTCGCGCTCGAAGCGCCTCAGCATATTGCTGACTACCTTCAACGGTGGAGCGTCTGACATAGTTGCCAGACGCCCCCGAATCGATCAACACGATCCACGGCTTCTCAAAGCCCTTCACGTCCACCTGGACGACCAGCAAGCCCTGCTTGCTCACACGTTCCGTGTTCAAGAGCACAGAGCTCTTCGGGGCTGAGCCCCAGTGCCTCTCACGCACTGCAGAACTCAGTTCTTCCCCAATAGACCGCCCCGCGTCTACTGGGAGCCGGCGTTTCCCTGGGCAGAGCCCAAAGCGGGACCCGCGACAGGGTTGCGGCCATTCTGGCCGGCGCGCTCTTTGCGCAGAGGGCAGTTGGGCCTCAGGTGTGAGGGACTGCCGCATGTATAGCACCGGCGGGTGCTCATACGCTGCACCGCAGCTCGTAGCTCAGCTACCTCATCTTCAGCATAGCTGAGGTCCATGGGCTCAGGTCCACCGGATCCTGTGCTGCTAGCACCGACCCTCGACAACTTAAAGTTGTGTTCGGCATTCAATGCCACGCTGACAGCATCTTCGAAGCTGTGGGGTTTCTGACGGAATGCCTCCGTCCTGGCCACGCCAGCTCGTAAGCCTTCCATGAAGACGGTCACGGCGACCACCTCAGGTAGAGGGTCGGCAGCCATGCCAGCAATGA